>CM053029.1:203663569-204263569 GCA_028564925.1 Lithobates sylvaticus | reverse complement strand
TATGGGCACAGTAAGGCTGCGATTATGAGCATGGTAAGGCTGAGATTATGGGCACGGTAAGGCTGCGATTATGGGCACGGTGAGGCTGCAATTATTGGCATGGTGAGGCATAGCTCACGGGTCAAGTAGAGGGCCCCTTAGCAGAATTTTGCTTAGGACCCCAGGGAGGTCAGGATCGGCACTGGTACCTAGTAACGAGACCCCTCAACACTCCTGGAATTATAAAACCTCCGTAAGAGCACAAAAATGCATAGGGGCTTGCTGGAACGATGTCCAATATAAACTGGTAAAATTTAGAGGGTTAAATTGCATCAGTGTAAAGTTGTAAAAGGTGACATCTGTCTATTGTTGTAGCTGACAAAGCTGAGATAGATACGCCCATCGGTAAAACATGTTGACCTCACAACGTTCAGGACTTCACGGGCAACCACGCCTATCCCGGAAGCCTTGGCTAACCATCACAGAGTGGTGACTGGCATCGCTGACTGAGAGGCAGATATGCACGCCGCCTCATAACGTCATAAAGGGGGAGGGATACTAGGTGGGAAGACAACGTTCTCTCTTTTTTATGGGAAAGGATGTAAGGTGTTCACATTTTGTATTTTGATACTGCAATACAGTGATGTTTTTAAAATGGATAAATAATAGATTTTTTATATACTAATCTGGTTTATGCCACCCAATCTCTGTAGGTAACCACTTTTTGGAGGGTGGATACTATTTGCCCACCCACCACAATTTGGTACAATCCAAAAAGTAGCCAACATGTTTCGGGGGTCCAAGCGCCCCCTTGATCGGGGCTTGACTGGCAACAATGTGAACAAGCCAATAGTGAACTGGACGTACAAGGTATTTTTTTCCCAGTGTGAAATACAAGCACAGCAGCCTGCCAGCAAGTACCCTTAACTTTTAATGTTACAAAGTTGTATCTGGACCTTTTAGGAGTGGTGTGGTGCTTCAATTTCAATTATCCTTACATTACATTACAAAGCAAGGAGATTATGATGATCCTCTGGAGTATAAACTGTATGCCTAGGAACCAGATAATTTACACCAACATCCATACCTTAAGACAGCTTTCACACCAAGCCACGGCTGGCGTTGGTGGTAAAGCGGCGCTATTTCAGTGCCACTTTACTGTCGTTTTAGCGGCGTTATTCGGCCGCTAGCGGGGCGGTTTAACCCCCGCTAGCAGCCGAAAAGGGGTTAAATCTGTTCGCAAAACGCAGCCGGAGCGGCGTTTTGCCGGTGGTATCGCAGCGCTGCCCCATTGATTTCAAGTGGAGGAGTGGTGGAGGAGCGGTGTATTCACTGCTCCTTCACCGCTCCAAAGAAGCTGCTGGCAAGACTTTTTGTGATGCCCTGCCAGCGCACCGCTCCAGTGTGAAAGCCTTTCTCACTGGGGTGCATGGAGCAGCTTTTTTCAGGCGCTATACAGGCGCTATTTTTAGCGCTGTAGCACCTGAAAAATGCTGGCTGTGTGAAAGGGGTCTAAGATAACAATATCAGTAAGATGTCCCTTCAGGTCCAGCGCTTTCTTTCCACTTTCCTCAACTGCAGATGGTACAGGACTGGCATCTCGGACATTCTACTAGCTTGTGCTTTCTTGGGATGCCCAGATTCCTCAGCAGCACCCTATTACCAAGCTGTAAGTCCTGAACTCTAACTCTTAGATCATAGTTTTCTTTTGTTATGCTGGGCTCAAACATCTAATATAGCTAGAACATTCTTATATACAGTCTTTTTAAGTGTTGCTGTCAGAATCCCCCACATATGGAAGAGGGTGCAGTTGAATCTATCAGGCTGTGGGTCCTCTTGTGGGCAATAAGTGGGTGTTCTGGACTTTTGCCCAACAGATCCAGCAGGTGTTTGATAAGTCAACTCTCCAAGTCTCTGCCTTAATAAGAGTGGATTTCTTAGCGAAGCCCTTGGGGAAATAAAGAATTTCTCTACCAGACCCTCTGCCACTATTGATGCTCGTTGATCTTTTGTTGGGAAAGCCTGGGCATAGTAGCTGAAATGGAATAAATGGTCTGCCACTGCCATTACATATGCCTTTGCACTCATTTTGGTCTCCAAACACAAGAAATCAATGCACACCAACTCTACGTGTCCTTGACTTTGGAGATGGCAACTCTGGAGGGCAAAATTTTTCTACCTGGTCCTAAGTGATGTCATTATTAAAATAGGCTATCATGGTTTCTCCATTTTTATTTGAGAGGGACAATTGCCACCTGTGCTCAGGATCAACCAAGGGGCCCCTTTGGTAGACTACCCTGTCACGCAGTTGTAGCTGATCCCACTTTTTGTGGACCCATTGTCCCTGCTTCAGAGAATTTGCCAGCAGGAGCTCTGGATGACCACTTTTCTAGGGCTTTCAAGTTCAGATTATAAAAAGAGTCCTTTCTTAGATTATTTTTTGAGAGAGTAGGCAAGCCTTCATTTCTTGCATTAGTGAGCTTCCAGTAAGCCTGGCAACACTTGTGGCAGTGACTTCAATGGCTTCAGCCCCTGTCTCTCCCTTTTTTTGATACGTAACACCTCGATACAAGGCTTGAACTCCTTCTGATGGCACTCAGGTCCACTCTTCTTGGTGAAGCTCAGATTTATAAGGGCTTCTTGACAGAACATTGGCATCTTTTTTTTCTAACTCCCAGATGATAATTTCAAGCTGAAGTGAAAGCCAGATAGGGCAGTTAACCATTGATGTTCTGTGGCATGCAGCTTACCCGTAGGGAGTATGTACAGTATTGTGAAAAAGCTTTAGGCAGGTGTGAAGAAATGCTGTAAAAAAGAATGCTTTCAAAAATATATAATTTTCATTTACAAAATGCCAAGTGAATGAACAGAAGAAAAATCTAAATCAAATCAATATTTGATGTGGCTACCCGTTGGCTTCAAACCAGCATCAATTCTTACACTTACACACTTTGTACATGTGCACAAAATTAGGGATTTTTTAGTATTTAGAGTCAAGTGTATGATTAACTAATTATATCAAGCAGGTACTAATGATCATCAATTTCATATGTAGCTTAAAACACAGTCATTAACTGTAAGAGAAACAGCTGTGTTGGGGGCTTTTTACTGGGTGAGGAACAGTCAAACTCTGTTACTTAGGTGAGGTTGTGGAACACAGTTTCATGTCACAGGTCATACACCATGGCAAGACTGAGCACAGCAACAAGACACAAGGTACTTATACAGCATCAGAAAGGTCTCTCCCAGGCAAATATTTCAAAGCAGAGTTTCAAGATGTGCTGTTTAAGCTCTATTGAAAAAGCACAAAGAAACGGGCAACAATGAGGACCGTAGACGCAGTGGTCAACCAATGAAACTTAATGCAGCAGATGAAGACACATCATGCTTACTTTCCTCCAAAGTTGGAAGATGTTCAGCAGTGCCATCAGCACAGAACTAGCAGAAACCAGTGGGGCCCAGCTACACCCATCTACTGTCCGGAGATGTCTGGCCAGAAATGGTCTTCATGGAAGAATTGTGGCCAAAAAGACATACCTCCGATGTGGAAACAAGCCTAAGGCCCCTTTCACACTTATACGACTTGTCCCACGATTTGGGACTGCAAAGTAGCATGACAAGTCGTTCCCCATGATTTCCAATGACAGCCATTCATATTAGTACGACTTCAAGTAGTTCCGACTTCAAAGTAGTCCCTGCACTACTTTGGTCCGATTTTGATGCCACTTACACAGGCATTCCTTGAAATCGCTGCAAAAATGTCTGTAGGTGCTCTGGACTGATGAGTCAAAATGTGAAATAATTGACTGTAGCAGGAGGTAGTTTGTTCTCCGAATGGCTGGCGAGCGGTACAACAGTGAAGCATGGTGGAGGTGTTGGGGCTCCACCATGCTCTGGGTTTGAGGCTGCATTGCTGCAAATCGAAGTGAAGATTTGGTCAGGATCAATAGTGTCCTCAGTGCTGAGAAATTACAGGCAGATACTTATCCATAATGCCATACCATCAGGGAAGTGTGTGATTGGCCCCAAATTTATTTTGTAGCAGGATAACAACCCCAAACCTATAGCCAATATCATTAAGAACTTTTAAATACTTTTAATTTCATAAGTCTGCATTAACAAAATTAATAATATCACATTTCATCATTTTCCAAGTCATTTAATCAATTAATTATTAATCAATGCAAACCAAAAAAAAAACAATATATAATAGGATTTGTACCCTGAAAAAACAAAAAACGAAATTCAAAAAGAGTAGAGACAGCTAATTACCCTGGCTGCAGTGCCCTCCTCCCCTACTTCTAATGTCTATCAATCAATGTCCTCTTCTATCTATGCCCCTCCTTATACATTATTAATTTACACTAAAGCCCCATACACACGCTCGGATTATCCGAGGACCAGGTCCGTCGGATCATGTCCGTCGTACTTTGTCCGATGTTGGTTTTGCGTACACACGGTCGGACAAAGTTGTCGGAAAATCCGATCATTCTGAACGTGGTGACGTTTGTTGCCTACGACGGGACTACGCAGAGGCTAGTAGCCAATAGCTTTGGTCTTGTAATGTGATCTGAGCATGCGTAGCACTTTGTCCGTCGGAATTCGCTACACACGATCGGATTTGGTGTGATCGGACTTTGTTGTCAAAAAATCTATCCAGTAGGAGATAGGACTTTGTCCGTCGGACAATCCGATGGAAACTGTCCGATGGTGCCTACACACGGTCGGAATTTCCGACAACATTGTCTGATAGGACAGAATCCATCGGAAAATCCGACCGTGTGTATGGGGCTTAAGAGTCAATGGTGAATTCAGCCATCTATCCCAAATGTTATGATATTTCTAAGGTGTTCCTCTATGCTCATATGTTTAATTCCTCATATGAAAGTATTTGGTTTACTGCTTTAAGCCATTGATCCCTTGAGGGGGGTATTTGTTGCATCCACTTAAGCACAATTGGCTTGCGTGCCATGAATAGAGTTTCCTGTAGGCAGGTATTGGTATATCCAGTCCACTTCTGGTTCTCAACAAACCCTAGCAGGCAAACTTCCAAAGTAAATGGGATGCGGTATCCCAGTACTTTTGATAATATATCCAAGACCTGTCTCCAGTAACTACTAATACCCAGGCAAGACCAGATTAGATGCACAAAATCAGCCCCTGGTTGATAATACCTCCCATAGTTCGCGGATGCCGTTCGTCCCATTCAATTTAATTTACGTGGTGTAAGATAGGCTTGATGTATTATATACAGCTGTATCAATCTGTTATTACTTGCAGGTGATACTCCCAAATGTGATTTACACACCTCCTTCCATATCTCATCCGTCATAGATGTACAGACCATTTGCCATTTCCTTTTAATCTGTAGCGGAGCATCCTGTATCTTAGCCTGCATTAAATATGTATATACAGGGGGTCCCCGACTTAAAAACATCCGACTTACAAACGACTCCTACTTACAAACGGAGAGAGACAACAGGAAGTGAGAGGAAATCCACCCCTAGGAACGGAAATTCACTCATGTAAGAGTTAATATGGGAAAAAGGTGTCTCCACTGATGCTTTATCACCAGTCCATGTCTCCCTAACAACCCAACATTTTCAAAATCCAATTGTCATTGGGACAGAAGGTGAGGTGAAATCTTCTGAACAGGGGCACAGACAGCAAAACAAATGTTATAGGGGTGATAACCCTTCTCTATGTTCTATGTATCTAAAAAACTTAAAAATAGATTTTTTGTCTGGAGCTACACTTAAAAAATGTACCTGTTCCGACTTACAAACAGATTCAACTTAAGAAAAAACCTACAGTCCCTATCTTGTTTGTAACCCGGGGACCCCCTGTAGTTTAGATACTAATCCCTTTGGTCCCTGAGTTCCTAATATTCCAATAAGAGGGAATTTTGATATATTAACTTTATTGCTACCAAATTGAGCTTGCATTGCATTCCTTAACTGTAGGAATCTATAAAAATGTATATCTGTTAGATTATATTGTGTTTTTAAAAAATCAAATGAGCATATATTCCCACTCTCATAGACCTGATCCAGTACTACTATTCCTTTTTGCATCCAGAATTTATTATCTTGCAGTGTACTTAATTCCTCAAATAAGGGGTTATTCCACATGGATAGCTTGGATGGGATGTCCATAAATCCTGTTAGCTTTTTAACCTCACGCCATACCAATCATGCCAAAGAGAATATGGAAATCTTTACATTTGGTAATTGTTTATGTCGTGCCTCAAGTCCTGCCATTAGATTCTCGGCCTGGACAATCCTTAAAATGTACTTCTCCACTCCCGGGCTTTGTTCCTGTATCAACCAAGTATGCAAATGTCTTAATTGCCCCGCGAGGTAATACAGATTCATATCTGGCAAGGCCAATCCTGCCTCCGGTTTTGGCTGCTGTTATGTTGTAAGCTTTACTTTTCATCTGCCATTAGCCCATTTAAATTTAGTAAATTGAGAGTTCAGGCTTTTAAAAATCTTTTTAGGCACTACTCCTGGCGAGTGTGAAAAAATATATAAACACTTTGGTTACTAAAACCTTTTTTAAATAAATGTATTCTACCCACCACTGACAGTGGCAACTTACTCCAGATCCTCAGTTTGCATTTACTGTGTTCCATCAATGGATTTACATTGGCCACCAGTGCATCAGAGGGTTGTCTTGTTATATAGATCCCTAAGTACTTAAAGGGGGATTCCACCCTAAAGTGGAACTCCCGCTTTTCGGAACCCTCCCCCCCTCCGGTGTCACATTTGGCACCTTTCAGGGGGAGGGGGGTGCAGATACCTGTCTAAGACAGGTATCTGCACCCACTTCCGGGCATAAACTCCCACGGGAGTTTACGTCACCTCCTGTCCCGGCGCGCTGTCTGCCGGGACACACACGTGACCCGGCAGACGGCGCTGAGGATTCTCATTGCGCCGCGCGACTCGCGCATGCGCAGTAGGGAATCGGGAAGTGAAGCCACTTCCTGATTCCCTCACCGAGAATGGCGCCGGCTACAGCAGGGAGCCGAGCGATCGATCGGCCTCTGCTGCCGACACCGCTGGACCCTGGAACAGGTAAGTGTCCATTTTTTAAAAGTCAGCAGCTGCAGTATTTGTAGCTGCTGGCTTTTAAATTTTTTTTTTTTTCAGTGCAATCCCGCTTTAACCACTTCCCGCCCGGTCAATAGCATATTGATGCCCGGGAAGTGGTTGCGATATCCTGACTGGGCGTCCTATGACGTCCTTCAGGATAACATGCCGCCACGCGCCCGTGGGGGCGCACATCGCGGCGATCGGTGGAGCGGTGTGTCAGTCTGACACACTGCTACACTGATCTCGGTAAAGAGCCTCCGGCTCCAATCACGACTGATCACGATGAAAAACAGGAAAAGCTGGTGATCGGCTTTTCCTCACTCTCCTGACAGGGGGGTCTGCGCTGATTGTTTATCAGTGCAGCCCCCCCTCAGATGCCCACACTGGACCACCAGGAACTCCACTAGGACCACCAGGGAAGTGGGCAACATGTGGATGGCCAGGTATGTACACCCTGGCCATCCACATGTGCAAATGATGCCCAATGTGTGCCAGTCAGTGCACACAAATGGGCACTGACTGGCACCTTTATGTACCAATAAAAAACAGTGATTCCCAGCAATGCCACCCATCAGTGTCATCAGTGCCACCCATCAGTGTCCAGCAGTGCCACCTATCAGTGCCCATCAGTGCCCATCCATGCCACCTATCCGTGCCACCCAGAAGTACCCATCAGTGCCACCCATAAGTGCCCATCAGTGCTGCCTATGAGTGCCCATCAGTGCCAACTATGAGTGCCCATCAGTGCCACCTATGAGTGCCCATCAGTGCTGCATACCAGTGCCACCTATCAGTGCCCATCAGTGCCGCCTATCAGTGGCAATCATCAGTGAACGTCAGTGCCACCTCATCAGTACCACCTCATCGGTGCCCATCAGTGCCGCCTTATCAGTGCCCGTCAGTGCAGCCATATCAGTGCCCGTCCATTGAAGAAGAAAAATTACTTATTTACAAATAATTTTAACAGAAACAAAGAAAAAATTTTTGGCCTTTTTTTATTTGTTGGAAATTTGGAAAGCTGAAAATTGGTCTGGGCAGGAAGGTGTCTAAGTGCCTGGTATTGAAGTGGTTAAAGGAGACCACTACTCTGAGTGGGACGTCTATCCTTTCCTCCATTTCTGATTCTTGTTGCAATGGCATAAGAAATTACTTCTGCCAATTAATCTTAAAGTGGAAGTAAACCCTCGTATTTTTTTCAGTCAAGGAAGCTGCCATCTTGGCCTCTAATAATTCTTCAACTGCCATAATGCTGCACATGTGATCAGTTATGACACCAGCCATTGGATGATTTGAAACTTTGGTTGAGAGCACAACCAATGTGAAAGTCAGCATTTCCAGCATGCTGGGAATGTAAGTGTTTTTTGAAACTGGGTTTACTGCCGCTTTAATCGCTGAGTACTGGCCAAAGATGTCTATTATACTCATAGCTTTTGCTAATGTACTCTGCATATATGTATATATATATATATATATATATATATATACACAGTATAATATCGTCAGCGTAAAGTTCAATTTGTTCTATATTATCACCCAACTCTATCCCCCGATATTCTTCAGTTTTGCTGAAACTGTAGAGCCAATGACTCTATTGTAATAGTAAACAAAAGGGGGGACAGTGGGCATCCCTGCCTCATGCCCCTAAATAAGTTTATTGACGGGGTCAATATTCCATTAATCAATAGTTTTGATCGTGGGTTTGCATATAGTATTTTAACCCATTGTTTAAATCCATTACCAAAGCCAAACTTCCCCAGTGTTGCCTGCAAGAATCTCCACTCTACAGAGTCGAAGGCTCTAGCTGTATCAAGAGATGCCAGAGCTCCCATCCCTGGAATATACTCCCTCATTTGTGTCACCAGTTGGGTTCTACGAATATTTATCGATGTTGATTTACCTGGTATGAAACCTGTCTGGTCTATATGGATTATAGATGTTATTACGGTGTTCAATCTCCTGGCAAGTATCCTGGCCAAAATTTTATAATCACAGTTTAGTAAGGATATTGGCCTATATGAGGTACATTCATATGGGTCCTTATCCGATTATAGAATTAAAATTACAGTTTCCTCATACATTGAATATGGGAGTTCCCTCTTAATAAATGCCTCTCTATATACCCTAGTTAGTATTGGGGCTACCAAGTCTACATATCGACTATACACTTCCAGAGGTATCCCGTCTGGTCCTGGAGATTTACCACTAGCTAACGAGGAGATCGCCTCCCTTACTTCTTCGTCCATAATCTCCACATCCATTAATTTTGCATTTTCTCTTGATATTTCAGGATACTCTAGCCCCTCCAGATAGCCCTCTAATAGGGGCCATTACCACTTAACATCCTATCTTTAATGTGGCGTACACACGCTCTGACTTTCCGGCGGGATTGTCCGCCGGACCTAGTCCAGTGGACAAACCGCCGGACTTTCCAGCGGAAGTCCGCCGGACTTTCCAGCGGAAGTCCGCCGGACATCCAAACGTGTAGACTTGCCCACACACGCCCGGACTTTGTCAGCGATTGTCCGCCGGAGTTTTGGCCAAAGTCCGCAAGACTTTTGAAATGAACGGACTTGCCCACACACGCTAGCCCCGTCACCTGGTATGGATTTAAAGGGGAATCCCTACGCCAAAAAAACGGCGTGGGGGTCCTCCCCAGATCCATATCAAACCCTTATCCGAGCAGGCAGCCTGGCCGGTCAGGAAAGGGGGTGGGGACAAGCGAGCGCCCCACCCTCCTGAGCCGTACCAGGCCGCGTGCCCTCAACATGGGGGGTGCCCTGGGGAAAGGGGGCCCTGCAGCCCCCCCACCCCAAAGCACCTTGTCCCCATGTTGATGAGGAGAAGGGCCTCTTCCCGACAACCCTGGCCGTTGGTTGTCGGGGTCTGCGGGCAGGGGGCTTATCGGAATCTGGAAGCCCCCTTTAATAAGGGGGCCCCCAGATACCGGCCCCCCACCCTATGTGAATGAGTATGGGGTACGATGTACCCCTACCCATTCACCTAAGGAAAAAAGTGTAAATAAAAAAACGACACCATTTTTAAAAATATTTTATTGCACAGCTCCGGGGGTCTTCTTCCGTCTTGGGGGGTCTTCTGGCTGGACTCCTCAGCTATCTTCTGCTCTTTTACTAGCTCTTTCACTAGCAGAGGAGCCCGGCTTTCTTCTTCGTCACTGCCTCCGTCTGGGGACTTGTTCCGACTTTGGGGGTCTTTGGGGGTCTCTTCTGTTCTTCTTGCCGGACCTCCGCTTTCTTCTTCCAGCTCTTTTACAAGCGGTGACCCGAGCTTGTTGTGTTGCCGTCGCCATCGCCATCGCCGCCTTCTGCTTCTCCTTCTCCTGCTTCTTGTTCTTCTTCCGATGTTGACTCGTCGCTGTCTCCTGTTCTAATGGCTCCGACGTGTTGCGCTGCCAGTTATATAGGGACAAGGGGTGGGTCACCTGCTCATGTCACATGGTGACCCCGCCCCCAAATGATGTCACAGTCCCGGAGGATGCTGGGACTCCCAGATTCCGATAAGCCCCCCGACCGCAGACCCCGACAACCAACCTGTTTTTTCAGCGTAGGGATTCCCCTTTAAATCCATACCAGGTGACGGGGCTAGCGCGGCGGCATTGACTGCCTTCGCTAGTCCCGTCTACCCGGAGTCACCTTATAAATGAACGGACTTTCCTCCGTGTGTGAGGCAAGTCCGTTCATTTCAAAAGTCCCGCGGACTAGCACACAGACGGTGGGATTGTCCGCCGGACTGCTGAGTCCGGTGGACAATTTTAAGTCAAAACTTAAAACTTAGTCCGCCGGACTTTTGGGAAGAAAAAGTCCGCCAGAGCCCCACACGCGGTCAGAATGTCCGGCGGACTCTAGTCAATCCTGTGGGAAAGTCCGATCGTGTATACGCGGCCTTAGGCTGGGTTCACACCCTAGGTGCGAACCGAGCTTCATTATATTTATCTGCATCATATAAGGGAGTGTAGCTGCAGCCAGTAAGACCATTTTACATCCATTCTAAATCTCTTACCCTGTATAAATTCAAAATACTTTATTAATTCCAGGTGTACTAAAAAAAAAAACAATGAGACATTGCCTGCACATGGCATTACCAATAATGCAGGCAATTCGTAAAGTGTCCAGCCTGTCTAACTTCAAGGATGCAGCTATTTTATTAAAATATCTATATATGTCTAGCTACAACCACACAAAAACAGAAAAAACAAACAGACAAAAAAAAGGAGTAATCCCCTCTCCCTCCCCAGCCACATCCCACTCCCACTTCCATCACTCTATATTCTTGCTTAAATCCATCCTAAGCCCAAAAAAATATATATATTTAATAAAGTGCAACACTATAATTATACACAAAAATCCCCTATATATGAATAACATGTGCCAAATAAAGTGCAAATGTGCAGTTCAGTACAGTGAATACGTAGTATTTGATAGAATACAAAAGAAAACAAAAAAAAAAAATAACTTTTAGCATAAAAAGAAATTGCATAGACATATTTACAGTACAGTCATTGTGCAAAAATCAGTGATTATGCAGAGAAAAAAAAAAACCCCAGGTATCAAAAAAAAAAAATTGCATACACAAATATAAATATATATATATATATATATATATATATATATATATATATATATATAAAATTGCATAAACATATTTAAAGTGTAGTCATTGTACAAAAAGGAGTGATTATGCAGAGAGAAAAAAATCCCAGGTATCAAAAAATCACAAAAAATTTAAAAAATTTAAATATTTACATAGACATATTTAAAGTGTGGTCGTTGTTCAAAAAGCAGTGAATATGCAGAGGAAAATGTTTTTAAAGAAAAACAGATATCAAAAAGTTCATACGTGACTGTAAAATTAAATCAGTACCAGCAATGCTATTATGTGATTAAATAAAAAATAAAAGGGGGGGAGGATCATTTAGATATATTTTAATTTCCCTGATTCCTTAGAGCAGGGGTGCCCAACCTTTTGAAGAGCGAGGGCCACTTATGCTACTTGGTAACCGGTCGCGGGCCACAAGGAGCGGAGCGGGCAGATGGCAGGTCCGTGTCTGCTCTGTATATGCAGAGCGGACACGGACACAGCCCACTAATACTCTTTTTTTAATTTTTATTCTGGATTGGATTGGAGGTAGGACACAAGTCGGTTTGCATTTGCTACACCTTATTCCGCATACACACGACCGGACTTTCCGTCAGAATAAACTCCGACCCAACGAGTTTCGACCGAACGGACTTGCCCACACACGATCACACCAAAGTCTGTTCATTTCAAACGCAATCACGTACGATGGGACTAGAAAAGGAAGATCAATAGCCAGTAGCCAATAGCGGCCCTTGCGTCGTATTTGGTCCGTCGGACCAGCATACAGATGAACGGTTTTCCCGATAGAAATTTATTCCGTCGGAAAGATTTAAAGCATGTTCTATTTCTAGGTCCGTATAGATTTTTGAATAAAAAAGCCAGATGAAGCCCACACACGATCAGAATTTTGCCAGAAAGTCCAGTCGTGTGTAAGCGGCATTAGAGGTGAATGGAGGGTCCAATTGGGTCAGCTACGACTAAGGCTATTGCCGAAACGCATTAGCTTTATTGTTTTAGTGTCACTCTGTTGTACCAATAAACGACACTTCGAGGATTGCAGTGTTGCCGGCTCTTCTTACTACTGTATATTAACTACTTCCCACCCGGCCACTGTACATATACGGCCGGGTGGGAGCCGTCTACTTCTGATAGGACGTTCCGTAACGTCCTTTAGAAGTAGCGGGATCGCGCGCCCGCGCAGCGCCGCGATCCCGGTGCGCTCGTGTCACCCGGACACGGCGCATCTCGGATCGGCAGGAGGGCTCTGTGATTGGCCCTCCTGATCACATGACGGCCGTGTCGAATCACAGCCGTCATGTGATGTAAGCAAACAGCCGGTTGCTAGGCAATCGGCTCTCCTCTCCTCACACGGAAGTCGTCGGTGAGGAGAGGAGAGCGGATCGCTGCAGCCGGCTGGTGATCAGTGAGTATTAGCTGTTTTTTTACAGCTTTTTACTCACTGATCACCAGTGTAGTGTCCCCACAGTAAAACACACATGTCCCCACACATGTCCCCAAAACACACATGTCCCCAAATAATAAAAAAACATGTCCCCAAATAAAAACACATGTCCCCAAATAATAAAAACACATGTCCCTCACATATGTCCCAGTAAAATAACATGTCCCAATGATTATCTGCACACATATGTCCGTGATCACCTGCACACATCTGTACATGATCATTTGCGTACATATGTCTGTGATCACACGAACCAATTATTATACACATTTTTTTTTACAAAAAACTTGTAGCAGAATACATTTTGGCTTAAATTTATGACAAAATTTGATTTCATTGGATTTCTTTTAAAAAAGAAAGGGGAAAATATAGTTTTTTTTCAAAATTTCCGCTATGTTTTCGCTTACATCGCAAAAAATAAAAAACAGAGTCGCGAATAAATACCACCAAACTAAAGCTCTATTTGTGCGAACAAAATGATAAAAAATACATTTGGTTACAGCATTGCATGACCGCGCAATTGTCACTGAAAGTGCGGGAGCACTGAAAGCTGAAAATTGGTCTGGGAAGGAAGGGGGCGAAAGTGCCCAGTATTGTAGTGGTTAAACACATCGTCTTGGATTTGGCTTTAGCAGTCAACGTTACTGAAAGCCCTTAAGTTCTGGGCTTTCCCCATCAATTGGTCCTTCGCAGCCGGAAACGATAACACTACAGACATCACTAAGAAATGGAACAACACAAGCTGGGAATTCACTTCTGCTGGTGAAGGTAAGCTAACTTTTTGCTTACTGTGACTTCCCCTTGTGCTGTGCCTATTTCTGTAAGTTGGTGTCATGTACTCTTTCCAAGAACCTTGACTATTACATTTTGTTATTTTAAATCCAGAGTTTCCTTTTTAGCAGCTTTTTAGCAGCTTCTGTGATTGAACCCACCCCCCCTTTGCTTGGTCTGTGTGACTCGGGGGTCAGTGTGTGTGTCTGGACTCAGGCTGTGTGGCTGAGTTGTCAGTTCCTGCTATTATTAAGTAAATTGTGTCTGTGTGACCATTCAGTTTAATAATAGATGAATTCTTGAGGAAGTCTCACCACCATGTGAGATGGGGAATTGTACCACCGAGTACACCCCATATGGGGGTCTGTGTGATCCCACCAGGAGCTCCTCCTGGATTGCCAAAGATTTTCACTTTGGTAACAGGAGTGGCTGAGTCCCTCAAGGAATGGAACCAAGGCACACAGGGGTTTTGTACCACTAGAAGGCTAAAACAAATGACAAAAATGTTGAAAAAAGGAAATGAAAGAAACTTATTGTCCTGTATATGAATATGAACCTAATAACAACATTGCTAAAATAACTGCAAGCACATTATACCCTACCACCCAGCGCACTTATAATGACCTAAGTAGACATATGGATTAGAGCCCATTGTAGATGAGTGAACTTATAAAAAAAAAAAGAAGGCAAAGTGCAGTTTTATTAGAGAAATGTGCTAATATTTTTGTCTACAGCGTGTAGTTGGCTAAGTGTGAGAGTTATGTTTGTTGTATATATGTGTGTGAGATCCATGGATTTTTATGTCATGGTAGTTGTATTAATATGCCCAAAGTGCTGTATCAGCAAAACAGTTGATCCAAACCATGACTTTACCTACATGGAGTTTGCGTGTTCTCCCTGTGCATGCATGGGTTTCCTCTGGGTACTTCAGTTTCTTCCTACACTCCGGGGAAATGCTGGTAGGTTAATTGGATCCTGTCTAAATTGTCTCTAGTGTATGTATAAATGTGAGTTGGGGACCTTGGGATTGTAAGCTCCTTGAGGGTAGGGACTGATGAATGTGAAATAATAGTAACACAGTATGAATATGGGTGGCATGATTTGCTTTGTGTTTGTTATATATGTTTTAAAGTGATAGGATATTGCCACAAGGGCAATTCCAGGTAACAAGTCAGTGGCATGTTGGTCATTGCAACTTTTAGAAGCAAGAAAAATATTTTGTCTGTGAAGTGTGACCTTAAAAAAAGACAAACTTTTTTTTATTTCTGGCTTAAAATCGTGAAAAATTTGATCTATATAATTTGGGTATAAAAAAATGTAATTAAAATTGTAAAATCGTGTGCAATGCGTAGTCATTTTTGCACTGTGCTCAATTTAATATGAAAAAGAAAATGTAAAAGTTAATCTAAAAACTGTGAGCTGAAAATTGTTAATTTAAATACTTGTTGGAGTGGCTAACCATGTGGTCATTGGAGCCACACCCAATACTCTTAATAAAATTGATAAAAATAATTAAAGTGAAATGTTAAAAGATTAGTGATGTAAAAAAGCATTTTTCACTGATGATTAAAGTTTAAAAATAAGGAATTGTGTTTTATAGTTTAAAAGGAGCAATGACCCCCCCCCCCCTTTCTTTGACACAGGTTAAATTGCATGGCTTGTGTGCGTGTGAACAGCTGTATTGTCAAATTGAGTGAGCTGAGTGAACTGTGAAAAAATAAAAAGTAAAGTAAAATACCTCCTAATAATGTATATTTACGTGTGTGTGTATTAACGGTAATCTTTGTTTCCATAGAAGAAACTGTTTTTGAAGAAGTTTTCCAATATGCTCAGTATGGTGAAGTATAACTGTCTTGCAAGACAAAGGGGAACTTATAAAAAAAATAGTTTTTTGAGCTGCTCATTTTTAACCATGGTGAATAATAATTTTTTTTAAAAGTAGTAATGGTATACCATACATAAAATCCACGTGGTAACATTTAGTTTGAGGTCAAACAATTTTTGGTATTAGAAAAAGTGCACTGGTAAAACATCTAAGAAAGAAAATGTTAAATATCTCGTTTGGTTTATTTTTAGGAGGAAAATATAATGTGTTTTGTTACTAAAATTTTGAGGCTTATTCCTCAGATTAGTTCTATGCCCGGAGTTGATTTTTTTAAGGTCTTCAGAACAGAAGGAGACCAAAGCCTTCAAAGACAATTCACCAATGGAAGTATTGTTCTAAAGTGGTTCTATTTTCATATGTAAACATTTATGGGTTTCACTGCCCCCACTAAATATTGGTGCAGCCATCTGAGTCTGTACTGCCCAGTTTCTTGTTCCTATTTACAGTATGAAGTGCTAAATCTTTTTTGTTGTGTTATGATCTGACATGTATGAGCTTTGAAATGTAATCTAGTTTCAATGCCCTAGATCACAGGTGTCAAACACAAGGCCTGCGGGCCAAATCCGGCCCTCTTGGCCATTTCATGTGGCCCTCGCACCTCTCCTGCAGCTGCAGGAGAGCTCCAGCCCTCCTCTGGTCCTCCTCCAGACCCATACTTTCTGCTTTCAAGTAATACATCCAGCTTCTTCCCAGCAGCAGCATAAGGAAAGGGGGTGCACTGTGATGTTAGGGAGCGTAGGGGACTCAACTTTTGATGGTGAGGTGGCTCTTGACATCTAATGTAAGGGGAGGGGATGCGCTGGACATCTAATCTTACAGATACAACCGGCCCTTTTGAGGACAATCATAATGCTGATGCGGCCCACAATGAAATTGAGTTTGACACCCCTGCCCTAGATAATTAAGCATCTCCTGTCTTAGACTACGTTTCCACTATAATGACCCCCAAAGTCACGTGATTCAGAGACTCTGGAGTGTGACTTTGATTCATCTTCACAGTCTCTAGATCAGAGTTGCATCAAGGTAGTGCAAGAACCTTTTCAAAGTCGCTGCAACTTTAAGTCGCAATAGTGGGACCTGAGCCTTATATAGTTTTTGTATATTATTTTATGATGAAAAGTTATTAAGATTGAATTGAATAATTGCTGCTCTAGTTTAAACACCTATGATGATAAAAAAATAAAAAATAAAAAGTAATGAATGTATTACTACATGTATGTCAGTGTTACTACATTGAGTGTTAAGATTACTTGGGTATTATTAAGATTTTAAATTAGACCTGTCACAGATCTTTTCTACAGTTCTGTCTCCTCTATTCCTAAAGATCAGCAGGTATTCTGGTACTACATAGTAGGTGAGGTTGAAAAAAAAAGACACAAGTCCATCTAGTCCAACCTATGTGTGTGATTAATGTATTGGTATTGGCATTTAGTTCCAATGCTTTAACTTATAAGGTCTGCGGGTTGTATCTTGTCCCACAAAACTTGTTTTAAGACTAGATTAGACCTCCTGTTAATTGAATTAGCTACATACCCAGCCAGTACTGCCTTTTCAAGCTGAAGTAGATTGCCTTAGGCTTTGAATAATAATGTCCCAAGCAAGTCTGCGTTTGTGTCTCCAAGTATATTGTAAGCTAGTTTCCTGTTCGGTGACACCATGCAACTTCACTACTCTTATAGATTCCTGTGTGACTGTTTGCATGGCTACTCATTTCAAGCTGTCTTATGTGTATCTGTCCCCAATGTCTGTGTGTGTCCAGCCACACACCTGTCAGCTTGAATTTTACTTCCTACTGTTTAGTGATCCCAGAACCTCAGCACTGCAAGGGATTCTCATTTGTCCATTGGCTCTTAGTTCTAGGTATCTGCCTGCCTGGTTGAGTAAGAGGACCGCAAACGGGGAACTGTCTGCAGCACAAACCATCTCTACCATCAAGAGCTCTGGAGAAGACAGTTCTTTAGACTCTGTGCCTCTGCCCTTTCAAGGCCCCTTACCATTGTTGCATGTGCGGACATGCTGCGCTCTCCCCAGATAGTACCATTAGGTACCCTTCCTGCCTTAGAATCCTTGTACACATTAACTGTATCTTGTGTATCTGACTTCCTGTGAACCCTGAACCCCAGTTTTGCATTATACTCCTGTCATTCTTGTAAATCCTGTATTCTGTGCTCTCTTGTCTATGTTCCTATAGGATCACTGATCCAAGCTATACGTGATAGGCCCCTCCTCTGAGAAGCCTATTGTTCATGATAAATGTTTCATTAAATTCAGGATAGTCTAGACAGTTTAGTTTAAATGACAGTTGAATAATATTTTATACTAAATGAGAATGGTTTCTCCTTGTATTAAAGTGGAAAAAAAAACTTAATAAAAATGTTAATAAAAATTTAAAAGAAAAAGAAAATCATTTTTTTTTTTTACTTACCAGAAATGGCTGTTGCTAGGCAGATCATCCTAATCTGCCTCTTCCTGTTCCGCGGAGTTGTTCGGTCTTCTGCTCCTAGCGTCGTCTTCTAGTGAATGGGGCGCGGTGTGTTATGGGAACTATGTGTGTCCCACAACACAGCGCGTTCCCCATTCACAAAGTGCTGCGCAACTCGCTCATGCGCAGTAGGAAACGGGCAGTGAAGCCAGCAAGGCTGCGCTGCCTGTTTCCCTTAGTTGGAATGGCGGCACCGAGACCCGAGGGACGGTCGGTCTCGGGCGGCCGACATTGCAGGCACCCAGGACAGGTAAGTCTGCTTATTAAAAGTCAGCAGCTACAGTGTTTGTAGCTGCTGACTTTTACATTTTTTTTCCCGGCTGGCCCTCCCCTTTCAGACGTTTTTCTTTTCTTCTAGGTCTTATTACCTCTAAAACATAAATTTACTTCAGCAGTAAAAAAACTAATTTTTGTTAATGATCTAATGTTGGACTAACAATCTGAGTGACACCATCTTCAAAAATATCCTTCCTCATTCCTTGGCTTTATGACATCAGCCACAAACAGCATTGATGGAAAAGCGTGCTTTCAAAAGCTTTTTAGATGTCTGAAGAACTTTGATACTTATCATATCAGCTGTCTGAAAAAAATCAAAGCTTAGTTTGCGATAATTGCAAAAAGATCTGCACACCTACTGGAAGTTTCTTGTCATGTGGACTGCGATAGTCCTGAAGAAAAGAAGATTATGTACTGTATATACTTTGTATGCGTTCTTAAGATGTTGCAGTGGAATCTTATGGACTAGCTGTCAAAGTTACAGCGGAGGAATCAACTAAAGACTTGGCGTTCATACATTGTTAGACCAACGTGTCATTTTTATTTTAGACATTTTTGTATTTTTATATTTTTGTTTAGCCTTGACAAAGCAAAATATTTTTTTTCTGCAGAAATAAATTGGGTACATAAATTAGGAGGAATATTAACTAGAAAAATAGATATTTAAACTAAGATTTGGCAGTTAGAGGGAGATGTTTGAGAAATTGATAGGAATTGTAATTGTATCTGCTTTTCTTTAAAATGCCATTTATGTTAGGTTTTGTATGTGTTATGAGACTTTGAGACTCTGGAAGTGATATATAGGTGCTAAATGACCACCTGTTATCAATGTAAATAACCAACAAATTGATTAGAACTTCAAAGAGGCTCACAAGGTACCCCCCCCCCCCCCCCCCCGTAGAAAGTATAAATGTAATAGGCCCCCAGCCTCAATCAGAACAATTATATTTAAATGTATACCATGTACTGTACAAAGTTGTTCTCCATGCTTGTGGATAGCTACATGCCTGTATATTAAACACATCGTCTTGGATTCGGCTTCAGCAGTCAACGTTACTGAAAGCCCTTAAGTTCTGGGCTTTCCCCATCAAAGGGACAACTTCAGCCCCTCATTGTACAACTGCTTCAAAACCTTTTACAAGTGCTTCTTGTGTTCTTCAAGTGTTCTGCCAAGGACTCTTATGTCATCTATGTACACTAGCACTTCAATGAGATTCATATCACCCACGCATCAATTGCTGGAAGGTCGTAGGGACTCCTGACAGACAGTGGAGCATCCATTCAAACTGGTAGAACCCAACAGGCAGATGAAGGCGGTCTTCTCTCAGTTTTTTGGGTAAATAGGAATCTGATAATATCCAGTTTTTAGATCCAACACACGGAACCACTTCGCCCTGTAAAGGATCTTCTATTTGTGAAATGATGTACTGGTCAGGAATGGTCCTTCTGTTGAGGGTGCAGTAGTTGAGTACATCCTCAGGGAGACATTTTTCTTCCAGACCACAAGTATGGGGGAGGCATAAAGATTTCACCACTCTTGGACGATTCCGATCCTCTTAAGCTCCACCATCTTCTCCCAGAGGTTTTCCAAATCACCAAGTGGAATCTATTGGGAGTCAGTAACAGGAGTCAGTAACATTATGAAAACTTCCTTGAGTTTTGTTTCCTTGAGTTTATTTCAGGGATCAATTATACCCTAGTGTCCTTTCCTTGTTGATCAGCTTCAAGGACAACAAAGGGGCCTGACTGGTCTCAGCTCATCTTGACTGAAGCTCATAGACATGCCACTTCTCCTGGCTGCATTATCTTTTAATCCTTGTCCAGGCTTCATAACTTTCCCACTCCTTCTGCTTGGGTGTTGGTACATCCTTAATAGCATGGGGTGTACATCCTCTGTAGCTGGGTCACTCTCTGAGACACAGGGAGTGTGTAATTGCCTGACTAGGTAGGTATTCATCCCCACTCAAGGAACTTCTGGTGGACCCAGGGGGTCGAGTGTCAGAATGTCTCAGACTGCCAACTACGAAGGGGTCAAATTCCAACTTCATCAGCAAAAACCCACCATATGGGAACTTCTTGGTTCTAATACCCCAAATTTCCAGATCTTCTGACTTCTATGTTTATCATAGAATTTATTTTATAACAAGGTCACTTGTGTACCCAAATTAAGAACGGCCTTTGTGTAGCTACCTTCTACTTGCACTGGCACATTGGGAGAAGGGTCTACTAGCTTGTCAAGAATCTTTCTTGAAAAAACTGGGATCCATCTACCTGTGCCTAATCTCCAATAATGCCTTACACTTATTATGTATTCCCTAAATAGCATTTGTTTTTATGTAAAGGCTGTCAGGAAGCCGAGAATCTGATTGAATATGTTCACTTATTGAGTGTTTACATTTTCAAATTTACATGTGCAAATTCAACCATTCAGAGTTTAGTTTCAGGTGAATGACTATGTGTTACTTCAAACCACATGTCACATAATTACCACTACTTTGACCTAAAGACATTTACAAACGTACTCAGATACTTCCTTCCACCCTTTTGCCAAGAGAACCTTGCTACAGGTCAACAACTGGGTTGTTGTGTACACTTACCCCATATCATACCCACAGGGGAATACCATCAATGATAGTGAACCAAGTGAAAAGGGAACCGTGGCAAAAGTTCAGGCAAACATTTGCTCTACCTAAGGCCTGCAAACACTTAAACTGCTCAAAGTGATGATGCTTCCTCAGCATGCAGCATACCTGAACAAGGCAGACTTTTCTGCAACTACAGTATTTCAGGCATTCACAGGCAACTAATGACTTTAATACAGTCATCACTGACCAGGGCTGAAGCACCAAGTTTCTTCTCCATCCCCACTGTCTCCGCTGAAACTATCAAAAATGTAACTACCTACTCTTGAAGATACAGATTTTGAGGACCCGGAGGCGGTGTTAGAGGTGGCTGCAGATGATAGAGTCCTGACCTGGAATCAAAAAAAATACAGGGTCCTGCAACATGAGTATGCCCTTATAGAACGGTGCTACTGTGGACCAGGAGCATGGTGTATCAGGGGTTTCTAGCCCACCATCTGTACACATGTTTAACAAACACTGTAGGTCTGCATAGGCTGTGGGGCAGTTATGGATTGAAAAGCTTGGCTCCTGGATAGCCCTGTGTTGTGGTGGGCCCCCCTAGCAAAGCTTGGAAAGTCAGGGATCCTGCCTACATTCTAGTTTAGGATGAGGCAAATGTTTTGGCAGAGTAAACACACAGCTTTTTGTAAAAGAAAAATGTGTCAGCAGGTATTCACAGTCAATGTTTAGAGAGTGAAGTAGTGAGTAAAGAAATAATTTCAACTCTCATATCTGTTGAGATATATACATTCCATGACGCTGTACTTTGATCCTGACAATTGTGCCTAAACCTGAATAGCAAGTATCAGTGGGTATTTCCTGTTATTCTGTAGAAGTTTCATTTTATCTGAAATGCATTTGATCCTAGTTTCATTTCTAACTCAGCATAGCTCACATGATTGTGACAGCCCTGCTAGCTAAGGTTTCTGGCAAGAGTCCCACATTTTATATTTGGGTGTATTCAGTATGACAAAAATCTCTGAGAAGTTTATGCTTCAGGGCTAATTATCACTGCTTGTGTTGTTGTGTATTTTACTATGCTTTAAAATGCAGGTATAAGGCTTACACATCAGAAACACATTCATTTCAATTGGACCATTGACACCAACATGTTGGGAGAAAGTATCATAAGCTACATTTTTAATGCTCTACTATATATTTTGCTACTTATGTCAGTTGAATGGGGTTCTGCAAAAATGCAGTGTAGCACCCTCTAGTTGTGCTATGTGTGTACAGATAGCTTTTTGTTAGCTTAGGTCAATTTAAGCAGGATTTGCTGATATCCAAGCCTGTTTGTTTTGATTCTGGGTTGGCAGGAAGCCTGGAAGAGCTGGATGACTCACAGGCAGCATTACTAAGACCTCCCCTCTCCTTCCAGAACATGCTAGAATCTTCTGGAAAGGAATCTAACACCGCCTCCGGCCCCTCCCACCTGAACCGTACCAGGCCACATGCCCTCAACATTGGGAGGATGCTTTGGGGGTCTGAGACCCCAAAGCACCTTGTCCCCATGTTGATGAGGACAAGGGCCTCATCCCCACAACCCTGGCCGGTGGTTGTGGGGGTCTGCGGGCGGGGGCTTATCGGAATCTGGAAGCCCCCTTTAACAAGGGGACCCCCAGATCCTGCCCCCCCCCCTGTGTGAAATGGTAAGGGGGTACAAAAGTACCCCTACCATTTCACCAAAAAAGGTGACAAAAATGGTAAAAATTACAGGAGACAGTCTTTGACAATTCCTTTATTAAAATCTTCTTTCTTCTTTCTTCTGGTCTTCCTTCTTCTTTTCTTCATCCTTCGGTTTCTTCATCTTCTCCTTCCGGCATCTTCTTCCATCTTCTTCTTCCATCTTCTTCTTCCTCCGATCCGCTTCTTCTTCCTCCGGTCGTCTCGTCCTTCTCGTCCGGCATCTTCTTCCATGGCGTCGGCGTCTATAATGCGTCCCTTTATAGATATACTATAGAGTAGTATGCCTGTGAAGGGGCGCAGGTTTCCCGTGCTTAGAACTGTCTCTGTACAAAGTGTAATTTTTGCAGGAAAAAAAGCTATTTAAAATCACTCGCGGCTAATTGCCGGTTCCCGGCCGTAACACAGAGAACAATTCGAATCCAACTACTACCAAATATCCAATTTCAAATAATATGAAAGAAATTATAACAGCGGATATAACGAATGCTCCGAATGATTCGAATGAATTCGAGATTCAGTATATCTAATATAGAGAACTGTTCCTGCACAGTGTCATTTTTGCAGGAAAAAAAAGCTATTTAAAATCACTCGCGGCTATTGCCGGCAAATGAATTGTTGGATCCATAACACAGAAAACAGTCATTCATTGAAGTTATTGATAAAAAAAAGCGTGGGGGTCCCCCCAAATTCAATAACCAGGCCCTTCAGGTCTGCTATGAATATTAAGGGGAACCCCAGCCAAAAAAAAAATGGTGTGGGGTCCCCCTAAATATCCATACCAGACCCTTGAGGTCTGGGATGGATTTTAAGGGGAACCCCAGCCAAAAAAAATGGCATGGGGTCCCCCTCAAAATCCATACCAGACCCTTTATCCGAGCACGCAACCTGGCAGGCCGCAGGAAAAGAGGGGGGACGAGAGCGCCCCCCCTCCCTCCTGAACCGTACCAGGCCACATGCCCTCAACATTGGGAGGGTGCTTTGGGTCCACCCCAAAGCACCTTGTCCCCATGTTGATGAGGACAAGGGCCTCATCACCACAACCCTGGCCGGTGGTTGTGGGGGTCTGCGGGTGGGGGGCTTATCGGAATCTGGAAGCCCCCTTCAACAAGGGGACCCCCAGATCCCGCCCCCCCCTGTGTGAAATGGTAAGGGGTACAAAAGTACCCCTACCATTTCACCAAAAAAGTGACAAAAATGGTAAAAATGACAGGAGACGGTCTTTGACAATTCCTTTATTAAAATCTTCTTTCTTCTTTCTCCTGGTCTTCTTCCTTCTTCCTTTCTTCATCCTTCGGTTTCTTCATCTTCTCCTTCCGGCATCTTCTTCCATCTTCTTCTTCCTCCGATCCGCTTCTTCTTCCTCCGGTCTTCTCGTCCGGCATCTTCTTCCATGGCGTTGGCATCTGTTCTTCTGTCGGGCCCTTCCTCGCAATGGGAGGCTCCCGCTGTGTGAGGCTTTGCTCCGTCTGACAGGTCTTTTATAACGGAGGGCACCTGGTGACCCCACCTCCCTGTGACGTCATGGGGAAAGCCATAGAGAATTACCCATGACGTCCCCGTGTGTCAGAGGGGGGCGGGGTCACCAGGTGCCCTCCATTATAAAAGACCTGTCAGACGGAGCGAAGCCTCACACAGCGGGAGCCTCCCATTGCGAGGAGCGGCTCAAGAACAGACGCCGACGCCATGGAAGAAGATGCTGGACGAGAAGGACGAGAAGACCGGAGGAAGAAGAAGCGGATCGGAGGAAGAAGAAGATGGAAGAAGATGCCGGAAGGAGAAGATGAAGAAACCGAAGGATGAAGAAAGGAAGAAGGAAGAAGACCAGAAGAAAGAAGAAAGAAGATTTTAATAAAGGAATTGTCAAAGACCGTCTCCTGTCATTTTTACCATTTTTGTCACTTTTTTGGTGAAATGGTATACCCCTTACCATTTCACACAGGGGGGTGGGATCTGGGGGTCCCCTTGTTAAAGGGGGCTTCCAGATTCCGATAAGCCCCCCGCCCGCAGACCCCCACAACCACCGGCCAGGGTTGTGGGGATGAGGTCCTTGTCCTCATCAACATGGGGACAAGGTGCTTTGGGGGGACCCCAAAGCACCCTCCCAATGTTGAGGGTATGTGGCCTGGTACGGTTCAGGAGGGAGGGGGGGCGCTCTCGTCCCCCCCTCTTTTCCTGTGGCCTGCCAGGTTGCGTTCTCGGATAAAGGGTCTGGTATGGATTTTGAGGGGGACCCCATGCCATTTTTTTTGTTTTTTTTTGGCTGGGGTTCCCCTTAATATCCATACCAGACCTGAAGGGCCTGGTTATTGAATTTGGGGGGACCCCTACGCTTTTTTTTTATATCAATGAATGACTGTTCTCTGTGTTACGGAGCCGACAATTCATTTGCCGGCAATAGCCGCGAGTGATTTTAAATAGCTTTTTTTCCTGCAAAAATTACACTTTGTCATTCGAATTCATTCGTTATATCCGCTATAATAATTTCTTTCGATTAGTTGAAATTCGATATTGGTAGTTGGATTCGAATAATTTGGAGCTGAAATTCGTAAACGGAATTTTTCCTGCAAAAATTACACTTTGTCATTTGAATCATTCGAATCCATTCGAATTCATTGGAATCATTCGTTATATCCACTATAATAATTTCTTTCATATTAGTTGAAATTAGATATTTGGTAGTCGGATTCAAATCATTTCGGCGACGAAATTCGTAAACGGAATTTCGTATTCCGTACGGAATTCGTATTAGAAAAAATTCGTACTACGGATTCGTAAATTCGTATGAATTTCGAAAAATTCATACGAATTACGAATTCGTACGAAACTAATCGCACATGTCTAATCTGTTCACATGTTTAACAAACACTGTAGGTCTGCATAGGCTGTGGGGCAGTTATGGATTGAATAGCTTGGCTCCTGGATAGCCCTGTGTTGTGGTGGGCCCCCCTAGCAGAGCAGTGACAGCTTGGAAAGTCAGGGATCCTGCCTACATTCTAGTTTAGGATGAGGCAAATGTTTTGGCAGAGTAAACACACAGCTTTTTGTAAAAGAAAAATGTGTCAGCAGGTATTTACAGTCAATTTTTAGAGAGTGAAGTAGTGAGTAAAGAAATAATTTCAACTCTCATATCTGTTGAGATATATACATTCCATGATGCTGTACTTCGATCCTGACATTTGTGCCTAAACCTGAATAGCAAGTATCAGTGGATATTTCCTGTTATTCTGTAGAAGTTTCATTTTATCTGAAATGCATTTGATCCTAGTTTCATTTCTAACCCACCATAGCTCACTTGATTGTGACAGCCCTGCTAGCTAAGGTTTCTGGCAAGAGTCCCACATTTTATATTTGGGTGTATTGAGTATGACAAAAAACTCTGTGAAGTTTACGCTTCAGGGCTAATTATCACTGCTTGTGTTGTTGTGTATTTTACTATGCTTGAAAATGCAGGTATAAGGCTTACACATCAGAAACACATTCATTTCAATTGGACCATTGACACCAACATGTTGGGAGAAAGTATCACAAGCTAAAAGTAAATTTAATCAGCTTCACTGCAGTTACATGTGCTGCTTGGGATGCAGAGGTCGGTGGCCTGTACACATGAGCCATCCAGACAGCTTCTCACTGCAATCTGGCATCTGCAAAGAGGTAAATGTGTCAAATTATTTATATGGTACTTATTTCAATATACTCTATATTACTTATAAAAAACAGATTTTAATGCAGTCTGTTTCCCTGCTGAGGAGAGTCATCCTTTCCCTTATGGTGACCATTATCACAGCAGCTGGAAGTAATGGGAAATCCAAAATTTTACAGTTGTCACTGGAACAAGAGGTGAGGCAAAATCTTCCAATAGTGACACTTGTCGTGGGGGGATTAGATTTTATTTGGAGAGATTTTCTTTCACCTCTTGTTGTGTCTCTGGAACAGGAAATTAATGAAATTCTCTACAACAGGTCACAAGCAAAAAAATTAAATGTTTTAAATAACAGAGAGGTGATTTAACCATTCCTTACCCCAATGCACTAGAGCAGGGATATGCAATTAGCGGACCTCCAGCCCCATCATGCCTCTGGCTGTCATGCTTGTGGCTGTCAGAGTCTTGCTATGCCTCATGGGACTTGTAGTTCTGCAACAGCTGGAGGGTCGCTAATTGCATATCTTTGCACTAGAGGAATGTCTAGGAAAACTATCCTAGGAGAGTATGTAGGTTGCCACTGCCAATCTCTTCTTGCCAGTTAGTTTGAAATTATGCTAATCTGAAGATTTCATATTTCTTTTTTTTTTTAAGATGCTTTTCATTGCTTTTTCTAAATTACAGCATATATCAGAGTTTAAAGCACTTCCAGGCCGATTCTGGCATTTCTCTCCTACATGTAAAAATCTAAAAAAAATTTTTCTAGAAAATTACACAGAACATCCAAACATACTGTATATATTTATTTATATATATATATATATACATATATAGATATATCTATCAATCTATCTATCTATATATAGATATATTTAGCAGAGACCCTAGAGAATAAAATGGTAGTTGTTGCAATTTTTTGTCACACGGTATTTGCGCAGCAGTTTTTTTAACCGCAATTTTTGGGGAAAAATACACTTTAATTAATTTGAATGCAAAAAAAACACAATATATAGCCCAATTTTTTGGTAAAATATAAAAGATGATGTTACGCCGAGTAAATAGATACCTAACATATCAAGCTTTAAAATTGTGCATGCTTGTGGAATGGCAAACTACAGTACTTGAAAATCCCAATTCACAAGTACACTCTTATGCCGTACACACGTACACACGTACGGACTTTTGCCGGCGGACCTAAGACCAGCGGACAATCCGCTGGACTTTCCAGCTGGGTCCGCTGGACTAAAAAGCGAACGGACTTGACCACACACGATCACGCAAAAAGTCCGGCGGTTCACGCGATGACGTACAGCACGTACGACGGGACTAGAAAAAGGAAGCTCAAGATCCCAAACGACACCCTTTGGGCACCGTCAGCTAATCTCGTGTGTATCGCGTGTTAGTTGACGTTTGGTTAGAGACGATTCGCGCTTCTCAGACTTCTGCTTAATTCGCTCGTTTCTGCCGTTCAGTTTGTGCTTGTGAGGTTTGTATCTGTCTTTCAGTGCGTGTGGATCAGTTCCTACCTGTTCTCAGGCCGTTCTGGTCCGCTCGTTCCTGTTTTTCAGGTCGTTCTTCATAGGCCTTGCTGTTCTTCAGTGCGTTCGGTTAAGTTGTTTGTTTGATCAGCCGACCGTTTTGAAGCCATGGAGTGTGGACGTACTCGGGAACGAGTTTGTGCTGTGCAGGGGCTCGGTGTTGCGGTTAACACCTTGGCCCGAGCCCAGTCCATGAACAGGGTGAGGAGGAGTTCATGGACCAAGAATTGGTTGCGCCAGCGTGACCAATTCTCGCACATGCCTTTGCTCCGTGAGATCCGTGAGAATAATCCTGATGATTTCAGGAATTATCTCAGGATGACGGACCCCATTTTTCACCGTCTGTTGGCTTCGCTGTCCCCTTATATTAGCAGGCAGAATACCTGCATGCGGCAAGCCATCACTGCGGAGCAGAGGCTAGTCGCCACGTTGCGTTACTTGGCGACGGGGAGAAGCTTGCAGGACCTCAAGTTCACGACAGGCATCTCCCCCCAGGCTCTGGGACTCATTATTCCAGAGACCTGTTCTGCCATTATCCACGTCCTGCAGGAGGAATACATTAAGGTAAGTTTTCTCTTTTCAAATTACCTATGTCTTGTATGTTTGCTAATGTAGTGCATCAATTTCATCAATAGCTAATTACCATGATAGGACTATTCTATGAATGTCCCCTATTCATGCCTTGTTTTTTTTTTGTATAGTATTTTATGGTTCACTTATCGAAATTGCTTTAGAATGTATTATTTAGTGGGTCACATGCATATTTGCTTGCACCAACCTCCCCAGCATGGAATCTTGGGCCCCTAAACACCCCTAGTGTAGCCTAGTCACTTTATTTGTTAAAAAATGTATCTTAACAGCTCCATTGTACTGCTTTACTCACCCCCCCTTTAACCCCCCTTGCCCCTCATTTTTAAATTGATTGCATGTGGTTTTTGGTCAGCTTCTAATTACCCCCCCCCCCCCCACACACACTGTTTAATTGATTGCATGTGGTTTTTGGTCAGCTTCTAATTAACCCCCCCCCCCCCACACACTGTTTAATTGATTGCATGTGGTTTTTGGTCAGCTTCTAATTAACCCCCCCCCCCCACACACTGTTTAATTGATTGCATGTGCTTTTTGGTCAGCTTCTAATTACCCCCCCCCCCCCCACACACACTGTTTAATTGATTGCATGTGCTTTTTGGTCAGCTTCGAACTAACCCCCCCCCCCACACACACACACTGTTTAATTGATTGCATGTGGTTTTTGGTCAGCTTCTAATTAACCCCCCCCCACACACTGTTTAATTGTTTGCATGTGCTTTTTGGTCAGCTTCTAATTAACCCCCCCCCCCACACACTGTTTAATTGACTGCATGTGCTTTTTGGTCAGCTCCTAATTAACCCCCCCCACACACACACACACACACACACTGTTTGATTGCATGTGGTTTTTGGTCAGCTTCTAATTAACCCCCCCCCCCACACACACTGTTTAATTGATGGCATGTGTTTTTTGGTTAGCTTCTAATTAACACCCCCCCACACACTGTTTAATTGATTGCATGTGCTTTTTGGTCAGCTTCTAATTAACCCCCCCCCCACACACACACACACACACACGCTGTTTAATTGATTGCATGTGGTTTTTGGTCAGCTTCTAATTAACCCCCCCCCCCCCCCCACACACACACACTGTTTAATTGATTGCATGTGTATTGTGTGACCTTACAATTAATTACTCCCCACCCACATCCCCATTATTATCTTCTCTGGGCCATCAGAGGGGTCATCAATCAGAGAATTGTCCCTTATCCTTAATCTTTTTGCTTGATTTCAAGGACTAAGAAAATAAATACATATGTTGTTCAAAATTTTTTGTTAATTTCTTGGATTTAGTTTGGTGTTTTGCCTTGTTTTTAATTAGAATTGTATCTTTCTGTTTGACTTCACAGTGTCCTTCCACGCCACAGGAATGGCAGACTGTGGCTTCCCAGTTTGCTGCCCGTTGGGACTTTCCCAACTGCGGAGGGGCGATTGACGGGAAACATGTCCGAATTGTGCCCCCACCCCATTCGGGGTCTTACTATTGGAATTATAAGGGGGTCCATAGTATAGTGTTGATGGCGGTGGTGTCGGCACAATATGAGTTTCTTTATGTGGATGTGGGGAAAAACGGCCGGATGTCGGATGGAGGAGTCTTCAACCAGACGGAGTTCTGCCATCGTCTCCAGACTGGTGGCCTGGAGCTGCCACCAGATGAAGAGAATGTGGAGGGACTCCCCTTTGTTTTCATAGCCGACGAGGCATTTGGTCTGGGTGACCACCTGATGAGGCCATTTCCCCAAAGATCCCTCACCCCTGAGAGGAGGATTTTTAATTTTAGGTTGGCCAGAGCAAGAAGGGTTGTGGAAAATGCCTTTGGAATTATGGCCAACCGTTTCAGATTGCTCTTAACGTCAATACATCTGGCAGAGTACAAACTCAATACAATTATTCTTGCATGCTGTATAATGCACAATTATCTCCGGAAACATTCTGGCAGCTACACACTACCTATAGGGCCTGAGGCCGGAGTGGAAGGCGAGATGACAGGGCTGGATAATCGCCGTCTTGGCTTGGCCCCACAATCAGCACAGCAAGTGCGGGACCGATATTTAAATTATTTTAATGGTAGGGGGGCCATTGCAATGGCAGCAGACCCTTAAAACATCATTTCTTTTTAAATAATAAATCCATTTATTTCTGTTTCCAAGATTTGTTTTTTCCTATTGTTTTGCTTTTCTTTTTGGCTGTTTTATATGTTGTCCTAGTGCACTTATTAATAGTGGCAAACTTGTTTTGCGTTTAGTAAATACGCCCCTTTGTCAATGAACCACAACATTTTTTGGTCAAACTGGTAGTATTTAAAAAGAAGAAGCCACACATTGTTTAATTTGTGCAAACCAATTTTTTTTATTATAGTGCACATCCAAACCTTTTTTTTTTAATTTTTTTTGTTGATTTCTTCTCTTTTTTTTTTTTTTTTTTTTGGTAATATATTTTTTTTTTTTTTTCACAACAGATTTATTTTTATTTTTGTTTTTTTGGTAATATAATATTTTTTTGGTATTTTTCTCACAACATATTTTTTTTAATTTTTTAATTTTTTTTTTTGCAAAAATAAAAACATGGTTTCAAATATTAAAAACATTTTTTTTTTTCATTATAAAATATTTACCCAATGTAAAAGTAGGGAACTTACAAAGTTCAACAGGTAACCCATGTACAGTAGAAGCCAAATTTTGAATATGCACACAAATTTAACATCAAAATGGGTAATGTCAACATGTGCTATGTTCCATCATGGGGAATCAATGGACGTGTTTTGTGTGTGAAACCCCTTTCCTCTCACCTACTAGCATTAGGGGTTGCAAACACAAAATGCGTACATTGAGATTCCCTGATGGCATATAGCACATGTTGACACACCATGTGCATATTCAAATTTTGGCCTCTAAAATTGGTAAAAAATAGCGGATCAAAAGGGGAATGAAGGACATGATTGATGTTTGGAAATGGAAAAGGGGTCTTTAGATTCTCCCCAAAACATCAATCATGTCCTTCATTCCCTGCTGCATGGTGGCCATCTCCTTCTGCATGTTTTCCAGCTGCAGATTCCAGGCCATGATCTGGCCAATAAGCCTGTGGGCACTGTCTGTGGAAAATGGCTCCGCAGCTTGTCCTTCCACAACCAGATCATCATCACCTAAAAGTTGGGTAGATAAAACACAAGAAAAAAAGTGTCAAAAACATGCAGACCTTAATTTAGTAGCTCAATCTGTGTTCTCAGACACTCACTTGGTGGGGTGCAGATGTGCTCCACTTCAAGCACCTCTTCCTCCACATCCACGCGTGGGCTTGGGCTAACTGCCCAATTAGTCTGGTGAGGCCGGGAGGTCCTGGGATGTTCTGAGTGACGTCTGAGTCTTTTGCCCCCTATGGTAATGGAACACAAAGGTACACTTTTAATCATACTGATATTTGAGTGCCGAAATATGAATATTAAACATTGTTTAAAAGTGTTGTCCAATTATTAGCAGTTTGTTACAAGATCCTACTTGAATACAGAATTGAAATCTCTATCTAATGAAACTCCAATACTTAAACCGGCCTTCAACCCTAAAGTTGAACTTCCGCTCATTGGATCCCTGCACCCCTCTGTTGTCTTATTTGGAACCTTTTAGGGGGAGGGGTTGCAGATACCTGTGTAAGGCAGGTATTTGCACACACATACGGCCATAGACTCCCACAGAAGTATACGCCACATCCCGTCCCACCGTGCTGTCTGCTGGGACACACAGGGGTCCCAGAGCTAGCGCGGACCAGTCCTATTGCATTGCGCAACTGGCGCATGCCCAATAGTGACCCGGGAAGTGAAGCCGCAAAGATTAATTTCATGATTACAATATCAAAGATTGTAGCTGCAGCATCCAAGGGACAGGTGAGTGTACTTCTTTGAAAAGTCATCACCTACAGTATTTGTAGATGCTGAGCATTTTTTTGGAATTTGTAGCTTGACACCCTGCTTAACAGATTTATCCCCCCCCCAAAACATCTTCTGGAGTCCCTGTGTAAGTTACCCATAAAACCCTTACTACAGTAGTAATAGTATAGATGGTGACAATAATAAACAACCTTACAACTCCAACAACCCACAGCCAGGTAAACTGAATCAACTTTATCATGACAAACGAACTTTCATCAAGTCTTCGCAAGTTTCACGTACGAGTTCCAATAAAAATCTTCGCAAGTTTCACGTACGAGTGCTAATAACATCTTTGCAAGTTTCACGTACGAGTGCTAATAACATCTTTGCAAGTTTCACGTACGAGTGCTAATAACATCTTTGCAAGTTTCACGTACGAGTGCTAATAACATCTTCGCAAGTTTCACGTACGAGTGCTAATAACATCTTCGCAAGTTTCACGTACGAGTTCCAATAAAAATCTTCGCAAGTTTCACGTACAAATTCTAATTAAATATTCGCAAGATTAGACATATCAAGTATAACCATAGTAGCGCACGTGCTTGACTTACTTTTTTTGATGGCTTTTCGAATTCTCCTGTACTGATCGTGCTCCCTGGATTTTATGTCGGACCATCGATTGCGCAGTTGATCCTTGCCCCTTCGTACGCCGAACTTATGCTCCAGGGTGCTGACGACTGTAGTGAGAATCTTGTCCTTGCGCAAGTTGGGTCGAGGGTAGGGGCCATTTTCCCCGTCGTAATCTTCCCTTTGGAGGATGTCCACCATCTCCACCATCTCTTCAAAGGCCATATTGGTGGCCTTATATCTGCTGCTGGATGCAGATGTCTGGGCTTCTGGGCTTTCCTCCGCGCTACTGGCTGAGAATGTGTCCGCCATCTTCATGTATTTATTCACCCACAATGCAACGAGGGGAAGCGGGGCGGGGAATACTCGTCACGAGGAACGTCATGGGCGGGCGACGCGGAGGACGCAGGCGGACTTCGACGCGTGCGCAGTGGATATAAGGCTGTTTGAGGGCCCCCACGTGTTCCCGAACGGAAGTAGCGAGCGCTCTGTACGAAGGTAAGTGTTTTCTAGGATGCATTACTGTGGTTTATTGGGTTTTGGGCCTGCATTTTTTAATGATATGTGTGTGTTGCTGCCTGTGTGTGTGTGTTGCTGCCTGTGTGTGTGTGTTGCTGCCTGTGTGTGGGTGTGTTGCTGCCTGTGTGTAGGGGTTGCTGCCTGTGTGTGTGTGTTGCTGCCTGTGTGTGTGTGTGTTGCTGCCTGTGTGTAGGGGTTGCTGCCTGTGTGTAGGGGTTGCTGCCTGTGTGTGTGTGTTGCTGCCTGTGTGTGTGTGTGTTGCTGCCTGTGTGTAGGGGTTGCTGCCTGTGTGTAGGGGTTGCTGCCTGTGTGTGTGTGTTGCTGCCTGTGTGTAGGGGTTGCTGCCTGTGTGTAGGGGTTGCTGCCTGTGTGTGGGTGTGTTGTGTAATGTTTTGGTGTAAAAACTGGATGTGCGTTTTTAGTAACATTTGTGTTTTTGGTCTTTTGTATTGCCATTACTAACAAAACAGAAACAAACATGTCAGCAGCACAGTTAAACCCATTTAAGGATCAGGAGTTCATGTCTGAATTTATTGCGCTGTACCGGAAAAATGCCACCCTGTGGGAGGTCAAGAACCCCTTATATGGAAATAGGGATGTCCGGAAGGTAACACTGGGGCCACTTTTGGATTTTGTGAAGACTCAAGTCCCCAACGCAGACATCAAGTTTGTTGAAGCCAGAATTTCTAGTTTGAGGCACATGTACAAGCGGGAGCGCAAGAAGATTGAGGAATCAGTCAGATCAGGAGCAGCAGCAGAGGATGTTTATGTACCCAAGCTGTGGTACTACAACCAACTGTGTTTTCTAGGTGACCAGATGGAACCCAGGCAATCACTGTCCACTCTTCCCTCCACCCTTCCCTCCACCCCACGGAAGGAGAAGACCCCTCCACCTTGGAGCAGGCTGATGCGCCCAGCTGGAGCCAGGTATATATTTTGGAGCCTAAATAGTGATTGGGTGAATATTAATGATGTCAATGTAAAGATTAGAATTGCTTAGAAATGTATGTTTTTAATCAGCAATTCTATTATGCTGAACCACCTCCACTCCCACTCTATAAACAGGCCTCTATGTCTTTTCTCTATGTCTTTTCATGGCTTACCGATTACACGTTTCTTGTAGCTTGTCATTCATTGTCTAGGGGTTCCCCAGGTTAGTAACCATCAATTGCGGAGACCCATACTCCAAGCACCTTTCATTTGGACATATTTAAGATAATTGGTTAACAACGTTTAAACATTACACAGTGTCTCGGTTTTAAATTGAGGGCATGGGTGAAAAAGCTCAGACACTTCAGAACTGCTGGCAGACCAAGAAAGGTAAGTAAGAAAGGCCAGAGAGTAGCCCCTCACAACTGGACACTTCACTGTTGGATATACCCTTGTCCGCAGATGTAGCAAACAACAAGTGACTTGGAACCAGCAAAGTGTCCGCCACACACTATGTTGTAAGTAAAGGTTGTTTTTTGCAACAGTTCCGAGGTTATGTTTACCTTTCAGCCGTTGCAGCAAAACAGTAGGGCATGGCAATTCACTAGTGTCCATACATCTTAGCTCATAACAAGCAGCCACACCCACTGCCCTCCTCCGAAGAGCCCCCTCCCCCTTGAGAATCCTCCTTCAATTGCTGGGCCTCAAACTAGCCAGTTCTGAGGCTCGGGAACGGATGGATCCCCACCACAGACAACAAGGGCCTCTGGGGCTGGTCAGGGTGACCAGGCTTCCAGGGCCAGCAGACACTCCTGGGCCCAGGAACACTTGTGGGGTTGTTGCGGAACAGAACCAGGAATCTAAAGTGAAGCTCAAGCCTGAACACATGACCTCAGCATCTTAAATCACGCTTCCCAAAATACACAGTGGGGCCAGACGCTCCCACTAATTGTGTCCGAGCAAATGTAACCTCATCATGTGTACAAGCAGACTGTGTTATGAGCCTGTCACAGGTGCCTCACCTCACCTAGAACCAGACAGAACTCCAGCACAGGCCAGACAAACTGATGTCAACGTAAAAATGTGAAACAATTAACACCCTGAACTCAGAATTGGGAAAAAAACACAAAAAAATAGCGCCCACTTCTAAAAAGTGTTGGTGCTACATATCAATACATATATAGTGTATACATAAATCCAGTAGTGGCCAAAAATGCGTTAGAAAAGATTGGTGATCTGCTTGGAAAATGCAGGGGTCCAAATGATAGCCTTTTGGATATTTGTTTAAATTTATCTGCACGTTCATAAATTTACAATTGTATGATTGAGGAGGCCATAAACCAAAAAACATGTGTTTGATTTTGGATTTTCTTTGCACACAGGATGAGCTGACCCAGGATGATGGACAAGTGACCAGGGACAAGTGGTATGGAGGAGGAGGCCATGACCAGCAAGAGCCAGGAGGTGGCTGGGCCCAGCACGAGCCAGACTGTCAGCCAGACTGTAAGAAGTCTACCTCCACCCCTGCGCTTACCCACAAGAAGGCCCACGAGGATGAGCAGGGTTGAGGAGGAATCACTCAACCTAATTCGGCAGGCGAGTGAGATTCTCCAAAGACCCCCCATTCCAGAAGAGTCCTATGCCACCTACTTGGCCAGCAGGTTGCTGGAAATGGAGAAGGGCCAATGGCAGCTGTGCGAGGGCCTATTTTTTGAAGCTCTTAAGGGGGGTTTGAGGGGTCAATTAACTGAATCCACCCGCCTGACACATGAAGGCCCAACAGCAACTACTCCTCCTCCTCCTCCTCCTCCTCCTCCTTCTCCTCCTCCTCCCCCTACCACAAGTCAGCCTCCAAGGAAGCGTGCAGGGAAGACTGCAGGGCAGCGTGGTGGGAAGAGTCGGAAGTGATTGCCTGGCTTGAGTCTGGTCTCACAGAAGACACAGGCTGTTGTAGTGCCACAGCTTGGGGACATAGATGTCATCTGCTGCTGTTCCTGGTCTGTGTGATTCCTGGACAATCTTCTTGTGCTCCCTATATTGTATCAAATATGCCCAAGCTTAATTTTTGGCCTCACAAACTTGATGTCTGCCGTGGGGGCAAAAAGTCTTCACCAAATCTCAAAGTGGCTCCAGTGTTGCCTTCCTATTTTGTTTTGCCTTGTTTGTTTAAACCAGAATAAATGGTAATTTAATTTCAAAAAAATAATGATATACGTGCTTGTTATTCAAAAACATAGTTTATTTAGGAGTAGGCAGGTACATGTCTAAATTATATGGAGGGCATTTCCAAAACGCACATTCATTTGACAATATAAGTGTAAAGTGCAACTTCAATGGAACTGCAAGTGCAGTCGCTGGAAATGTGAGGGTAAGATCTGAATCAAGGGCAAGCTCTGCTGACTCCACAATTTAATCATGTGTAATCCCAAATCCTTTTGCTAACCAACAAATAATAAAATATATCTAAATATATATATATATATATATATATATATATATATATATATATATATAGAGAGAGAGAGAGAGAGAGAGAGAGAGAGAGAGAGAGAGAGAGAGAGAGAGAGAGAGAGAGAGAGAGAGAGAGAGAGAGAGAGAGAGATCTCTAGATCTATATATATCTATATATATATATATTTTTTTTTTTTTTTGAGATATATATATATATATTTTATTTGGTGATTTTGAGATATATATATATATATATTTTTTTTTATTTGGTGATTTTGAGATATATATATATATATATATATATATATATATATATATATATATATATATATATTTTTTTTTTTATTTGGTGATTTTGATATATATATAGCAGCGTGACGATTGTGCTAGCTTCAAAACGAAGGCTAGTTTTACCAGACCGAGCGATTCCGTGACATACTTGCTACTGAGCATGCGTCCTTTTTGGTACGCCGGACCATACTACACACGGCCGGATTGTCCGCCGGACTGCCAAGTCCAGCGGATAATTTTAAAACAAAACTTAAAACTTTAGTCCACAGGACTTTGGCCAAAAAAAGTCCGCCGGCGCCCACACACGAGGGGATTATCCGTTGGACTTCGGTCCAGCGGATAATCCCGCGGGATAGTCCCTTCGTGTGTACGCGGCCTTAGTTACATCAGTATTAAACATCATATATTTATTTATTTATTTATTACAGGATTTATATAGCGCCAACAGTTTACGCAGCGCTTTACAATATAAAAAGGGAGACAATACAGTTATAATACAATAAAATACAAGAGGATTAAGGGGGCCCTGCTCAGAAGAGCTTACAATCTAATAGGGTGGGGGAGGTGATACAAAAGGTTGTAACTGTGGGGAATGAGCTGATGGAAGTGGTAGAAGATTAGTTGGAGACATGATAGGCTTCCCTGAAGAGATGAGTTTTCAGGGATCGCCTGAAGGTAGCTAGAGTAGGGGATAGCCGGATAGGTTGAGGTAGCAAGTTCCAGAGGATAGGAGAGGCTCTGGAGAAATCCTGGAGACGAGCATGGGAGGAGGAAACAAGAGAGCTTGACAGGAGGAGATCTTGAGAAGAGCGGAGAGGACGGTTTGGGATATGTTTGGAGACAAGATTGGTGATGTAGCTCGGGGCAGAGCTGTGGATGGCTTTGTAAGTTGTGGTTAGTATTTTGAATTTAATTCGCTGGGTGATTGGGAGCCAGTGTAGGGATTGGAGGAGAGGGTTGGCAGACACTGAACGGTTGGTAAGGTGGATAAGTCTGGCAGCAGTATTCATGACAGACTGAAGAGGGTGGAGCCTATGGAGAGGCAGGCCAATGAGAAGGGAGTTGCAGTAGTCAAGGCGAGAGATAACAAGGGAGTGAATGAGGAGCTTGGTGGTGTCATTTGTTAAAAAGGGGCGAATTTTAGAGATGTTACGGAGGTGAAGTCTACAAACTTTTGACAGCGATTGGACTTGAGGCTGAAATGACAAGTCCGAGTCTAGGATTACACCGAGTACCCTGGCGTGAGGGGAGGGACTGATGGTTGCATTGTTGATTTTGATGGAAAAGTCAGGGAGGGGGGCACGGGCAGGGGGGAATATTAATAGCTCAGTTTTAGAGAGATTTAATTTAAGAAAGTGGTGCGACATCCATGCTGAGATGTCAGTTAGTAAGTTAGTAATGCGAGAGGAGACTGAAGGAGTGAGGTGAAGAGTAGACAGATAGATTTGGGTGTCATCAGCATATAAGTGGTATTGGAAGCCGTGGGTGGTTATCAAGTGACCAAGGGAGGAGGTGTAGATGGAAAAGAGAAGGGGTCCAAGAACAGAGCCTTGGGGGACCCCCACAGAAAGGGGCAACGGAGAGGAGGAGACAGAGTTGTAGGTAACACTGAAGGAGCGTTGTGATAGATAGGCAGAGAACCAGGATAGAGCAGAATCTTTGAGGCCAAGGGAATGTAGTTTATTGAGAAGGAGCGGGTGGTCAACAGTATCAAAGGCTGCAGAGAGGTCAAGTAGTAGCAGTATGGAGTACTGGCTGTCGGATTTAGCAGTTAGTAAATTGTTAGTGAGTTTTAGTAAGGCAGTTTCCGTGGAGTGCTGCGAGCGAAAGCCAGACTGTAAAGGGTCAAGAAGGTTATTTTCACTGAGGTAAGAGCCAAGACGGTTGTAGACTAAGCGCTCTAGAAGTTTAGAGGAGAATGGGAGCAATGAGATGAGCCTTAAGTTATTCAGGTTGGTGGGGTCCAGGGAGGGCTTTTTAAGTATGGGAGTGATCTGCGCATGTTTTAGGTAGGTAGTAACATATAGGTAGTAACATATCAAGAAATGGGGAACAGCAATCAGTGGGGGAAAAAAAAGTTGCTTGATTTTTCATGTGTATGTCTGCATATAATTTATAAGGAGTAGCTATGTTTATTACATGATATACTTGTTTGTACTACATTCCAGACAAGTTGTCTAGACCCCAGAACGTTACCCTTTGGTACTTAATGTGTGCCCTTCCGACCACAGCAGCCTGCCTTAGTGCTTCATCAGCAGGTGTTCTAGTGTAGATAAGAATGTGCTGCTTATTTTTTTTTCTTTTTTTTCTTTTTTTTCTTCTCTGATCTTTGATAGTGGAGCTTGCTTTGGGGAATCTCAAAGTTGGTGATAGCATTTTTTTGGGAAACTACAGGTAGCACAAATGTAAGAGAAATTAACTGGACTTTACATGTAGTGATCTTAAGCTGTCTTTTGTAACTACGGTATGTGCTTAAAAGTCTTCTGTAGCATTACATAGACCAAATATTATGTGCAGTCCTATGCTAAAATCAGAGGCTGCACATAAAGCATCCTATATCTAATAATTTGGCAACCAAATATCTATAGTTTGCAGGGTTTCTATGCACTGAAACCAACCTTTCTAGAATTTGTTTGGCAACCCCTGGTATCATATGTTAATTTGTACATTGGTATTAGTTTATTCCGGTCACCTAATTTCAGGGGTTCAGTTTTTATTTACTTTATTACTTTTTTTTTTCTAGCATACAACTTCCCCAAATAAAACCTCAAAAAGCATATAGCAAGGTAACCAATATTTTCTGCGCAAACTCAGACACTTGTAATTTTTAACTGGAGTTTGTCTTAAAACTTTTGTTTAAGGGCTTAGATATGCTTTAAGCTACTCTGGCTTACTGTAAAGCAGGCAGTTGGAGGCTCGGTATGGGGTGTGCATGTTTACACAGTCGGCTTAGTTTTACAAAATTTTATTTGGGACTGGTTTGCTTTAATCAGCAGTGTACAAAGGTAAAATTCAATAATTATTTTCCAACGTCTGGCTGATCAGCACTGATCTGGCGATTAGTGCTGTTTTTTTTTTTTTTTCCCATGCATTCATGCAATATTGTTTGACTGGTTCAAGTATCTGACTAGCTGCATGAGAATCTTTAAAAAACAGGGTGCAGGATTCACAGAAATATAACTTTGGTCTCTTAAGAAAAACCCCAAAGCTCATCTTGTCCAAAAACAGGAAATGATTAGCTGTAGTTGAATCATACAACATAAACAAAAGAGTGCTGAAAGCTTGTAAGACAATCTTGCCTGTCACCCTGATATCCTGGAGGGCAGCTACATGTAAATCCATTGGACATGGGTGAGCAAATTCTGCCTTGTGAGCAAGAAGATGTGGCACAAGGGTTGGTACCCAGGACACAGTTGGGGCCAGGGAAGGGAGAATGGCATAGACAGGCATATGCTGGAGAAATAAATAATATAAATGTTAACAACTTGACAGCTAATGATCTAAAGCAACCAACTCTAAAAAGCAGCCATGGCCTCTTACCTCCATTGGGCATTTCTGCACACATTCTCCCACTGGGACATGGGTTGTGTTTACAAGCATGGTTATGATCACAGCATGGTGATGTGCCCTTCTGCTGAATAGACTGCCCCAGGCTTTCCACTGCTTGACCGTTGATGCTGATGTCATCCAGACAGCCCTGGAATCCTTGAGACACAGAGTCTGATTCCTGTATCAATGCCCCAATAAACAGGTGAGACGAATGACCTGAGCAGTCTGGCAGGGGCAGCTCAGATTCTATGCTGTCCACATGGAACTTGGCAATTTTGGCGGTCACCTCGAGAATAATACTATGCAGAGTTCCATCATTTACCATCGTCTCCAAAAGCAGGTTCTTGGTCATAATTCCTTGGCACTGATATTTATATTGCAAATACCCATTATCAAGCTGTAAACCAAAAAACAAACTAAGATTAAGAGAACACCACTGTGCTCTGCTTATAAGAGCCAAATGGAAAACATCACAGTGACATGACAGTGCAAAGGGCAGTAATATGCAGTAGTAACAACCAACAAGATTTTACATTACAGGTTAGATTAATTAGCATGATTAAATATAATTTATTAAAAGGAATGTGATTGGATATTGTTTCCATTAATTTGCAAAAGCTAGCTGAAACCTCTTTACCTCTTTAATTTACTAACACAATGTATAAAGCAATGGTGTGCAGTAGCTCAAAGGTCAGATTAACTTTCATTGTCTTGTCTACACTGAACATGCCAGCACATGGCTAAGCATTTAATAACTTTGCCTTGGAGCACCGGGCTCATTCAGTTTCCAGCACAGGCATACAGTATCAGTATTGTGGTTGTACATTCTCTGTGTGTTTGTGCAGGCTTCCTCATGAACACACAGTATAAACCATATATTTACAGTATGCCGTTTTGAATAAGTGTCTCAACATATTAGGCTATATTTGCACTATACACCATCAATACTGGATTTACATTTGGCCATTGGGGCCTAAAGGAATAATTTGCATGGCTTTGTCCACTGTTTTAAAATTAGGAATAATCCTCTATTTTATAATATGTGATGAAATGAGACATGTTAATATCTTTGGTTCTAAGAAGGTTCTTCTGTGCTATCCACAGATTCAGTTGGAAGGCTTTTTATTTCTTTAGTCCCCTCTTACCATAACCTTATTGGTTACAGTGCCTTGCAAAAGTATTAACCTCCCTTGGCTTTTTACCTATTTTGTTACATTACAGCCTTTAGTCCAATGTTTTTTTAATCTGAATTATATGTGATGGATCAGAACACAATAGTCTAAGTTGGTGAAGTAAAATTAGAAAAATATATACATAAAACTATTTTTCAGAAATAAAAAAAATGATAATTGGCATGTCCGTATGTATTCACCCCCTTTGTTATGAAGCCCATAAAAAGCTCTGGTGCAACCAATTACCTTCAGAAGTCAAATAATTAATAAAATGATGTCCACCTGTGTGCAATCTAAGTGTCACATGATCTGTCATTACATATACACACCTTTTTAAAAGGCCCCAGAGGCTGCAACACCTAAGCAAGAGGCACCACTAACCAAACATTGCCATGAAGGAACTCTCCAAACAAGTAAGAGACAATGTTGTTGAGAAGTACAAGTCCCGGTTAGGTTATAAAAAAATATCCAAAAACAAGTAAGAGACAATGTTGTTGAGAAGTTAACCACTTGCCGACCGCCCCAAGTCCACGGTTATGGTTTCTGGCCACCCCCTCGCGATGGCGAATGAAAAGCTTCCCCTTCCTGTCTATTGTATAGACAGGAAGGCGGAAGTGATGTCACGCTCGGTGCGCCGGTCTATGTGACCGGAGACGCCGAGCGGCGAACATGTTAAGGTTAGTGCACAACAGTACACTGACACCAGTACAGTTAGGCACACAAAACACCCCCTGTCACCCCCTGATCACCCCCCAGATCACCCCCTCCCCCCCCCAGTCACTGTGTCACTAATTGCAGTGATCATTTATTTACTGATCACTGCATTTAGTGTCAGTGTGACTGTAATAACTGTCAGGGCAGTTAGTTTTAGGTCCTAGGTAGCCCCCTACCCCCCCCTAATAAAGGTTTAACCCCCTGATTGCCCCTAGTTAACCCCTTCACCCCCTTTTGCCAGTGTCACTAAGCGATCGTTTTTTCTGATCGCTGCATTGTGTCGCTAGGTAACCATTTTTTTTTTTTATTTTAACCGCCATGTTTTATATAGGTTCATAAATAGTTTTATAGGTCAGGTACCCCCATATTACAACCTAAATAAAGGTTTTAACCCCCTGATTGCCCCTAGAGTTAACCCTTTCACCAGTAATCACCGTATAACTGTCACTGGTGACGCTGGTTAGCCAGTTAGTTATTTCGTTATTTAGGTTCCCCGTCAGGTTTTTATATAGCGTCAGGTACCCCCATATATTACCTAATAAAGGTTTAACCCCCTGAATCTAAGCGATCGTTTTTCTGATCGCTGCATTAGTGTCGCTAGGTAACCAGTTTTTTTTTAGGTTAACCGCCATGTTTATATAGGTTCATAAATAGGTTTATAGGTCAGGTACCCCCATATTACAACCTAAATAAAGGTTTTAACCCCCTGATTGCCCCTAGAGTTAACCCTTTCACCAGTGATCACCGTATAAAATGTCACTGGTGACGCTGGTTAGCCAGTTAGTTATTTCGTTATTTAGGTTCCCCGTCAGGTTTTTATATAGCGTCAGGTACCCCCATATATTACCTAATAAAGGTTTAACCCCCCTGATTGCCCCTAGTTAACCCTTTCACCCCCTTTTGCCAGTGTCACTAAGCGATCGTTTTTCTGATCCCTGCATTAGTGTCGCTAGGTAACCAGTTTTTTTTTGTATTACTGTTACGGGTGACGCTGGTTAGTTAGCTTGTTTTTTATACTGTCAGGGCACCCGCCATTTATTACCCAATAACGGTTTAACCCCTGATCGCCCGGCGGGTGATATCAATTAGGTTTTAGGGTCAAATAAGGTCTATCATAACCAAATGGAAAGAACATGGCACAAGAGCAAACGAGATGGCCGCACACCAAAACTCACGGACCGGGCAAGGAGGGCATTAATCAGAGAACCAAAACCAAACCAGAACAGGGGCAATTGGACTATCTCGGTACAAGTTAAACTAAGGTAGATTCAAATGTATAAACGTGTATATAGAAAAATAAAAAAATTTATAAAACTTTATATATTTTTCTAAATACGTGTTTATACATTTGAATCTACCTTGGATTCAGTCAGTTTAGTTCAATTGCCCCTGTTCTCTAGGGAGTTTTGTTTGGGGACTAAACTTCCGATTTCTATATCTCTAAATTTTTGGATGATGGTACTACTGCCTACATTTCTCTTACCACTATTATTGTTAGAGGCTACATTTTTTTTTATTTTTTATTTTTTTTTAGAGGCAAAGGTGTCCAACTTGCACAAACCAACAGCTGCCAGAGCTGTACTTCTCTTCAAGGACATTGATTTGCCTATGATTATTAGCATTGTCTCTAAATCCACAAGTCAGGTTTTTACTAACATGGCACATCCATATCCATACATCAAAACATTCCTTGGTGTGTGTTAATCCTCCCTAAATGGTAGTAAATCAGCCAATTTCTGTGCAATCCTTTCAACTGTTCTCATGTTGCAGTGATGAGCAAATGTTATGATGTACAATTTTTAAATTGGGTTGATATGCAGCTCTATGCCCTTTGACCTATATATTGACAATGTGCATTGCATCACTTCCAGTCTTTCCATCCATTAAAGCAAAGTCTGCCCCAATTTCTGCTTCCGTGCCCCTACTTTTACAGTGGCCTTCCAGGCGTGCGAGTGCTAGGCTTGCCCTAATATGCTTTTCAAGATTACTGTCACTACTAGATGGCTGGATAAGTGCCTACTAAAGTTGGCCATGCAGAAAGTGAAAATGGTACTATTTGACAGGTCAACCCCTCTTTAATGGAGAGGGGGAAACCTATGAATATTTAACTTTTTTTTTTTTTTTTTGTGTATCAGGTGAAATATACGAAAATGGTCAAGCGTGAGGCATTACCATTAGCATCATGCAGTTTTTTTCATGGGCCATAATACCAAGGCCTGTAACTCAAAGCAAGTTGTTATTTTATGTCATGTTGTCTCTGCTCTGGGAGGCTCTTGTAAAATTAAATAATTATTTGCAAAACAGAGACAGTACATGAATAGTGTAAAAAAATAAAAAAAAAACACTGTAAAACTGTTTAAAATGTAAAGCAATAAATAACATTGACCCCAAACCATTAACATGTACCCTTAAAGGGGCCCTGTCAGTAAAAAATAAATAAAAAAATAACAGGATTATCTGCTGCAAAAGAAGAGTTTATAATTTTCCTGCCACCCAAGATGCAAGAGCACCGGAAAGCTGAAACCTCCAGAGGACGTCAATCTCCTTGGTCCTCAGCTCTACCCAGTAGTGCCTCCACTGGCAAACCCCATGTCATTACTTTGTCCTGCAATTACATGGAGATTGGTGTAAGGAACCAATTAGTGTAGGGGAGGAGCAAGGAAATCATTCCCAAGGAACTTAAAGCGTAACTAAAGGCAAAACTTTTTTTTTTAAATGTTGGATAGAGTGGAGATGGATTAGAACACCTATTAGGTTATTATTGCTGTCTGTGCCCCCATTAGGGTGATTCACTCTCTCTATTTGTCCTGTTTACCATTCTCATTGAATGTGAAAAAGTTCCCCAGAAGAGTAATAGAGGGTAAGTCTTCCAATGCAGACACTAGTTCTGCTGACCTGGGGGACCCCAAGGGATTCCCTTACTTTGGAGGGATTTTCTCTCACTTCCTGTTTTGGATATGGGACCGGAAATTAAGGTATATCTCCCTAATGGGACAAAAAAAAACTGACAGGGGTTATAACCGTTCCTTATTCTATCCAAAATGGGGAAAAAAAGTTTTGCCTATAGTTCTACTTGAAAGTGATTGTAAAGTAAATTTTTTAAACATGCCATACTTACAGTACCTGCTATGTTCAATATTTTTGCCCAGCGCTGACCCAAACATTCCCCCCCCCCCCCCCTGATAATGTTGTTTTAAGCACTATATGTTGAAATGTAAATGTTCATTGTAATACTGGTTACTGTTAAACATTAGTTACTCTATCCACTAGAGTGCCCTTTACACTCTGAGGTCAGTTCACAAAAGGTATACCAGATGTGTTATGCCCCGTACACACGAGCGGAATTTCGCTCAAGCTTGGCTTGCATACACACGGTCACACAAAAGTTCTCTGAACTTTCGACCGTCAATAACGCGGTGATGTACAACACTACGACGAGCCGAGAAAATGAAGTTCAAAGCTTCCGAGCATGCGTCAAATTGTTTCCAAGCATGCGTAGTAATTTTGCGCGTCGGAATTGGTACAAAAGCTTACATCGGACTTTTGCTGGCGGAATTTCCAATCGTGTGTATTAATGTGCTTTACTAGGCATTATTTCATCATCTATGTAGAATTATTACATTGGACAGTTCACAAAGTTCCCCTGACTTTATTAATCCAGATGCTGCATGCTGTTTTTTGCAGTAAAAAATTAACAACAATTAAATACAAATATTGCTATGTGTAGGACAGTTTTTTTTTTCCTCATGTATGTTTTGTAACTGCATACATACTTTTATACATACTTTATTTGACTGATCATTGGCTCTAATATAGACCTGGTTTAAACCAGTTGTTTTGGACATCTAAAGGCTTTGAGATCACCAACCCCAGGTTAAATTGGCCTAAATACGTCTTCTGAAATGGATTGTTTCTTATTGTACAGCTGTTTGCATTTGGTATGTTCATAAAGTGTCAAGGCCCATATTGAGATGATAGTCAGGAACGTATAAAAAGCTTTTCTATTGATGCTTTATGTTCCCTTGAGAAGTTCTATAGAGTTAATAGAGTGCATTTCATCTGCCTGAAAAAGGGAGGCATATAGTGTAGCTCACTGACTCCATCCTATGTCCGTGGGGGCATGTGTCACACTATGCATCTGTCTTTTTTATGTTTCTACTCAACTGAGAGAGCAAGTAGCAGTCAAGCGGAGATATACTGCTATACTTATTAAATTGCCTAGTAATAGTCCCAGATCCCAAAGATGGATACTGTATATGCATCATGAGAGTATTTTACATTAAATCAGTACTAGAGACACTATTAATTTAATAATAATACGTCTAGTTGTAATTTTCTGCAGTGGGTTTTGTGATTCACTCACATTTGGCACACTGTAATGCAGCTTCATATGTAGAGAAGGCAGATGAGGGGAGAATGTGCCCTAATATCCTCCTTAAAATTGCTGACAGATGCACTTACACATGCAAACCATAGGCATGTGCAGGGGGGTGCCAGATGTGCCTGGACACACCCTAATCACTCGCCGACTACAACTACTGCCCCGGCTTCTCCCCCCTGTTTTTCCTAAAGTGTGGCAATCTGACTCTCATCTGCCAGTTGTCAGTTTCATAAATACCTGATGCCTAGTATACAAGGGGGGGGGGGGGGATTTGGGGACTTTAAATGAGGTATATGGTCAAAACGAGCCTACACCTCCCTCCCTATTAATCGTTACGAAAAGGGGGGGATTTGTGACTTTTAAGATGTGTGTTAGACAAAAATAAATCGCACAATAGTGAGAAAGTTTACTCATATAAATACACATGGGAAATTGTACGTAGCAGATATGACGAGCTGTTGGGCATATAATAGACAAATGTGAAAATTCCATTATTGCACATGATACAAAAAATCTAAGATGAGGGTATAATATAAATGCATGAGTGAATAAAAAAGTGCATTTAAAAGCTTGATGCGTTTGGTGGCTAAAGTTCCACTTCTTCAGAAGCAAGTGCAGAATGAGTATCTATAAAAAATATTCCAAATTACTCCAATAAATTAACCACTTGCCTACAGGGCACTTTTACCCCCTTCCTGCCCAGACCAATTTTGAGCTTTAAGCGCTCTCACAATTTGAATGACAATTACTCAGTCATACAACACTGTACCCAAATGAAATGTGCGTCCTTTTTTTCACACAAATAGAGCTTTCTTTTGGTGGTATTTAATCACTAGTGGGTTTTTTATTTTTTGTGCTATAAATAAAAAAAGACAGAAAATTTGGTGAAAAAATGCCTTTTTGTTTCTGTCAAGAATGTTGCAAATTAGTAATATTTCTTCATAAATTTTGGCTAAAATTTATACGGCTACATATCTTCAGTAAAAATAACCCTAATTAGTGTATATTATTTGGTCTTTGTGAAAGTTATAGAGCCAGCTTACAAGCTATGGTGCCAATCATTGAAAATGAATCACTCCTGATGTACTGAAGACCTTTCTTATTTCTTGAGACACTAACAAGCCAGGAAAGTACAAATACCCACAAAATGAACGGTTCATTTTTTTCCAAAAAAAAGTATTACCTGCAGGTTTAGTAGTGTCCCCAGAGGAGAGAATTGGTGCAGGCAGCAGGCAGGTATGTGCTAAGCAACAACAATAGTAATTATCCAGGCAGCAGGCAGGAATATTGTCTATAGTCAGCACAAGGATATCGTCAGCACAGCCAAAGCATTTGTCCATAGAAATTGTCCAGGCATGGACAGCCAGCACAGCCAGAATATAGGTCCTGGTACACCGTTGCCTGCCTTCACTCATTATTGTATCGCTCTCCAGTCCTTAAAAAAACATACTGCCTCTTGCTACAGCTAATTATTTCCATAATCCAGGTGTGCCTCACCTCAACACATGGGGATATACAGTAAAACTCAAAATCACATTTGCAATTATGAAAAACTATAGCTCAGATAAGGTAATGGCAGTGTTACCATATCACATAAACATCCTATAGTACATTAAAGATGTTGCCAACTCAACACAACCTGTGATCCAGTCACCACCCAGCCATGGTTTATAATCAATGCTATAGCGCATGTTCACTCTGTATAGGTGTTTATTAAATCTAGTCATGGCAGAGGTGTGGAGCCATTTGCCCCATATCTTATAGAATTTATCACAGATACCCTGATAGGCATACATTTTGTTTTTCCATCCGAAGAGTGCTATTCATTTGTTGCTTCCAGTCCACAAAGGTAGAGGGGTTTGGAGAGGTCCAGTGCATAAGGGTTCATTTTCAGGTCTCAAAAGGTGCTCTCAAAACTTCCTACTGGATATAGGATGCTAAGACAAAAGATAATCAACCCCCTAATATGCAGGTAAGAGGGTCCTTGGGAATAATTATTTGAAACATTGCATTCATCGTGCTGTTAGCTGCAGACCTGGAGAAATTTTTGATGTTTCTGGAAATTCTGCATCCAAATACGTGAAGGTATTTCATAGTTCTTGTACATGAAACAATACACTTTTAGATTCAGGGCTTCAAATCTCTCCTCTACTTAGTTTACTCCACTATTAACCTTTGTAGAGGAAAAGTTATTGCACTGCTAAACAAAACACTGAAGGACAAAGTGTAAAAGAAATTTCCATTTCATGTCATTTACACAATCTGATCCTCCACTATTCTACCACGCTTCACCTCTCTCTAAAATCAGAATTTCTCTTAATCCCATAATTGAGCTGCCAGAATTGATGTGTGAATCAAATGCATGCTCTCGGAACTCGTTGCTCATAGGGTCAAACCTCCGCAATTTTGTATTGATTAACCACTGCAGCCCGAGCCTCTGTTTGAGTCTTGTTGTTTACAAGCTAAAATCATTTTTTATTTTTTGCTAGAAAATTACTTAGCACCCCTAAAATTATATATATGTGTGTATATATGTATAAATATAGATATATATATACATTTTTTTATCAGACACCCTAGAGAATAAAATGGCTGTCATTGCAATACTTTGTCACACCATATTTGCGCAGCGGTCTTGCAAGCGCAATTTTTGGGTAAAAAAAAATTTTTTTTAGTTAAAAAATAAGACAACAGTAAAGTTAGCCCAATTTTTTCTCTATATTGTGAAAGATAATGTTACGCCGAGTAAACTGATACCCAATCGCACTTCAAAATTGCGCCCGCTCGTGGAATGGCGACAAACTTTGGCACTTAAAAATCTCCATTGGCGGCGTTTAAAATTGTCTACAGGTTACCAGTTTTGAGTTGGAGGAGATACTAGAATTATTGCTCTCTCTGTCGATCGCGGGGATACCTCACGTGTGGTTTGAACACCGTTTTCATATGCAGGCACGACATACGTATGCATTCGCTTCTGCATGTGAGCTCAGCGTGATGGGGCTCTTTAAAAAAAAAAAAAAAATGTTTTTTCTTATTTATTTTGCCTTTTAGTTTTACACTGTCCTTTTAAAAAAAAAATTTGGGTCACTTTTATTCCTATTACAAGAAATGTAAACATCCTTTGTAATAGATAAAAAGCATGACAGGACCTCTTAAATTTCAGATCTGGGGTTAAATGAAAAAAAAAATTAAAAAATTCCCCTTTAAGCGCATTGGGCAGAAGTGACGTTTGACATCGCTTTCGCCCTCCAATGCTATGGAGCCAAGTGGGGGCCATCTTTCCCTCACTCGGCATCCAGGCAGTGATGGGAGTGGACGCGATCGTCTCTGCTGCTACCACTCTACCACTACCACTCTGCTGCCTTTCCTGAAAATACCGGGCTGCCATAACCCCGGTATTTAATGTAAAAATACCGACGTACAGGTACATTAATTTGCGTTGTTTGTTCCTTCCATTTCTCTGCATGGTGATGACCATTTATTCTAGATAAATGTTATTAACCACTTCACCCCGGAAGATTTGGCTGCTCAATGACCAGACCATGTTTTGACTGCGTCGCTGTACTCAAAAGTGACCTTCTTTTTTTCCCCACAAGCAAAGCTTTCTTTTGGTGGTATTTGATCATGTTTTGCATTATAAACAATAGAGCAACATTTTTGAAAAAAAAAAAAACACTATCTTTTGCTTTAATAAATATCCCAAATAATAAAAAAAAAAAAAATAAAATAATTTTTTTCTCAGTTTAGGCCGATATGTTTTCTTCTACCTATTTTTGGTACAAAAAATCATTGGTTTGCACAAAAGTTATAGCGTCTAGAACAGGGCTCAAAATTTCAAGTCCTGAGCTACTAGCCAGGGCTCAAGGGTTACTCGCCACCAGTTGCCCCACCCAACCCCTACCCTGCCCCACCCCTAATTCCACCTCTAAACACAGCCTCATTAATTATATCATGAAATTGCCCTTAAATGTTTGCCTCGCCCCTGTCACACCAATGCAGCCTCACCCCGTTACACCAATGCAGCCTCACCCCGTTACACCAATGCAGCCTCACCCCTGTCACACCAATGCAGCCTCACCCCTGTCACACCAATGCAGCCTCACCCCTGTCACACCAATGCAGCCTCACCCCTGTCACACCAATGCTGCCTACCTGTGTCCATCATGAAGGGGAGCAGAGAAGAAGAGCATTGCTGGCCGGATGATATGAGCGCCGAGGGACATTACTGGAACAGCTTTTAATTTAAATTGCTGTGAGTTCTCAGCGTCCTGTACAGCCCCCGCCCCCTGGCCAGGGAACTTTGATACACATCACTCGTCCCGGGTTGGACGGGTGATCTGTCTATCAAATTCCCCGGAACCAGGGGGCGGGGCTGTGTGTGAAAGTGAGTGCGGGGAACACACGGCAATTGAAATCACAGCCGCTAGTGATGTTCCCTGCACTCATATCATCCGTGAGCGCTGGGAAAAGGACTCGCCGGCCGGAAGTGCTCGCCCCCCCCCCCTCGCTCCCAGACAGCCCTTCCTCGGCCAGCCCTCAAAATTTACTCGCAAAATGCGAGCAGGTGAGTGTAAATTTTGAGGGCTGGTCTAGAAAATAGGGGATAGATTTATTGCATTTTTATTATCCTATTTTTTTTTTTTTACTAGTAATGATCCGCAATTTTTATCGGGACTGCGATATTGCATCAGACACTTTTGACACATTTTTGGGACCATTTTTGGTGACAATTGTACAGCGATCAGTGCTATAAAAATGCACTGATTACCGTATAAATGTCACTGGGAAGTGGTTAACAGTAGGGGGCGATCAAGGGGTTAAATGTGTTCCCTAGTGTGTGTTCTAACCGTAGGGGGGATGGGACTGATTAGGAGGCGAGAGAGATCGGTGTTTATACTTAGTATGAGCACACAATCTGTCTCTTCTACCCTGAAAGAACCAGGATCTGTGTGTTTACACACACAGATCCCGGTTCTCACTCTGTCACTATCGATAGCGGGTGCCCAGAGGTCATCACGCCCACCGGGCACTCGCATCGGTGGTGAGCCGAGGGCGTGCTTGCCTCCGGTGACACGCATACCCCCTAGTGGTCAAAAGAAGAAGCGACGTAAGGTAACGTTGTTTCGCCCAGGGGAGCCAACCTGCCACAGTACAACTGCGGCGGCTGGTCGGCAAGGGGTTAAAGAAAACCTAACCTTGCAAACCTTGTCTTAAGTTTTTCTTGAATGTATGTATAAAGGGGATCAGTTTGTTGAAAATAATGATATCATTGTGTGTTAATGTTTTTTAAAAATCTTTGCTTCAGTGTATAAATAGTTGTATATGTACATAGGGGGAGTCAGAATTGCTCATTACATACTCTGGCTCTACTTCCTTCTTTGTATCGATAAATTATGGTTGTACAATGCAAGTTTGAGTTGGTTGGCTTAGTGAAAACAAACCACTGTCTGTGTCTGCTTTAGCATAAAAAATGTGACCGCTTTGTCGGTTATCAGTTGGTATAAACAGTCTCATCAAAAAGTAATGAACTGCTGAGGATGGTAATTAAATGTGTACCTAATTGTAAAAAGAATTGAAAATTGATTACAGTTTCTATTTAGTTATATCGTAATAAAATATGTATATAATATGTAATAGCAGTATATGGACTTAAAAGCGCAGTCTATCATGCAGGCATGTTTCAGACATCCTGCGCCTAAACTTGCTAGTTAGAAATGCTGTCCATTTACAAAAAAAGTGATGTCTTCTCATAACTTACCCCTCCAGCAAAGTATAACCTGCACTCCTCCATAATTTCTCTGCTTCATTAGCGGCCTCACTCCATTGTTTACCAGAGTGGGGCTTCTAGAAATTGGTGTGTGTGTGTGGCCTTCCTATGCGACATTACTCAGCCCTGAGTGGTCAATTGTGATTGTCAGACCCATACATGGTTACATGAGTGAGGGAGTGATGTCATCTGACGCCAAAGCTTACCTAGGCCTGACTCCTGCGGCAGCTTGAAGAAACAAGGAAGTTTGGATTGGTGAGTATACTTTACTGGAGGGGTGGGCTATAGCGAGACACTCTTAGGCTAGGCATAGATGGAAATACATTTTTCCGATACAGCAGGGACCAGTGCATTTCTATCTGTGTATGGCCTTCCCTGTTCGACAGAAGTTAATTGCTTCTGTTGAATGGACCCATTGGAAAACGTTTATCAGCGTTTTCAGCCACTGCGCCGAATACAGTATTGTCCCACAGGGGTGGGGGGATTCCTCCATCCACCTTTTTCTAGTGTGGATAGGAATCATTTTTTTTGTTTTTTTTTTTCCATTCAGTTTGCTAGCTGAAATCATTTTTTTTTTAATTGCTAGCAAAATGGCCTACATATATTGGCAGCATGACGGATGAAAGGCATCAAAAAGGTGATTCACCTTCCACTCATATTTCCTAACTGCCATCTGCTGGGATCCAAAACAGATATTAGGTACCTTTCCGGACCCATAGTTACTCTTTACAATAGTGGCAAACAAGATCACTGGCTGGGAATTTTTAATAAATTGATGGTCATCTGCACAGTCCCCAGCTTCTTGTGCAAATGTTTCATAGGACCAAGCAAAACTTTGTGCTACAAATTGATTATTTGCTCTTTATTATCATTTACGCTTCTCAGTGCATGCCCTTGCTATGGCTCTTTTAATTTTTATGGGTTAGTCATAGTCCACTGGACATATGGATTATGCTTCAAAAGTAATAAAAAGGGACTATGTTGCATGCAATAAGAAGGGAAGCTTAGTAGGGACTTTTTCACTAGAAATGGTGTGTGCAGCGGACACAAAGGTAAGTATTTAAAAAGGGGTTGCAAAGTCAGAAGATTTTTTTATCTTAATGCATTCTATTCATTAAGATAAAAAACCTTCTTTGTGCTGCACCCCCTAATATTTACCTAAACCCCATCTCTCTCCAGCGATGTCCACAAGTTCCTTGGCCGCCCGGGACACTCCTCCTGATTGGCTGAAACACAGCAGCGGCGCTGTTGGCTCCCGCTACTGTCAATCAAAGTCAGTTAGCCAATCAGGAGAGAGAGGGGGCAGGGTCGAACCAGAGCGCCTTGTCTGAATAGACACAGGGAGCTGTGACTTGGCTTGGGTCCCCCCATAGCAAGCTGCTTGCTGTGGGGCACTCAACAGGAGGGAGGGGCAAGGAGAGACCTGAGAAGAGGAGGATCCGGGCTGCTCTGTGCAAAACCACTTCACAGGGCAGGTAAGTATAACAAAAAAATATATATTTTTAGGGGAAAAAAAGACTTTACTATCACTGTAATATAGAAGGCTGCCCCCGAATAGGAAAAGTTGGTCAAAACTTTGCTGCTAAAGTTTAATCTTGTGTTTTGCCTCCCTCTCATTCATCAACATGCTAATTCATTTTTTTATCTTATTTTAGACCCACCAATGAAATCACATTACCTTCATAAATGTTTGTGAGCAAATTGACATTTATCATAAAAATGACGGTTGTTAAAATAACGGTGGAGAACTACATGGTATTTTCATACTGTTAGTGGAGCATCATTTGTTGATACACTCCTTTTTTCTTAAAATCTAGCACATTTTTTTATTATAGTATTTACTAGCGGCCCTAAATTTCCCCACAGTTTCCATGTGTTGACTGTAATGCTGCCAATTTCTTCATTAACTGATTGCAAGCAGTAGACTTTGATTATACAGAAATGTTATTCTCCTTGGAATTGTCCCCTAGCTGGTCCAGGCAATGACCACTACCACCTCTATCCATTCGGTAGAGATGGGACTTTTCCTTACCAAGTGCATTACCTTGTTGCCTATGCGTTTATGTGAAATCTACATTAATATCTGTACAATATTGTAACTAGAAATATATTTCAGTTAGAGGGAAATATATATTTAAAGTATTGAGGGTTGTGTTGGTGTTACTGTAATTAGTTCAACTGCAAAGCTTGGCCTTTTGTTTTCCCTGATAACATCTCACCTGGGTAGTAAACAACAGCCTTCTTTGATTCATCCAATCAGGCTCAATATATATTAGCCACACTACAGGAAGTAGGGGGGGGGGATATAATGCTTTGTGAGCAAGCTAATGTTGGCTTTTGCTGGTAGGGGAAACACACAGCAGTCATCATGGGCTGAACTGAACAGGTAATATAACTCTATACTTGCACCTTATATATTGTATTGTAAATATGGTTCTGTGAGTAATATGTAAATATCATGTAATCCAGGGGACCTACACTGTACATTGTGTTGTAAATTCTGTCTGGTGTGTAAGTTGTATATATATTATGTAACCCTATCAATAAATGTGTATTGCGGATTGAACTACCTCTTTTGTACAAAATCTCTCAGATCTAGATATGTATATGTCCATACTACTACAATGATTGAGGTGGCCACAAGGGGCCATCTGTTGCCTGATGCGGTTATGTGAAATTTCCATTAATATCTGTGAAATATTATGAATATATCTCTTTTGCTTGCAGCTATGAAAGGTGAGCAAAAGCTCTCCTCCCAAGCTCTGGTCAATTGCAGACATGGCGGGGCCGATACTTGACACTAACAATGGTTTAGCCAATTGTTTGTCAACTATTCACTATAAACGACCCCATGCCGGGATAGGGAATGAAGTGAGACCATTCAAGTTTTTTTTACATCACTGGGAGTTTCGCCTGTAAGGGGGCGGGCCGTGCTAAGGCAGCCAATGAGAAATCAGGCGGGTTTTTGGTTACTCTGAGGAAAGGAGAGGCAGCTCGGCCTTTTTCCGGGAGAATCAGCAAGCGACATGGACCCAAGGTAATTTCTCCAGGAGCAGGGGAAGGTATGCCCTGCTACCTGTAACTAAACATGCTTTTACATCACGGTCTGAAGGAATATAATCTATATTCCTTCATATATATATATATATTTTATTTCAACCTAGCATTTTCTGCCTTGATGTGCTAGGGATTTGTGTATTAGCTTGACTTTTAACTACCTGTAATTAAACATGCTTTTACATCACGGTCTGAAGGAATATAATCTATATTCCTTCATATATATATATATATTTTATTTCAACATAGCATTTTCTGCCTTGATGTGCTAGGGATTTGTGTATTAGCTTGACTTTTAACTACCTGTAATAAATGTTATTATATTCAAAGCCTTTCCTCCTGGTCAGAAGAACTCTCATTTAACCCATATCATATTTTGTGATTAATAAATCAGAAATAGAGAGTTTAGAGGTTACAACCTGCTAAGCCCACTTCACTTAATTACTTTCTTGCTCCCTGTGGGACTTTTAGATTATGAGAATTTCAAGATCTGGTTTATTTATTCCTGTTATTTTTGTTAGCAGAAATCTCTCCAATATATAGGATTAAAGACCAAATTTACTCTAAAGTCTAATTATATTTTACAATGTGTATGAGATTGAAGCTCACTATTGTGATTTGATAAGACCTCCTTGTAACGTTTAACAACTCTTTCTTTAACTTTTCCATACTGATAGAAATACGTAGGCTGCTATCACTAATCTGTACTTCTTTTAATACTTTTGAGTAACTGACATAAAACAAGCCTGTAGATCAAGAGTTCTGACTTCACTGGCTGGACGCATTTCATTGATTCATTTATTTGGAATTGTTGAGGCCAGAGGCAGCAAGGGACCCTAGTGTGAGTGGCAGCCCCCATACATCTGTGTGTTGCTCAGTTGTCAGTATTAGTACCCTATTAAAGTGGTTGTAAACCCTTTTGTATTTAATGAAGCATTCAGCTTAATCGGCTAAAATTCTGAGCATGTATAGGTGAATCATATTTGTGCATAAACTTTAGGTTTGAATGTGGCCACAAGGAAGGTAGCTTTGTAATCCTGTGATGAAACCCTGATGTGAACCCCATGATCCATTGTGATAACTAGCGTTTTTTTATTCAACTGTATTAAGATGGGATTGAAATTGCCTTGAATAAACCTGGCAGAAAAATCTTTGATTGATTTTTACAAAAATGCTGTATTTTTTTTTTTTCTGGTGTTGACTGATTTTTCTTAAAAAAATAAAACTGTAATTAAAGTGATGTTCCAGTCAAATACCTAACTAACTCTAAACTTTCTCTAAGCCATATACAAAGCCTAAATGTAAAAACACTTTCTGTGCTATCCCTGTGTATAAACCACCTATTACTCAACTCTATATACTATAGGAAACAGCTAGCACCACTATGCATTCAACTACCTGTACAAAAGTGCCTTGAAAAAGAATTCCACATTTTGTCATGTTACAACTAAAAACGTAAATGTATTTTATTGGGATTTTATGTGATAGACCAACACAAAGTGGCACATAATTGTGAAGTGGAAGGAAAATGATAAATGGTTTTAAATTTTTTTTTACAAATAAATATGTGAAAATGTGGCATGCATTTGTATTCAGCCCCCTTTACTCAGATACCCCTAACAACAATGTCATTTAGTCTCGGTATAAATATAGCTGTTCTATGAAGCCCTCCGAGGTTTGTTAGAGAACCTTAGTGAACAAACGGCATCATGAAGGCCAGGGAACACACCAGACAGGTCAGGGATAAAGTTGTGGAGAAGTTTAAAGCAGGGTTGAGTTATAAGAAAATATCCCAAGCTCTGAACATCTCACGGAGCACTGTTCAATCCATCATCCGAAAATGGAAAGAGTATAGCACAAACCTAACAAGACATGGCCTCCCACCTAAACTGACAGGCTGGGCAAGGAGAGCATTAATCAGAGAAGCAGCTAAGAGGCCCATGGTAACTCTAGAGGAGCTGCAGAGATTCACAGCTCAAGTGGGAGAATCTGTCAATAGGACAACTATTAGTCATGCACTCCACAAATCTGGTCTTTATGGAAGAGTGGCAAAAAGAAAGCCATAAGAAGTCCCGTTTGCGAGAAGCCATGTGGGGGACACAGCAAACATGTGGAAGAAGGTGCTCTGATCAGATGAGACCAAAACTTTTTGAATACTTACTAAGTCACTGTATATATAGTCACAATAAAGGACATTCAAATTATAGCGCATAAATAAATATCTAAAAACAGTGTAAAAATCATCTCTATATAGTAAATATAAAATATTCATGGACATTGAATAATTTTTTTATTTTATATATTTAAAAGAAAAGATGAACTAATGTATATTTACTATATATAGATGATTTTTACACTGTTTTCAGATATTTATTTATGCACTATAATGTACAAAAACGTGCAGTGTTCTCCTTGAATAAAGTGCATTCAAATTATAGTGCATAAATAAATATCTGAAAAACAATGTAAAAATCATCTATATATACAGTGCCTTGCGAAAGTATTCGGCCCCCTTGAACTTTTCAACCTTTTGCCACATTTCAGGCTTCAAACATAAAGATATAAAATTTTTTAATTTTTGTGAAGAATCACCAAGATGGGACACAATTGTGAAGTGGAACGAAATCTATTGGATTTTTGAAACTTTTTTAACTAATAAAAAAATGAAAAGTGGGGCGTGCAAAATTATTCGGCCCCCTTGTGTTAATACTTTGTAGAGACACCTTTTGCTGCGATTACAGCTGCAAGTCGCTTGGGGTATGTCTCTATCAGTTTTGCACATCGAGAGACTGAAATTCTTGCCCATTCTTCCTTGCAAAACAGCTCGAGCTCAGTGAGGTTGGATGGAGAGCGTTTGTGAACAGGAGTTTTCAGCTCTTTCCACAGATTCTCGATTGGATTCAGGTCTGGACTTTGACTTGGCCATTCTAACACCTGGATATGTTTATTTGTGAACCATACCTTTGTAGACTTTGCTGTATGTTTGGGATCATTGTCTTGTTGGAAGATAAATCTCCGTCCCACTTTCAGGTCTTTTGCAGACTCCAACAGGTTTTCATCCAGAATGGTCCTGTATTTGGCTGCATCCATATTCCCCTCAATTTTAACCATCTTCCCTGTCCCTGCTGAAGAAAAGCAGGCCCAAACCATGATGCTGCCACCACCATGTTTGACAGTGGGGATGGTGTGTTGAGGGTGATGAGCTGTGTTGCTTTTACGCCAAACATATCGTTTTGCATTGTGGCCAAAAAGTTTGATTTTGGTTTCATCGGACCAGAGCACCTTCTTCCACATGTTTGGTGTGTCTCCCAGGTGGCTTGTGGCAAACTTTAGACGAGACTTTTTATGGATATCTTTGAGAAATGGCTTTCTTCTTGCCACTCTTCCATAAAGGCCAGATTTGTGCAGTGTATGACTGATTGTTGTCCTATGGACAGACTCTCCCACCTCAGCTGTAGTTCTCTGCAGTTCATCCAGAGTGATCATGGGCCTCTTGGCTGCATCTCTGATCAGTCTTCTCCTTGTCGGAGCTGAAAGTTTAGAGGGACAGCCAGGTCTTGGTAGATTTGCAGTGGTCTGATACTCCTTCCATTTCAAAATGATCGCTTGCACAGTGCTCCTTGGGATGTTTAAAGCTTGGGAAATCTTTTTGTATCCAAATCCGGCTTTAAACTTCTCCACAACAGTATTACGGACCTGCCTGGTGTGTTCCTTGGTCTTCATGATGCTCTCTGCGCTTTCAACAGAACCCTGAGACTATCACAGAGCAGGTGCATTTATACAGAGACTTGATTACACACAGGTGGATTCTATTTATCACCATCAGTCATTTAGGACAACATTGGATCATTCAGAGATCCTCGCTGAACTTCTGGAGTGAGTTTGCTGCACTGAAAGTAAAGGGGCCGAATAATTTTGCACGCACCACTTTTCAGTTTTTTATTTGCTAAAAAAGTTTAAAATATCCAATAGATTTCGTTCCACTTCACAATTGTGTCCCACTTGTTGGTGATTCTTCACAAAAAATTTAAATTTTATATCTTTATGTTTGAAGCCTGAAATGTGGCAAAAGTTTGAAAAGTTCAAGGGGGCCGAATACTTTCGCAAGTGAGTATATTTATTTATTATATTTATTATATATATTTATTTATTATAGATGATTTTTGTTTTCAGATATTTATTTATGCACTATAATTTGAATGTCCTTCATATATTAAGCCTAATCTATCTAGCCCTGTAAAGCAAAAATCACTGTACTTACCTGTCCTGCAGCTGCTCTGGTCCGGTCCCACGCTGAGCTGTCAGTGGCGGCTACAGTGTGTGGGAGTGTGCAGAAGAGGCAGCTGACAATAGGAGTGTGCAAAAGAGGCAGCTGACAATAGAAGCTGCTGCAGACCAGTGTATATTTTAGTCATTGTCTTTTGACCAAAATGCCATTTTAGTTTTAGTAGTATTTTAGTCAACTGAATTGTTTTCATTCTAGTCATATTTTTAGTCAACTAAAACCTTCAGCACATTTTAGTCGACTAAAATCTAATGGGTTTAGTTAAATTGTAATGCATTATTTAAGCATTTCTCTCCAATTTCCAGACTCATTATACAGTGGATATAAAAAATCTACACACCCCCCACACCCCTGTTAAAATTTCTGATGAGACAACAAAAAATAATTTCAGAACTTTTTCACCCTTTTAATGTGACCAATAAACTATAAAACTCCAATTGAAAAACAAACTAAAATCTTTTGGGGGGGGGGGGGGGGGGTAAAAATAAAATAATGTGGTTGCAGAAGTGTGCACATCCTCTTATAACTGGAAATGTAGCTGTGTTCAGAATTAGGCAATCACATTCAAACTCATTTTAAATAGGAGTCAGTACACACCACCATTTCAAAGTGCCTTTGATTAACCCCAAGTAAATTCCAGCTGTTCTAGAAGGTCTTTTATGGCATTTCCTTGTACAAAGGTTTTTATTGAAGATTCGCATCAATGAAATAATGCAAAAACAATGATGGGCACATTGCGAGCTTACATGTTTACAACTGTAGGTTTCAAGAAGGTTACTCTGGAGTTCGAAAAATTTGAGCCAAATCTTATAAGACCAAGAGTGGGAGTAGGAGACCATCAAAAAGATGTCTACGTTTCGTGAGTCTTGGTAAAGTGGTGTTGCATTGAAGCAGATTTATATACTGGTTGTCACTCTAGGTCAGATATGAAACATATGGCAAGATAACATTTAAACAAACAATATTATGAAAGAGCAGTAAACTGAACAACTTGCATGGGGAAGGGTATTGTTCCCCAATATGAAAAATAAACTGTGTCCTATCAAGTATCCAGTCCCGGCAGGATCAAGCCCATGGGCTGGAGTGACCAAAAGAAGGAAAAGTAAGGGAGTAGAAGATCAGTGAAGAGAAAGAAGAATTTAGAAAAAAGGAGTAATGTGAGCCTTTAATGCAGAAAAAAAGGAAATTAAAATAAAGAGGGAAGCATAGACAAAGAAGAGAAGTTAAGAGGGAAGGGGGGGGGGGGTCCCTAGGGTGGGGGGAACAGAGGCTTATTAAAGGGAGGGGAGTGTTGGATCAAATCGCGAGGGGCGAATATGTGCCACCCAGGGTTTCCATACCCGGAGGAACTTGGCATGAGTGTCCGATAACACGGCAGTACGTTTCTCATTTACCATAATGTCATTCACGCAGTTTTTAACTGCTTCTAAGCTGAGGGCCGGGGTTTTCCAGACCCGCGCTATGGTCAGTTTAGTTGCAGTAAAAATATGTGCTGCCAGTTGGCGTTCAGGACGGAGAAGTTCTGTGATCGGTTTCCACAATAGGGCCTCAAAAGGGTCCCTCTTTATAGTGGTGTTGAAAAGGTTGCGAAGTAACGCATATATTCTGATCCACAGTCTGCGTACCCTGGGGCAGCTACACTAGATGTGCGCCATTGTACCCTCTTGAGAGCACCCACGGAAGCATAAGGGGGAATAAGATGGGATAAAGCTCGCTAATCTGGCTGGGGTGTAGTACCACCTATAGAACACCTTGTAAGCGTTTTCCAAGAAGAGGACATTCTTGGAACATTTGGATAGCACCATGGTCATTATCTACCAGTCCTCCGGATCTAATTGTTTCCCAAGTTCGGCCTCCCATTGGAGGTGATAAGGTCTCAGTGGTGGTTTCTTGGAGTTTATTATAGCTGTATATATGAGAGATATCATTCCCGAAGATTGAGGGCGTGATCTACATAGATTTCAAAAGGAGTCATGGCATAAGGAATAGTTTGAGATCTTATTAGTTGTTGAAGAAAGTGTCGGAGTTGTATATACCTGTAATGTTCCCTAAGGGGGATGTCGTGAGAAGAACGTAGGGCTGTGAATGGGACAATTTTGGTCGGAGTGAGCATAGAGTGAACGTCCACAAAATCATGATCGGTCCACCATGCAAACTGCGATGGGTTATCGCATCCTGGAGGGAATAACGGACAGTGAAGGAGACGGAGTAGCGGGAGGTGGGGAGAAATTAGACCTGCTGAGATATAGGATCGCAGTCAATGGATTCAACGAGCACCCAAAGGGGTGTTTCAGCTGTAGAATGATATTTCGGGAGAAGTGAGAGTTGTGCAGCAGTGTAATAAGAGGCGAAGTTTGGTAAACCTAATCCTCCCTTCAATTTACTAAGGTATAACGTGGCCTTTGGTATCTGTGGTTTTGTTTTACCCCAAATAAAAGCTAAGACTCTACGTTTTATGATCCTGAGGAAGTAAGCTGGTAATGGGATGGGTAGAACCCTGAATAAGTATAAAAATTTCTGTAAGATCGACATTTTTATAGCATTTATTCGTCCCAACCAAGACAGTGGAAGGGAAGACCATTGTTTCATATAATTAGTGACTTGTTTAAGTAGTGGGAGATAGTTAGCCCTAAATAAATCTTTAAGTGAAGTTGTGAGTTGAACACCTAAATAAGGTAATTGAGTAGGAACCCAGTGAAACGGTAGGGTGGATTGGAGATGCAAGAGATCATTTTGTTCCAAGGAGATATTAAGGATATTAGATTTTGTGGGGTTGATTTTGAGTCCGGAGACTATAGCAAATTTATCTAATGTATTCAATAGATTTGGAGCAGATATATGTGGATGAGATAAAAAAAATAAGGATATCATCAGCAAAAAGTCATAATTTATGTTGGTAACCGCCTAATTCGATTCCTTTGATATCTAAATTTGATCTGATTAGTTGTGCCAATGGTTCAATAAGGAGGGCGAAAAGTAGGGGGGATAAGGGACAGCCCTGTCTAGTACCTCTACAGATATTCATCATGGCAGATTTATAACCAGAGTACTTGATGTATGCTTTTGGATGATCATACAGTGAGGAAATCCATTTTAGAAAATGATTCCCAAATCCCCATTTTTGGAGCATATATTGCATATATGGCCAGATGACAGAGTCAAACGCCTTTCTGATATCTAGGGATATGAGGCATGACGGGATATGTCTAGTCTTAGCCGCGTGCATGAGTAAAAGAGTGCATCTGATGTTGTCACCTGCCTGTCTCTTAGGCATAAAGCCAGTTTGATCTCGGTGGATTAATTGACCTACAATATTATTAAGGCGAGTTGCCAAAATTTTAGCTAATAGCTTGATATCAAGGTTGAGGAGGGATATAGGGCGAAAGTTCGTCCATGAAGTAGTATCTGAGTGGGGTTTGGGAATCATTACTATAATAGATGTAAGCGTTTCTGTACGAAAGGATTGGTTTGTAAGGATAGAGTTAAAGGCTCTGGTTAGAATAGGTGCTAGAATATGCGAAAATTGTTTATAATACAGTGCCGAAAACTCATCTGGGCCCGGTCTTTTATGGGGTTTTAAGAGTTTTATAGCATTCAGAACTTCGGGAATTGTTATAAGGCTCTCAAGATTATTGCGCTGTGTCTGATCATGATTTAATACTATGTACTTGATGGCACAGTGAGGCTGCAATTGATGAGGTTTTTTTCTGAATTTTTCAGTTTGTTTGCACCCCCCAAAAAAATTTGAGCACCAGCCGCCACTGGTAGAGATAACTGACCCAGAAAGCCCACATTTCATTAGAATGTGGGTTTCAATAGCCAAGCCGTTAAATTTAGAGACCGTAAGGAAGGATGGAATATCGGTCCCTGAGAGAGCAGATCTGGCCATAGCGGGAAGGACCATGGGCCCTCCACTGCCATCTTTATGATTTCTGCGTACCTGCCTGTCTCTTAGGCATAAAGCCAGTTTGATCTCGGTGGATTAATTGACCTACAATATTATTAAGGCGAGTTGCCAAAATTTTAGCTAATAGCTTGATATCAAGGTTGAGGAGGGATATAGGGCGAAAGTTCGTCCATGAAGTAGTATCTGAGTGGGGTTTGGGAATCATTACTATAATAGATGTAAGCGTTTCTGTACGAAAGGATTGGTTTGTAAGGATAGAGTTAAAGGCTCTGGTTAGAATAGGTGCTAGAATATGCGAAAATTGTTTATAATACAGTGCCGAAAACTCATCTGGGCCCGGTCTTTTATGGGGTTTTAAGAGTTTTATAGCATTCAGAACTTCGGGAATTGTTATAAGGCTCTCAAGATTATTGCGCTGTGTCTGATCATGATTTAATACTATGTACTTGATGGCACAGTGAGGCTGCAATTGATGAGGTTTTTTTTCTGAATTTTTCAGTTTGTTTGCACCCCCCAAAAAAATTTGAGCACCAGCCGCCACTGGTAGAGATAACTGACCCAGAAAGCCCACATTTCATTAGAATGTGGGTTTCAATAGCCAAGCCGTTAAATTTAGAGACCGTAAGGAAGGATGGAATATCGGTCCCTGAGAGAGCAGATCTGGCCATAGCGGGAAGGACCATGGGCCCTCCACTGCCATCTTTATGATTTCTGCGTACCACGACCTTCTGGGCCATGCTGGTGCTACCAGAATTGTCGGCTTTCTTTCCAGCTTGATCCTGCAAAGAAGTCGAGGCAGCAACTGAATAGGGGGGATGAATAGATCAGTGAAAACTGATCACATGGGGTCACTAACGCATCCGTTCTGCATGCGAATGGATCCCTTGTTCTGGCCACAAAGTTGACCAACTTCGTGTTGAACCTGGATGCTAGAAGATCTACGTCCGGAGTCCCTCATCTTTGACAAACAGCTCGAAATATGTCGGGTGAAGAGACCATTCCCCTGGGAATAACTGCTGGCAACTTAAGTAGTCCGCCTTCCAATTCTCTACTCCCTGAATTAAGATTGCAGAAAGGCATGGAACATTCCTTTCTGCCCAAGTTAGAGTATGGTTCACCTCTCTCTGCGCAGAGAGACTTTTGGTGCCCCCTTGGTGATTGATATAGGCCACAGCTGTGGCATTGTCGGAATGAATACTGACAGCACAATCCCGTAACCTGAAAGTCCAGACCTTTAAGGCCAGGGGTACTGCCCGAATATCTAGGATATTGATGGGCAAGATTCTTTTGGTACTTGACCACTGTCCTTGGTTGTAGTGCATAAGTTTTGCTCCAAACGAGTCACTGATTGATCTATAAGTAATAGATCATTTAGGTACGCTGCGACTGTTATGCCCTGTGCCCTTAACCTGGCTAGAGGTGGGGCCAGCACTTTGTGAACACCCAAGGTGCTGTGGCTAGCCCGAAGGGCAGGGCTTCAAATTGAAAATGCTGTTGTTCGAAACGCAGAAAATTTTGATGAGCAGGAAATATAGGGATATGCATCCCTGATGTTGATTGATGCCAGAAGTTCTCTTCCTAGAAGGATAGAAATTACCGACATGATTGTCTCCATGCGAAAGGAGCGGATCTTCAGGAATTGATTTAGCTTAGATTAGATCTAGTATGGGTCTGAGATCTCCATTTGGTTTTGGTACCATGAAAAGATTTGAATAAAACCCCCGACCTTGCTCCTTGGTGGGGATCTGTATGATCACCCCTTGAGATATTAATCTGTCTAATGCCTGAAACAGAGATTTGTTTTTTTTCTCTGGATCTTTGGGAACGCTTGATCTTTGGAAACGAGATGGAAAGTCCCGAAATTCCAGCTTGTATATCCGCGTTACTGTGGAGATGACCCATTTGTCCTGAATTTCCTTTTTCCAGACTTCTGAAAATTGGTGTGGGGGGTTGCCTCTTCACGATGAGGCTTTAGGATTCTGTTTTGCAGCCCTTTTATCCCATGGCTTCTTTTGAGCCTGGGTCTGACCCTGAGTTTTTCCTCTAGAGTCTGACGGCGGAGACCGTCGCCACTGCCTAGAGGCGAAAGCCCCTGGCACAGGGGAAAGAGTCCTTTTAAATAAAGGACGTTTATATTTTCTCTTGACTGGTAAAAAAGCACTTTTACCAGCATAAATTGTCTTGATATATTTATCCAAGTCTTCTCCAAATAGTCGCTCCCCATGAAAGGGGAACCCAATTAGGAGGTTCTTACATGGTGTTTCAGCTGACCAATTTTTCAACCACAGAGTTCTGCGCATATGTACAAACATAAGCATGAGGCGGGATGCCTGGTGAATAGAGTCTTTAATGGCATCTATGGCAAAACATAATGCCTTAGGTAGTTCAGCCAAATCTTGAGCTAGTTGTGTAAGAAGCTCTCCAAGGGCCTGTTTGAATTGGTCCTTTAGGGATTGGTAGACGCCTATTGCGGCGACTGCGGGCTGGGTGACGGCACCTGCTATGGAAAAAAGGAGATGTTTTGACGTCGCTTCCACCCTCCTATGGTATAGAGATGAGTGGAGGCCATCTTAGCCTCACTCATCTCTATACACAGGCAGGGAAAGGACCCGATCGCCTCCGCCGCTGCCGACGGCTCCGGTAGAGAGGCATTACAGGCAAAACCTCATGCTTCGGATATGAGGTCCCAGGTATCATCCATTTTTAGGCCTCAGTGGCACTTCTGGATGGATCTGGTTTATTTTTATGGAGGAATTTAAATCCAGCATGGATCCCTCCTGGAGCTCCTCAGAGCACTTCTTCACTCGTGACCAACACCTTAGACACTAGCAAAAAAAAATGATGTGCTCTTGGAAGGATGAGGGGTTATATAGGGGAGTAAACTTCCTTAATTAGGGTTTACCAGTGTCAACACCTGACAGTAGGCTATAACCTATTAAGTAATTACTTAAGGCTCTGTGTCCCATGATGTATGATAAAGAAAAGACATTTACCTCCTGCAAGGCTATTTAACCACTTACCGACCGCTCACTGTATATATACGTCATTTATTTGAAGAGGGATATCTCGGTAACGACAGCAGCTGCTGCCACAACCGAGGTATCCCTCTTCACAGTGAGCGGTCCCCTTTAAGATAATGGTGGTCATCGCGGCAGATTCGCCGCGAGATCACCGTTTTCGGCGGCGGGAGAAGTGCCCCCCGCTCTCCGGTGGCCTTGGGTATTTTTCCACAAAAAATGCGTTTGAAAAATCGCTGCGCAAATACTGTGTGGAAAAAAAAAATAATATGTTTTCATGTAAACAAAAAGTGTCAGAAAAGGCTTTGTCTTCAAGTGGTTAGAAGAGTGGGTGATGTGTGACATAAGCTTCTAAATGTTGTGCATAAAATGCCAGGACAATTCAAACCCCCCCCCCCCCAAATGACGCCATTTTGGAAAGTAGACACCCCAAGCTATTTGCTGAGAGCAATGTTGAGCCCATTCATTTTTATTTTTTTTTGTCCCAAGAGATTGAACAATGAAAAAAATATATATATATATATATTTTTTTACAAAAAGTTGTCACTAAATGATATATTGCTCAAACATGTCATGGGCATATGTGGAAATACACACCAAAATACATTCTGTTGCTTCTCCTGAGTATGGGGATACCACATGTGTGGGACTTTTTGGGAGCCTAGCTGCGTACGGGACCCCAAAAACCAAGCACCGCCTTGAGGCTTTCTAAGGGTGTAATTTTTTTATTTCACTCCTCACTGCCAATCACAGTTTCGGAGGCCATGGAATGCCCAGATGGCATAAACCCCCCCAATATGACCCCATTTTGGAAAGTAGACACCCCAAGCCATTTGCTGAGAGGTATGGTGAGCATTTTGCAGATCTCGCTTTTTGTCACAAAGTTTTGAAAATTGAAAAAAAAAATATGTTTTTTCTTTACTTTCTTAATTTTCAAAAACAAATGAGAGCTGTAAAATACTCACCATGCCTCTCAACAAATAGCTTGGGGTGTCTACTTTCCAAAATGGGGTAATTTGGGGGGGGGGGGTTTGTGCTATTTTGGCATTTTATGGCCTTCAAAACTGTGATAGGTAGTGAGGAGTGAAATCAAAAATTTGCACCCTTAGAAATCCTGAAGGCGGTGCTTGGTTTTCGGGACCCCGTACGCAGCTAGGCTCCCAAAAAGTCCCACACATGTGGTATCCCCATACTCAGGAGAAGCCGCAAAATGTATTTTGGGGTGCAATTCCACATATAACCATGGCATGTGTGAGCAATATATCATTTAGTGACAACTTTTTGAAATTTTTTATTTTTTTTTGTCTTTATTCAATCACTTGGGACTAAAAAAAAAAAAAAAAAAAATTTCAATGGGCTCAACATGCCTCTCAGCAAATAGCTTGGGGTGTCTACTTTCCAAAATGGGGTCATTTGGGGGGGGGGGGATTTGTACTTTCTATCTCATTTCTTGAGGTGCTAAAATGGCAGGGCAGTCATAAATTAAAAGCGGTGTAAATTCCAGAAAATGTACTCTAGTTTGTAGACGCTATAACTTTTGCGCAAACCTATAAATATACGCTTATTGGCATTTTTTTTTTACTAAAGACATGTGGCTGAATTCATTTTGGCCCAAATGTTTGACTAAAATTGAGTTTATTCGATTTTTCTTATAACAAAAAGTAGAAAATATATTTTTTTTTCTAAATTTTCGGTCTTTTTCCGTTTATATCGCAAAAAATAAAAATCACAGAGGCAATCAAATACCATCAAAAGAAAGCTCTATTTGTGGGAAGAAAAGGACGCAAATTTCGTTTGGTTACAACATTGCATGACCGCGCAATTACCAGTTAAAGCAGTGCAGTGCGAAATTGAAAAAAGACCTCTGGTCCTTATGCTGACATTTGGTCCGGGGCTGAAGTGTTAAGTACCGCTTATAGCAATCCCTTAAACCCTTCCAGCGAGTTTGTAAAGTTATCACTGCAAAACAAACAGGAACATAATCAATTATTTATTTTGTCTTTCAGATACCTGGCAACCGGTCATATTTTAACCACTTCAGCCCCGGACCAATTGGCAGCCAAAGGACCAGGCCCCTTTTTGCGATTCGGCACTGCGTCGCTTTAACTGACAATTGCACGGTCGTGCGACGTGGCTCCAAAACAAAATTGGTGTCCTTTTTTTCCCACAAATAGAGCTTTCTTTTGGTGGTATTTGATCGCCCCTGCGGTTTTAATTTTTTGCGCTATAAACAAAAAATAGAGCGACAATTTTGAAAAAAATGCAATATTTTTTGCTTTTTGCTATAATAAATATCCCCAAAAAATATATAAAAAAACATTTTTTTTCCTCAGTTTAGGCCGATACGTATTCTTCTACTAATTTTTGGTAAAAAAAATCGCAATTAGCGATTATTGATTGTTTTGCGCAAAAGTTATAGCGTTTACAAAATAGGGGATAGTTTTATAGCATTTTTATTAATATTTTTTTTTTTACTAGTAATGGCGGCGATCAGCGATTTTTATTGTGACTGCGACGTTATGGCGGACACATCGGACATTTTTGACACATTTTTGGGACCATTGTCATTTATACAGCAATCAGTGCTATTTAAATGCATTGATTCCTGTATAAATGACAGTTGTAGTGAAAGAGTTAACCACTAGGGGGAGGGGAGGGGTTATGGGCTCTGACGTGTGTGTGTTTTTTTACATTAGGGGGCGGGGATGACGTCTGACGTCATTGATCGGCTTTCCCGATGACCGGGAACAGCCAATCAATGACAGGCAGAGTAGGAAGCGCGGGGAGAGGTTTGTTTACACAAACCTCTCCCCGTTCTTCAGCTCCGTAACCCGATCGCGGGACACCAGCGGCGATCGGGTCCGCTGGTCCCGCGGCCGTGGTCACGGAGCTCCCGCCTGGGTCGCGAGCGTGCCGCTGGCGGTGCGCGCGCGACCCACGGGCAGGCATTTAAAGGGCCACGTACAGGTACGTGGTTTTGCCTGCCCGTGCCATTCTGTAGACGTATATCTACATGAGGCGGTCGGGAAGCGGTTAATAAGCCTACAATATGAGTTTATGGTGGGCAGGTCCACTATCAGCTACATCATACGAGAAACCTGCCAAATTTTATGGGACGTGCTTAACAGCATAGTGATGAAGAGGCCTACAGCAAAATTGGCGTGATATTGCAGATCTATTTTTGAGTAGGTGCAATTTCCCCAATTGCATTGGAGCTATTGATGGTAAGCATGTGCGGGTCAAAAAGCCAGTTGGTAGCGGCAGTATGTACTATAATTACAAGAAATATTGTTCTTTCGTACTGCTCGCCGTTGCCGATTCCAACTATTGCTTCACTTATATTGACATAGGTTCCTATGGAAGTACCTGCGATGCTCGGATTTTTTCTAATTCCTCATTTGGCCAAAGGTTACGGGAGAATCGCCTGGATCTTCCAGAAATTGTCCTCTTCCGGGCACAACAGAACCCCCGCTACCTTATGTTTTTGTAGCAGATGAGGCCTTTGCGTTGGGTCAACACATGATGAGGCTGTACTCCAGTAGGAACCTGACGACTCCCAAAAAAAATTTCAATTACCGCTTAACAAGGGCAAGAAGGGTGGTTGAATGCACCTTTGGAATCCTAGCCAATAAATGGCGTTTCCTACATACAGCCATTGGCCTCAATATAGAAAATGCTATAACTGCAGTGAAAGCAGCATGCGTGCTGCATAATTTTGTGAGAGTACGGGATGGATATTGCTTTGAGGATTCTCTAATGCACGAGATGGAGAGTGCACACATCAGTGCTACAAGGGGATCCACTGACAGTGCCACTGTGCGGGATCTATTTAACGCTTATTTAATTTCCCCGGCTGGTGAAATACAGTGGCAAATGGGTGACCTGCCACAAGTGCCCATGTGACCTGCCACAAGTGCCCACGTGACCTGCCACATGTTTGTATTGAAACACTGCTTTTTTTATGCACCTATTCTCTGTGAAAAAGAAGACCTGTATGTAACTACAACAATTATGCCTAGTAAAAGACAAGACAACAGACATATAATAAAGGTTAGACTTACATTTGTCAGTGGGGTCGTTCTGAGACAATACATCCCAATCCTCATATGACAGGCGACAGATCTCCAGCCAGGCATTGTCCCTCTTCAGCTGGTCTTTATAGTTGCTGTCTCTTTTGTCATAGAGACATGTTCTCTCCCTGATGTATCTTATAAGTCCAAGTCCTTATAATATTGTCCACAGCCTCTCTTCTAACCACCCTGGCTCTGCTGGACATTCTTGATCTTGTATTGAGGTAGCAGAATACAGAGACAAGTCTAAACTGAAACTAATCTCTGTGTTTGGGAAGGAGGGGCTGCCTGCAGTGGGGTGTATAACCGTGTTAATCTCTTTTTACTTTCTGTAAAGTTGCCTTCAAAATGAACAGGGATCCGACTTGCAGGCGACTTCCATTGAAATCAATGGGCACAAGTCGCCTAGAAGTCGTTTTGAAGTAGTACAGGAACCTTTTTTAAAGTCGGAGCGACTTTTGTAGAGTACATTGAGACAGCTCCATAGACTAACATTACAGCGCGACTTGGGGCGACTTGGGGCAGCTCGGGGCGACCTGAAGTCGGATCCTGAGTCGCCCTGGTGTGAACCGACTCTTATACAAGCTGTACACTCACTACTTTACATTGTAGCAAAAGTGTAATTTCTTCAGTGTTGTCACATTAAAAGCTATAATAAAATATTTACAAAAATGTGAGGGGTGTACTCACTTTTGTGAGATACTGTATATGGCATTTTTTTTCTCCATAGTTCCACTTTAATGACATTTCTATTTCCTTTAAATAATACAACAAAACAAAGAATCTTTGCATTTATTGAGAGTAACTGGAATCATACATGTTTTGTTGGCACAAAGCAAATTAAAGTAACATAGTATGCTAAAATGTAAAAAGTTATACTATTTGTCCTGTGAATAGCTAGGTCCCACCTTCATGTACGAAGCTCAGGTAGCCTGCTGGAGTGGTTTAATGACTTAACAATAAAATAGATAAACATAGCACTTTCAAGTGTAAACCCTTCTATGCATAGCTATTTATCAGCTACATGTGTAAACCTGGTGTGTAGATATGACAAATTTGTCATATAATGCTATCAGTATCAATTACATGAAGCATCTGAAGCCACAGTGCATATGTACCACTGAAATTAGACAGGAAATGAGTGAAGAAATACGGAGGTTTCTTTGGTATGTGCAAAAAGCAATGGCAATGTTACAAGTGCAATAAACTGCAACAAGTTTCAAATGATTCCTGGTTGGTTATTAAGGTTTACTGTACTATGAGCATTATCAAGGATTTTGCCAAATGTTTATGAACATGCTTAAACATGTTCTAGGAATGATTACGATGTATATGCCTATAGCCGTTCAATGGACTTTCTGGCTAAATCAATTGTGCGTCAACTGACACTACTGGTGGGTTCATAGTTTTACCCTTTCCCAGGAAATGTTTTGCCCTTTATGAAACAGTAAAATACAAAAACCTTACTTTCAACTTAACAATAAAAAAAATTGGATATATTTTAGGAAAACCTGGTCTATAGGTCTTAGGAATGACAAGCACATAGCTTAATTTTACAAAACCATATTCAATGTTAGGTTCAAATTACCCAGTAAAATATGTTTGTTCCTTGAAAAGTACAAAATTGTGCTGACTGTGGGTTTAGTTCTGGTCTGTTATTGGTAAGCATAGCATATCTTTATACCTGAGTTATTAAAAATATCAAAGACATAGAGCAAGGCTCTATTCATACAGCTTTACGGCTGCCACACTTGCCTTACCAGGCAATCGTAATTTCCAGCCTCCAGCTGTTAAAGAATAAAAATGTCCCTGCATTGTGGGGACACATTGGATGCCTTCAGCTTCTATTGTATTGCTGGCCATCCATTGTTTTTATCTTTATAACTGAAGGACAGTAAATTGGAAATGTAATCTAACCTAAGACTGTCTGATGCATAAACTACAGATGCTTACTATATATCTAAAAGGCAGCACTAAACTCAAAATTGTAGACAAGTCTTAAGCTTGTTAAAATTCAAAATGGCAGCATTCTATTTTGCACTAATTAATTTTTTTTTACCTAGTATATCACATACAACTATTACTGTATATTCTATTATGCATCCTGTGCATATGTAGACATATATATATATATATATCTATCCATCTTGTTTTTAACAAAACAAAATGAAACAAATAAAAAAAAAAAAAATACAAAACAGCAGTAGCAATAAAATGTCTTGGAATGCAGGACACAGACTTCACAGCCACGATTTTCCCTTTCTAAATACGATTCCATTTCTTAGTGGCAGTAACCTTCCACGCTTCAATGCAGTGGGCTAGTGCAATTTGTTCGGGGAAGTCATTCTCCAGTTCTGGGAAGGAAACACCTTTATCATCGAGAAAGGGACCCATCACTTCCTTTAAGCTGCAATCACAAATGTTATCATTAGTATCATTTGAAGACAGAGAGGGATGGAGGGATATTATATTAATGCAGGGCTTGCCAGCTAAAAAAAGTTAGGAGCCATTTTTTAACTAACAAAGCTTACGGGTGGAACATGTAACATATTCCCGAAGGTGAACGTATTCGTTAACTCTTTCACAGCCAGAGCCATTTTTGCATTTTTTGCACAACTTTATAAAATCACTTAAGGCCTGAAGATTACATAAAACCCCAAATCATATATTTTCTGAAAGCAGACACCCTAGAGAAAAAAATAGTGGTAGTTCCAATTTTTTATGTCACATGATATTGCCGCAAAAGTCTAGAAAACACAATAGTTCATTAAAGAAAACGCATTAAAAGTTAATTTTAAGGGCACAAAAACGCAATAAATAACCCAATTTTTTGGTAAAATATGAAAGTCGAGGTTGCACCGAGTAAATATATACTCAATATGTCAAACCTTAGTACCCTATTTTTTCCATAAGCGATGCTTTAAAAGCCCCCTATAGGTCATTAGTTTAGGGTTAAGAAGGTCTAGTGCTAGAATTATTGCTCTCATTCCAGCATGCGCGGCGATATGCAACGTACTTTGCAATCAATGTTTTCAGGCGTAGGCACCCTGCTGCGTGCGTTTACATTTGTAAATGCGTAAATGTGGGGGGTGGAGGGCGTCAATTTTTATGGGGGGATTTTATGTGCTTGGGTAGTGGACACCCGGCTATGAAGCCGCAAGCCGTCACAGCTGGTGCTCACAGTTAAGATGGCGGTGCAAGGGACAGAGGACACAAGGTGAAAACGGCTTAGCTGAGAACACCGCTGAATTGTGGGGCAGGTGAGTGGCTGCTTATTAAAAGTCAGCAGCTACAGTTTTTGTAGCTGTAGACTTTTAATTTTTTTACAGGAGACTGGAGCTCCTCTTTCATTCTACTTTGTTATCACATCACTTACAATTTACATTTTTAGAGCATGACCATAAATATAGAGGTGTGGAACCCATGCCACTCAAAGTACGCCAAGAAAAGGTTTTTACGGTGAGTATAAAAATCCTATTTTCTTTTATGTTCATTGAGGGTTACAGGAAGCTGTCCAACTGAGGGGTAGGCAACAGAAAACTTTTGCTAACAGGCCCAATGTGAACAACCCGGGACTATGTGTACCTCAAGAGCCACTGAAGGGCTAATGTCTGAAACTGCCACTGGATGAGGCCTTACACCCCTGCCTAGATGGAAGAGGACAAGACCCAGGTAGAAAAAGCATGGGAACCAAGCATGATGACCGAGACAAGAATACTCATACTAGCGAGAAATGTAAAACATTGGGGAAACCCTTAAAAATAGACCATAGCAAGGAACTGGTGAATCTGATCAAACCAGGATATGGGACAGAAACAACAAATTTCCCAGCAGGGAAGCATGAGACACACAAAGAGGGAACACCACTCTAAGGACTGGGATTGTACACAGAACTTAAAAATTCTTGGTAAAGGAAGACCAGTGCCATTCTAGGTTGAAGACGTTTCAAAGCAACAGCTTACCTGGCCCCAAGGTCTAAGAAAAAAGTGGGTGCATGACTGTAAGCCCCCGTACACACGGTCGGAAATTCCGACCACAAAATCCATCAGATTTTTTCCAACGGATTTTGTCCGACACTGGTGTTGCATACACACGGTCGGACAAAGTTGTCGGAAAATCCGATCATTCTGAACGTGGTGACGTTCGTTGCGTACGACGGAACTACGTAGAGGCTAGTAGCCAATAGCTTTGCTCTCGTAATTTGATCTGAGCATGCGTGGCACTTTGTCCGTCGGAATTCTATACACACGATCGGAAAAAAAATTTGAGAGCAGGATCTCAAATTTTTTCCATCGGAAATTCCGATGGAAAAAGTCCGATGGAGCCCACACACGGGCAGATTTTCCGACAACATGGTCCGATCGGACATTATCCGTCTGAATTTCCGACCGTGTGTACGGAGCATAAGAGCTAACAGGACAGATATCCACCATGCCATCGCAAAGACTATCCAAGGAAGAGTCCTGAGAATGACTTAGAGATAACTCCAAGGTGTAAATGGTGGTTCCTGCACCTTCCAAAAGAACTAAATTTGATCCTATAGTGTCAGCATTACCAATAGGAAAGGTACATTAGAGCTTTCCTCACGTGGAGTAGGCAGGGGGGTAAAAAGCAGATTTCCTCCCAAGCTAACAAGGAGGAATACCTATCTGATAAACCTAAGACTAGATTCAATTCTGATGCAGACGTAGCAGGAAGGCATCCCTGAGACAATCCTAGAGAATAACCTGCCTATCCTGAAGCTTTGCAAAGTCACAGAACTAGAAGAGCCACCCAGCATCAGAATCCTTAGAGAAGGAGACTTATGATGAAGATGAACATTTGCCTGGTTAAACCCAATGAAGTGCGCCAGTAGGGCCTTTTCCACAAGCTGGCAAAACAGTGAAAGAAGAAGGGTCTAAACCTTAAGGCACTATTTGTTACTGTCAAAGGATACTTGCATCAGGAAATGGATTTGTTTAGCATGTACCCGCAGGCAAAACATGCTGCTATTTAGCAGATGTGTGGGGTGCCATTAATTCTTAATGGCACCTCCACGCATCAAAAAACAATGCTCGCTTTCAGGTGCGCAAAAGCACATGTTGCCGCAGCACAATGCGGTTCTGTGCAGCTGTGTTTTTTAAGAGTCAGAGATGTTTTTCCCTACGATTCCCACAGGTACAGCAGCCTATTCAAACAAATGGACTGTTGTGTCCATGCAAATGTGACAGCACAGAAGCACAAAGATGTGAACCTAGGCTTAAAGAAGTATTGTAGCTGTAGGTCAGTCGAATTAGAACAGCCTCTAATGGCCTAGTGGTTTCCCTGTTAAGGTGGGTCACTGACAGATCCTCAGTGGTTATAAACCCCTGTTTTACAGTTCCCTTTCAAAAAGAGAACATATTCAGCAGGAGCTCAGGGAGAGTTTAGGACCTCTCGGGGTGCTCCAAATCAGAGGAATACTTCAAAGAGTGGGTGCAATAGGAAAGTCTTTGTGCTACATCAAATAGAGCAGAAGCGGTCTCTTTCAATTCTGAGGTTATGGCAGAGGACTGTGATTCCTCAAAAACACAATCTCATTAAAGAAAAACTGAGGGGACCGGACTGAGTCAGAGATGGTGACTGCAGCCAGGCCCTGGTCTCTTTTAGGGGAAGATCAGAAATCAACTCTGTAAATGAAGGTGTTTGAGCCTGCCAAGAGCTTCTGTGGCCAGTACTGTGAAGGGCTAGGTGAATTTGACCACAAAGGCTCAGAGTAAATACTCCTGGAATAATGTAGGGAGTGGGAACTGGGACTATCCATTACACTGGGACTCCCCCCTCTGTGTATAGGCATGTTGCAACAATGTTTCAGTGATGCAACTAAGCTCAGTGTACGAGGCAAGGCCTTGATTACTCACAAAACCCAGAAAGCTGGGTCAGATGGTAAGCCAGCGGGGTCAGATGGCCAAAGGTGAACAATGCCACTGTTGACAGGCAGAAGGAATCAAGTTCCACATGGCTCTTTGCAAGGCAGGAGCAACTGCAAGGCAATGCTACATCAATTGCTGAATGGCGGGCAAGAGATCACAAAGTGTGTACACGCAGCACTCCACCCAGCGAATTATGTCAGCTCTAACTTCCTCAGCATTAACCTCTGTGGCAAAGCAAGCAGAGCAGAGGATTCAAAGGCATCTAGCAGTGCAAATAATGAGGTAGCCCTGGTGGTCAGTCCATCAGCCTAACAGAGTTTTCAGAGACAGGGCAAGTACAGGGCCTATGCCAATGACTCTGGACCTGAATAGCATTCTGTAGCTCAATTGTTACCAGAACAGAGTCTGGAAATGGCTTTTTGCAGTACCCAGTGCCTGAAGGCTACTTGCACCCTAGATCCAAATGTCCAGAAAGGCTGATCTGGATAGCTGTCAATGTGGAAACCAACGTATGCAGCAATGTAGCGAGGAATCATGATTGAAGAAATAATTGAAGAGAGAAAGAAACTAAAATGGTTAGACTTTTCTAAAAAGCAGAGCTGCAGAAAAATTGTGCATCCTAGGATTCTAGCAAAAAAAAAAAAAAGAAAAATGGGAATAGGAGGGGTTATCCTAAACTGGTGTACAGATTATGTTTTGCAGCATCCTATCCCCCTGCAAGTGGCAGTATAACCCTATAGTATGCTCCTCAATGGATAAAAAAGAAAGGGTAGATGGTAGAACAAGACTGAAACATTCACTATACAAAACTAAAGTCAGACACACCAAATGACTGTGAAGAGATCAGACCACCCAAAGACATTTATGCTGGCTGGCCATAACATAAACATGCACCCTCCCCTTATCTGAATGTACATGATTTAGGGAATAGAACAGGGAGGAGGAGGCATGAGCATAGACATCTTTTGGTGTTGGATTATCAAGAAGAAATAGTGATTGAACACCATTTTCTAACCTCTTATTCCTTCTTACAGCAGTACTGCCATAGATTTTAACCAGATCAGTTGACATCCCATGTCTAAGCAATATTAGACTTAAAGCGGACCTACACCCTAAAGTGGAAGTTCTGCTCATGGGAACCCCCCCCCTCCGGTGCCACAATTGGCCCCTTTCAGGGGGGAGGGGGGTGCAGATACCTGTATAATCCAGGTATCTACACCCACTTCCGGGAACAGCTAGCTGCATGATTGCCCCGCCCCCCGTTGTGTTCTGGGAAACACACAGTTCCCATGACACAACGGGGACCAGTGAAGATGCGCAGAGCGACTCGCGCATGCGCAGTAGGGAACACGGGCAGTGAAGCCGCCACGCTTCACTTCCTGATTTCCTGACAGAGGATGGCGGCGGGGGCAGCCGAGAGACAAGCGATTGCTCGACATCGCTGGACCCTGGAACAGGTAAGTGTCCATTTATTAAAAGTCAGCAGCTGCAGTATTTGTAGCTGCTGACCTAATATTTTTTTTTATGATGCAGCTCCTTTTTAAGAGAAAAAACATATCCCAGCAAGAACCAAGAGTCACTTACGTCCAAGAAGGTCGGAATTCATCTGCACTTTGTGACTTCCTTAATTTCAACACAATCATCTCATGTAGCTCCAGAAGGAAACAATTGGTGCCATTCTGCTCCAGGAACACATTAAGTGCACGTTTTCCCTCCTTGCCAAGTGCCTGCTTGTATGCTTTGTCCACATTTTCAAATGGATCCTGAAACATTATCACAATACACTTGGTTACAGAGAATTTGATTTTCTTAATTTTCTGCAATTACTCCAGCCATTGCCAGTAGATGCAGGTTAGTGAACACAGAAATGCTCATTGCCTACAAAAATGCATATTTATGTGACCTGCATCACCACTCATACCCATAGTGAACACACCTTTTCCTTCAACGTGTCAAGCTCACTAATTAATTTGGTTTCTTTCTGTTAAAGGCAAACAGAAGATATATGCAATCCTGGAATCCCCCCAGACACCCTGGGCTGTGCCCGATTCTGTAGAAGTTGTCAGTAAATAGTGATGAAAATCTAATGTCTACAGATAATTTGTAATCCGAAATTACCAAAGCTATCACAACACCCATCATCACCCAATCATGTTGAACCGTGGTTTTATACAAGCTCCTCTATAGAGGCCATGATTTTCATCCTATCGGGACCAAACATTTTCTTGTTTTGATTTAGCTGGAAAAAATATTTTGGATATTTCTATTAAGAAAAAAAAATATGAGAATCCTACCCTCTTAAGATGTAAAAGATGTTGTGACTTCAGTGCTGTGAGAAGCTGCCAAAGAGCAATTGTGTTCTTCAAGTGACAGCGTTTCAGTGCCTACAAAAAAATAAGACAAGTGGCATGTTTATTACATCAAATGTATTTATGGTAGTTTCAATTGCATCACATATTTACCAGCGGATTAAATTTTTTAGAGATATGGCCATTGTAAAAGTAATATTTCAATGCTAGGTTCAATGACCTATATAATAAGTGTACTGTTGTAAAAAAAAAAAAAAAAAAAAAAAAAATATTTGTTTTTCAGTTTTGAATATATTGTATAAAGATTATAACCGGTCTAGTTTGCATCACTATCTGGGTTCAAATGAATAGACTACCCCTCACTTTGCTGTCACCAAGGTAGGAAAGTGAGAGGACATCTTTCCAACAGGTACCATGGCAGTAATACAATCCTTTCAATTGAATTGGTCAGCAGTACAAAAAGAAGTGTGACTTCACAGAATCTACCTCGAGAACATGTGCGCTGCTCTGTTCTCCCATCTGTAAGACATCTTTCACATATTCTGTTAATGAAAGTTCTGGATCTCCTCCTGATGTTGCCAAAAATCCCAGTGAGATGTCTACAATGTTTAAGGCCTCACAGACATCACTGAATGCATTCAAGTCTTTGCTTATTGCATCTATTGCTGAGTTTGACAAAGAGTCCTAAAAGAACAGAAAGTTAAATAATCAAAAAAATGTCATCATCCATTGAAGTTTAATTTCATTTTCACAGGCAAGTAAAATTGTATCAGGGAGCATTGGAAAAAAAATATCCTACTATTGAACAATCCCTCTTTTCTACGGCAGGAACATCTACTTTTACTTATTACTAATTATTATTATGACTGGACCAACTTGCAACCCATCCTTTGCGATACTGGTCTTTTAATGTGACTGTTCATGGAAAATAGACTGCATTGCACAGTATGGTGGACAAAGGTGGGCGTAAAGAGGAGGCAGAGGGTTAATAATGATATGGACAATCACAACACTGCTGGTGTCTATATGGATGCCATGTATCACAAGTGTTGGAAAATCTGAGTAAGTACAGGCCATAACCTTTTTGGTTAAGAAAATCAAGGCAGAACATTGACACACGGGAGATTTACTAAAACTGGTGCACTCAGAATCTGGTGCAGCTGGGCATGGTAGCCTATCAACTTCTAACTTCAGCTTGTTCAATTAACCTTTGAAAGTAACATTTGGAAGCTGCTTGGTTACTATGCAGAGCTGCACCAGATTTTGGACCCTCCAGTTTTAGTAAATGACACTCACATTGTCCAGGCGTAGTGAATGTCAACACTCTTTTGGTGTCAGAGAAGACAGGCAGATGTGCTATTATCCGTCACACTCATTGGGAAAATATGATATGAATTTGAGTATTGTTATATCTGGCAGAAGTGTTTAAATGCCACATTTCACCAGTGGAAGAAAGCCTGCTCCCATTCCCTAACCAAAAATGTTTTTATAAATTTGTTTTGGATAGGGTAAGAAAAGTGTTATGCATCATCCCATCTGGTCAGCACAGGGGGGATGATGCGGACGACGTGATGACGCCGTCCAGCTAGGTGGGAGGAGCCTGTGCGTTGAGCTCGCGGCGAGGAATGCAGGACGCCGAAACCAACGGAGAGTGAGAGCTCCGGAGCGGCGTAAGTCACCTCCCGCGCCCGCCGCGACGCTCTTTGCCCGGACACTCAGCCCCGTCTCAGTGGGTCATCAGAGCTTTGCGGACAGAAGATCCCTACGCCACTCCAGGAACGGTACAACGCTGGGTGGACGGTGCCCCCGCGCCTCGCCCCCCCCCCTCCTTCCTTTCCCCTATCCCCCTCCATGCAGGCAGCAACGGGCTATACGCCCTGCACCAAGTAGCTAAAACGGAGGCCATATGAATACCAGCTCGGCACACAGGATGCCCAGTCACGGTGAGAGGAACAGAAACAGCAGGTAAAAAGATTCCATATACACAGGTAATTCTGGGTAAAGCGGTTCGGAAAACTACGGGGATATGAGCAACCCACCGATGCTGCGGTAAGAAATGAGGTATATTCCTCTCCTCTTCCTGAACGTATAAAATGCTTTTTTGCCTGAAAATGATCTGTATATCCTCTCCTTTGAAGAATGTGTAACTAACTATGCAAACAGAGGTTATTGGTGGGTCATGACTGTTCTGTTGAAAATATGAAGAGGTAGAACGATCTGCAATATTAAAAACACTGTAATAAACGCCAACGCGCCTGTAAACTCAGCCCCCCACACCCAGGGGCAACGGGCTGATCTAAGGGAGGAAAGAGGAGAGGGGGAGAAGGAGAGGACGCAAGACAGGGGAGGAGGAAGGTTGCTGAAGGAGCTTTTCGGGGGCAGAGAAGAAGGAAAAGAAAGAAAAGGGGAGAAGGAAAGTGAGCTGAATGAAAAACGTGACACACAAATATCAGAACGCTTAAAAGACATTATACAAACACCCCAACAAGGAATTGCACTGGGCGCGTGGACAGATACAGACCCCGGTCCAGATAGGCCCCTTCACAGGAACGGAGCTCAGTAGCTCCCCTCCACGGTCTCTTTTTTCTTTTATTTTTCCCCACCTCCTCTTCGAGTAGGGGTACACTGCACCCCCCCCCCCCCCCGGTTCCAGATCTACCCTCGCGAGGCCTCTAATATAGGGGAGTATTAGGGCTTATACTGGACGGCAAAACAGGGGGGGGGGACACGAGAGATGGTGGGTTATTGTGGGATGGTGGGTTATTGTTAGAACTCCTAAGACACTAAAAGTGTGGCCGTAAAATACGCCAGAACAAGGCTTGCTAACCGACCCCAAAAACTATTTTAGCCTGGCCCTCCCTTTTGGGCTGATCCCGTGGCCTTTTATCTTTTTGCGCCCATACCAAACCCCTACCCTCGTTTATAACCAAACCCGCCCTACCCTCGCTAGGAGATAACTCAGCCCTCTAAAGTAAGAAAACTGGGTAAACGAATTAGAAAAGTCAAAACAAAGGGGGTGAACATGAGCAGGTCCACGAACAAAACAACAAAAGGGGCGCTTCCTAAAAGTGGGAAAGAGAAAAACTCGGAAAGTACCATCAAGCAATACATGACCCAGGGTGCTAGCCCAAAAAACCCAGAAGCGGCAAGTCAAAGCCATCTCAAAGGTGAAAAAAAAAAAAAAGGAGCAGAAAAAATATTAGAGGAGACCCTGGTTTCGGATCCCATCACAGAAAGTGAAACAGACGATAGCAGGATGGAAGAACCCAAAGAGGATGAACACCCACCAACAAAAGGGGAGATGGAGAGGATGCTCCTAAGACTCGAAAACGCAATAAAAGACGATATTGGCTTTCTGAGGACAGACCTGGGATCTTTGCTTACACGAGTCGAAGTAGTGGAAGAGAAGACAGATAAAATGGCCCAAGAGATGAATAAATTAAAGGACCAGCTTCATAAAGAGCAGTTCAACCAGAGGAGACTACAATACAAGATCGAAGATCAGGAAAATCGCAGCAGAAGACAAAATATAAGAATTAGATCGGTACCCGAATCTAGAGGAGAAGACCTCAAGTTAATTATTCAAAAAATCTTCGGCCCAGTCTTAGACAAAGGAGAAGACGAATTTCCTAGGACTGACAGAATACACCGTGTGGGGAGGCCTAGAGATTATAATACAGAACGACCACAGGACATTATAGTCCGATTTACCTACTACGAGGATAAAGCTGAGATCTGGGCAAGGATTAAGAGGCCTATGTTAATACAATACGAAGGTAAAGACCTACAGATATTTATGGACCTAGCACCGGAAACCCTGGATAGAAGACGACTTTTAAAACCCCTCTTGGAGAGTATGCAAGCTCGGAACATCCGATATAGTTGGGGGTTCCCTGCTTGCTTGATTGGCTTCAGAGAGGGGATTTCAGCAAAATTAACATTCCCGGAAGAATTACGAGACTTTTGTGGAAAATTGGATCTGCCGATCCCAGAGTTACCGGGCTGGTCAGATGACTAGACTGCCACGGGGGGGGGATGACGGGGGGGGTGGGGGAGGCGCGGGGTGTCCTTCCCCCTTCCCGCACCAGACCCGTCAGGCCTGGGCTGGAGGGGGTGGGTCAAACGCGCAGGTCTCCTCAAAGGGCGGCTCAAAGACGGTCAAGAGTTTCGGGACCATGGGCGAGCCGGGGGCCATAGAGGGGCCGAATGGGGGGAGGGGAGTAGACCCCGAGAAGGGAGTAAGAGGGGGGGTAGGGGGGGGGTGGGGGGTGGGTAGAGGAGGGTAGGGGGAGGGGGCCTGACCAGAAAATTTGTAAGCCTAGGACAAGACGATTCGAATCTCTTCTATTTACTAGAAAACAATGTCAACCATGAATTTTATAACATATAACGTCAAAGGGCTCAACTCACCCAATAAGCGCCATAAAATTCTGAGGGAACTGGGACAGTACGCCACAGGCGTGGCCTACTTACAGGAGACACACATCTCACATGACTCAAACATTAAGCTTTACTCTAAAGAATTCCCCATGTGGTATTATGGGGACACAGTCACTACTAGAAGTAGAGGAGTGGCTATTGGTTTTGCAAAGAAAGTAAGATTTTGTCTGGAGAAAAGCGAGTCTGACCCAGAGGGAAGATATCTCTTTTTGAAGGGCAAACTAGACGATACAGAAGTTACCTTGGCTAACATATATGCCCCTAACAGCGACCCGGGGACATATTTAATTAAAATTTTGGGAAAATTAACTGAGTTCAAAAAGGGAATGCTGATCTTGACGGGGGACATGAATTTCTGTTTGGATCCACAATGTGACAGTACGTCCCATGCGCAGGGGACTAGTAGCGTGCAATTACGCAGAATTAAGCAAAAATTATTGGAACACCAACTATCAGATATTTGGAGAAGCCAACATCCCAAAGACAAAGATTTCTCGTTCTACTCCCATGCGCACGGGACGTACTCCAGAATCGATTATATTTTTTTGGAACATAGATCATTAGAAAGGGTGCTCGAGTCTAACATCGGGATAATCTCACTATCAGATCATGCCCCGATCTGGATGAAAATACAAATAACCTCGGAGCGTAAGGTATCCCCCAGGTGGCGATTAAACGATGAAATAATAAGAGATGCAGCAGGAGCCGAGAAAATAGGAAAAGAGCTGGAACAATATTTCAGGACGAACGACACAGAGGGAATCTCGGGGAAGACACTATGGGAGGCCCACAAAGCCTACATAAGAGGAATCCTGATCGCTGAGGGGGCAAAAAAAAAAAAAATGATAGGGCCAGGAAGATTAAAAAAATCACAGAGGAAATAGCTAACTTAGAACAGAACCACAAAATGTCTCTGAATCCCGACAGAACGCTACACCAAGAAATAATAAACAAAAGGGAAGAATTTAAAAGACTAATGGAACAAGACACTAAACAAAGTTTTTATCTCCTCGCCAGGGAAAAATATTATGGAAGCAATAAATCCCCAAAGTATTTAGCAAAAATGCTACAGAAGAAAAAAACTTTAAATTTCATTGAGAAAATACAGGCAGATAACGGGACCCTAGAATACACCACAAGGGGAATTGCAGAAACATTCAAGAACTATTATGAGGAATTATATGCAGTAGAACACGAACGGGAATGGGAGGGAACGGATAAGTATAGGAATACTAAGGCCTTTTTAAGTCAGGCGGGCTTAGTAAAAATGACTGCGAGTGACCGAGATGAGCTTGAGGGACCAATCTCAAAAGAAGAGATAGTTAGGGCACTGGCCGATTCTAGGAACGGGAAAAGCCCAGGACCGGACGGGTTCACGTTTTTTTATTATAAGAGGTTCCAGAAGATCCTGATCCCATGGCTATGCAAGTATCTGAATGGCCTGGGAACAGAATACCAAATGAGCAAAGAGGCCTTATTAGCCTCGATTACGGTCATAAAAAAAGAAGGCAAAGATGGAACCTGCTGCTCCAATTATCGGCCAATTTCCCTGCTCAACGCAGACACTAAACTCTTCGCCAAAATACTTGCAAGCAGAATTAAAATCCTGATGAGTAAATTGGTACATCCGGACCAAGCCGGTTTTGTCCCCGGGAGAGAATGTAGGGATAATGGGGTCCGTACTCTGCTCCTGCTGCTACATGAGAAGGAGAAAGGGAGTCCCAGTCTACTCCTGTCAACTGACGCCCAGAAGGCCTTTGACAGGGTAGACTGGTCCTTTATGTTTATGACCTTGGAGGAGTTGGGCTTCGGCTCAAATATGCTGAGGTGGATCAGGGCGCTGTATCATCATCCGACAGCGACAATCAAGATCAATGGCACAGACTCCCCTCCCTTCGAAATGAGAAACGGGACCAGACAGGGATGCCCACTGTCCCCCCTCCTGTTCGTTCTCTCTCTTGAACCCCTTCTGTCTACAGTTAGAGGGGACTCTGGGATAGCGGGATTCAAGATAGGGAAGGAGGAACACAAATTATCTGCATATGCAGACGATGTATTATTTTACATTAATAGACCCGGTGAAACGTTGCCCCGTTTAATGGAGATAATCAAAAAGTACGGCGAGATATCAAATTTTAAAATAAATCAGGGGAAGTCGGAGGTTCTAAATATTAACACTAGAAACATCGAAAAACACATACTCCAAAAGGAATTTAAATTTCCCTGGCGGGAAGAACTGAGGTATTTGGGTATAAAATTAGCAACAACTATAAAAAAAATTTTAAGTTAAATTTTATCCCATTGTTAGATGACATTAAGAACGAAATTAAAAGATTAGTATATAGACCCCTATCATGGTTTGGGAGAATTCAATCACTTAAGATGTTCATACTTCCCAAAATTGTATACAAATTCCAAATGATGCCCATCTCACTCCCTAAATATTTCTTGGCAAAGCTTAAAACCCTACTAATGTCGTTTGTATGGAAGGGGAAAAAACCCAGAATTGCCTTTGCCACCCTAAAACGGGAAAAAAAAAATAAAGGAGGACTAGCAATCCCAGATATATCCCTTTACTACAAAGCTATAGTACTTTCAAGAATCACAGAATGGATAAAAGAAAAGAAAAAAGAAAAAAGATGGGTTAACCTAGAGTTCTCCCTGAGTAAGGCACATTTAGGTAGCATTATATGGAATCCTCCTAAACACAGGGTAATTGATTTAAATAGTAGCAAACTTACACTAAATGCACTAAGGATTTGGGACGGGATATATAAAAAATTCAATGGTCACTACAACTCACCACTTATAGCTCTAAAAGAAAATAATTTTTTTGCACCGGGGATGAAGATTAATGGGGGGAATTGGATAAAACACGAACACACACAGCTCAAGGACACATTAAAGGACGGAAAGATCCTATCACTGCAGGAACTAAAAAGTAAGGACGGGTTTGAGGATATAGATGAATGGCGGTACCGCCAGCTTACCTGTTTCACGGAGAGTCTCCCTCGCCCTCTGAGGGAAGTGACAGACTTAACTGCGCTCGAGCGGGTGTGCCTGAACAACAGCACCAGGGGCACGATATCTAGGTGGGGGAGGCTCCTATTGGACGGGGAGGAAGGGGGGATGCCGCCATTCATCCCAAAATGGGAGAAAGAGTTGGGGTCACAATGCGATATTACCACTATTAAGAAAATTTTAAAACTCACACATAGGTCCGCAGACGATAACAAGTCTGCCGAAACTAACTATAAAATTCTTTCAAGATGGTACGTCACTCCTGATAAGGCGTGTAAATACCAACGGGATAAACAAGGGGATTGCTGGAGAGGATGCAGAGATCCGGGTACTATGACACACATATGGTGGAGCTGCCCCAAAATCAAGGGGTTCTGGGAGAAAGTGGTACACCACATAAGAGAAATAACAAACATAGAACTTCCAATGGAACCGTGGACAATTTTATTCCACGGGACAAAAGAAGGCATTAAAAAGTACCAAGGTTCACTTATCCCACACCTCCTAAATGCAGCAAAGAAAGTAATCCCCAAGAAATGGCAAGAGGCGGAAGCCCCAACAATATGGGAATGGGTAGACGAAGTACAAGGGATATATAGCATGGAAAGGGGAAAGGAGGAGATGGGACACAGGGAGGAGGATAAAAGAGATAAATGGCTAGGTTGGAGGATATTCAAAAAATCATGGAGTTATACAGAACAACTTAGAGCGTAACTCATAAGGGGAGGGATATCGGATCATGAAGAAAAAATAGATTGAAACTCTAAGGAATTTCTCTATCTTTTTTTTTTATCTAGCCTTGAAAACAAATACTGGTCAGGCCGGGATGGGGTATAGGGGGGTGGGGGGGGGTAGGAGGGGGGTTAACAGGAAAGTGGGAGTCTGTGGAGTAAAGGAGATAATGACATACGCAGATAAAGCTTAGCTACAATGATGTGAATAAGTGATGAGACACTTATGAACTCGTAGTTGATTTGAAGTCTCTCTAAATATTTCGCTGAAGTGGCAAGAAAAGAAAAAAAAAAAAAATGGTCCGTTGCAGTTGTGCGATTGTAGTTTTACACGTCGGAGGCCGGAGGAGGGGATCGGTGTGTGTGATCGGAGCATCGCCATTCCTCGGACACAGCCCAGCGCGCCCACACCATGGCGTACCCCGGATATGGAGGATACGGAAACATGAATCCCTCAATGATGGGTCAGGCCATGTCACATGGAGGCTTCTATGGACAACCTCAGTACGCTGGAGGAGACCCGATGTGGAGTTACTTCACAGCAATAGCTGGACAGGATGGTGAAGTAGACGCTGAAGAACTACAAAGATGTTTAACGCAGGCTGGAGTCCATGGGACCTTTACACCTTTCAGCCTGGAAACGTGCCGAATTATGATTGCAATGTTGGATAGGGACCATACAGGCAAAATGGGCTTCAATGAATTCAAAGAATTGTGGGCGGCTTTAAGCGCCTGGAAACAGAACTTCTGCACATTTGATCAAGACAGGAGTGGGTCAGTGGAGCCCCATGAGTTGAACCAGGCCATTATGTCAATGGGTTACAGGTTAAATCCAAACACAATTAATACGATAGTGAAGCGCTACTGCAAGGGCGGCAGAATATTCTTTGACGATTATGTTGCATGCTGTGTGAAGCTTCGTGCCTTAACAGATGTCTTTCGGCGAAGAGACAGCATGCAGCAGGGAATAGTCAACTTCATGTATGATGATTTTTTGCAGAACACAATGGCCATATAAATGTCTGGACTACAGTCAAGTTTATGAAGAATCTGGCATTATAAATCATCCTGTGAACTGTTCGAAGAGGGAACCAAGTGTGACCACACTGTGAATCTACCTTATTGTACAACCTAATATTTCAATTTTAAGTCGGTCCTTATACACAGTACACTGACTCAACACATTGATAGTTAATTTGTATTATAGGACACAGAGATCGCTGTAAAATATATGTTCAAGCTTTCTTTTTTCATATAAAAATATATCTATTAAAATCCACCTTCGTCCCAGTTTCTTGTTTTGTGTGTTATTTTTTTTATTTTGTTTTTTAGCGTAGATTTCAGTACAACTGTCTCTTGAAACAGGTGAAAATGCATTTGAATTTGGCAGCTGAAACCTTTCTCCTACTTGCTTTGTGATTGGCTGCTTCCGTTATTTCTCCAGTGAGTCCAACAAAAAGCTGCAGGGGCCGCCGATCAGAAAACATCAGTAGGTGGAGAGATCTGTCAGTTACCTTGAACACTCATTTCAAGAAGCAGCTTGCACCTGTTTTGACAGCTGTAGGGTGGGTAAGGGAGAACTCGTGCAGAACATGTTTGTTCACCTGCATAAATTGCATGCCATGTTGATAAACTGTAATTTCTGTAGTTCATTAAAAACCTTCAACTCTAAAAAAAATAAAAATAAAAGTGTTATGCATATCTAAACCCAAAAACAAAAATATAATGTATTGCAGCTTGCTAGTCCTTAGATGTGGTGGCTGCATTAGTTTTCTTTTTTTTATAGGTTAATTTCCTTTATTTTCACCTGGTAACCTTGCACATAGCAAACTTCCTGTCTCTGGATGACTATTGCTCATCCCTCCACTGTATGTATGGAAGGAGCCATGATTGTCGCCTAGGCTGGATTCCATGTCTGCCTTCATCACTTCCTGTGCTGTTTGAGACAGCAAAATAAGTGTTATATTTGTCTTTTGTAAACTACTGATCCCATCAACAACCTTGTAATGGAGATGAAAAAAGACTGCAATTTTGGCAAGAATAACAAGTATTTTCTGTACTTTCTGAAAAAAGATCCACATCTACAGACTGGTAAGATGCAATAAATGTATTTTTTTTTTTTTTTAGATATAATTAAAGATATTTGCTGTCTGTGTACCGTTGGGAACACGTGCCTTTAAAAAAAGTGAGAGGAAATCTCCTTTTACACAGTCCTATTTTCAGTGACAACTGTAACATTTAGAATTTCCCATCGCTTTCTGAATCTCCCCATTGGCAAAGACAGCAGTACAGACATGACAGGGCTATCAACATTTCCCCACTCCATACAAAACTAAAAATCATTTTGGATTTAAACACTTGAACACAGAGGAGTCCCAGGCAAAACATTAGAAATGGATCCTCTATAATTCATAGAATAAAACACTTATTTGAAAAACCATACCTGAGGAAGTTTTTTCTTCACATCTGTAAACAGATTCTTATAGTTTCTGTCATGGGAAAGGGTGACAGTTGGCAACCCCTGGAATGCACAAACATCTATTTAATCTTACAGAAAGTAATATTTTAGGCATCATTAATAAAAATTCTGCATACAGAGTCAGTGGTATATATTCTGAAAGCAGTGGGCCTGTGTGCAATATTATAGCTTGGGTCCCCTTGCTCAAGAAAGTAGTAGTAACTGCCGAGTTCAGTATAAGTGACAAAGAGTTCAGAGGTCAGTAGTAGGTGATGCAAATTTCAGAGGTCAGTAGTACATGATGGAGAGTTCAAGGGGCACTAGTGGCGCAAAGTTCAGGGGTCAGAGGGGCTAGAGCCCAACATTAGACATTGGGGCAGCAGTCCAATGGTAAGTAGCAAGTACAGAGTTCAGTATAAATGACGCAGCGTTCAGAGGTCAGTAGTGCATGTAGCAGAGTTTAGGGGTCAGTAGTAAGTGATTCAGGGTTTAGAGGTTAGTGTCAAATGGTACAGAACTCAGAGGTCAGTAGTGACAGAGTTCAGAGGTTAGTAGTAGGTGTTGCAGAGTTCAGTATTAAATGGCACTGAGTTCAGGGGGCAGCAGTCATGCACAGTTCAGAGGTCAATAGTAAGTGACACAGAGTTCAAAGGTCATAAGTGATGCAGTGTTGAGGTGCCAGTAGTAAATGAAGCAGAGTTCAGAATGAGGCAGTGTTAAATAGGGAATGTACAGCACAGTATCTGTCAAGGGGCTAGGGCCCAGTTCAGCAGTCAGTAACGCAGAGTGTAGAGTTCAGTATACATGACACAGAATTCATAGGTCAGTAGTTAAGTGATGCACAGTTCAGGGGTCAGCAGTGATGCAGAGTTCAGAGGTTAATAGTAAGTGCATAGTTCAGAGGTTGATAATGACGCAGTAAATGACACAGAGTTCAGGGGTCATTGGTAATCGATGCAGGGTTCAGAGGTCAGTAACAGTACAGTTCTGTGGTCAGTAGTGATTCAGAATTCAGGGTTCAGTAATAAATAACGTAGAGATTAGAGGTCAATAGTGACAGAGGTCAGTAGTAAGTGATGCAAAGTTTAAGGGTCAGTAATAAGCGATGCAGGGTTCAGAAGTTAGTAGTGACAGATTTCAGAGGTCAGCAGTAAATGACACAAAGTTCAGGGGTCAGTAGTAATGCAGAGTTCATAAGTCAGTAGTAAATGATGCAGCGTTCATAGGTCAATTGCAAATGATGCAGAATTCAGGGGGCAGTAATAAAAGATGCAAAGCCTAGGAGGTCAGTAGTAAATGATATAAAGCTCAGTAGTCAGTAGTAGATGATGCAGAGGTCAGTAGTAAATGACAGAGTTTAGGGGTCAATATTAAGTGATGCAAAGTTCAGAGGTCAGTATTAAATGATGCAAAAGTTCTGGGGCCAGGAGAAGGGTTGCAGAGTTCAAGGGTCAGTAGAAAGTGATGCAGAGTCCACAGGTCATTAGTAGGCAATGCACAGTTCCTGAGGTCAGTAGTAAATAAAGCAGAGTTCAGTAGTAGGCGAGGCAGAGTTTAAAGGTCAGAAGTAAATGACACAAGTTCAGAGGTCATTACTCATTAGCAAGTAATGTAGAGTGCACGGGTCAATAGTAAATGAATCAACGTTTTGGAGTCAGTAAAAGAGTCACAGAGTTCAGGGGCCAGTAGTAAGCGATGCACAGTTACAAGGTCAACAGGAAATGAAACAGAGTTCAGATGTCAGTGGTATGTGATGCAGAGTTCAGGGGAAAGTAGAAAATGACAATGTCTAGTGGTCAGTAGTAATGCAGAGTTCATAGATCAGTAATGACAGAGCTCAGAATTCACTAGTAAGTGATGCAAAGTTTAGGGGTCAGTAGTAAATGACGCAAAGTTCTGAAGTCGGTAGAAGGGTAACAGAATTCAGGGGTCAGTAGTAAGCAACACAGAGTTCACGGATCAGTAGTAAATGGTGCAGAGTTCATAGGTCAATAGTAAGTGATGCAGAATCCATAGGTCAGTAGTAAATGACACAGGGTTCTGGGGGTTGTATTGACATAGAATGCAGAGTTTAATAGTAAGTGACCCTCTGTCTGACAGTAAAGCTCATGTACCTCCTCTTGGACTCATCAGCTCCTGCCCCCTCCCTGGCATACACAAACACTGGATGGAGTTAAAACTGCTGCAGCTGTGAAGCTGCAGCTCAGATACAGAAGGAGGGAAGCAATTGGCATTTTGCCACTGTTGTTGCTGTGCAATGCACTCATGGAAGAAACCACTGTACAGTGTACTGAATGTATAAATGTATTTACATTCTGCTTAATGGCAAAATAAGCATTAAAACTAATTTATTTCTGCCACAACATGGGTGAGACTTAGAACAGCCTTTCTATACCTTTTTAACATGCAGCAGCCTTTGAAATAATTTTCTGGTCTCAGGGATCCCCTGCTAATATTTACTCTGTTCACAGCTCATGATACATTAGTGTCATGGTTGCTGGAAAGAAAACTCCCTCTATTTGTAGTAATTTGGAAAAAAACTCAGATAGCCAAAGGATCCTTGGTGTCGTTGGTTACTTATCAAAGCATAAGAAGCATAAATTGCTCATTACTCAAGGGTTAAATGGAACCCTGGTTGAAAAAGACTGACTTTGAAGAAGGTTACTTGAACGGTTGGAAGAGTGGGCTGATTATCATTTACAACCTATGGTATTGAGATTACCAGGGTATATTAGGGACACCGGTATCATTTTGACACATATAAAATCGGCTGTATGGACTTCTATCTATGGGCTACTTTGGATGTTAGGACTTTGTATTCCTCCATCCCCCACAGCGCTGGACTGAGCATTAACTCACGTGAGCTACAGCACTTTATTCTCATGAGTGTGGAGTTTTTGCTATAACACAATTATTTTCTTTTTGATGACTGTTTTTATGTCCAGCGCTGTGGGGCATCGATGGAGGCTATATTTTCACCCTCCATGGTGATATTGTACATGGGGTGGTGGGAAGAAATGTCTTTGTTTTCCCCCGATGGTCCGTTTGTACATATCAAGTGGTATGGTCGCTATATTGACAATCTGCTGATGGTGTGGGATGGGGATGGCACCTCTTTGAAGGATTTTGTTGAGCATCTCAATGATAATCAGTGTAATTTACAATTCACTGTTTGTTCTAATTCCCTGAGCATTGACTTCCTGGACATCACCCTGAGTGGGGGGATCCAGAGACTGGGGCCATACACACACTTCATGCCACGAGCTGCCACCCATCCCACATCATCAGAGCTATACCTATGGGGGAATTCTCCAGAGCCCAGAGGAACTGCTCTTCCGATACAGCCTTCTTAAAAGAATGTGATATTATTACTGCTAGGCTGGCCCAGAGAGGTTACTCGGACTCAGGGATTAAGAAGGGCCTGGATCGTGTAAAAGAAGCATAAGGAGGCATTTTCAGTTAACATTTCTAGTGGGAGATCAGGCAATAGGAACTATGACATTAAAGGGCATATAGGAGAAGAGAGATATGATACTGGCTGCCTAGCCACCTTTGTCACTACTTTTTCTAAGGAGTACCAGCAGGTGTTTGGTATAACTAAAAATAATTTACCAATCCTTTATTCAGATTAAAGTCACCATAAAGTATTGAGGGCAGGTTGTCGTTTTTCCAGTCGGAGGGCCCCCACTTTGGGTTCCATTCTGTCCCCCAGTTTATTTACATCACAGAAATGCCAACCTACCTGTCTGTCTTAACCTTGACGTTTTCCATGCAACTTTAAAACTTGTAGATACTGTCACTTGAATTCTCCTATTAAGTCTTTTAGTTCATCCAATTCAGGCAAAAGTTTTGAAATTAAACAATATATAAATTGCCGGACTCGGTATGTAGTGTACCTGATATACTGTGTTGCTTGAATTTTGCAATACGTGGGGTGCGCTACACATGCCCTACATACTACAATAGAGGAACATTATTGTGATACTCTCAATGCTAATGCCAAACACATTTCTAATGTTTTGCGTCATTTCATGCTGGGGATTTGTCCCCCTTTAGGTTTACTGGCATTGAAAGATTGACTCCAATGCCCAGGGGTGGGGACAAAGGTAGGTGAATAGGGAAGCTTGGTGGATTTGTAGGTTTAAACCCAGAGTCCGCCAGGGGTTAAACCTTAGATGGGGCCTGGATTTACATTTATGGTAAATATAGAATATTTTTCTTCCCTTTTCCACCACTTCTTATATTCTGTTGTTGTCTCTATTTTTGATTTCCCCTTTTCCCGTGGTCAATTCACTTTTTTTCGATGCTGCCATACTGATCAGTTATTATTTTGCATTTATTTCGATTATTTTTGTTTTGTGGTTTGTGGTTTGCTTTTCCAGAACAATTTTAACCCACCTATTTCTCTGATTTCATTGTTTCAATTTGACAATCGTTAGATTAATTGCAAATCTCTGATCAATGAAGGAGGAGGGGGGGGGGGGGGTTTACACTATATATGTTATGCTGTTTTTGTACATAACTGTTGTGAACAAGGCCATTATGGCTGAAACGTGTTAACTTCAGCTGTACATATTTATCTTTTATTTATCTTTTATGGACTTGCAATAAATTTTAACTTATTGAAGAGCATACATGAAACTGCAGATTGTGTTATATCCATTGACTTGGAAGAAAGGGGTATACCCCAAAAGCTTGCCCTGAAAATGTAGCACAGCTGAGAGATGTCAAAATAACTTTTTTATTTGCACTTATTCCGCTACAATCAACTTCAAGAGAAACTACACCCTTCTAATTTATATTTTTGTTACCCCACTTAGATTTGGCACTTGTTTTCTGCTGGAATCACATACTTACAAACCCAATGGATTCAACGCTGTCTTTATGTCATGGGGAGTTTGCCGTCTCTTCCTGCTTCCTTAAGCCCCAACCTCTCCCCCGATGACCTGACATGCTAACAGATCTTGAGCATGAGCAGAGAGATTTGGTGTCATAACTGTTTACATGCTGTTCTATGAATGAGGGGTAGGAATGCCTCTTGGGATACTGATGTCAAATATCCCAGAAAGTACTGCTTTTCCTCCAATCATAGAACAGTATATAAACAGTCACAGCACCTGATCTCATCAGCTCCAGATTTATGCACATGAGATCTGTGCTAGGTCGGTTTCCTTGAATGGGAACTGTTATTGTCCTGCAGCTTCCTAAGATAGGCAATGTTGGTATCCCAGGAGGCTACAGGAGGAGAATGAAGCACTGTGTGTGTGGTGGGGATATTGGGGGGCAGTACAAAAAAAAAAGGTAAGAAAATTAAAGAATGCTCAGCTTTAATTATCAGAGGAGGGTGGAGGATTAAATTGTCCCAAAGTTTGATTTTAGAGTGAAGGGCTGCTTTAGGTATTCAGCCAACAACAAAAATTCTTAAGAATAAAGCACTTACAACCATGGTGATGAGAGGCTTCCCTTGGAAAAGGCGGGTGGTGAGTTGATGCTGGATCTTAGGAAAGTCAAATTCTTGTAAAGTCTCTTTACCGCTCTCTAGACTATACTGGCAGTTGGATAAGATTATAGGCACTAGATCTTTTTCTAGCTCATAACTGATTACATGTAGATCCATTACTTCAGAAGCTTTAATGGAGTACCTAAAAAAAGTGAAATAAAGTTAAAACTTGGACTGTAAAAATTATTTCATAGCACACATTAGAAAGAATGAAAAAACAAAACAAAAAAAAACAGTGTAGATGATTTTATTTTTTAAAGAACTACTGTGCTACAAGTAGAACCAAAAGTTTACAATTGCATATATTTATGTAGGTATGTTTTGTAAAACACGTTCTGTCAGCTACAGTATGTATTTTGTGCGGGTCTGTAAATTTTTTATTTATATTACAATGATTGGTTTTGATTAGCTACGTAAATTAATATTTTAAACCTATTTTACAATTGACTGATTGTACCTTTGATATTCTTTGTATTTGATTTAAATCACTAGTAAAAAGGCTTGATTTAAATCATAATTTTTAAAGAGCAACTGTCATCTCTGTCCTGCAGCGGCTCCTCCTCTGACCCGCTGTTGACTCACTGACAATCCCATTCACTTTAATGGGACGGCTGGTGATGGGGCAGTGACACAACAAGGTGAGGGAGGTGACGGCAGCAGGTGAGTGGATGCCCGCTAACAGGCGCTGTCATGATGGATCTGAAATTACATGTCCTCTTTAAATGTAAACACTTATTCTTGGCGGTAGTTAGAATCTTTAATATTTGCAAACTAAATGGAGGTTTCCTATTTAGAATAATACGCAGTCAGGTTAGTATAACAGCGATATCAGAACCGATTCAATCATACAGTTTGTAGTGTACATAGATTTGCAAAACAATTGGATAAAGGAATATTGCTGAACTTTGTTTTATCTCATGGTTACTGTGAAATTGTGTGAATGCATCAATATAGTGCATGTTATCTCAGCTTGGATTCATTGAATGAGTTTACCAAAAATGTAAATATTGCAGAATATACAGCCTCATGCTACATAACTAAGCTCCATTTCACGCTGAATAAACTAAATTATTAATATATCTTAAATAGAAAACTAAAACAGAAAACCATCTTTAGATATGCTTTTGTAGTAAAAATCTTTTATTCAAATTCATTTTATTTAAATCAAAAAAATCTGATTTAAATAAAAAATCTTATTTTTTTTTTTTTTTTTTAACTCATGCCTAAAACTATCATGTTTCTCTTTTTTATTTTCTGTTACAAATGGTAAAATTTGAAGCAAAACAAAAAAAAAGCCTCTAGCATGGAGTTGGTTCACACTCATGCGTTCCAGTGCTTTTTTTCTGCATCCAAAACGGAAAACGGAAAATAGAAAGCAGGTTACATGTTTTCAATTGCATAGTTCACACCAGTGCTTGCAGTTCCAGTGGAAGTAGAACATGCTGCATTTCCTGCAGAATTGTACTGCAACACGTTAAAATACAATAAAAAAATGCACTGGAATACACCTACATGCATCAAAAACACACCGGACTCCAGTACAGTGAAAAAAAAGGAAAAAATAAGAAAAAAACCTGGACTGCATCTGTAAACACATCAAAAACGTGTCAACACCGCAAATGCAAAAATGCATCCGAAAACAGATCTGGAAGATGTTTTTGTGGCGTGAACTAGCCCTTAAACCAACCTAATGATTAAGCACAACTGTACTGTGTGAAACACGTCTACAAGACATGTGTGTTGGTGTCCTTTGATGTCATCTTGGTGATCAATAAACGACATTTTGGATTTCAACCGATGTGCAGCCATCTACTTACCCACAGAGGCGGGCTGGGGCTAGCACTTGCTTGGACATTCCTATTAGGCACTAATTTATCCACCTGTAGCGGCGAGTCCTTCATTCTCCTTAAACCAACCTACTCCTCCTTTCAGTCTAATGCCTAGTACACAGGGTAAGAATGTTGGACAAAGGATCGTCTTTTTTTTTTGCATGCTAGTATCGTATCGAAAACCAATAGGTTACTAAAATTCTCGCACGACAGGATACAACTTGGGAAGAAATGTCATGTATTGTAATGTAGTTTGTTCATGCGTGGTATTGGTCACATGATTGTTTTCGTACAAATACCATAATAATTACACAGAAATAGTTTCTTCTGTTATCGTTTGTGCTTCTACCTTTGGATATTTTTGCATGAACTGTTGTGTGTTGTGCAGCTCTCGAAAGCTGTGCACTAATGATCAGATTATCGGACAATCACTCTAATGCCCCGTACACACGGTCGGAAAATCCGACCACAAAATCCATCGGATTTTGTCCGACGGATTTAGTCCGACACTGGTGTTGCATACACACGGTCGGACAAAGTTGTCGGAAAAAATCCGATCATTCTGAACGTGGTGACGTTTGTTGCCTACGACGGGACTACGTAGAGGCTAGTAGCCAATAGCTTTGGTCTTGTAATGTGATCTGAGCATGCGTGGTACTTTGTCCGTCGGAATTCGCTACACACGATCGGAATTGGTGTGATCGGACTTTGTTGTCGGAAATTTTTTAGAGCAGGAGATACAACTTTGTCCGTCGGACAATCCGATGGAAAATGTCCGATGGTGCCTACACACGGTCGGAATTTCCGACAACATTGTCCGATAGGACAGAATCCATCGGAAAATCCGACCGTGTGTATGGGGCTTAAAAGTGGTATTTTTCGTCCAATTTTCTTAACATGTGTACTAAGCATAATGGTGACAGAACCTTTTGTTATTACATTGTCTTAGCTGCCTTGTCAGCCAGCAAAGGCTGTCTCTTCATCTCCAAGATGGAGCTGGAGAGACAACAGCTAGGAGGTGGTCTGTGATGGCAAAGGGTGTATGTACTTTTCCATGATTTGCATGTTCAAAATGCTTGACCTCTCCAGCCAAACATCGCACTGACCAATATGCTCTCATTGTTCATAATGAGGAATCACATGCAGGCCAGAGACAAGAGAATCTAAGTGGCTGCAAAAATGGAAAAATCGATGACCAGCACAATCTTACTGCTGTTAATTCACCCTAATTAATACATTCTAGTTTAAAATACAGGTAACCATAAAAAAATTAAAAATAAATACAGGTAACGTTAAAACATATAGAAAAAGAGCATACTTTTGTTCAATATTTATGTATTTTGCCAGCGCATAAATAAATCTGTTGTGCAGTGCTATGAGGTAGCTGGTGAGGGCTGTAGCACACAGGCCCAGTCCCTGTCGACGAGGAAGAAGAAACTCAAATTCACTATCCGTGGTCAGGACTTGATCACACATGTCTTCTGGGAGCTTTATTTCACCTATATAAAATACCAGAAGTAAATAACTTTATAGGCACACAATCAGTTAATTTTATTTTTTTTTTCCCCACAAACATTTTATTAAATGTATGCAAGTAGTACACAAAGAAACAGATTCCACGAATCCTTCACATTTACAGACAAAACAATAACTTTATGGGCAAGGCCCAATGGGTACAAGGAACAGTAAAGAGAACAAAAGCGTAAACACGCACAAGCAAGATGTGTCAAGATCCTTCTCAGGTCCTCTCGATCCTGAGCACAAACATATTAGTTAGTTAATTTCTTGCATAGCTCACTGGTTTAATATGCACTTGTCATATTTTTTTCAGTTTATAAGCCAACTTCAGAGGTATTAGGCAGCACAAGGCATTTGCAGGGGCCTGCCTTATTTACCACTTCAGCCCCGGAAGATTTGGCTGCTGAATGACCGGGCCATTTTTTTGCGAATTCGGCACTGCGTCGCTTTAACTGACAATCGTGCGACGCTGCACCCAAACAACATTTTTTTCCCCCACAAATAGAGCTTTCTTTTGGTGGTATTTGATCACCTCTGCGTTTTTTTTATTTTTTAAAAAAACACAATATTTGGTACTTTTAGCTATAATAAATATCCCCATTAAAAAAAAAAAAAGTTTAGGCTGATATATATTCTTCTACATATTTTTGGTAAAAAAAAAAAAAAAAAAATCACAATAAGCGTATATTGATTGGTTTGTGCAAAAGTTATAGCGTCTACAAAATAGGGGATAGATTTATAGCATTTTTATTATTATTATTTTTTTTTACTAGTAATGGCGGCGATCAGCGATTTTTTTTTTTTTTTTATCATGACTGCGACATCATGGCAGACACATGACACATTTTTGGGGACCATTGGCATTTATACAGCGTATATACTGTAAAAATGTCACTGGCAGGGAAGGGGTTAACACTAGGGGCGATCAAGAGGTTAACTGTGTTCCCTAGGTGTGTTTCTAACTGTAGGGGGGGGGCTGACCTAGAGGAAATGACAGATTGTGGTTCCTAGCTATTAGGAACACATGATCTGTCACAGAACAGAACAAGGATTTGTGTGTTTACACACGCACGTCCCTGTTCTGCCGCTCGTGCCCATCGGCACCCCCACAGTGCAGCGGGCGCATGCGCGTGCCTGCTATCCGGCTCCCGTGAGCCAACGTATAGCTATGACGGTCATCGGCACCCCCGCAGTGCGGCGGCACGCGTGCCTGCTATGTATAGCTATGACGGTTCACGGGATCGTGCCGCAGTATAATGACGGGGGCTGGTCAGCAAGCGGTTAATCAAATACATTTTTGGACTTGTGAGCAGCCTCCCAAACCAGGGACACCTAAATTAGTCGAACTAAAACTACACATAAATGGCAGTGAGATGTGCAAGTAGGACATGATCCCTGAAAAATATTTCTAATTGTCGAGAATCCCCCCCTTTTGGGGGTTTGCCTAGCTGAGGGTTTGGTGGTGGACTACTTGGGTGGTCGACCATAGATCACTTGCAACTTTGGGGGTCCATTTCTGAAAATTAAGTTGAGGATTTGGTCAGGATCAGTGGTGTCCTCAATACTGTGAAATACAGGCAAATAATTATCCATCATGCTATACCATCAGGGAGGTGTGGGATTGGCACCAAATGTATTCTGCAGCAGGACAACAACCCCAAACATACAGCCAATGTCATTGAGAACTATCTTTAGTGTAAAGAAGACCAAGGAGTCCTGGAAGTGATGGTTTGGCCCCCACAGAGCCCTGACCTCAACATGATTGAGTCTGTCTGGGATTACATGAAGAGACAAAAGGATTTGAGGCAGCCTACATCCACAGAAGATCTGTGGTTAGTTCTCCAAGATGTTTGGAGCAACCTACCTGCCAAGTTCCTTCAAAAACTGTGTACAAGTGTACCTCGAAGAATTGAAGATGTTTTTGAAGGCAAAGGGTGGTCACACCAAATATTGATTTGATTTTGAATTTCTCTTCTCTTCATTTACATTCATTCACTTTCCATTTTGTAAATTGATATTTCTGAAAGCATTCTTTAACTTTTTTCACACATGCCTAAAACTTTTGCACAGTAGTGTATATCTTAACTATCCTAACATGTGTGATCCACATATATAAACTACACAACAATCTCATAGCTTTTATTATCATGTCACTATTTTTAGCCAAAATACACTAGTCATCAAACACACAATCCAGGAACCCTCCAATTCCTCCTAAGCAGCATCCTTATTATAATAGGAATGCAAACACTGTACCTAAAGAAATACTGTATCTAAAGTAGCAGCCAAAGCAGAAAAATTGCAATGAGGATTGTTACTCACCTTTGGTCTGCATGGAAAGCCGCAGGTGATTCCAAGCAACCATGAATCCTCGTATACGCTCCATAAAAATACACCGTTCTCCCTCTGTAAAAATAATAGGACATATGTAGCAATATAACTAATAGAAACATATAATTATATCAATTTCTATCATCTGAGATGCCAAAACCCAACCAGATTTGACTTAAACCATATTCCTCTTTAATAAACCTGACCTCTAAAAACAAACTCATGAAAAATTTACATACCAGGCACTTAAAACAAAGAGATGGGAAAGTGGGAAAAAAGGATAGGATAGGATATAAAAAAAAAAGTGTGAAGGGAAGCTATGGCATGGAAAAGATACACAGTATTGTACGGTATGTGAATTCTATCCTCTTATAACTCTAATGCATTCAGGCTGCTTATCTTATTATAATAATGCCTCCATATGACTGGCCGTTATTGGCCCTTACCCCGATCTGTGATCAGCTATGTTGGAAGGACACAGAGATCACAGAGTGCGGAGGGCACGTGGTTCTGGGAGGATGTCCATGGATGCCCTCCCAGAACGGGATGACCGTGGTGTAGCTGTCTTTTGGCTATAGCGTGGTTAGGAAGTGGTTAATAAAAGCAGCATATGTTAAACAAATGAAAACGACTGCTGAAATTACATTACCATGCTAAAACTTATATCTGATTTTAGTGATGGGATTTAGAGCCACCTTAAAGTTGTATTAATCTCTGCTTTTTTTTTTTTTTTTTTAAACAGACTGCCAGGTGGTTTATGCAATAATGTGCTAGTATGCAGCTCATATTACCTGTCAAATGAAGCCCTTCAGCACTGAGATGTCACAGCTCCTGCTCATTACAGGCAATTCCATCTTTGCCCAGTTTTCCTTCTAGGTTCGCTCTCTTTGTCTGCTTGAATGGCATTGCCATTAAGACGTCACTCCTGCACATGTGCATGGAAGTAACACAGGGGTCTCAAACTCAAATTACCTAGGGCCACAGGACACGTTTTCACATCCAATGGGGGCCGCATGTAAACTGTCCTTTCCCCCAGCATTGGTGTCAGCAGACACACTATTAACCCCCAGCATTGGTGTCAGCGGACACACTATTACCCCCAGCATTGGTGTCAGCGGACACACTATTAACCCCCAGCATTGGTGTCAGCGGACACACTATTAACCCCCAGCATTGGTGTCAGCGGACACACTATTAACCCCCAGCATTGGTGTCAGCGGACACACTATTAACCCCCAGCATTGGTGTCAGCGGACACACTATTAACCCCCAGCATTGGTGTCAACGGACACACTATTAACCCCCAGCATTGGTGTCAGCGAACACACTATTAACCCCCAGCATTGGTGTCAGCAGACGCACTATTAACCCCCAGCATTGGTGTCAACGGACGTAATATTAACTCCCAGCATTGGTGTCAGCGGACACACTATTAACCCCCAGCATTGGTGTCAGCGGACACACTATTAACCCCCAGAATTGGTGTCAGCGTACACACTATTAACCCCCAGAATTGGTGTCAGCGGACACACTATTAACCCCCAGAATTGGTGTCAGCGTACACACTATTAACCCCCAGAATTGGTGTCAGCGGACACACTATTAACCCCCAGAATTGGTGTCAGCGGACACACTATTAACCCCCAGAATTGGTGTCAGCGGACACACTATTAACCCCCAGAATTGGTGTCAACGGACGTAATATTAACTCCCAGCATTGGTGTCAGCAGACGCACTGTTAACCCCCAGCATTGGTGTCAGCGGACGCAATATTAACACCCAGCATTACCCCCTACACTCCACAAACCCCCCCCCCCCCCCACACTCCACTTCACATAAATACCCCCCCACACTCCACTTTACAAATATCCCCCCCTTACACTCCTCAAATACCACCCCCCCCCCCCAAACACACTCCACAAATTTTCACAACAGTCATGCAACTAAGGACTTTGCTCAGCCTCTGTGTGATGGCTCACTTACCTCTCCTCCTGGCAGTCAGCTGGTGGCCTGATCTTCTGCCTCCCAAGTCCTCTCCTTCTGTCAGGTCCTGGCTTCATCACAGGCCTAGTGGCAGGGCACCCTGAGAACGCCACGATCTTCCGCCCTGAGATGGCAGCAGGACCCTGGATCAGGTGTTCTGTCGAGAAGTGCCCGCTATTGAATAGTGCCTGGGACGAACTGCACATGCACCGTACGTAATAGCACAACAGCTGATTTTATAATCAGCTGTTATGTCGGTGAGACGGCGCCTGCACACAATAGCCGACTGAAGAAAATTTTCTGTCAGATTCTGCCTCGCGCTGCCGAGGAGTGTTCATGTAAGTGAGAGGCGGAATTTAACATGAAGGGCCCGGATGTTTTCAATGATGGCCAGTGCTGCAAAGATGGGGGCAGAATTTTTAACAATGCCCAAATAAATCTGCTAAACAAACCTTTTTCTGCTATTCTTCCTGGAGGGCCTATTAAGCTAGCTAAACGTTTAAAATTCTGCCCCCCATCTTTGCAGCAGAGGCCATCCTTGAAAACATCCGTTAGATCAGCACTGGCCTTTAATGAAAACATCCGCCCCCTTCATGTTAAATTCCACCCCTCACCTACATGAACGTGCCTGACTGAAAAATGTCTTCCGGATTGGCTATTGTGCGCAACATGATAGCTGATCGTAAAATCAGCTGTTGTGGTATTACGTACGGCGCAAGCGCAGTTCCTCCCGGGCACTATTCGATAACGGGCACTTCTCGATAGAACTAGGTGGGTGGGACGATGGGTGGATCCTCCCTCCGCTCTCCTGTGTTGTGCGCGTTGGGCTGCAGCAGCATGCAGGGGAGAGGAGACAGAGAGAAAGCTCCCAGCCGCTGCATACTGCCACATGTCACACCCGCCTAGGATCGGCCCTGCTTGCGGGCCATTTGTAACCGGTCTGCGGGCCGGTACTTTGAGACCCCTGGAGTAACATCATGGCACAGAGTGGTGCTGTAAATGCACAGCTCAGTGTACATTACAGCTGACAAGCAGGAGGAAGTTTTTTTTATGACAGACATACCACTTTAATCATGAAAAATTCTCTTTCACAGCGTAGGCTACCATTATCTATCTAGTACACTAGCAATAATTTCTTATGATGTGGTCCCAGGAACAATTGTTTATAAACTGTTAATTCAGGAGGGTTTAGGCGTGATTGGATTTGTTCAATTTCACCATATAACAGCTAAGGTGTTGATAAATGTTTGACAGGTACCAGACTTTATGCTATGTATGAATTCGTCGATAGTTTTATAATCAATGTCTTTGTAGTTCTGGAACTTCTTCACCAAATCCTTCTGAAGTTTTAAAATATTTGGCAAAAACTTCACCATCTGAAGTTCAGTTTCCTGCAAAACAACACAAAGTAAGGTATAAATAGTCTTCTTTTTTGGAAAATATTTCTGTATAGCAAAAACTTTACACAGGGCTGCGTAATATTGGTGATAAAACACAATAAACAGAAAACAATGCTGAAAAACCTAACTGAGCCTTAGCTGAGTGACGTACAACACTACGACGAGCCGAGAAAATTAAGTTCAATGCTTCCGAGCATGCGTTGAATTGTTTCCGAGCATGCGTAGGAATTTTGCGTGTCAAAATTGGTACAGGCGATCGGAATTGGTACAGACGGTCGGAAATTTCCGATCGGAACTTTTTCCGACCGAAAAATAGAGAACCTGCTCTCAATCTTTTGCTGGCTGGAATTCTGCCAGCAAAAGTCTGATGGAGCAAACACACGGTCGCATTTTCGGACCAAAAGCTTTCATCGGACTTTTACTTTTACTGGTGGAATTTACGCTCGTGTGTACTAGCTTTGTTGTGCATTATAATGGTAAGTGGTCCCAGAGTCATACTGTTTAATTAGGTTATAAAGCAACATGCAGTCATAGTTAAAAGTCTGTCCTCCTCCATGTTGTGGTCCAACATGCCCCACCTTTTAGGTCAGAGCTGGAGCCCTCCTCTCAGAAAAGCTCACATTCCTTGCTGAGTGTAGGACTCTTTTGCCGCGTACACACGAAGGGACAATCCCGCGGGATTATCCTCTGGACTGAAGTCCAGCGGATAATCCCCTCGTGTGTGGGCGCCGGCGGACTTTTTGGCGCCAAAGTACGGCGGACTAAAGTTTGAAGTTTTGTTTTCAAATTATCCGCTGGACTTGGAAGTCCAGCGGACAATCCCGCCGTTAGTGGGCAAGTCCGCGGGACTTTTGAAATGAAGGGACTTGCCGCTCATCGGCAAGTCCGTTCATTTAGCACGTGACTTCAGGTTACGTAGCTAGCGTAGGCAGTTACTGCCGCCGCGCTAGCTCCGTGACCTGGCATGGATTTAAAGGGACTCCCCACGCCGAAAAAACGGCGTGGGGGTTCCCCCCAAATCCATGTCAGACCCTCATCCGAGCACGCAGCCTGGCAGGCCAGGAAAGGGGTGGGGACGAACGAGCGCCCCCCCCCCCCCTCCTGAGCCGTACCAGGCCGCGTGCCCTCAACATGGGGGGTGCCCTGGGGAAAGGGGGGCCGTGCGGCCCCCCCCCACCCCAAAGCACCTTGTCCCCATGTTGATGAGGACAAGGGCCTCTTCCCGACAACCCTGGCCGTTGGTTGTCGGGGTCTGCGGGCGGGGGCTTATCGGAATCTGGGAACCCCCTTTAATAAGGGGGCCCCCAGATCCCGGCCCCCCACCCTATGTGAATGAGTATGGGGTACGATGTACCCCTACCCATTCACCTAAGGTGTAAAATGTAAAGTAAAAAAAAAACACCCACACTTTTGAAAAAATAGTTTATTGCACTGCTCCGGGGGTCTTCTTCCGTCTTGGGGGTCTTCTCGCCGGACTCCCCCGCCATTTACCAAGCTCTTTTACCGAGCGGGGGAAGTCCGGCTACCTTCTTCGTCGTCGCCGCCGTCTGGGGGTCTCGATCCGCCTTCGGGGGTCTTCTTCCGTCTTGGGGGTCTTCTCGCCGGACTCCTCCGCTCTCTTCTGCTCTTTTACCTAGCTCTTTCACGAGGGGAGGAGTCCGGCTACCTTCTTCGTCGTCGCCGCCGTCGTCTGGGGGTCTCGATCCGCCTTCGGGGGTCTTCCGGGGGTCTCTTCTGTTCTTGCGGCGGTCGTCGTCTTCCGCGCCGCCGGCGCCTTCTTCTTCTTGTCCTTCTTCTTGTCCTTCTTGTTCTTCTTCTTCTTCCGATGTTGACCCGACGCTCTCTCTGCCCGGAATGCCTGTGCCGCTCTGCGCTCGGACTTATATAGGGACATGGGGGACAGGGTCACATGTTCATGTCACATGGTGACCCCGCCCCCTTGCGATGTCACAGTCCCAGCATCCTCCGGGACTGTGACAACACAAGGGGGCGGGGTCACCATGTGACATGTGCATGTGACCCTGTCCCCCATGTCCCTATATAAGTCCGAGCGCAGAGCGGCACAGGCATTCCGGGCAGAGAGAGCGTCGGGTCGACATCGGAAGAAGAAGAAGAACAAGAAGGACAAGAAGAAGGACAAGAAGAAGAAGGCGCCGGCGGCGCGGAAGACGACGACCGCCGCAAGAACAGAAGAGACCCCCGGGAGACCCCCAGACGACGGCGGCGACGACGAAGAAGGTAGCCGGACTCCTCCCCTCGTGAAAGAGCTAGGTAAAAGAGCAGAAGAGAGCGGAGGAGTCCGGCGAGAAGACCCCCAAGACGGAAGAAGACCCCCGGAGCAGTGCAATAAAATATTTTTTCAAAAGTGTGTGTGTTTTTGTACTTTACATTTTACACCTTAGGTGAATGGGTAGGGGTACATCGTACCCCATACTCATTCACATAGGGTGGGGGGCCGGTATCTGGGGGCCCCCTTATTAAAGGAGGCTCCCAGATTCCGATAAGCCCCCGCCCGCAGACCCCGACAACCAACGGCCAGGGTTGTCGGGGAAGAGGCCCTTGTCCTCATCAACATGGGGACAAGGTGCTTTGGGGTGGGGGGGCCGCACGGCCCCCCTTTCCCCAGGGCACCCCCCATGTTGAGGGCACGCGGCCTGGTACGGCTCAGGAGGGGGGGGGGGCGCTCGTTCGTCCCCACCCCTTTCCTGGCCTGCCAGGCTGCGTGCTCGGATGAGGGTCTGACATGGATTTGGGGGGAACCCCCACGCCGTTTTTTTTTTTCGGCGTGGGGATTCCCTTTAAATCCATGCCAGCTTGCGGAGCTAGCGCGGCGGCATTTACTGCCTACGCTAGCTACGTAACCTGAAGTTACGTTCGAAATGAACGGACTGCTCCGTGTGTGGGCAAGTCCGTTCATTTTCAAAAGTCCCGCGGACTTTTGGCCGGCGGATTATCCGCTGGAGAAGTCCGTGCGTGTGTGGGCAAGTCCACACCCTCGGAAAGTCCAGCGGACCTAGCCGGAAAGTCCCGCGGGATTGTCCGCTGGACTAGGTCCGCCGGCAAAAGTCCCTACGTGTGTACGAGGCATTTGTCTTACTTGGAGGGGAAAGGTCTGTTGTAATGCAGCAAAAAAAGCCATCGCTCTGCCTCAGCAAAAGTCTAACCTTGACCAATCCACTCTAAACTCTCCAGTAAGGCTGCATTCCCACCTGATTATTTTGTATCTCAGAGCTCAAACCTCGAAGACGCTCAACAAGCAAAAACCTATTAATTTCAATGGCCCCATTCACATCTGAGCATAAATGGGGGCCATTGAAATAAATGGGAATTTGCTTGTTTAGCATCTTTGAGCTTCAAGCTACAAAGCACTCAGGTCAATGTGTTAGGAATTCATGCTCTAGCTAGTTTGATGATGTCTTATGCGCAAAAAAAAAAAAAATAGGGGAGTTAACCACTTGCTTACTGGGCACTTACAGTATCTCACAAAAGTACACCCCTCGCATTTTTGTAAATATTTTATTATATCTTTTCATGTGACAACACTAAAGAAATTATACTTTGCTGCAATGTGAAGTAGTGAGTGTACAGCTTGTATAAAGTGTAAATTTTTTGTTCCCTCAAAATAACTCAACACACAGCCATTAACCACTTTAAGACCAGCCTCGTTTTGGATTTTAGGTGTTTACATGTTTAAAACAGTTTTTTTTGCTAGAAAAAAAACTTAGAACCCCCAAACATTATATATTGTTTTTTTTCTAACACCCTAGAGAATAAAATGGCGGTCGTTGCAATACTTTTTTTCACACCGTATTTGCGCAGCGGTCTTGCAAGCGCACTTTTTTTGGAAAAAATTCACTTTTTTGAATAAAAAAATAAGACAACAGTAAAGTTAGTCCAATTTTTTTATATATTGTGAAAGATAATGGTACGCCGAGTAAATTGATACCTAACATGTCACGCTTCAAAATTGCGCCCGCTCGTGGAATGGCATCAAACTTTTACCCTCAAAAATCTCCATAGGCGACGTTTAAAAAATTCTACAGGTTGCATATTTTGCGTTACAGAGGAGGTCTACGGCTATAATTATTGCTCTCGCTCTACCGATCGCGGCGATACCTCACATGTGTGGTTTGACCACCGTTTTCATATGCGGGCGCTACTCACGTATGCGTTCGCTTCTGCGCACGAGCTCGTCGGGACGGGGCGCTTTAAAAAAATTTTTTTTTTGTTTTTCTTATTTATTTTTCTTGATTTTATTTATTTTTACACTGTTTTTTTTAAAAAAAATTAATTGGCTCACTTTTATTCCTATTACAAGGAATGTAAACATTCCTTGTAATAGAAAAAAGCATGACAGGTCCTCTTAAATATGAGATCTGGGGTCAAAAAGTCCTCAGATCTCATATTTGGACTTCAATGAAAAAAAAAAAAAAAAATGTCATTTAAAAAAATGACATTTGAAAATTCCTCTTTAAGAGGTATGGGCGGAAGTGCCGTTTTTGACGTCGCTTCCGCCCTTCTATGGTATAGAGATGAGTGGCGGCCATCTTAGCGTCACTCATCTCTAGACACAGGAGGGGAACGGACCCGATCGCCTCCGCCGCTGCCGACGGTTCCGGTAAGCGGCGGAAGAGCGGCGGGAGGGGGGGCACCTCTCCCGCCGCCGATAACGGTGATCTCGCGGCGAATCCGCCGCGATGACCACCATTATCGGACAGCCGACCGGCGTCTGAAGAGATGGATACCTCGGTTGTGGCAGCAGCTGCTGCCGTTACCAAGATATCCCTCTTCAAAAAAGGGACGTACATCGTCGTGCGCCGGTCGGAAAGTGGTTAATGTCTAAACTGCTGGCAACAAAAGTGAGTACACCCCTAAGTGAAAATGTCCAAATTGGGATTAAATAATAATTTTCCCTCCCCGGTGTCATGTGACTCGTTAGTGTTACAAGGTCTCAGTTGTGAATGGGGAGCAGGTGTGTTAGATTGGATCTTATCGCTCTCACTCTCTCATACTGGTCACTGGAAGTTCAACACGGCACCTCATGGCAAAGAACTCTCTGCGGATCTAAAAAAAGAATTATAGTTCTACATAAAGATGACCTAGGCTATAAGAAAATTGCCAAGACCCCAAAACTAAGCTGCAGCATGGTGGCCAAGGCCATACAGCGGTTTAACAGGACAGGTTCCACTCAGAACAGGCCTCGCCATGGTCGACCAAAGAACAGAGTTGCCAACCCTCCGACGCAAAATTTACTGGCAGGATGCCAAAAATTTACAAACGGCACCAATTTTTTACTGGCACTTCTAAAAAAGTACCTAAAATTACAGTTTTCAGTGCTAAACAGTGCAAATATCAATATTTAAACTATAAACATATATCTAGTGCTATTAGCAATGTGTTCAAGTCTAACAAAAGTAAAAAAAAATATTTCTGCATTGACATGAAGGTCAGGTTACTATAACCCGGCCAACACAGAGTTCCCCCATATATCAGAGTCTGCACGAAACTCTTATGTAAAGGGGAACGCTGCAAATCATGATGCAAGGGGGAACTCTGATGTAGAGGGGGGCTCTGGCGACCAGAGACCACCTTATATCAGAGTCCACTGTGTTCCCTTTACATCAGAGTTCCTAATTACATCAGGGTCCGCAGACTGAGTTCCCCCCTGCACTGTAAGTGGGAATCCTGCAGACTCTGATGTAAAAGGGGAACACCAGGAACTCTGATGTGGGGGGCACTCTGGTGACTAGAGACCACCTTCTGTACAGTGAATACACTAAGGTAAGGGGGGTTACTTGTATAGGGAGACGGTCAGAGACTGCGGACATAGTACAGGAGACGGTCAGATACTGCAGACATAGTACAGGAGACGGTCAGAGAGTGCGGACATAGTACAGGAGACGGTCAAAGAGTGCGGACATAGTACAGGAGACGTCAGAGACTGCGGACATAGTACAGGAGACGTCAGAGACTGCGGACATAGTACAGGAGACGGTCAGAGACTGCGGACATAGTACAGGAGACGGTCAGAGACAGCGGACATAGTACAGGAGACGGTCAGAGAGTGCGGACATAGTACAGGAGACGGTCAGAGACTGCGGACATAGTACAGGAGACGGTCAGAGAGTGCGGACATAGTACAGGAGACGGTCAGAGACTGCGGACATAGTACAGGAGACGTCAGAGACTGCGGACATAGTACAGGAGACGTCAGAGACTGCGGACATAGTACAGGAGACGTCAGAGACTGCGGACATAGTACAGGAGACGGTCAGAGAGTGCAGACATGGTACAGGAGACGGTCAGAGAGTGCAGACATAGTACAGGAGACGGTCAGAGAGTGCAGACATGATACAGGAGACCAAAATGTGCTCACTACTACTTATTCAGATAAAAATATATGAATAAACACCTCAAGACCATCAAGCACAACACATAATCAATTATATTATGAGCAAACAGTACACACAAACTATACAGACACAATATACAGCAGCACATTTCCACAGAAAATCAGCCAAATCACATTGCTTCTGCCTCCCCTCTCCTGGCATGCTGGGATTTGTAGTGCCCCAGACACATGAGGTGGTAACTCTGGAGAGGACTGAGGAGGCTGTGCCTGGACTGGACTGGTGAGCATTGCAGGTAATAGTTATAGATTGGGGGAGATCTCAGAAAACATCCTCCCTAGTCAGTTTAGAAGCAAATAGCAATGCAGATCTGACACACAAAAAAACGATGTACTGTACACAACAAGCCGGCTACACCGACCATTCCCTGCCCCCTCCCTCCTCCTGCCGACAAACACAAGGCAATGAGAGACATTTAGCTAATCATTAGCTTACCCCCCTCTGCTAGGCTGTACGGCTCCACTGCAGGCTGACTCCTCCCCCCCCCTCCCAGCATCTCCTGTGCAGAAACTGAATAAGGCGCGCTGTGGAAGGAAGGGGGGAAGGAACAAGACAAGTAGCAGGCGCAGCAGTGATAGAAAGATCATTGGGATGCATCGGAGACTCTCGGCATGCTTCGGAACTGCACATGTGCAGTTCCGAGCCGGGACCGTCATTTTTACGGGCAACATTTTTTATTCACGGATTTTCACTGACATGAAAAAATAGCCCCATTTTTACGGGCTGTCCGTAAAAACACGGACGGTTGGCAACACTGCCAAAGTAGTTGAGTGCATGTGCTCAGCGTCATTTCCAGAGGTTGTCTTTGGGGAATAGACGTACGAGTGCTGCCAGCATTGCTGCAGAGGTTGAACGGGTGGGAGGTCAGCCTGTCAGTGCTCAGACCATACTCCGCACACTGCATCAAATTGGTCTTCATGGCTGTTATCCCAGAAGGAAGCCTCTTCTAAAGATGATACACAAGAAAGCCTGCAAACAGTTTGCTGAAGACAAGCAGACTAAGGACATGGATTACTGGAACCATGTCCTTTGTTCTGATGAGACCAAGATAAACTTATTTGGTTCAGATGGTGTGTGGCAGCAACCAGGTGAGCAGTACAAAGACAAGTGTGTCTTGCCTACAGTCAAGCATGGTGGTGGGATTGTCATGGTCTGGGGCTCAGTTCATTGAGGGAACCATAAATACCAACATGTACTGTGACATACTGAAGCAGAGCATGATCCCCTCCCTTCAGAGACTGGACCGCAGGGCAGTTTTCCAATATAACAACCCCAAAAACACCTCCAAGACAACCACTGACTTGCTAAAGAAGCTGAGGGTAAAGGTGATGGCCTGGTTAAGCATGTCTCCAGACCTATACCTTATTGAGCATCTGTGGCACATCCTCAAATGGAAGGTGGACGAGCGCAAGGTCTCTAACATCCACCAGCTCCACAATGTCGTCATGGAGGTGTGGAAGAGGACTCCAGTGGCAACCTGTGAAGCGCTGGTGAACTCCATGCCCAAGAGGGTTAAGGCAGTGGTGGAAAATAATGATAGCCACACAAAATATTGACACATTGGGCCCAATTTGGACATTTTCACTTAGGCGTGTACTCACTTTTGTTGCCAGCGGTTTAGACATGAATGGCTGTGTGTGGAGTTATTTTGAGGGGACAGCAAATTTACACTGTTATACAAGCTGTACACTCACTACTTTACATTGTAGCAAAGTGTCATTTCTTCAGTGTTGTCACATAAAATATTTACAAAAATGTGAGGGGTGTACTAACCAGGCCAATACTTAGCTTTCAGCGCTCTTGCAACATTGTACCCATATTCATTTTTAATCATTTTTTTCACACAAATAGAGCTTTTCTTTTGGTAGTATTTAATCATCACTGTTTTTTTTTATTTTTTTGCTAAACAAAAAAAAAAAAAAAAATTAAAAAAAATGTGTTTCATATTTTGTTATAAAATTTTGCAAACAGGTAATGTTTCTCCTTCACTGATGGGCACTGATGAGGTGGCACTAATGGGTGAAACTGATGGGCACCGATAGGTGGCACTTCTGTTTACTTCCGATCAGTCAAGGCCTAATGACTTGGGGATCACAGAGCGCGCCCCAGGGGGCGCGTGGGCAGGACGACAACGGGAAGACATCGATGTATGCTCTCCCAGCATTTTAAGCCTGCGCTGTAGCCGTCTAACGATAAGGACAGGTATGTTCTAGACTCTAGATAATTGTATATAATTACAATAACACACCAAAAGCAAAATAAAAGGACTTACTTTCTCCAGGAACATCCAGAGTAGAGGCAGAGTGTCCTTTCCATCCTTCTGCTGGACGGCATGTAGGATATATTCAATTGAGATCCGTTCTCTGCAGCTCCATATCCTAGAGCAATACACATTACTGTCCTGTAAGTCCAACTTCTCGCCACTTAAAAGAGGGTCCCCATACACCACCTTCACTATAGGATTGGAACTAATTCTCTCATCATGACGGATATAATTGTTCACAGCCATCAAGTCCTTGTCTAAGCTCTGAAAGCATACAAAAATGGAAATCCAGCAATGTGTACCGTCTTCTTTTGGATACTTTACACAACATTTAACCAATTCTCTGTCAACCCTCATGTTGGTTACCCTTGTTGTTCCACCCATATTTTTGTTTTTCACATCAAAACATACTGTAGAGACACCAAAATTCATAAGCTCCTCTGACCATATATTTTCTGAAAGCTGACATTCAATGTATTAGAAGATCCCTCATAGCTTTCTACACTCTAAATATTCTTACAATATTCTCACTGAACTTATATTTAAAAAAATACTACATAAAACCTGCTATTATCAAACACAATCTCAACTACAAAATGTATATTAAATGTAAAATATGAAATTGGGTAAAGCCAGTCAATACATACATTTAAAGTAATTACATTTTTTTTTTCATCCACTACTTGCCTCCCGCCCACAGTACATTTTACTGTGGGCAGGTTGCACGGGCAGGCAGGTTTACGTGCATGTATGTTATCCAGCCTGTTCTGGGTTAGGGACGTGCAGCACGCCACTCCCAGACATGGCGGATCCTGTTACCTGGCCACTTTCGGTGGTCGGGGGTCATGTGATCGCATCGCATATCACAATGTTTCATTCATAACAGCTGTGTTTCCTGAGTGGGGGGTCAGCAACCTGTCGATCGCAATCTACCTGTCGATCGTGGCAATCTGACCGGTAGATTGTGACCCGACCAGCTGCCAGCTCCAGCCCGCACCTGCCATCTTGCAGATCAGACCAACCTGTAAAGCTGAGGGAAACACTAGGAAAGCAGTGAGGTGGGGCAGGGCTGGACAGGCATGAGATAGACTGTGTCTGTGCTTAGAGTGTCTGGTGGGGAACATGCTGCAATAGAGGTAACTGAAGCGTTTCCTCTATACTAATGTTAACATATGCATGAGCTAAACAAACAGTAATAAACAAATCATAATTCATGAAATTTCAATGTGTGGAAAGTTGAAGATTTGTGAACTATGATTTGTTAATTTGTTGTTTACTGTATGTTTAGCTCATGCATATGTTAACACTGGTATTGAGGAAGCACTGTCACCCCTAAAAATGTGTTGGTATTTATGGTCACAGTTAACAAGGTGATTTTATCACTTTTAGGACAGCAGCTACTACTCTTTCTTTGATTTTTGTACATGTTTTTGTACTGAATGCTAGCGAGGGTACTCTTTTTATACAGGTATCTGAAGGCTGGAGGTAAAGAGGCAGCAGGGGGTCGGATCCAGGAAGCAGCAGGCTGTAATAGCAGTGTGGACTTGGCAGTATTATGTAACGCTGCTGCTTGCAATGTGTGGACCTGCTAGCCATCAACATTTATTCTGCACTATAGTGGCAGCTGCCTGAGAATAGGAAACAGTTAATGGTCAGGGCTGTAGATACAAACAGGCAGCTGGTTGTTACACACCACTGACTGCTGCTCTGTGCCTTATGTACATCTGAGCTCTGCTTACATTTCACTGACCCTGCGCTGTGTTACTACATACCTGTGAACTCTGACCCCTGTCCTCCCCTATTAGTCCTGTCATTAGTCCTGCCCTAATGACAACATCCTCTGCCCTGCTTACCCCTGTACACTACGCTGCTGATCCCATAATGTGCCCTATGAACCGCTGAACCCTGTACTCTGCCCTACAAACTACTGACCTCTGTATACCATCCTACATCCTACTGACCTCTGTAAACTGCCCTGTTTATGTAAAGTGAATGGCAAGTTTATCACTAAAGCGCTCTTTTAAGGTTGACAAAATTTTTATTTTTACAGTGACATCTGTTTTATTATATTTTTATACATTTTCTTCATACCATCCTTTTTTATTGGGGCCTTGCTAGTTCATTTTGTAAATAAATAAAAAAATGGGCGCTGCACTCGGTGATCCTTGATCTCTTCCATGTTGCTCTCCACCACAGCTATCACACACCTGGGTACCTGGTACATTGGCCATTCACACCACCCTGTACCATGTGATTAGCTCTAGCCAAACACAGATCACTAGTAATGACAGATGTTAGGAACAGTTAAAAAAAAATCCCTGATCAGCCCCACAGAGAAGTATAGTGGATATAATTTACAGTTATATCAAGATTCCTATTATCTTAATCATATAGTACAGGACACGGGAGTTGAGTCTTAGACCTTAGGGTGTTTCCAAGCAAAAAGTCAAGGGGTGGGCAAAAAAAACTGCCAGCAAAAGCCCCCAAGAAAAAACAAGAAGAGTAAATGGACCCTAGCAGATAGTCGACAGCAGAAGCACTTTGTAGATCAGCAGAGGCTCAAAAGGGTTTTGAAAACAAACAGATAAACTGGTGCTTGCCCGGTGACCCTTGAGAAGGACCAATGCTAGAACCTTAGGAGAATGGGTTCAGGTAGAGAAAAGGGACTTGTTTCCCAAGGACAGAAACCCTGGAAAATAAGGCAAAGTAACCACCCAAAACCCTGGAAAATAAGGCAAAGTAACCACCCAGCCAGGTGCAAGAGGAGGGAAGGATTCTATAGAGGTACTGCACTGTGAGGAAACAAAAGTCAGTTGACAGGAAGCCACAGATGACAGTCCTTATCCCATGAGATGAATTATAACTGTCCTGCTATCCCTTTAAATCAATATCTTCATAAAACATTTATAACATTCGAATGGCAATGTGCAAAAGTGACCAGTGCAACAAATCAAAATTGTGAAACATATAAACACTTCAGTCATTAACCACCTCAAGACCGGACACTTTTCCCCCTTTCCTGCCCAGCCAAGTTTTCAGTTTTCGTGTGGCAAAATGCTGTCACACTTTGGCAATTACTCAGGCATGCAACACTGTACCCATATGAAATGAAGTTTTCTGTGCTGTTTTGTTTTTATTTTTTTCCTACAATATCAAAAATTTTGAAAAAAAAAAAAAAACATGTTTTTCTTAGTTTCTGTTTTAAAGTTTTGCAATTAACCACTTCAGCCCCGGTAGATTTGGCTGCTCAATGACCAGAGCACCTTTTACAATTTGGCACTGCGCTGCTTTAACTGGTAAATGCGCGGTAATGCAATGTTGTAACCAAACAAAATTTGTGTCCTTTTTTCCCCACAAATAGAGCTTCCTTTTGATTGTATTTGATTGCCTCTGCAATTTTTTTTTGCGATCAACGGAAAAAGACCAAAAACTTTGAAAAAAAATTATATTTTCTACTTTTTATTATTAAAAAATCCAATAAACTCAATTTTAGTCATAAATTTACACCAAAATGTATTCAGCCACATGTCTTTGGTAAAAAAAAAAGTCAATAAGCGTATATTTATTGGTTTGCGCAAAAGTTAGTGTCTACAAACTAGGGTACATTTTCTGGAATTTACGTAGCCTTAAGTTTATGACTGCCCATCTCATTTCTTGAGGTGCTAAAATGGCAGGGCAGTACAAACCCCCCAAATGATCCCATTTTGGAAAGACACCCCAAGGAAATTGCTGAGAGGCATGTTGAGCCCATTGAATATTTTTTTTTTTGTCACAAGTGATTGAAAAAAATTACAAAAAAAGAAATAAAAAATTTACACAAAGTTGTCACTAAATGATATATTGCTCAAACATGCCATGGGCATATGTGGAATTACACCCCAAAATACATTCTGCTGCTTATCCTGAGTGCGGGGATACCACATGTGTGAGACTTTTTGGGAGCCTAGCCGTGTACAGGACACCGAAAACCAATCACCACCTTCAGGCTTTCTAAGGGCGTAAAATGGTGATTTCACTTCCTCACTACCTATCACAGTTTCGGAGGCCATGAAATGAAAAGATAGCACAAAAACCCTCCAAATGACCCCATTTTGGAAAGAAGACACTTCAAGTTATTTTCTGAGAGGCATGTTGTGTCCATGGAATATTTTATATTTTGCCACAAGTTTCAGGAAAATATATATTTTTTCTTTTTTACACAAAGTTGTCACTAAATGATATATTGTTCAAACATGGCATGGTTATATGTGGAATTACGGGGATACCACATGTGTGAGACTTTTTGGGAGCCTAGCCGTGTACAGGATCCCTAAAACCAATCACCGCCTTCAGGCTTTCTAAGGGCGTAAATGTTTGATTTCAATCCTCACTGCCTATCACAGTTTTGAAAGCCATAAAATTGCCAGATGGATAAAACCCCCCCACCAAATGACCCCATTTTGGAAAGTAGACACCCCAAGGTATTTGCTGAGAGGCATGTTGAGTATTTTGCAGATCTAACTTTTTGTCATAAAGTTTTGAAATTTGAAAAAAATATTTGAAAATTGATCAGTTGCCTAAATTGATGCACTGACGGCCTAACTCATTTCTTGGTCCCCTATAATACTAGGACGGTAAAAACATCCCAAAATTACCCTTTTTGGAAAGTAGACAGTCCAAGGTATTTAGTAAAAGGCATGGCAGGTTTTTAGAAGTTGTCAGTTTTTTGTAACAATTTTTTTGGAAAACTAAGAGGTTACATATAATTCGTCATTTTAAAAAGTTAAACATGTTAACAAAGTATTTCTGACACACAGCATAGGCATATTTACAATTACACCCCAAAACACATTCCGTTAGGTCTCTCAAGTGTGGGGATACCAAATGTGTGAGACTTTTTCACAGCCTAGATGCATAGAGGGGCCCAAAATCCAAGCAGCACCTCGGGCTTTCAAAGAGTATAAATGACGCATCTAATTTCCTGACTACCTATCACATTTTTGGAGCCCACTTGTTTTTTTTTTAAAGGGGCATAGTAAGCCTTTTGAAAACATAATTTTTTGCCAAAAGTTTTTGGAAAATGTGGACAAAAAAATGTTTGATTCATTTTTTTTTTTTTTTTTTTTTTACACAAAGTTGTCAATTTAATAAGATATTTCTCACACACACACGGCACATGGGCATACTTAGAATTACAACCCAAAACACATTTGGCTGCTCCTCCCGAGTGTGGCGATACCACGTGTGAGACTTTTCCAATGTCTGGACCGATTATGCAACAGACATTGTATCTTGTATATCACACAAATCAACCAATTGTGTCAAAACCAATGAACTGTAATGGTCGCCTATTTGTGAATGATCAGAGAATGTAGCTTAGTGTAGCGTCGCCTATAGCAGTCCCAGTTCCTACAAGCCAAACAAGCCTAGTCTAATGGTACATGGCTGCCACCAGGAATGCTATGGTCAGTGGTCAGGAAATACAGGAGGATAAAGAAAGCTAAAATAAAAGAGGTCCTGTGGTTCCAGGAGTGAAGTTGTCCACAAGCGATGGCTGTGACTGGTCTCGCCGGAAAATGTTTAGCGGGATGTGCAGATGGGTTAGTTCAGGCCACAGGCAAACACATAGTGTTTGGAACCACTGAGGTTATGACAGTGGCCGCGAGAGCGTGGCGAGGTATGTGTGCATGTGAGATGTCTGTCAGCCGCGGCAGTGGGTAGCAGTTGGGTCGTCAGAGATGGGTCAGATTGCTGGAACAGCAGACCCCTGAATGGGCAGACAGCAGGTGCTTGACAGGCAGCTGACAGGTAGCAGGTGCAGGACCAGTAGGGACCAGGTAGCATGCAGAGCAGGACTGGTGGATGACTAGATGCAATGTCAGATGAGCCAGGTCAGCAACAGATGGTCACATACAGGCATATACGGCAGGCAAAGAATGGTCAGGATACATGCAGAAGTCAGCAATGTAGAATCAGGCAGATGAGCAGAAGGCAGAGCAAATCCAAAGACAGGCCAGGGTCAGGGAAGGTAGCGTTCAAGCAAAGTCAGGGCAAGCCACGTCGATAACAGAAGTCGGCACAGGAACAGATACAGGAGCACGGGTACAACCTGTAGATTAGACAACACTGGCTAATAGAACTTCTCCAGTTTAAATAGTCCCATTGGTGCCAATATTAGTGATGGGCGCACGAGTACACGTGTGCGTTCGCACATGCACATATGCATTCGCGAACGGCTATTCACAGGCAAGCGGGCAACTGCACATCTGCGCATGTCTTTAGGCCTTATCTGTATTGTGACCGATGCCTTCCTGACACATTGTCAGGGAACAGGCAAAGGATTGGTCCAGGCAGCAAGGTGGTCAATAAAAAGGCTAGGGTTAGTACAGACAACAGGTGGAGGCTACACTGCACTGGTGTGATGGTGATCAGGAACACTGTTGCTGACTTACACTGGTCTGGTGACACTGGGACTGGTGTGGTAATAATCAGAGACACCATTGCTGGCTTACACTAACTGGTGTGGCGGGGATTAGGGACAATATGACTGGTGCGGTGGTGATTAGAGACACTGACTGGTGTGGTGGTGATTGGAGATACTGACTAGCAGCACTGGTCTTATGACATTGTACTGCTGTGGCAGTGATCAGAGAAATGGCTGGCAGCACTGACAATGACAGTGATATCAGAGCAGCCAGCGACTGTACATGATCACGCCACAGTGGTACGATATCACCATAATGACACTGCACTCTGGTGACAGTATGTAAAAAAAAAAAAAAAATGTCTGCAGCCTTTGCTTACAAGTCAGCACACTCCTTGCCTTATGCAAATGGAATAAACTAGGCAGTTCACGTTGTAACATCTGAAGATAAAAATGCTGAGGATAGGCAGAAGAGTGTTTAGTGCCCACTGATTCCAGAAGTAACGATAAACTTTGAAATGGATAAGGCATAGTGGCAGAGAATTTTGCTTTTGTTAGACAGGCCACAGGTGGCATTGTCTGCAAGGGAGCCCGATATAGGGGGCTGTTGTGCTGTCAGTCTAAGACTTTGTGCCAGATCAAGGGAACTGCTATCAATCTCAGAGAAAGGTGAGAATTTCCTCAATTCCTGCAGCAGATTCCACACTATTTGTTCCATGTGCTCCCACTCCCGATGTGTACCATGGGGGTTCAGCATGTCCAGAATTAAGGAAACACAATAACTAAGTCACTGGCAGAAATGGCGGCTGGAAGTGTGCATTCAGGAGTCTTATTGAGCACTCTGTCATTGGCCAGAGAGGACCTTCCGGTAGTAAGGTGGAAGAAAGACCACTAATTTTAAAAAGGCAAATGCTATAATAATGTTACCTATAAGGCAAAGTAAGCGAGAAAATAATAGGGTAAAAACACTCAAAGTGTAGATTAAACCACATAACCAGTGCCTCCTGCTCGTGTGCCTAACATTGTGGCATGTCTTGTAGGAAAAAAAAAGACAGTTGTATTGTCTACTACATATCCAATAATAATCCAACAAAATTTGTTTAGCCAGGAACTGGTGTGTAAAGGTATAAAGATATAATTTATTATATTATCTGCATACTGTTGTTGGTCCTGTCCTGCATCCAGGCTTTACCTGTCACAGTGGGCATATGCCTGAATGAGTCTGCAGGGTTTGGGCGCCATAGGAATGGATCAATAGTCCTGTAAAGCATCCTGCATGAACGCAGGATCCAGTGCCTGAAGCAAACATTACAAGTCAGCGTAGTTGTTGCATGGTCAGTCGAAGAAGGAAAACTGGTGAAAATTAGAAAAAAATTGTCTCCAACAGCAGAACAGTCCATCACCTAAGGACAGTAGAACAAAACTGAGCCTTATGGAGTGGGTGGGGTTATATGGGTACACTGGGGGGCAGTTCCCAGCAAAATTTTTGTGAGTGTTCAATCATCTGAAGGTAGACGCATATACCCCTGGTCTAAGAAGCAACTCCTATGTCCTGCACTGTAGGATTCAGATAACCTATTTTTGTTCAGCCTTGGCAATAATAAAGAAAATATATACAGAACCATGATACATTTCCTTTAACTATTTACCATCAAAATAAAATAGTTCCACAAGTTATTCTAAAAATTCTAATGGGTACAAAAATATCAAATGTGTTTATATTATTAAGAGTCTTGTGTGTCTATATGGATTTTAACCACTTGCCGCCCGCCTATTGTCAAAAGACGTCGGCAAAGTGGTTGTAAAATCCTGACCGGACGTCATATGACGTCCTCAGGATTTTAAGCCGCTGCGCGCCCCCCGGGGGCGCGCATCGCGGCGATCGTTGTTGCGGGGTGTCAGTCTGACACCCCGCAACAACGATCTGGGTAAAGAGTCTCTGACGGAGACTCTTTACCACGTGATCAGCCGTGTCCAATCACGGCTGATCACAGTGTAAATAGGAAGAGGCGGTATTTGGCTTTTCCTCACTCGCGTCTGTCAGACGCGAGTAGAGGAGAGCCAATCGGCTGCTCCTCTGACAGGGGGGGTCTGTGCTGATCGATTATCAGCGCAGCCCCCCCCGAGGATGCCCACACTGGACCACCAGGGACACCACCAGACCACCAGGGATGCCCATCACAATGTATGCCACCCTAGACCACCAGGGATGACACACCGTGCCCACAATGGATGCCAATCAGTGCCCACAATGGATGCCAATCAGTGCCCACAATGGGCATCACTGATTGGCATGCATTATTGTTTGGCACTGATAGGCAGCATTGTTTTGTACTGATGGATGCCAATCAGTGCCCATCCGTGCCACCTATCAGTGCCCATCCATGCCACTTATCAGTGCCCATCTGTGCCGCCTACCCATGCCCATCTGTGCCGCCTACCCATGCCCATCTGTGCCACCTACCCATGCCCATCTGTGCCACCTATCCATGCCCATCCGTGCCGCCTATCCATGCCTATCCGTGCCGCCTATCCGTGCCAGCTATCAGTGCCAATTTGTGCCACCTATCAGTGCCTATCAGTCCCACCTATCAGTGCCCATCAATGCCACCTCAGTGCCACTTCATTGGTGCCACCTAATTGGTGCCCATCAGTGCCGCCTTATCAGTGCACATCAGTGCAGCCCCATCAGTGCCCATCAGTGAAGGAGAAAACTTTTTTTAAGCAAAAAATAAAAACCGCAGAGGTGATCAAATACCATCAAAAGAAAGCTCTATTTGAGAGAAAAACATGATAAAAATGTCCTTTGGGTACAGTGTAGCATGACCGCGCAATTGTCATTCAAAGTGTGAGAGCGCTGAAAGCTCAAAATTGGTCTGGGCAGGAAGGTGTTTAAGTGCCCTGTATTGAAGTGGTTAAGTGTATGTGTATGTTAACATATGTAAGTGTGTGCTATACAGATATGTATTTTATATTTTTTTCCTTCTACTACATTTCATTTTGTTTGATTTTATTTTTTTTGTATAAGGGGAGATTTCACATGGCAAATAAATGATCCATAAGGGGGGGTCTAAAAAGATTTCTGACAACCCTTCTATGCTTAGAAGAGGGGCTGTCGTCTACATTTGCGTTTAGGGCTCTTTGACACTAGCGGCAAGGACTGCTACTACTCTGAAAAGCATTCCATGACCAAAACGCTTTTCAGAGGCAATATGTCACCTCCCCACTGTCTGTTTTCACCCCTAAATGTGGCACCACGTGAAACGCAACACGTGATTGTGGGGCGGGCTGCATTCACTTGAATAAGTCACATTCCAAGACAGGGGGGCTCTATCTGGGGTAGAATACCTCTGGAGCAGTAGTTCCAGAGCCAGGAAAGGTGAGCATGCCTCTGGACTCCCAAAATGTGGATTTCATTGGTGGCCTGTTGGCTGCCAGATCACATTTGCAGCTCTTGCATTATGGTTGTCACACTGAACATGATGACCTAATTATAGAGTGGAGCTGTTACCCCATTAAAATTCATGTTGCTTGCATGGAAAGGATATACAAGAATTCTGATCAAAGAAAAAGCAGGACATAGATTCAAAGAGCTGTTGCAAGTAATCATCCTATCTGGAATTTTTGGTTCCTTACCGTGAGCACAGGCGTAATGACCATTGATGCAAAATGCTTCTCCCAGTTGTTCCTCATTTGTTTGGTTGACCAAACTTCATCAAACTGGACAGGCCCTGCAGATAAGATGTGTAAAATTTCTGACTAATTTTTTATTATTATTTTTAATTACATTTTATTGTGAGAATGCAACTAACAAGAACAAAGGCTGCAACATTTGGTTGGCAAGTTAAATCCAGAAAGACAATATACAATATATTAGTATAAGTAGTAAATAATGAGGTCAACGGCGCTACCTATGACGCAAAAGTGTATTGTGAGTACCACTTCTCCAAAACTATGGAGAAAGGGGTACAATAAAAATGAATTATGATAGTAATAATATAATAAGTGCCTCTCTGTTAGTGGCTATAAACCATTTTCCACCAGTGTGTGATCTGTACACATGTGCAATAATAGTTGTGCCTGCCTAGTGTACCACTAGGATATCTATAGTACACAAAAAGGCAAGTCTAACTAGATGCCTAAAAACCAAAAACCCATAGAAGTGAAACAAAACAAATAAATAGAACAACGTGACTCACTGGTGATTAGTTACCAGTGCATGCACACCTGAATCAGGTGTTGAGTAAAGTGGCAAAATATACTATGCACCATCCAGTCTCAATGAAGGGTGCTATATATAGTTTTTCACACAAGTGTCCACCTAGTGCAGGTGATAAACCAAAATAGCAATAAATAGCAATAACGTATACAGTAGTTTATTGCTATTTTGGTTTATCACCTGCACTAGGTGGACACTTGTGTGAAAAACTATATATAACACCCTTCATTGAGACTGGATGGTGCATAGTATCTTTTGCCACTTTACTCAACACCTGATTCAGGTGTGCATGCACTGGTAACTAATCACCAGTGAGTCACGTTGTTCTATTTATTTGTTTTGTTTCACTTATATGGGTTTTTGGTTTTTAGGCATCTAGTTAGACTTGCCTTTTTGTGTACTATAGATATCCTAGTGGTACACTAGGCAGGCACAACTATTATTGCACATGTGTACAAATCACACATGGTGGAAAATGTTTTATAGCCACTAACAGAGAAGCACTTATTATTATATTATTACTATCATTATTCATTTTTATTGTACCCCTATCTCCATAGTTTTGGAGTAGTGGTACTCACAAATACACTTTTGCGTCATAGGTAGCGCCGTTGACCTCATTTTTTACTACTTACTTTCTTAAAAATACAGGGAACCCTGCGTTTTTTCTTGGGGTGGCTGCAACCTTAGAACACTTTTTCCTAAGCGCGGCATTGCATACATATAATTTATCTAATATATTAGTATAAGATGAGAGAAACCTAGCAGTGCTGGGTCTAGTGGTGTACATTAAGAAACATTTGAATGGATGGTGGTAGGACTAGTAAGATGCAAGCATATTAGGTAAGGGAAGAGGAGAGGCCTCGCTTTTTAGATTAATACCTGTAATTCAATTTAAGAGAGGAATAGAATGTCAATTGGAGGATCATTGGCTAGGAGTCTAAGTAGATACCATTAAGTATGTTGAAAGCATTGCGTGATACATGGTTGAGTTTCTACTGGCAAGGTTTGAATGAAAGATCCCCAAAGGCTGAAGAAATGTTGAACCCGTAATTCCTTCTGCAGGGTGGCTTTTTAAAGAGTCCCCCGTTAACTAAACATCTAACTCAGCTTTTTTTGTTACATAGAGTGAGGAAGGCAGATCTTTTTTTTCAGGTTTCCTGGCTTTGTTCCTATTTGGGAGAGTCACCTCTCTTCCTGCACCCAGAAAAAAAATGGACATCATGACAGGAAGTGATGGTAAACCTCCACAACAGAGACCTAGATAGCAATAACAACCTGACAGATGTTCTAACCCTATATTCCCGATCTAAAACAAAAAAAAGAATTTACTGTAACAGTCCAGTTACCAACAATGATGCTCAGAGTGGTTGCACTGCTGACAGTTGGAAACTTATTGTAAAGCTATTAATAAAGCATACTTACAGTGCCCAGACTGTTGAGGACTCAGCATTTTGTCAAGTACAAGATGTACAACAGTTGTGATGTCATCTGTGCTTTTCCCAAGACTGTTCTTCAGGTATTCCAGATCTTTCTCAATGTGACGGAAAATGAAATTTGTAACATCTTGAACTGGTGGCTTCACAATGCGCATCAGGCTCTGTGACAAAAAAAATAGTGCATACAAAAACTATACAGTCTGCAACTTTGATACTCAATAGTTAATTATGAAGCCAGTATAAATGGGAATATTTTAGATGAATGACTATGCTTATTCTCCATGATAAGACAAGTGGAGAAGCACTTCATTAAAAAAAAAAAAAAAAAAAAAAAACCTACACAATACACCATCAAGCAGAACCTTCACATTGGCAAGTCCAACCAAACTTCACTGTCTTCAAAGACTACAGCAACTGGCAGAATCTTCACATCTGACACTACTCAAGGGTTCCTCTCCCTGTTCCCTACTTCAATACTGTATTCCATCTGGCACACGGAACCACAGCACATGGCAGGGGATGGGGATGCAGGCATCCAATGATCCTGAAAGTGTCATATGCCAAACACTATGTAGAAGTTAGCACTTAAAGACAGAGGAGTTCTAACGCGGCATCCAATGGCGAGATGAAAAAGATTCAAAAGCCCTGGAACAGTCCCAAAGCACACAAAGATCATATGGTCCATATTATGTAAAACTGGTTTGGAACACTTCAGTTTTCACTTTTTTTTTTCCTCCTAGATTTGATTCTACCCACTCTTCACCTTTGTAATATCTCAAAAATGTTCCCCTTTTTAACTAATGAAATCACCAAGTTACTCATTTACTCCCTTGGTATCTCTCGCCTTGACTATTGCAACTCTCTCCTCATAGGCCACCCCTTTTCAGTCTATCATGAATGCTGCTGCCAGACTCATCTACCTAACCAACCGCTCAGTGTCTGCCACCCCTTCTCTGCCAATCCCTACACTGGCTTTCGGTCGCCCAGCTAAATAGTTTAAAAATAAATTCAAAACTCTAACTACAACATACAGAGCCATTCACAACTCTGCACCGAGCTACATAACCAATCTAATCTCCAAATATCACCCAAACCGTCCTCTTCGCTCCTGTCAAGACCTCATGCTTTCAAGCTCCCTTGTCTCCTCCTCCCCTGCTCGTCTCCAGGACTTCTCGCGAGCCTTTCCCATCCTCTGGAACTCTCTACCTCAATCTGTCTGGCTAGCTCCTACTCTGGCTGCCTTCAGGTGATCCCTGACAACTCATCTCTTCAGAGAAGCCGATCACGCCTCTAACTAATCTCTTTTATTAGCTCATTCCCCACAGTTACAACCTTTTGTACCACTTGCCCCACCCTATTAGATTGTAAGCTCTTCTGAGCAGAGCCCTCTTGTCTCCCTTTTATATTGTTAATTATTATTATTAAGTGCACCATAAACGGCACTATATAAATCCTGTATAACAATAATAAGACACAGTGGTCAATAGAAAAAAAAAAAAATGTGTGTTCCGTGTCAATACATCAAAATAAAAAAATAGTACAAATGGTAATAAGAGACTGCTGCAACCTTAATATTTAAATACCAAATATATACCCTAATACACTCCAGTTATCAGTGTGGTGTCAATTTTAATATCTTCACAAATTTTCAAAAAGCTACTATGCTCAAATAAAATATAAAAAGTGCAAGGTTACTCAAACAAAATAATGACAATCTTGAACATATCAAATAAAGTAGTTTAATTAAATGAGGGGCGCTAATACCAACATGAGATACTAAATTAATTAATAGGTTAATTAATTGTATATTCTGAACTGTATAGTAGAGACTAAGAGCTTATTGAAAAAAGGTGTGCAGACACAATATAGATCTACCATGAACTAAGCTAATTAATAACTATTTAAAGTGACAATAGTGAACCACATTTGGTTACCCATACATTACAACCATTATAATGTGAATAATTAAAATTAAAAATAGGTTACAGTGTGTTTATACAATCAATAATAACACCAGACACCTAGCGTGACTCAGTGAGGTATAAATTAATTGTTACCCCAGAGATAATTAGCACACAAAATAGATCTGACCGAGCTCTATTTAAATTATATAATATAAATATAACAAACCCTGTACCTTGTATCACAATGTGTACAACAAAAGTTAATGATCAAGCACTTGTGCCCAATCTAATATATAAAAAGTGCAAACCAACAAAATTGGCAAATAATCCCAATATCTTGGGTACATCCAAAAAACGTGAAAAATATTATATAAATTAGACAGTGTTAATTGATATAACGCAAAGTTCATATAGTAGTCCTTGCTGTAAAACGCCACAATCACTCCTGTAGATATAGCTTGTGCACCATCACCAGACAAATTCTCGATCCACCCAATGTGAGAACCAGCAGTATTAAATGGCCTCTTACCAAATGGAGTTGATTACTTTGTTTAGAAGCAATCAAATGCGCTTTCACAGGATTGTGCCTGTACACTGAGTGACACACCCTCACTCAAGGGCTCTCTTCCCTCTATCAGACCAGCTCAGATGGAATGGATTGGAAACATATATGGGAATATAAAGAGAGGCGCACCTCATAGCGTAATAAAAGATAATAAAAAAGAGGCTGATTATCTGGTCCCTCTAGCCCCCAAAATTCCCGTTCTATATCTGACACCCAAAATACATAAAAATAAAGAACAACCCCCAGGACGTCCAATCATAAGTGGTATAAATTCTTTGTTTTCTCGTATGGGTGAATACCTAGATTGTTTTTTCAAACCACTAGTCCCATGTAGTCCCTCCTATTTGAAGGACAGCCGTGAATTGATAGTCCTTCTTCAAGAATTAAGAGCAACACCAAATACCATTATGATTACTGTAGATATTGAATCACTATATACAAATATTAGACATATGGATGCTGAAGTGGCAATAAAATGGGCATTAACTAAAGATTCACAATTAAAACAAGCACAGATCAACCATTTAGTTAAAGGGTTAAGTATGACAATGAAAAATAATTTCTTTTGGGCTAACAGTGAGTACTATAACCAAGTTGGGGGTGTAGCTATGGGGGCTCGCTATGCCCCAAGCGTGGCCAACATAGTCTTAAACAAGTGGGAAGCTGAAACAATTTTTTTCAAACGGAATGAGTCGCTGGTGTTCTATAAAAGATATATAGATGATATTATTGTTTTCTGGAGAGGGCCCGTGGAGGAATTTAATGAGTACCTAACCAGTATGAATAACAATCTATATGGTCTAAAGTTCACCAGCGAACACATGGGACAGGAGGTTAATTTTTTGGACCTTACTATCACCATTAAGCAGGAGCAATTCATTACAAAAACCTACTTTAAAGCAACAGACAGGAATGGGTATGTACCTACAAGTAGTTGCCACCACCCAAGGTGGATAGGTGCTGTCCCAAAAGGCCAGTACATGCGTATAAAACGCAACTGTGCAACACAAATTGACTTTCAGGAACAAGCACAGGTGTTAACTGAAAGATTTATTGAGAAGGGATACAAAGAGGATACCCTCAAGAAAGCATTATCACAAGTATCCTATCTAGATAGGAGCTCCCTACTCACTACTAAAGCTAAACCAGAATACGTGGGTGGTCTAGCCTTTATAACAGGCTACAATAGACAATACAGAGAGGTAGAAGCCATTATCAAAAAACATTGGCCCATACTCAGACAAGATCAAGATCTAAAGTTAAATATCCCAAAGGTACCAAAATTTATTTACACCAGAGCTCCTGGACTCCGGAACAAGATAGCCCCCAATGTGCCAGACCCCCCCAAGAAACCGCCCACTTTTTTGGATGGATCAGGGTTTCATTACTGTAACAGATGCAAAGCATGTAAAATAACGAGACAACCAGGCACCAGTAAAAAACTAACCCATTTCCAATCATGTGCAAATAAAAGAACTCATAAGATTAAACCCCTTATAACGTGTGACTCTGAATATGTCACTTACGTACTACAATGCCCATGTCCTATGCAATATGTAGGGCGTACCACGAGACAGCTCAAAGTACGCATAAATGAACATTTGACCAATATTAAGAAAAAATTTCCCAACCATAGTGTGCCCAGACACTTTGAGAGATATCACAATAGTGATCCTTCAATGTGCAAGTTCTATGGAATAGATAGAGTATCAAGACATTGGAGAGGAACGGATATGAAAAAAGCAATATCTCAAAATGAGACTAAGTGGTTATACACATTGGACACGATGCAACCTTTAGGGATGAATATAGATTTAGACCTGAATTGCTTCTTGTCCAATGAATAACTAACTAAGGAGAGGATAACTGTAATTAGATGAAAAATAAGTCGTTTTTGTCTACTGTCAACGGTGTTGGGGGGAACTGGGAGGAGAATTGTGACAGATTTTGTGCTGTGAGATGGAGGGTTTGTCATCGCCCGTCTGCCGAGTGGGTGATTAGAAGATCTGTTCAGACTGCCCCATATGGATTACATCCCATGTATTGACATTTAGTAAAGAGTTAATTAATAGAAAATACACCCATACATAGAATGGAGGCAGGAGATGTATATAAACTGTCTGGAGTGAATATACCATATGTAGTGACATCTTGTGGACCGTATGAGTAATACAGACGCCACATCCCATAGAGAATAATATAAAATTCATATAAAATATAAAATTCAATAAATTTAAAAGCAATATGCCGTAACAACCAGTTTGCGAGCAGTGAATAGTTTTATATAAAAGTTGATTTAATGACCAAATAGATATATACATCTGCATCTAGGTAATTAAAATAGTCAAATGTTGATTGAGAGGGTGATTTAAAAGCTATCCCATCTTACTGAATGGAAGATGTGGTTCCATAGATAGTATGACACAGTAGTGACATCTTGTGGATTTGATGAGTACTGCAGACTCTATACTCCATAGAAAAACAATATAAGGTCCTAATAAATAAGCCAACATATATTTTTTTATAGTTGGTGGTTAGACATGGGCATGTTCACCTCCGCCCTTTACTAATCAAATGAGACAGAAAAAATCCGTGCCTATTGTAAGGGTTTATATTAGTCCCAGGATTAGACGTTGAAAAGTTATTTATTTAAAAAATTATGCAAATGAAGTCCCATATCTAATTAATACCCAGAAATATAAAATAAAGCCCCGTTTGGAGTCAGGGAATAATGAGGCAAAGTTACATCTAAAACATAGATAAGTTATATTCCAACTGTGGGGGTTAATACTTATCAATTATGTATAGATTTTTTGCAGCTGTGACCGTGTTGTGAGCTTAACCGGGACTGAGGCTGTGCACACACTAAGTCGTCATTGGTTGGCCACTAATGAGGATCACTATATTAATCAGGTTATTCAGTGATCAGGTACGCCACCCTGAAGACGTGACAAACACGAAACGTACGTCGGTAGGCGGTACCTGATCACTTTGTTATCTTTGGATGCACTATTGCTGGACTTCCCGTGATATTGGTTCTGGTTGTCTGGTGAGTGGAACGCACGCTAGAGACGCACGCCACGAGGGAAGGATCCGCTGCTCCATCGAATCTTTTAACATATCGCAAGCAGCCTCAGTGCCGGGTAGGCACTGGAAAATGTAAGTGAGCAATTGGCTGCTGTGTTTTTTTATGCTATTTTTTAAATAAAAACGTTATTACGCTATGAGGTGCGCCTCTCTTTATATTCCCATATATGTTTCCAATCCATTCCATCTGAGCTGGTCTGATAGAGGGAAGAGAGCCCTTGAGTGAGGGTGTGTCACTCAGTGTACAGGCACAATCCTGTGAAAGCGCATTTGATTGCTTCTAAACAAAGTAATCAACTCCATTTGGTAAGAGGCCATTTAATACTGCTGGTTCTCACATTGGGTGGATCGAGAATTTGTCTGGTGATGGTGCACAAGCTATATCTACAGGAGTGATTGTGGCGTTTTACAGCAAGGACTACTATATGAACTTTGCGTTATATCAATTAACACTGTCTAATTTATATAATATTTTTCACGTTTTTTTGGATGTACCCAAGATATTGGGATTATTTGCCAATTTTGTTGGTTTGCACTTTTTATATATTAGATTGGGCACAAGTGCTTGATCATTAACTTTTGTTGTACACATTGTGATACAAGGTACAGGGTTTGTTATATTTATATTATAATTTAAATAGAGCTCGGTCAGATCTATTTTGTGTGCTAATTATCTCTGGGGTAACAATTAATTTATACCTCACTGAGTCACGCTAGGTGTCTGGTGTTATTATTGATTGTATAAACACACTGTAACCTATTTTTAATTTTAATTATTCACATTATAATGGTTGTAATGTATGGGTAACCAAATGTGGTTCACTATTGTCACTTTAAATAGTTATTAATTAGCTTAGTTCATGGTAGATCTATATTGTGTCTGCACACCTTTTTTCAATAAGCTCTTAGTCTCTACTATACAGTTCAGAATATACAATTAATTAACCTATTAATTAATTTAGTATCTCATGTTGGTACTAGCGCCCCTCATTTAATTAAACTATCAATTAAATCATTTAGATTTCATAGGGAGCAGCTGTACTGGGTTTATAGTATTAATATTAGTATAGACCTTTTTGAATTATCCTAAGCGCGGAGCCAGACAAGCCAATGTGAGTGGCCGTCTATAATTTTTCATATCAAATAAAGTGCTTATGTGCCAATAGATAAAAATAAAGTGCAAAAACAATTGATCTAAAAATCTGTGCTAAGAAATTAATATAAAGGTTCATAAAAAAGCAGCGTTAAATAATTCATATGAAAGTTCATAAAGATCCATAGAATCCCAGTGCAATCTTTATGCAATCTTTATGGAGTACTCTCTGCTCTTTGGGCAGGAAGAGAAAGAAAGTAAGAGGAATAAGATTAAAGAGAGTAAGAGATGACCAAAGAGCACAGGAGTACTCCATAAAGGTTAAAGGTCAGAAACTAATTTCAATTGGCATGCAGACACGCATTATCATGTTGACACTCGGGCATCTTTATTCTTCTCACTTTCTTTCTCATCCTTCTGTGCCAGACCATCATAAAAAGGCAACACTCTCCAGTGATACATGCATCCTGAGTAGGCAGGGCAAGAAAGTGGTGGAGCCATTGTGAGAGCCATCTATTGGGGAATCAAGCTGCTGCAGTTGATGAGCCGGGTTGCTGCCTCTGAAATCACAAAGGGTTTCTTCTCATGCTGGTTTTAACCTCTTATAGCCTGGAGGTTAACAACTTCTGGTAAGAAGTGAGCACAGGTGGCGGTGGAAGTACATGTGGAGGTGTACTGTAGCACCCTTGAGTGGAGATGGAGATGCATCTTGAAGTAACAGATTCCACAAGCACAGCTTTATAACTGGGATTCTATGGATCTTTATGAACTTTCATGCAAACTGTTTAACACAGCTTTTTTTATGAACCTTTATATGAATTGCTTAGCACAGATGTTTATATGAATTGTTTTTGCACTTTATTATTATTATTTTTATTTATTGACATAAGCCCTTCTTTTTATACGTTATTGATTCATTTATTTGTGTAACCATGCACACCTATTTGAGAATAGTAGCACTTTAAAAAAATTGTGTAGATATTTAAATGGACGAAGCACCAATAATTGGAGTGCATACACAGTAGTAGAAATAGGTGTCTGAAAGAAACTATCTATACTGCTCATGACAACTAAGATTCTCCATTTAATATTCTAACATTATCAACAGTCAAAAAGACAGCCTTATTGGTTGCTTTGTGCAACAACTAAAGTGCTTCCTTCAAAGTCAGACACTTGCATAAGGCCCATTTTGTCATCATATGTAGGCAACTTCAAATCTTGCCACAGACATAAAAGGAAATTTAGGCAGACAGGCCTGTAGGACTAAAATCTGAAGGACAGCGTTAGATCGAGACAAACATTCTGGAGTCTTTATGGTTTGTGGGGCTGACAACGGCCATGTTTTCTAGCCCATACAGTCACTACTTCCACCCCAAGATATTGCATCCAGAAGCATCTGCAGGTGACTATAGACATAAAAATGTCATTATGGCCACGCTTAAAATAATATCTCAGCATACCTGATTATCCTCTTCTGATCCCAGAAGCATTGCCAGATGTGTTATCATTCTTAGTAAAATAAAGGCAGGGGCTGGTATATCTCGGTCTGGAGCCAAAGCTGGGCCCTGACGATCCGAGTCCCCCAACACATGTCCAGTCTGTGTTCTGTCAACATCATGCCTGTTATAAAATAAGTAATTGTTCCAGATAAAAAAAATAATGTAGTTAGGATAATTTTACTACAAGGAGTTAAAGAGCAATGGCTCTAGGCCCAGCAACTGGCACATAAAGGCACTATATGTGAAGATAGAAAAAAAGCTATATTTTAGTGTCTGGTACTCTAAGAGGCCATGCAATTTCCTGTTTTCAAGCTGAACTCATGTATTTTTAAATACATTTCAGTGCATTTTTAAATACAATTATGAGAGCCAGAATCGGTCCTATTAGCTTCTGGTGATCCCTTATTCTGAGGAATGGGTATAGGGAAACACAGAACTGTAAGCCATTAAGGCTATACTATACTTCACAGTATTGTTAGTCTAACAATAGCAGCACTGTGGGGATTATTCTTCAGTGTCCATCAAATCTGGAGGTGGGTTAGTGCCAAAGCTATATCGATTAAGTACAAGGGATAAAAGCAAGATCACTGAGCTGGCAGAGGTGCCTTAATCACCTACTATCTAGACAAAATTACAAATAATACAGTAATTTGGCTACTGATGAGACTCATTTTATGAGGTGTTCACATTGATGCTAGATTGGTAATTTTTAGTTTGTAATCATAATAACTGAAGCACAGCAAAGTATCATTATAGAAACAGTGAAGAAAAATACAAAACGTACTGAACCCTCTGGAATCCCTGAACGGCTGCATGGTTTTGGCCTCCAACATTGACACCACAATCCGGGCATCGACCGATCTGCATTGGCTGACCACACTGTTTAGAAATGACAATGAATTATAAAAGCATCTTGTGTGGAAAAAAATCTATATTTAGTTGCAAAATATGAAAATCTGATGATTTGTTATAAATCTCTCCAATAAATTGCCCCTAATTTAATTACGCACTTGCCTCCTTTCGATATTTCCTTCCTTTATACTTAGCGTGGTGTTGCAGATTAAGAAAAAAGTATTAGTAGTATTAATCACATATGGAGCAGTAGGCTGGCAAGTTTTAGTTAGGGGGAAAGTACAAGTGGTCTAAGTTGTAAATCCATAACAGATTCATACATACACAGTAACAGGGTCTGTTTTAGCATTCCTTTGTGTGCATCAAGTTGGCTTTGTATTCCTATATAGGTCTACACAGTAAACAATGCCAACAGACTCACGTAACAAACAGGTCAAAAAAAGCTTGACAGACTCAGAGCAGCTTTTAGCACCTTACGCCTGAAATGGCATTAGGCCCCTTTCACACTGGGGCGTTTTTTAAGGCGGTACAGCACTAAAAATAGCGCCTGTATACCGCCTGAAAAAATCCTGCCCCATTCACTCCAGTGTGAAAGCTGGTGGGCTTTCACACTGGAGCGGTGCGCTAGCAGGACGGCAAAAAAAGTCCTGCTAGCAGCATCTTTGGAGCGGTATAGGAGCAGTGTGTTCACAGCTCCTATACCGCTCCTTCCCATTGATTTGAATGGGAAACCGTGGTAAAACCGCGGCAACACCGCCGCAAGGCGCCGCTACAGCGGCGCTCTGCGGGGGTCTTTAACCCTTTTTCGGCCGCTGGCGGGGGGTAAAACCGCACCGCGAGCGGTCGAATACCGCGGTTAAAACGACGGTAAAGCAGCGCTAAATATAGCGCTGCTTTACCGTCACTGCGGCTCCCCGCCCCAGTGTGAGAGGGGCCTTAGAGAAGGCTTGAACAGCCACCTTGTAGACTTTAACAAACATGTGAACAGAAGCACAGGTGGCCACCTTGCAAACCTGAGAGAGATGCTTGATGCTGAAAAGCCCATGAACCACAAACAGATCTGGCAGAGTTTGCCTAATTAGGGAAGAGGAAGAATCCTATCCTTCAAACCATAAATTAGAGTATGAAGAGGGATTGCGATTACCTTAAATTGGACCTTCAGTCATTTTTTCATCTTTCCATCTATTAAATCTTCTGCCCTTGTTGTTTTAACTTTGGATAGTAAAAATTTTTTCCCCGGTAAATACCTCATACAGCCCTGTTTCTTGTCTGGTAAAAAGCCTAGGCTTATGACATCATGCACAGCGCTCTCTCTCACTCTTGCGAGAGTTTGCCAGGCAGCAGCTTCACCTGCCCACAGTTAAAATTATTGCAGCCAGACTCAGTTGGGGGGGCGGGCGGGTACTGCAGCATATTTGGCAAGTACAGAAACACAGCATATACAGTGCCTTGAAAAAGTATTCATACCCCTTGAAATTTGACACATTTTGTCATGTTACAACCAGAAATATAAATGTATTTTATTGGGATTTTATGTGATAAATCAACACAAATGGGGCACATAATTGTGAAGTGGAAGGAAAAATTATAAATGGTTTTAAATTTTTTTTTACAAATAAATATCTGAAAAGTGTGGCGTGCATTTGTATTTAGCCCCCTTTACTTTGATACCCCCAACTAAAATCTAGTGGAACCAATTGCCTTCAAAAGTCACCCAATTAGTAACTAGAGTCCACCTGTATGTAATTTAATCTCAGTATAAATAAAAACAGCTGTTCTGAGAAGCCCTCAGAGGTTTGTTAGAGAACCTTAGTGACCAAACAGCTTCATGAAGGTCAAGGAACACACCAGACAGGTCAGGGATAAAAAATTTGGAAAAATTTTAAGCAGGGTTAGGGTATAAAATTTTTTTCCCAGGGATTGAACTTCTCCCGGAGCACTGTTCAATCCATCATCGAAAAATGGAAAGAGTATGGCACAACTGCAAACCTACGAATACATGGCCATCAACCTAAACGGACAGGCCAGCCAAGGGGAGCATTAATCAAAAAAGCAGCCAAGAGGCCCATGGTAACTCTGGAGGAGCTGCAGAGATCCACAGCTCAGGTGGGAGAATCTGTCCACAGGACAACTATTAGTCGTGCACTCCACAAATCTGGCCTTTATGGAAGAGTGGCAAGAAGAAAGCCATTGTTGAAAGAAAGTCATAAGAAGTCCTGTTTGCAGTTTGTGAGAAGCCATGTGGGGACACTGCAAACATGTGGAAGAAGGTGCTCTGGTCAGATGAGACCAAAATTTTACTTTTTGGCCTAAAAGCAAAATGCTATGTGTGGTGGAAAACTGCACATCACCCTGAACACACCCATCCCCACTATGAAACATGGTGATGGTAGCATCTTGTTGTGGGGATGCTAGCCCAAAAGAGCCTGAAAAACGCAGAAGTGTGAAAGGTTTTAACTGTTAGATTTTATGAGATGAAGACAAAAACAAAAAAAGTGGCATCATATATCGGACATCGGCCGCCGCTATTTCTAAATATCGGCATCGGCCAGAGAAAAACCCATATCGGTCGACCTCTAGTTGTGGGGATGCTTTTCTTCATCAGGGACAGGGAAGCTGGTCAGGGTTGATAGGAAAATGGATGGAGCCAAATACAGGGCAATCTTAGAAGAAAACATGTTAGAATCTGCAAAAGATTTGAGACTGGGGCGGAGGTTCACTTTCCAGCAGGACAATGACCCTAAATATACAGCCAGAGCTACGATGGAATGGCTTAGATCAAAGCATATTAGAATGACCCAGTCAAAGTCCAGACCTAAATCCAATTGAGAATCTGTGGCAAGACTTGAAAATTGCTGTTCAGACGCTCTCCATCCAATCTGACAGAGCATGAGCTATCTTGCAAAGAAGAGTGGGCAAAAATATCACTCCAGATGTGCAAAGCTGGTAGAGACATACTCAAAAAGACTTGCATCTGTAACTTCAGCAAAAGGTGGTTTTACAAAGTATTGATTCAGGGGGGCTGAATACAAATGCACGCCACAATTTTCACATATTTATATATAAAAAGAAAAAAAATTGAAAACCATTTATCATTTTCCTTCCACTTAACAATTATGTGCCACGTAATGTGTTGGTCTATCACAGGGATCCTCAAACTACGGCCCTCCAGCTGTTGTAGAACTACACATCCCATGAGGCATTGTAAAACTCTGACATTCACAGACATGACTAGGCATGATGGGAATTGTAGTTCCTGAACAACTGGAGGGCCGTAGTTTGAAGACCCCTGGTCTATCACATACAATCCCAACAAAAATACATTTACGTTTTTGGTTGTAACATGACAAAATGTGGAAAGTTTCAAGGGGTATGAATACTTTTTCAAGGCACTGTATAAAATATTATGCAAAGTGGTTGGAGGGAAGCTTCAGAATGGCAAAGATGATTTTATTACAAATTATGTGAGCAGACTGCAGTTCCTCTTTAAAGAGAGTGTAGCTGAGAGGTAAACTCACACATTATGTGCCACTTTAAGACAGTGGAGAGACATTTCCTTTAGATGCTTCGAAACCAGACAAAAAGAAACAAAACAATGTCCTGATCGAGGTGGAAAGACGAGACTGCCTTCAGGAGAAAGAAAGCTTTAGGCCTCATGAGGACAACCTCCTTGTGCAGCACTAAGAAAGGCTTCAGACCCTCTGCACAGAAGTGATAACAACAAGAAAACCACCTTGCGAGTGGGGGTGAAAGGAGAGCTCAGAGAACCATATCCTAAGGTCCCAACGAGAGCATTTAGGGGAGAGATATGTGCAGCATCCTGTACGTGTGGAGGGACAGAAGTGTGTCCCGAGGCAGAAACATCCTGGACAGGGTCCAGTCTAGTGTCAGGCCCAGGTACTCCAATCTGTGAGATGGGTCCAGCAAAGACTCTCTCAGGCTGAGGACACAAGTGATGTTCTGCAGAGGCTGCACTGTCTGTTGCATGTTGGCTGTCAGGGAAAGGGAGGACTGGTCCTTTAACAGGAGATCATCCAGGTACCCCACAACATGATTATTGTGATAATCGAGCAGAGCTAAAACTGCATGAAACACCTTGGTGAAAACCCAGGGGAGGGGGGGGGGGGGGCTGTGAACAGGTCAAAGGGAAGGGTAACAAATTGATAATACTGATTGCTCACTACAAAACGCAGAGATCGTTGATGAAAGTGTTCTCTTGGTACAACTGTAATCACCCTTTAAGCTAAAAGTTGGGTGACAGCAGCAAGGGCCCATCACTGGGAAGACGCCTTGGAACCAGGCTTGGCTGGTTTGGAGGACCATGGCGTCTTATAAAAATATGTTCCTGCCTTAGATTTGAAATTGGAAGCCGGAGATGGACAAAAGAAACCTTTCCTAGCCTCACTATTTCACTTGAAAAATTGGAACTTAACAGGGCATCTCATATACTTCATCAGACCGCCCTATAAATGTATTCCCAAATAAAGAAACTTATGGATTACTGTGTCATGGAATTGCATGTGGGGATCGGAACCGGAGCAGGCTGGCAGAAGGTAAATGAACACAAATCAGCAGCCCCCAAGGGGGTAGTGTGCTACACTGATAACACTAAATTGCTTCTGACCAGATCAGGTGGTTTGCTCCCCAAACTTGTCAACTATGTGCCTTGAAATCTGCACTGTTTTACCTTAAATTATTATACACGCTCTATATTCTTCCAGTCTCCTTTTTTTGTCGCTATTGTCTGTGTGTTTAATAAGTGGGAAGGAAGCAGTGTAAAATCTATTAGGTGGTCCTTGCGAATCAGCTGCATCTCCTCCCTGATTAATCTACCCTGCCACTACTATTGGAGTAAACACCTTAACTTGTGGGTGGCTCATTGTTCATAGTGCTGTGTTGGCCTTGCATTCTTTTGAGGATTGACATTTTGCTAGGGTTCATTCTCACTTGTATTCCTACTCTTATTAGTAAGAAAATACACCAGACAAACTAATATTTCTCAAAAACGTAATATGTGCAAAGTTATGTCAAGCTTAGCTTACCTCTCCGATGGCACAGTAGTGGCCATTGGGACAAACTGTAAGAAGAGAAAGTAACATGTTTATACACTTAAGGTAGATCTGCAGGAAGTATGTAAAAAAAAAAAATACTTTTGTTTTTAAAATCTAGTATTTATATGTTTACTAAATTGTACTATCTGGCTTCATGTCCACTTCCACTAGGGTTGCCACCTGTTCCATATAATAGGAGATTGTTTTGGATTTTAGGCATGCTGTTTCCTATATTGATTCAATATGAGGTGCAGTTTGCTCCATATTTCTAAGGATGAGCTCAGGCGTTTTCACACGTCCATGTGCCCACGCCCACTCTGCAGCGCTAATCACAGGTAGCGAGACACTTCCTGATCTGTGCAGCTGTGGACCGGGAAATGTCTCACTGCCTGTGATTAACGCTCCAGAGTGTCAGCTTCCTGGCGGGCGTGGGCACGTGGACTTGCGAACACGCCTGAGCTCTTCCTTACATTTCTACATTTGCACAGCCATCCGCTGACTCCTCAGACAGTGGACACTGTGGTGGCCGACCATTCCTGAGCACCATGCAGGTCGGCTAGTATAGTACTGGGAAGACCACCTGGGGAGACGGCATGGTGTCTTTGGTGCTCTGCCATACATTGCAGCTGGCTGACTCTGTACTGGTATGCTTCCTTTTGTGTTACTGGCATGTGTAATGCGTCCTAATTGTACCACCTTTGCTATACTTACCTGCTGTCGCCGTACCTGCATGCTTTAATTTTTTGTAACTGGCATGGCTCTGACCCCAGATGCCATCAATATAATACACGCTGGCTGTCCCTAAACTGGCATGCTTTGATTTGTGTGACAGGCATCACTCTCGCCCTCATTGTGCCACTTCTGTAAGCGGTCTCTAAATTGACATGCCTGCTTCTGTATTACTGGCATGGCTTTCATCAATGGCAACTGTACTAACATGTTTCTTCTTAAGTAATTGGCAAGGTTTTTTCATTCACTATGCCACCTCCACCATGCATGTTGGCTGGCCCTGTAGTGACATGCTTTCTTTTTTGTAAAGGGAATGTCTTTTACATTCACTATACCACATGCCATATATGTTGGCTGCCCCTGGACTGGAATAGCTTTCACCCAGACTATGCCATCTCCTCCATGCATGCTAGATGCCCCTCTACTGACATGCTTCCTTCTTTGTGAAGGGCATGTCTTTCCACACTATTCCATCTCTGCCAGCAAACTCTGTGCTACTATGCTTCCTTACCCTGATGTGGAAGGGGCTTATAATGTCACAGGGAGATTCCCCCTGCAATGCCATAAAGAGGCCATTAGCCCTGATTCTACTCTGCCCCATATCCCTTAGGATTGCCACACTTGTTCTGGCAAATAACTTCCACCTTTTGCAGCTTTCTGCCAAACTGTACTGCTGATAGGAGCACAGAGCACAGGGAAGACCTTTATCAGCAAGTTTCTGGTGATCTACACTTTAATCCCATATACAATATATTAATACAATTACGTTTTAATCTGAAATATTAATGTATACAGCATTTTCCCTTTAAAAACAGAGTGGAATTTGGCTGATTGTTCAAGAGCAGAAAACTTTATACATTTTCCAGGATTGTGTCTCAAATATTGTTCATGCATTGATCCAAAATGTATACATTACTGCAATGTTCGACGACAATCTTGACAACCGATTATAATATGCTATATAAATAATTCTAGATATACCATTACTCCTTTTTTCACCTGAAGTGAATTTGGTCTTGACAACTGATTATAATATGCTGTATGAATAATACTAGATACACTATTCCTCTTAAGCGCAAACAAATGTCATAAAATCTATGTATGCGTTATGGATCTGAGAGGCAATTTTGGAAGATGTACAAAGTATTCAGCTCTCGAACAATCAGCCATGTTCTCTGTTTTTAAAGGGGAAAAAAAATTATACATATACAGTATTAAAATTATATTAATTTTATATATAGTGCCCTTTGCTGTAGCCAGCTTGGGGGGGATCTGATCAGAACGTTATCTCCCCTGGGAGGAAGCATATGTGTATTCCAGAAAAACTATTATTGCTGGGCCTCAGAAGGCCTGAAGGAAACTTGCCTGTGGAAGAGTGAAATGCCAAAAGTTTCTGCTCAAGAACTGACTGCTCTCATAGGGTCATTGATTTACTGGCTGTCCCCTCTTCTTCAGCATTAATTTTGAGGCTGCTACTAAAGGACCTAATATTGCTAGGAGAAGATATTCAGCAAACTACCCTTTAAGTTTGTTCCTTGGTTATCCTGCCACCAGAAACACTCCTCTCCTTAAAACATTTATTGAAGGCTGAATTTATTGGAGTGCTGTTGGAATTTGAAGCAGAGCGGGCAGGGGGACCCAGTATATTTCCAGCAGCCCCTTCAGCAGGCGGTCATCACTATGTAGTGTATATAAATGTGATTACCGAAACCACTTCCCATCTGGGCCATTTCTGGCACTTTGCTCCTACATGTAACAATCATCATTTTTTTGTAGAAAATAACTCAGACCCCCCAAACATTATATATGTTTTTTTAGCAGAGACCCTAAAATGGCAGTTGTTGCAACTTTTTATGTCACAGCGATTTTTTCAACAGTTTCATGAATTAAAAAAACAAAAACAAAAAACAGTAAAGTTAGCCCAATTTGTTTGTATAATGTGAAATATGATGGTGCGCCGAGTAAATAGATACCTAACATGTCATGCTTTAAAATTGCGCACACACATGGAATGGCGCCAAACTTTGGTACTTAAAAATCTCCATAAATTTTTTTTACAGGTTACATGTTTAGAGTTACAGAGGAGGTCTGGGGCTATAATTGTTTCTCTTGCTCTAATGCACGTGGTGATACCTCACATGTGGGATTAGAACACCGTTTACATATGTGGGTGCGCCTTACGTATGCATCCACTTCTGTGCGCGGGGGGGTTTAAATAATTTTTTTATTCTTCTTTATTTTTTCACTTTCTCTTTTAAAAAATTTTTTTTGATCACTGTTATTCCTATTACAAGGAATGTAAACAGGAAGAGTGCTGGACAGGTCCTCTTTATGGAGAGATGTGGGGTTAGTAGGACCCCATATCTCTCCTCCAGGCTGGAAAGACTGAGATCAAAGAATAAACTCTCTCTGCCTTTCCAGCCGCATCCCCAGCATTGTTTACTTCCGCCGGCCTGGATGTGAGGTCATAACGTCACGCCCGGGCCTCCGAGGGTCAGAGATGACTGGTCACCGTAAATCTCTATGCTCAACTCCCGGCGCCCACCAATTCATTCTCCGGCTCGCCGATCGCAGGGGTGAGCCAGGAGAAGCACTGGAGGGTGGTGAGAGGGGGGACATCCCTTCCCGCCGCCTGTAAGAACGATCAAGCGGCTGAACTGCCACTATGATTGTTCTTACAGTGCACAGAATCGCTGGCTGAAAAAGCGGATATCTGGATAACTCGTCCAAGGCGTCATATGACAGCCTATGGCCGGGAAGTGGTTAAAGTGTATGTGCACCCAAAAAGTCCAGCTAAATGATTTTTATATATTTTCATATTATCTGAATGAAAGGGATGAGCAAAGAAGCTAGGCCAGACAGTAGTCTGTGCTAGCCCAGCTCCTTTGCCCCTCCCCTCACTACATTAGCTTTTATATTGCAGCCAGGGAAGAGTGAGGAGGAATACTATAGATTTAAGTTAAGTGACAGCTCAGAGTCTCCTGGGGCTGCTGGCATGACATCCAAAATGGTGGTGCCCTGCATCTTATAAGAAAATTGTTATTGAAAATAATAGTCTTTGTGCACATTGTCTCTTTATGCACCTTTGTTGTTCTGATGTGCAGATACTTTCTGAGTTGAGGCCATCCAGGCATTAGCTGATGATTTTGTATGGCCCAGATCAATTCCGCATGTTTCAAAATGATCAGTAAATGAGTATACTTACTATACCAGTGCAGTTGTTCTCTCATTACAGCTCTAGCATTGGTGAACATATCCTCTGGCATGGTTGGCAAAAAAGAGTTCTTAAAAACAAGATAAAAATAAATATATTTAGATGCCTACTTAAACTTAAAATTAAACCCTCCAATAAAAATACATAAAAATAAAATAAAATAACCAGTTAAGTGCAGAGGAATCAGTTTTTTAAGCTTTTTAAAAATTATTTTACATTTAGGCGAGTTTACATAATCAAGCCCTACTGGCTTCCAGTTTGTGCCACAACAGCGATGCCAGTCTAGGAGCAAAGACATGGTTCTCTTATTCATTGGCTACATGTCAGTTGCTGTGGGAACAGCTTGGGGATGGACCCTTCCTGTTCCAACATGACTGTGTACCAGTGCACAAAGCAAGGTCCGTAAAGACATGGATGAGCGAGTTTGGAGTGGAGGAACTTGACTGGCCTGCACAGAGTCCTGATCTCAACCTGATAGAACACCATTGGGACGAATTAGAGCAGAGACTGCAAGCCAGGCCTTCTCATCCAACATCAGTGCCTGACCTCACAAATGCTCTTCTGGAAGAATGCTCGAACATTCCCATAGACACACTCCTAAACCTTGTGGACAGCCTTCCCAGAAGAGTTGAAGCTGCAAACGGTGGGCTAACTCAATATTGGACCCTAGGGACTAATGCTGGGATGCCATTAAAATTCATGTGCGTATAAAGGAAGGTGTCCCAATACTTTTGGTAATATACTGTATGTATATATGGCTAATGGGTTAGCACTTCCGCCTGACAGCATTAGGGTCGTTGGTTCAAACCCCAATCTTGGCACTACCTGCCTGGACTTTGCATGTTCTCCTTGTGCCTTCATGGGTTTCTTCCAGGTACTCCGGTTTCCTCCCACACTCCAAAGACATGCTGATAAATTAGAATCAGTGCAAACACCACTCCAGGTCAGTCTGCTGTTTCACGTCCATTATCACACTATCAGGTGCTGGCTCCGTCTGCCGCAGACACCACAGTAAGAAAAATTCTGGTTGGCTACATATCCAACATAACCAGCTGGTTATGCTCTTCCCCCATTTTTGTATTGTGTGTTTTTTTTTTTTTTTTTTTTTTTTTTTTATGAAGAATACTACAATAAATGCAATTTTAAAATCGGATGTGCGGCTAACCAGAATTTTTATTACACTATGCTGAGGTTAACTGGCTTCTGTCTAAAGTGGCCCTAGTATGTGTATGAATGTGAGCTTAGACTGTAAGGTCCTTGAGCGTAGGGACTGATGTGACTGTACAATATATAAAGCGCTGCATAGGGCGCTATATAAATAGCTGTAATAAATTATATATATATATATATATATATATTATATATATATATAACGTATACTGTGTGTATATATATTTATATATAAAATAGTACATAAGACAAGAGCTCCAACTTCTAATGGGTGAATGTTAAACCTTTAAAACATTTATATGCTTTGCTTTTCAGGTCGCATTTTTCCAGGGTCTCATCATCAGCACTGATGAAAAATCCTGTTTTATTCACAATAGCAAATAGAAAACATATCAAATGTTTAAAGGATAAGTTTACTTTATTTAGGATGGAACATGTATTATGTTCCAGCTCCTGCAGCCTCTCCCCCTGCTCCCCGTCTCAGTGTGACCAGTGGCAGTGCGTCCATAAGGGTGCACGGCGCGCCGGCCCCTCTCTCCTGCCACCCCCTCTATCACCAATAGATGGATTCATGCAATGCACAAATCTATCTATGGCCGCCGCTGCCACCCCCTATTCAGGCACCCTACACCCCTTTTTGGGTGCCGGGCACATGAATTACAGCGGAGGGTGTTTTTGCAGCACCTGATTAGAGCCGTAGGCTCTAATAGGCATCCAAAAAGGTGACCTGCGAGCACCATGCTGTGTTAGAAAAGCAAATGAATATTTCGCTTTTCTAACACTAAACCGCCTCTCTGCCAATCAGGTGCTCGGGTCTGTTACCCGTCACCTGATTGGCTGAAACGACAGGCACCGCTATTGGACGCCCAGCAGGAGGAGAGGACGGGAGATGCCCCACTGCCCCACCAAGACAGGGTAAGTGCCAGGCAGACGACGAGCGGGCAGGGATCACTAGGGGAGATCAAGGGCACCCTGGCGTTTGATGGGCACGGTGGCAGCATTTGATGGGCCCGGTGTCTGCAATCGATGGCACAGTGGCAGCGTTTGAGGGCACAGTGGCTGCAATTGATGATTTTTTTTTTAAAAATGTTTGCGCCCCCCCCCCCCCCAAAAAAAACTGAGTGTGACGGCAGGTGGGAGATCCTCTCCCGGCACCCACTATCACAATTCAAAAACAGTGCGGCCTTGTGGAACTCTGTCCACATGGCCATGTCATTCGTTCACAGCTCCTTGTGAATGGATAGACTACAACTACCGTCAGCCATCACAGCTGACCACTTGTAGTTCTGAATGGACTGCGAGGGAGCTGGTGAGCGCTCTCATAGTTCACTCACAAGCCCTGCAGCTTGTAAACAGTCAGCCTGTATCAAGAGGTATGGGCTGAAAGCTGCAGGGCTTTTGTGCAGAAGCCTGACATTGTAACCCTAATATAATGATCGCGAGTGCAATGCTTTACAGGCACCTGCAGGAAAAAATAAATGCACTTTTTTTTCCCCGCAAAAATGTGTGTATTTATTATTTTTGTTTTAATGGGGAATTGATTTTTTAAAACTAAGAAAATGTACCATTTTAAGAAAAAAAAATAGGGTCATTTTGAAATTGATGGAAGCAACACACCTCAAAAAAGTTGGGACATGGTAACAAAAAGCTGGCAAAGTAAATGGTAGTAACAAAGAAGAGATGGAAGAACATTTTGCAACTAATTAGGTTAATTAGCAACAGTAAAATGTGGATTTTTTTTCTACAGCTTACCTGTAAAATCCTTTTATTGGAGTACATCACGGGAAACAGAGCAGCCATAATAACTAACTGGCTTAAACGCCACCTATTGGTGAATGGACACTGGTAAATCAAACAAGAAGTCCTCCCCTATATAACCCCTCATACACAGGAAGTTTTTGTAGCAAGCAATAAACTTCCCAGACAAGAGGGGAGGGATCTCGGTGTTCCGTGATGTTCTCCAAGAAAAGGATTTTACAGGTAAGCTGTAGAAAAAAATCCTAATTTCTTTATCGTAAGTCACGGGACACAAAGCAGCCATAATAACTAACTGGGATGCCCCCCAAGCAATGCTTTTGTGGGGAGGGAACCCATTATGACCAAAGAAACACAATTAGAACAACGGGATCTATATTGCTGCCTGCAGTACACTGTGTCCAAATGCAACATCCTCCTGAGTCCTAACATTCACTTGATAAAACCTAGTGAATGTATGCACTGAAGACCAAGTAGCAGCCTTGCAAATCTGAGCCATCGATGCGTGATGATGAACTGCCCATGAAACACTCACTCTTCTGGAAGAGTGTGCCCTTACTGGAAAATGCAGAGCCTTACCCCTTAATCCATATGCCTGATTAATCACTTGGCGGAAATAGTCGACTTAGATGCTGCCTGTCCCTTCTTGGCAATACAAGCAGAACATCAGTCTTCCGCATGATTGATAAACTGGCAGATCCACTGCTACACATTGAACCTGGATGCCGCCTGCTCTTCCTGGGCTCTTCTGGCTGCACAAATCAGGATTCCTGATCTGTACCGACAACTCAAGTAGACCCTGAGCTTCTGAACTACCTCTAGAGTAGACAGTGATCTTTCTCCTGCCGACTGTGGATTAGAAGAAAAATTGAAAAGCAAGACACTGTCCTGATTCAAGTGAAAACTAAAAACCGCTCTAGGCAAGAGATGGATTAGGATGCAACATCACATTACGAAGTGCGACCAAGAATGGCTCCTTGCATGAAAGCTGCCAACTCTGGCACTCCACTTAGTGAAGTGATAGCAACCAAAGAAGCTATTTTCCGAGATAAGGGACTAACAGTCTCCCAATTGGTTCGAAAAATGGCTTCTGCAAAGACAGCCAAGAGCGAATCCCAGGCCCAAGGACACAAGAGTGGCCTGACATGTGGGACCATCTACGCTACACGCTGTATTAGGTATGAATCCAGGAGTGAGGAACAATGACCTCTGGAAAAAATGTATAGGGATGAACTCGAACCCTTAAATGGTACTTAAGGCCAATCTCCTTTCCCCTACTGATTGGAGAAAGATAAGAAAATTTCCCACTCATATTCCTGTGAGTGGCACTTCCTGGCTTCCCCCAGGAAAAAATAATCCAAGTCATGTAATCGAGGTTCCCTGAAACCAGCTTACAAGGCTCAACAGTGTGGAGATACAGGGCTCAAGACCATTAGGTCCTGCTGGACTGGGAGTGTTCAAGGAGCAAACCCTGCAAGACTCGCTATGTCAGCATGTCAAGCTCTCCTGAGCTAATTCGGCTAACACTATTATCAGTGTTACCCCCCCCCCCCCCCACCTGGATTCTTCGCAAAAGACGTGGGAGAAGTCGAAACAGAGGGAAAGCATCAAATAAGGGAGAACTGGTCCCTAAGGTGTTACCAGTGCATCTGCCCCTATTGCCGGTGGGACTTTCGTTCCAGACACAATCTGTTCCCACTTGTTGTGGAACTTGGAATCCACCTACAGAGTTCCCCCTGCCATTATACTATACCTGGAGTATGTACTAGTGATAGAGACAGCACTTGTACTGTCTCAGACAGAATGTTGTGTTACCTCTGAATGTGGCTATATGTATGGGTGCAGGGTGGATTTTATTTATAAATGCTATAGTTTATGTTGATCAAATCTGATAGTTATGCACTTAGTAGTAATTTATGAATACAACACTGGGTTTTGGGAGACCTGAAGCAGCAAATAAGGTCCTAGGATATTGTGTTTCTACATTTTACTTTATAACCTACCTGTGAAGGGGGATTCACTATGGCACTTTTCAATACCTACCTGTGAAGGGGGGTTTATTAAATCTCTTTTCAGTTCATAGGCAGCGCCACCTATTCCCTATTTTATATACCTTTCATTTCTTTGTGCTCCACTGGGGCATCCCAGGGGAGGCTGCAGCCTATCCTACACCTAAGCGCCGATTCGAATACATTCAGACAGAATGTTGTTCACCTTCCTGAGCCATATGACTTCTGGAGGTTGATATATATACCCGCAGAAGCATTACCGGATTACACCTACAACTGGTTTGTCCCAACATCCAGAGCAAGGCGTACTGGCCAAAAATCCAAGCTATCGAAGGGCAGTACTTTCCCCTGTGACGACCAAGTCCACTGAACTAAAGCCACCTTCAAACCAACTGGAGAAGCTGGCATCAGTGGATATCTTGCCCATCTTTACTGCAGATCTTGAACCATCAACCAGCAATCTTAGCTCTGTAATACCCCGGGAATAGAGCCCTCTGACAATCCAATGCCTGGAACTTCATGTTCCAGTCAGAGAGAATGATCCTCTACCAAAGACCTGGAGTAGGACTGTACATAGGGAACGTGCCTTGACCTAGATACAACTTCCTCCTGAAGAAATGTATCAAAGGAAAATCTGGAACAAACTGTCATGGCCAGCCGTGGAGCTGCATGCTGATTGCCACCCGGGGCCCTCTGCGAACATGTGCCTATGCAGGCTTGTGTTCTATGCAAGCATGTATACAAAGCTGCACATGCTCAACTGCACCTAGGCTCATACTAGTTATAGTCAGGATTAGCCAAGTACACAGGCATCCAATGCAGCATCTATGCTGCTTCAACAACCTAAGGCCTCTTCCATACCTGTGTGACCCGTCCTGCGACTTGGGACTGCAAGGTTGCCTGAGAAGTCACACCCCATGATCTCCAATGAGTACCCTTCACATCCGTGCGTCCCCAAGTCGCAGCGACCCGAAAGCAGCCCCTGCACCACTCCGGTCTGACCTTGGCATGACTCGAGGTCCATAGACCTCAAGATTACACAGGCACTGCTTCACGACGCTGAAAAATTGCATTAAAGTTGCAGCCAAAATGCGTGACTTTCAAATCGCACAAGTGTGAAAAGGGAGCCCAAAACTAAGCTTCTGCAGACCCAATGTATGCTATTCTGGAGACACAACTCCTTCAAGTGCACCGATGCCCATGTTCTTCCAAACATGTGAGTATGTCACATATATGTATGTAACAGCTATGCAAAACATGTGTTTATTCAAGCATGTGTTTAGGCAACAAGCTTGCAAGCATGTATACTATGCTGCACTTGGCCCCATACTAGTTTTTACTAGTTTAGCACCTGTTCAACTGCACCAGGCCCCATACAATTTTTTTGCCAAATGCACAGTATTCTGGAGACCCAACACTTCAAAGTGCACTGCTAGAGGTGCATCAACTTTCAGTTGTACAGACCCCCGGGAGTAAGCAGTATATAATCATGACTTGTCTGGCCACATATTTCTCCCATAGTAAGTACTCACACTTCACTAGTATCCATGGGCTGGTGTTATGTCTCCAGAGGCCCTACCTGGTATTCCAAGGACCACATAGCTTTAACATGGCCGCCCTTCCACTTCCTGCCTATATAAAAATAGGCCATACTGAGCGACTTGCGCCCTCTAGTGGCTGGAGGAGAAACAGCAGCCCACATGACTAAGAAATACACAGCATGATTAAGCAGCACACTGTGGCCACTGGGAGAACACAGTTAGATCTCGCTCTCTCTCTTTTTTTTTTTTTTTTAAAGAGAAACTGCAAAAGATGCAGAACTGCTGCAGGACTCTGAACATTACAGGAGTCCAATCTTCACCCATCACAGCGAGTTTGTCATGAAAGACCTTCAGAGACTGGTTCCCCCTGGACCTGTATAGCACCCTGCAGGAAAGCACCTTGGTCAGAACAAACACTGCACAGGTTTCCATTACGCAGGGTCCAGCGCCATAAGGCTGCATTACAGGCAAAACCTCAAAGAATCTTCTCTCCTTCCAATGAGGCTCGGGTACCATCCATTTTGGCTGATAGCTTTTTCGAATGGATCCGATTGAAGTCCTTGATTTCTAATAGAACCATCCAGACCTTCAAGTATGCTCCAAGGAGCACATGTCACATCAGTGACCATCCACCTAACGGAAACTGGCAAAAGAAAATGAGGTACTTCCTGTGTAGGAGGGGGTTATATAGGGGAGGACTTCTCGTTTGATTGATTTACCAGTTGTCATTCAATAGGTGGCGTATAACCCAGTTAGTTATTATGGCTGCTCTGTGTCCCGTGATGTACAATAAAGAAAGATCATTTTGGAGTCAGCATGGCTCAGAAATAAAGATGGGGAGAAGGGTTCACCAATCTATGACAATCTGCATCCAAAAATTGTCAAACTATTTCTGAATAATAAACTTTAAATACATCACAATCTACAGTAGATAATATCATCAAAAGATTCAGAGAATCTGGAGAAATCTCTGTGCACCAGGGACAAGGTCAAAACACAATATTGGATGTCTGATCTTCTGATCTTCTTTTGTGATGGCCATCACTGCATGGGATCAGGAATACTTTTAAAAATCACTGTTTGTGAACACAGTTCTCAGTGTCAGCCAAAAATGCAAGTTAAAGCTCTATGATGTAAAGAAGAAGCCATATCTGAGTATGATCCAGAAACACCTCCATCTTCTCTAGGCCAAAGCTCATTTAAAATGGTCTGTTGCAAAGTGAAAAATGTTTTTGTGATCAGACTAATAACAATTTTACATTTGTTTTGCCAACCATGGGTGTCGCGTCCTCTTTACCAAAGAGAGAGACCTTCACGGCTTGTATTTACCACTCAGTCTCTGATGCTATGGGGATGCATTAGTGTGTATGGAATGGGTAGCTTTAACATCTGGAAAGGCACTATCAATTCTGAAAGATATATGCAGGTTTTGGAGCAGCATTTGCTTCCAGCCAGATGACCTATTTTTCAGGGAAAGCTTTACATATTTCAGCAGGACAATGCTAAACCACATACTGCAGTGATGACAACTGCATGGCTTCAGAGTAGAGTCCAGCTGCTTAGCTGGCCTGCCTGCAGTCCAAACCTTTCACCAATTGAAAATATTTGGCAAATCTTGAAACGAAAAATACGATAAAGACGACCCAAGACTGTTGAACAGTTATAAATCCTATATCAGACACGAATGGGACAACATTCCTCTCCTAAAACTCCAGCAACTGGTCTCCTCAGTTCCCAGACATTTATAGTGTTGTTAAAAGAAGAAGAGATGCTAAACCATGGTAAACATGGCCCTGTCCCAACTTTTTTGAGACATGCTGCTGCCATCATTTTCAAAATGACCTTATTTTTTACTTAAAATGGTCCATTTTCTCAATTTAAACATTTGATTTTCTATTGTTAACAAAATATGGGTTTATGATATTTGCAAATCATTGCATTCTGTTTTGCATGTAGATTTTACACAGAGTTCCAAATTTCTTGGAATTTGGGTTGTACATTCATAAATATCAATCAGAAATAACATAACAAAACAACATAACTTACTTGCATCCTAGCAGAAGAGAATGAGAGATTTTTCAAGGGTGATAAAAGGTTGTTATTTCCAGACAGAAGAATGGCGGCCAAGTGCACAGCCAATCCAAAAATTGTGGTGTACCCTCTCATGCCAGGGACAGCTCGAATGAATGGCCGGTTATTACTTAGCAGTGTCTCCAAAAACTGGTTTAGAGATCTGTCCTTGAAAACTTGGGCCTTTTTTATAAAATCCATCACAGACTCCTGTTCCTGTGTCAGACAAAAGAAGATATTATTTACTTGACAGCGCACAAATAATTGGTTGTGAAAATTTAAGGTAAAATATGCTGCAAGAGTTCACTGTATATTGCAGCAGCTGGAACAGAAAAACATTTAAAGCAGGGCAAACCTGAGGTTCCGCTTTAGTGTCAGCCCCACCAGCTGCTTTTACATCTCTTGCCTTAGCTCCCCCTGGGCAATGTTAGTGATATACCTTGTAATTCTGGGTGTGGGAGGGGGGCAGCATGATTTACTTTCTTTCACCCATGTGACAACGCTGGTGTTTGGGCTTATGTGGGGCACACATAATGTGTGATGTGTCTTCATGTGTGATTGCTGGGTTCCTAAAGGCCATTGGCTAAATTACTTCTTCCCCTCCCTGCTGTGGGCAAATGAGGTAGAGGAGTACTTAAAGTAGGGGCGGAACCTACATACATTTTTTTATACTGTCTCTTTACATTTTTTTGGATCAACTTTATTGTTATCACAAGAGATGAACAACATGCCTTGTGATAGCATGGGCAGTGACAGGTACACTTTACTGAGAGATCTGGGGTCTATTATACCCCAGATCTCTGCTTTGACTGCAAAAGCATTTGATCAAACCAAGATAGGTTTGATCAGATGCTTTACAAACCAGTAACAGCTTGAAAACTGGAATTGATTACATCCTTGTTGCTTCCAGTTTCATTCGTCACAGGGGGTGTACAGATGTACCTCCCTCCCCTCTGTGTTTACCGGACCCAAGGATCACGTCGGAGAGCCTGGGAATGCAGCTGCAGCCATGCTCCTGGTATCTGCCTAATTTCGAGGATGTATGGGTACATCCTATTGGCGGGAAGCGCTTGAGGGACACAGGAATTTACTAGAAATGAATGGCGCGAGCAGTCCCAGCATAGATCATACCTCTGTGCCATGTTGCTCTGTTTTCTGCAGATCGTTTGCTAATCTGGGTTTAGTTGTGGCTTTGTATCATGTGACACTCTGTATAGTCTGATGTAGCCTGAGACCCTTCCACAGTCACTTTCTATTGCATATCTATCCTAAAACACACCCTTCTATAGTCTTTAAAGTGGTTGTAAACCCTTACAAACCACTCTGACCTACAGGTAAGCCTAGATTAAGGCTTACCTGTAGGTCCAAGAAATATCTCCTAAACCTACATGGTTTAGGAGATATTTGCTAAAAGACAGGCACCACTGTCTACGGCGCATGCAGGCGCACTGAGCACGCCGCAGCTAACGGCGATATGCCGCTCGTGTCGGCTCCCGTGCGCATGCGTGGGAGTGACGTCATCGCAGCTTCAGCGAATCACAACGCCAGAGCAGCGAGACCCGGAAGTCACTCCGGGATACATGGCAGCGGTGAAGATTTAGACGGAGAACCGCTTTGGGGGCTTCGTTCTCAGGCAAGTTATTCATAATGAGCTAGTATGCTATGCATACTAGCTCATTATGCCTTTGCCTTGCAGGGTGCATTTTTTTATATATGCAACTTCCTTCACAGCTCTGATGGTGGGTGGGATGGAATTCAGTCCCGCCCAGTCACACCTATAGTCCAAACCTCTCAAGTCCCGCCTCACAGTATTATTCAAAATCAAATAGGAAACGCCTTCTTAATAACCTCCCATAGCCCTACCTCTGTAGTCTTGCAGTAAGCCATTATTCTTTGGCATGCTGCAAGACAGGAATGACACATTTACACCTGCTTTGCAGACTGAAGAGTGATCTGCATTCAGATCACTCTTCAGAGAGCATTTGACAGGTGGTGAGAAGGAGTTGTATCCCCTCCTCATCACCTATATGAACTCCCTAAATGCTGCAGTACTGCACTGCAAACATGCACATTGTGCGCAATTGCAGTGTGGCTCCATTCACTAGAATTGATTGTGTCTGGCAGTCAGTAGTGCCCACCAAGCACAACAGGAGGTATAGTTCCCACCACAGCCATGAAGCAGCATATTACAGTCATGGCATGTGTTCACCCCCAGCCAACACCCCTTCAGCTAAAGGGGAAGAAGTTGGTGGCGGTAAAATCTTGTGGTTATGCTGCATTTTTACACCATTATTTTAAACAAGCTCTAAGACTGCAATGATTCTAGTATGGAAGTAATCCCTTGCATCTAAGGCCCCATTCACACTTTGTGTAGAAGGAGTGTGCATTTCTGCTCACAATAATTTGTGTGTTTGGTGACTACACATACACTTTACAACCACCAAAGATTTATGTGTGACTAAAATAGTGTTGTGTGTGTGTGTTGTGTGTGCAAACACTATATACCTATTACAAATCATGCCTTTAACAGAGAATTTGCTGTTTCTCTGTTCAAAGAATGAGATCAGAGCAGAAAAAATGTGATCAGTCTTATATTTGTGTGCCCTTTATAGCTAGAACAGCACATTTCGTGTCCAAGAGATGGTTTGTAAGGTTACACTTCCTTCTGTACAGCACTCTGTTCACTGCAGAGAGGAATGGATTGTGAATGGTGAGAGCAGAATTCCAATACTCCCCCTTTTATCAGCCACATGAAGGCCCAGAAACACCCACAGTGACCCTAGGACCCACCCACATCAACTCCCAGAACTGGTACAAGTGACTCCCATAGCCTGCCCTGAAACTACAGAGGCCCAAAGGATACTGGGACATGTAGTAACAGGACTGGTAAAGAAAACAGGAAGTCAGAACTTTGAATTTCAGCCAGGAATTTCATTACAGACACAGAAACCTGCTTTATACAGCTAAATTGGGTAAGTTGCACACAATCTGACAGTGGGGTTGTGAGTCATTTACATGCACAATGCATCTGTTTTGGAGAGGAAAAGCTGGAGTTCTTCTCTAAGACCATAAACTTGTATGATGATCTGTCTAAACTCCTTAAACCCCTTTCACACTGGTGCGATTTTCAGGCACTTTTGGGCTAAAAATAGCACCTGTAAAACACCTCCCCTGCAGCCCCAGCGTGAGAGCCTGAGTGCTTTCACACTGGGGTGGTGCGCTTGCAGGACATTAGAAAAGTCCTGCAAGCAGCATTTTTCGGGCAGTGCGGGAGCAGTGTATTAACTGCTCCCGCACCGCCCCTGCCATTGGAATCAAAGCGATTCAAGAGCGGCGTTTTGCAGGCACTTTTGACCCATTATTCGGCCACTAGCGGGGGTCGCTAAAATTAGCAAAGCCTTACCACTAACGCCCCTTGCCCCAATGTGAAAGTATTCTAAGTGATGGTGGAGAGAGAAGATGGTTCCCCTTTAAAAGAAGCAGTGGCTGAGAGGTAAACCCCCTACAAAGGCTACCAATTCAGAAAATATATACATTTATTGGACATAATATACCAATATTGCATCAATGTGGCATTGGGAAACCCACCACCCACTCCGGGTGTGTCCCCAACATCACACAGGTCACCCTACATTACATACCCTGGCAGAATTTATGATTTCTTGGCCATTTTTCAGAGAATATGAATGATAACACAAAAACTTTTCTTTCACTCATGGTTAGTGTTTGGCTGAAGCCATTTATTGTCAATCAACTGTGTTTACTCTTTTTAGGTCATAATCACAACAGAAATTACCCAAATGACCCTGATCCAAAGTTTACATACCCCAGTTCTTAATACCGTTTATTGCCCCCTTTAACATCAATGACAGCTTAAAATCTTTTGTGGTATTTGTGGATGAGGCTCTTTATCTTCTCAGATGGTAAAGCTGCCCATTCCTCTTGGCAAAAAGCCTCCAGTTCCTGTAAATTCTTGGGCTGTCTTGCATGAACTGCACGTTTAAGATCTCCCCAGAGTGGCTCAATGATACTGAGGTCAGGAGACTCAGATGGCCACTCCAGAACCTTCACTTTATTCTGCTGTAGCCAATGACAGGTCGACTTGGCCTTGTGTTTTGGGTCATTGTCATGTTGGAATGTCCAAGTACGGCCCATGTGCAGCTTCCTGGTTGATGAATGCAAATGTTCCTCCAGTATTTTTTGATAACATACTGCATTCATCTTGCCTTCAATTTTGACCAAAATGTCCTGTGCCTTGTAGCTCACACATCCCCAAAACATCAGCGATCCACCTCTGTACCTTTCATCATAGGCCTTGTTGACTCCTCTCTGTTGCGATTGTTTTTGTGTTATCATTCATATTCTCTGAAAAATGGCCAAGAAATCATAAATTCTGCCAGGGTATGTAAACTTATGAGCACAACTGTATATCCCTAAATACTCCTTACATTCAAGAGACCCAACATAATATACTGCCTATTGGACTGTGGTCTCCTATTGCAGCTCCAGAAAAATCTGTTGGGTCCAGCCTGCCATGCAATTATAGCTTATGTTAATAAAGCACTTAGCAGCTGATTAACCTCAACGCGGTATTTGAGCCCGACTGATATGGAATGCAATCGGCTGTCTGTCTGTATGTGTATGTCCACATAGGGGATATCTGTCACTGTATAGCACTGCTGAAAAAGCTCATAAAATATCCTTGCTGGAATAAACAGCTAAGCTGAACAAGTCCTGAGATATAATCATGCATGAGAGTGAGAGCCACAGTCTATCGCCATGTGATGTATCTGATAAGTGTAATGTCCGTCTCTTCTCTCTCCCCTCTTAGGGGAGGCAGACAGTATGCAGCAATGATAATCTCTACTCCATGTTCAGAAAATATAGTTTTCCACATACATTGCACTGGCCACCAAGTAATGTTCACTCAATTAAAGGACTGGTAATAAAATATATCAAAAATGATCCGCTCACCACTCCTATCGATCTAGATGGCTTCAGGTATATTTTAGATTTTATGTGATAGACCAACACAAAGTGGCACATAATTGTGAAGTTGAAGTAAAATGATATCGGTTTTCAATTTTTTTTTACAAATATCTAAAAAATGTGTGGCGTGCATTTGTATTAAGCCACCGGGTCAATACTTTGTAGAACCACCTTTCGCTGCAATTACAGCTGCAAGTCTGTCAGATTGGATGGAGAGCATCTGTGAACAGCAATGATCAAGTCATGCCACATATTCTCAATTGGATTTAGGTCTAGACTTTGACTGGGCCATTATAACACATGAATATGCTTTGATCTAAACCATCCCATTGTAGCTCTGGCTGTATGATTAGGGTCGTTGTCTTGCTGGAAGGTGAATCTCCGCCCCAGTCTCAGGTCTTTTGCAGACTCTTAACAGGTTTTCTTTTAAGATTGCCCTGTATTTGGCTGTATCTATCTTCCCATCAACTCTGACCAGCTTCCCTGTCCCTGATGAAGAAAAGCATCCCCACAACTAGAGGTCGACCGATATGGGTTTTTCTCTGGCCGATGCCGATATTTAGAAATAACGGCGGCCGATGGCCAATATACGATGCCGATTTTTTTGGGCCGATATGTTAGGCCGATTTTTTTGTTTTTGTCTTCATCTCATAAAATCTAACAGTTAAAACCTTTCACACTTCGGCGTTTTTCAGGCGCTTTTGGGCTAAAAATAGTGCCTGTAAAGTGCCTGCAAAACGGTTCCCCTGCAGTCTCAGTGTGAAAGCACTCGGGCTTTCACACTGAGGCGATGCGCTGGCAGGACGTTAAAAAAAAGTCCTGCAAGCAGCATCTTTGGAGCGGTGTATACCGCTCCTACGCCACTCCTGCACATTGAAATGAATGGGCACCACTGCCGAAGCGCCTGCAATGCGATTTTAAATGCGCTTCACGGGCGTATTTAACCCCTTCCTTGGCCGCTAGCTGGGTTATAAGCGCCCTGCTAGTGGCTGAATAGCGCCGCTAAAATAACGGTAAATCGCCACTAAAACTAGCAGTGTTTTACCGTCAATGCCTGCCCGCTCCAGTGTGTAAGCAGCCTTAAGTAATAAGTGATACAAAAAATTTCGTACATTTTATTAAACAAAACAAACCTCCAATCAGTTCACTAGTATTGTATAATTTAGATTTAAAAAAAAAAGCAACTATCTTAAAGCGGAGCTCCACCCTAAAGTGGAACTTCCGCTTATCGGATTCCTCCCCCCCTCCGGTGTCACAATTGGCACCTTTCAGGGGGACAGGATACCTGTCAAAGACAAGTATCCTTTCCCACTTCCGGAAGTACGGTGCGATCGGGCCGTGACGTCACCGTGGGGCTCCCTCCTCCTCCTCCCTCGGCCGCCGGGCTAATAGGAGAGGGAAGCGGGGCCTCGCGCATGCGCAGTAGGGTTCCCGGCGTGAAGCCAAAAGGCTACACTGCAGGGTTACCTTACTCGCAATGGAGGCGGCAGCACTCAACAGCTGATGGAGACATCAGCTGCGGTGCCGACATCGAGGGACAGCAGGACAGGTAAGTGTCCATTTATTAAAAGCCAGCAGCTGCAGTATGTGTAGCTGCTGGCTTTACATTTTTTTTTCCCGGAACACCCCTTTAAATATTAAATACACAAAAACAGGTAATAAAAACTTTTGGACAAAAAAAAAAAAAAATGGGCTAACTTTACTGTTTTTTTTTTTTTTTTTTCTAAATCATTAGTGTATTTTTCCAAAAAATTGCGTTTGAAAGACCGCTGCGCAAATACCATGTGACATAAAATATTGCAACAACCGCTATTTTATTCCCTAGGGTCTCTGCTAAAAAAAAATATATATAATTTTTTTGGGGGTTCTAAGTGATTTTCTAGCAGAAAATACAGGATTTTTACTTGTAAGCAACAAGTGTCAGAAAAGATTTAGTCTTTAAATGGTTAAACTGAGAACTCCTCCACACAGAGTTCAGTCTTATTGATAAGTGTAAACATTGTATCTTTTTAGACTTTTCTTGGCAGACTGCCCAGAGAAGAGAAGTCGCTCCAGGGGAAGACTCAGGCAACTTGCATTGAGTTCTATTACAGAAATCATTTGCAAGTCGCGGCTGAAGTTATAATCGGCCTTTTTTATCAGCACAATCGGCCGATGCCGCTTAAATAAAAAACGCCAAATATCGGCCGATATATCGGTCGACCTCTACCCACAACATGATGTTGCAGCCACCATGTTTCACAGTGGTGTGTTCAGGGTAATGTGAAGTTAGTTTTCCGCCACACATAGTGTTTTGATTCTAGGCCAAAAAGTTTGATTTTGGTCTCATCTTATCAGAGCACCTTCTTCCACATGTTTGCTGTATCCCCCAAATGGCTTCTCGCAAACGGGACTTATGGCTTTCTTTCAACAATGGTACTCCTCTATAAAGGATAGAATTTGTGAAGTGCACGACTAATAGTTGTCCTGTAGACAGATTCTCTCACCTGAGCTGTAGATCTCTGCAGCTCCTCCAGAGTTACCATGGGCCTCTTGGCTGCATTTCTCATTAATGATGCCCGGCCTGTCAGATTAGGTGGACAACCATGTCCTGGTAGGTTTGCAGTTGTGCCATACTTTTTCCATTTTCAGATGATAATGATTGAACAGTGCTTCGTGAGCTGTTCAAAGCTTGGGAGATTTGTTTATAACCTAACCCTGCTTTAAACTTCTCCACAACTTAATCCCTGACCTATCTGGTGTGTTCCTTGGCCTTCGTGATTCTGTCTGTTCACTAAATTTCTCTAACAAACCTCTGAGGGCTTCACAGAACAGCTGTATCTATACTGAGATTAAATTACACACAGGTGGACACTATTTACTAATTAGGTGACTTCTGAAGGCAATTGAATCCATGCGATTTTAGTTAGGGGTATCAGAGTAAATAAAGGGGGCTAAATACAAATGCATGCTACACTTTTCAAATATTTATTTGTAAAATAATTTGAAAACCATTTATCATTTTCCTTCCACTTCACAATTGTTTACCACTTTGTGTTGTCTATCACATAAAATACATTTATATTTTTGGTTGTAATATGACAAAATGTGGAAAATTTCAAGGGGTATGAATACTTTTTCAAGGCACTGTAGTTGCAACATCCATTCCTTGATGCTGTGGGCTTCATCTGAGGATCCACCGAGGCATCCACTTAGCAATGCTGTAGGTTGCATGTTAGAAGGATTGGAGTCCTCCGTTTTCTGGGTATATCTAGAGTTCCTTTAATCAGCATCAGCGGTATACAACAGACTCCAGACCACGAGGGGGGTCTCACCGCTCACCCTATGCATTTTGCCCCTCTCACTGACCAGGGCTTCATCTGAGCATATGAGGGGATTGGGTGGCGACTCCTACATATATACAGTGTTTGTTAATTTCTAATCCTGCCTCTTAACCATATATAAATACAATAAAAATGAGAAATTTAAAAAAAGAACCCATACAATTATTGCAGCAGCGCTTAATAACTGGATAATAAAATCCAATAGATGAGGTTGGTGAATATAGGCATTAAGCGCATAAATAAATAGATAAATACGAATAATTTACACCTATAAGTGAGTAAATATAGATAAAACTAAATACGAATAAATAAATATGTATAAATAGGTAAATAAATAAATATCCGTATTAAATATCTATATCGGTGTCAATAGTTCATTTGTGAATAAAGCATAATAGTCCAGTAATATCCAGATAAATAATTGGGGTTGTAGATAAACACGCTTTTATATTCATGTGATGTGGTATAATCTCTTAGGTTCTTCCACCAGTGCACTCCACCTCGTGAAAACAGGTTCCCCTATGGGGATGCACTCACCAGAGCCAAATCAAATACAGGCATGTAATCTCCCAAAAGGAATCTGCTACCTCCTTTTTCCTCCAATCACCTCCACAGCCTTTGGTCAACAGCTCACCAATATCAGCCAAGACATATATGAAAAGAATTGGATCCACATAGTGTGATATTGCTTTAAACGATTTATTCACCCCCCCCCCCAGGAAAATACCCCTTCATAAAATATGCATACCAAAATGACAATAAAAAACAGCATAAATGATAAATGTAGATGTTCTACTCTGCCTGGTATCACTTTCCGGTGTTGCAACGCTGATTTCCGCTCAGCCGAGCGGTAAAGCCAGTGTGTAGAGAGCTTCCCGGTCCGTGGAACGCAAGGCTGGAGCGCAAAACGTCACTTCCTGGTTGCCTGGTCTACGTCCCTGATGCGCGTTTCGTCATATCCGACTTCGTCACGAGGGCGTGACCAGGCAACCGGAAGCGATCTTATAGTGACTGATAGCGCAAGAGACCAATCAGGATGCTCGCATGTGTTTAGATGGAGATTCTATACTTTGCGGTTACGATGTCCTCAGACTTCCTGCTTAATGTGATTACATACACCGTCAGGGTGTCTATGGAGAATTTGTATACCCATGATTTTTTTGTAAAACCTTGTATCTTTATGTATTAATATAAAAGGGATATCGCTATATCCAGATTCCCGGGTAAGCCCCGTGGTCAGTATGATACAATGCAAGAATGAGCATATCACTATGTCATTCCGCAGGTGTAAGAATAATTCCAAATATATGGCAATTAAAATCGAATGAATTAATTCAGTTCTACATGCGAGACCTCGAGGTCTAATATCAAATATATGCATTACATAAGCGTATATTAGCCAAGAGTGATTAAAATGATGCCAATGAAGGAAGGATGCGGTTCCAGTTATTTAAAGTTATAGTGCTTGAGATATAAATGCATTTTGAAAAATGCCCATAATTGAATATGGAATTAAATTTACAACTCAAATTAAGATTAATTAAAACTAAAATACCAGAGATAGAGATAAAATTAGGGGACTGGTTATGTATATCTGATCTAAAATTCAGGTCTGATAAATTAAATAACCATAAATAGCCATAAATAACCCTAAAATTATTTATGATAATAGAAATATCCAAAAATTGTTTATGATAATAAAAATAAAAATATACAAAAAAATCTCCAAAAAAGGCCGATAAAGATCTCAATAAAAACAGGATTATTGATTCATGCGATAAAATTATGTGATAAAAGTATATGCCATATAATCTTGGCATATAATTTTATCACATAATTTTATCGCATAAATCAATAATCCTGTTTTTATTGAGATAATTAATTTTAGGGTTATTTATGGCTATTTATGGTTATTTAATTTATCAGACCTGAATTTTAGATCAGATATACATAACCAGTCCCCTAATTTTATCTCTATCTCTGGTATTTTAGTTTTAATTAATCTTAATTTGAGTTGTAAATTTAATTAAATTTTAAATATTCAATTATGGGCATTTTTCAAAATGCATTTATATCTCAAGCACTATAACTTTAAATAACTGGAACCGCATCCTTCCTTCATTGGCATCATTTTAATCACTCTTGGCTAATATACGCTTATGTAATGCATATATTTGATATTAGACCTCGAGGTCTCGCATGTAGAACTGAATTAATTCATTCGATTTTAATTGCCATATATTTGGAATTATTCTTACACCTGCGGAATGACATAGTGATATGCTCATTCTTGCATTGTATCATACTGACCACGGGGCTTACCCGGGAATCTGGATATAGTGATATCCCTTTTATATTAATACATAAAGATACAAGGTTTTACAAAAAATCATGGGTATACAAATTCTCCATAGACACCCTGACGGTGCGCTATCAGTCACTATAAGAAGATTGCTTCCGGTTGCCTGGTCACGCCCTCGTGACGAAGTCGGATATGACGAAACGCGCATCAGGGACGTAGACCAGGCAACCAGGAAGTGACGTTTTGCGCTCCAGCCTTGCGTTCCACGGACCGGGAAGCTCTCTACACACTGGCTTTACCGCTCGGCTGAGCGGAAATCAGCGTTGCAACACCGGAAAGTGATACCAGGCAGAGTAGAACATCTACATTTATCATTTATGCTGTTTTTTATTGTCATTTTGGTATGCATATTTTATGAAGGGGTATTTTCCTTGGGGGGGGGGGGTGAATAAATCGTTTAAAGCAATATCACACTATGTGGATCCAATTCTTTTCATATATGTCTTGGCTGATATTGGTGAGCTGTTGACCAAAGGCTGTGGAGGTGATTGGAGGAAAAAGGAGGTAGCAGATTCCTGTTGCGAGATAACATGCCTGTATTTGATTTGGCTCTGGTGAGTGCATCCCCATAGGGGAACCTGTTTTCACGAGGTGGAGTGCACTGGTGGAAGAACCTAAGAGATTATACCACATCACATGAATATAAAAGCGTGTTTATCTACAACCCCAATTATTTATCTGGATATCACTGGACTATTATGCTTTATTCACAAATGAACTATTGACACCGATATAGATATTTAATACGGATATTTATTTACCTATTTATACATATTTATTTATTTATTTATTCGTATTTAGTTTTATCCATATCTACTCACTTATAGGTGTAAATAATTCGTATTTATCTATTTATTTATGCGCTTAATGCCTATATTCACCAACCTCATCTATTGGATTTTATTATCCAGTTATTAAGCGCTGCTGCAATAATTGTATGGGTTCTTTTTTTAAATTTCTAATTTTTATTGTATTTATATATGTTTCCTTGATTTTAAGCAGCTGCTATTAGTGTACCACCTTTTACAGTGAGCACACTAAAATACGGATATATTTATTTATTTATATATCTTTTATATTGTGTATATATCAAAAACAGCGAGATTCATCATCCCATAAGCGCAGAGAGTTGTTTGATATAGGAGGGCCCACACATCAAACATCCTTTTTTAACCAACTGCCTCTTAACCACTTCAGCTCTGGAAGGTTTTACCCACTTCCTGACCAGGCCATTTTTTGCAATACGGCACTGCGTCTTTTTTTAGCTGTCAATTGCGCGGTTGTGCAACGCTGTACCTAAATAAAATTGATGTCCCCTTTCTCCCACAAATATAGCTTTCTTTTGGTGGTATTTGATTACCACTCTGGTTTTTTTTTTTTTTTGCGCTATAAATACTGACAATTTTGAATAAACAACACTATTTTTTACTGCTATAAATTATTGTTTTTACTAGCAATGGTGGCGATCATCGATTTTTAGCAGGACTGCGACATTGTGGCAGACAAATTGGACACCAAGACCCCTTTCACACTGGGGCGGCGTTAGCGGTAAAGCACCGCTAGTTTTAGTGCCCAAATGCGGCGCTTCAGCAGTGGTGTCCATTAGAGAGGAAGTAAACCCTACTGGAAGAATGCCCTCTGGAGAACATCTGCAAGAAAAGGACGTACTTTTTTTCCATGACCATGCTGTGTTTGTGCCCCTTCAACTGAGAGTTTCTGTGCTCAAACTCTGCCATGACAACAAGTTAGCAGGGCATTTCGAGATGACCAAAACCACAATCTGCTTTTGCAAACCTTTTGGTGGCCTACCCTCAAGGCAGACTGCCACGCTTACGTCAATTCCTGCCCGGTATGCAATCACAGCAAAATGGAAAATAATAAATCATGGTGTCTCCTACGCCCCCTGCCTGTTCCCCCAGATCCTGGGAACAGATCAGCATGGATTACATAGTGGAGCTACCACCCTCTGATGGGTTTACATCCATATTTGTTGTTGAAGACCGCCTTACAAAAATGGCTAATTTTATTCCATGATTGGCACCCAGAAACAGCTCAGGCTTTTATCAAGGAGATCATACGTCTCCATGGGGTCCACAGCAATATTGTATCGGATCGTGGGGTCCAATTCACCTCTAAATTCTGGAAGGAGCTCTGTCTTGCTCTAGACAATGAGAACCACTACTCTTCGGCCTACCACCCTCAGACCAATGGACAAACGGAAAGCACAAACCAAACTCTTCAACAGTACCTTTGTTGTTTCTCTACCTTTGCCCAAGACAATTGGGCGTCCCTACTTCCTTGCGCAGAATTGGCATACAACAATGTAATACATTCTACCACTAAGCAATCACCGTTCTACGCCAACCTGGGGTACCACCCAGCTTCGGTCCCGGCTGTCTGGAACAGAGTGGAGTTTCTACACAACAACTTAGAGCTCCTAAAGGATACCATGGCCAAGGCACAGCTGGATTACAAGACCATCTATGATCGAAGGCGGTGGGGGGACCTGGATCTTCAACCGGAAAACAAGGTTTGGCTGTCTACCAGGCATTTGAAGTTGGCCTGTCCCTCCAAGAAATTGGGCCCTTCCCTGTCCTGTCCCGATTCAACCCTGTTGTCTACAAACTCAAACTGCCCTCAACTTACCGGATACACCCCATCTTCCATGCCTCCCTCTTGAAGCCTGTGGCCCTGAACCCCTTTGGGGAACATGGGCCCATCCTCTGCCTCCCTCTATGATTAAAGGGATTGAGTAGTACGAGGTGAATGCCATCCTGGACTGCCGTAGAAGGGGCTACGGACGCCAATTTCTGGTACAGTGGAGGGGTTAGGGCCCTGAAGAGAATTCCTGGGAACCTGAGTCGCATATCCATGCTCCAGATCTTCTCCGGCGGTTATTTCAGCGAGCTTCATCCCAGACGGGTGTCCGGAGGCCGCACCCTTTGGGGGGGATCTGTAAGAGTCCAGGGCTTACTACACATGCACCAATGGCGCGTTGCCGCAAGAGGAAATTCGTGCCAACTGAGCATGCGCCAAAGACGCCTCAGTGTTCCAACCCACACCTACGCAGAAGACCTGGTGGAAAAAGGAAGGAAAATGCCCAGGAGCCGCACATGAAGTGACCTCAACCTGATGGAAAAAGGCAGGAAAATGCCCAGGAGGCGCACAGGAAGTGACCTCAAACTTCCCTATATAAGCCCAGCCCAGTAACTGACAAATTTCTGGATTATCTTCAGTTCCCCCTTGTTCCTGTGCTAGTGTGTGATCTGTCTGAACTTGGAATCCTATTTGACAACTCTTGCTGCTTGCCATTGACCTCGGATTTGTACCTTGACCATTCTACTTCTTTGCCTCCTTTTGTACTCTGCCAGATTTCTTCTAAATTAACCCTTTTATACTTTGTTGCCAAACTGGACCTCGCCTCGAATCTCGGACTAAGGCTTGCACAGTGCTCTGCACCCGTGCCACTCTGTGTCCACCAAGTCTGTCTCCATCTCCAGAGGCTTCAGAGACCCGAGGTGCAAGGGAGGCCTCCCCACTACTTCGGTCTCATCTCAGGTACGTGGCCCACATGACCACATGGCTGATTTGTTTATTAATGGACACATCACAAGAAAGATTGCAAAGACAGCTCATTGTTTAAACCCAGAGGCATTGTGCTTTTAAGCTTCTTTTTGGAGCAATATCTTATCTTTATTCCCTCTCCTCTTTGATAATATCAGTTGGTAAATGGCTGCACATTTAATCCCCTGTATTGAGGAGTTATGGCATTGTTGGAAATGTATTACTAGCAGGTATTCTTCATCTTTTCCTGTTATACTACTGAGATGTTCTCCTATTCTTTTTCTGACCTCCCTCCGTGTTTTACCAATATATATCTTTTCACAGAGGCATATAATTCTACACTGCTCAAAAAAATTTAAGGAACACTTAGAAAACACATCAGATCTCAATGGGGAAAAATATCTTGCTAGATATCTAAAATGATATGGACTGGGTAATGTGTTAGGAACAAAAGAATACCACATCGTTTGATGGAAAGGAAAATTATCAACCTACAGAGGGCTGAATTCAAAGACACAAGTGAAAAAATTATGCAGCAGGCTAGTCCATTTTGCAGAAATGTAATTGCTGCAACTCAAAATGGTACTCAGTAGTTTGTATGGCCCCCGCATGCTTGCATGCATGCCTGACAACGTCGGGGTATGCTCCTAATGAGATGACGGATGGTGTCCTGGAGTATTTCCTCACAGATCTGAACCAGGGCATCAATGAGCTCCTAAACAGACTGAGGTGCAACCTGGCGGCGTCGGATGGACCGAAACATAATGTCCCAGAGGTGTTCTATTGGATTTAGGTCAGGCGAAAGTGGGGGCCATTCAATGGTATCAATTCCATTTCCAGGTGTCTTTGAATTCAGCCCTCTGTAGGTTGATCATTTTCATTTCCATCAAACAATGTGGCATCCTTTCATTCTTAACACATTATCCAGTTCATATCAGTATAGATATCCGGCATGATATTTTTCCACGTTGAGCTCTGATGCGTTTTCAAAGTGTTGCTTTAATTTTTTTTGAGCAGTATATATTCCCACCAAAGATTAGGAGCAGTTAAAATCTTGGAATTCCTTAATTTTATCTACATATGGAGCAGTGTCCACATGCAAATATGCCTTTTGGAAGTGGCTATAAGTTCAATGGAGTTCATTGACTCCTCTTGAACTCACTCCCAACCAGGGTATCTCCAATAGAGGGTGCCTTCCTGGCAATCATCCAGGGTTTGTCCCCTATAATGTTCGATAACCTTCGATCTAAGATCAAGATAGGCCAATGTTTATAAATTAGTCCCTGCAATTGGTCCCAATGGGCTCCATATCTAGTAACTAGGTCTATCTTGTCTGTTACGGTCCTTTTTTCTTTATATGTTCTTTTTGCTGTAGGATCTCCCCTCGATCTTGCCATAAGGCTCTAAGTTTGCAGATTTAGGGTATTCCCTTGCTCTAAACCTCTCCTGTAGTTCCAAGCTCTCCACATGGAAGTTTTATGAGCAGTTTCTTCGGCTTCTTAAGAATTGTCCAAGTGAAATCAGAGGCCATGGATGATGACTGGTGGCATGGAGGAGTGTTTCCCATTTTTCGTCCGTTTTCTAAAAGTGGTGGTCTCAATCCTGTCACCCACCTTTTTAATTTTTAGATCCAGGAATTCCATTTTACTGCTGGTCCACTTTATAAGTGAGGAAGATATTTCTATAATTTTAATTTAATACAGCAATATACTTGTGGAACTTCGCTACACACACATTTTAACCTTTGCTTTGGCTGGCTTGTGTAGACCTCTTCTTTTTCCCACCATTCTGGAGCCAAGTAGAGACATGCATAGGTGGGGGCACATGCAGTGCATCATTGCAACACCCCTTGTCTGGCGGTAAAACTTTCCATGAAAAATAAAGAAATAATTTTGCAATAAAAAATAAAGAAAACTTCAAGCAAGAACTCATTGTAAGGGCCAGACATATCCAGGCTATGGTAATTCTACCACTAGGCATTTAATTCTCTTGTCCACATATTGTCCTAGATGTAGATGCTCCGTGGGTCCTCCATTAGCAGAGACTATTGGTTTTATACGGTGGTCTCTGTGGGTCTTTATGGTCTTTTGGCGTTATGTAGAATGTGGGAATATTATACTGTTTTACCTTCAAATAGTCTTTCGTTTTTCTTAATTAGGCCCACTGCGAAGACTCTGGCAATTTTGTAATTCATTTCAGTGATTAAGGAGGGAAATGGGTTCTGTGTACACCTCTCGTAACACACAGTGTCATTAAGTTACCTGTACACTTGCTTAAAGGGGTTGTAAACCCTCATGGTTTTTCACCTTAATGCATTCTATGCATTAAGGGGAAACACCTCCTCCTGCTGCAGCCCCCCCCCCCCCCCCCCAAGCCCCCGTTTTACTTACCTAACCTCGATCCTCTACTGGCCAGGAACGAACAGACCAGCTCTAGCTGGTGTTCTGAATGGATAGATTGATAGCAGCGCAGCCATTGGTTCCCGTAGCTGTCAATCAAATCCAATGATGCAGCGGTGGGGGCCGAGTCTTGTATTTTGTGAATGGACACAGATGCAGGACTCGGGAGAGCATCCACACGGGTGTCCACCGTAGGAGAGAGCTTTTCCAACGTGGACACTGGATGCGGGGAGGAGCCAGGAGCGCCGCTGAGGGACCCCAGAAGAAGATGTTTGGAGCAAAACGAACTGCACAGTGGAGATAAGTATGACATTTTAGTTTTTTTTGTAAAAAAAAAACAAAAAAAAACAACGAAGCTTTACAATACCTTTCTTTCTTCTTCCTTCCAGATTACCGCATTTCCCCACTTGTCACTGGGTTTAATCACTATTCCTTTCATCTCTCTTAGTTCTTTTAGGGCCATTTGTTCTCAGTCTAATGAGATTGTCCTGTCCAGAGGCAAAGTATGTCCAATCCATATCCCTAATCTCACTTGCCACAGTCTGGCAGCTGTCAGTTTGCTACCACAATGGCAACCAAGATGTTGAAGTGACACTTTAGTTAAATCAGTCCAGAAGTTAACCCAACTCATTGCCCCATCCCATGTGATTCTGGCCAGTGAACGCTAAAATAGTATTGTACATTTAAATGGATTAAAGAGATTACTTTAACTTTTAACTCTGTCCTCCATCCTGTATGTGTAAAGGAAGTAAAAATAAACAAAGGAGATTTCAAGAGGCTGGACCCTTGATGGATTTTCTTACAGCATAAAAAATAAATGTAAAATGTTAAAGGTTAAATATGCACAAAGCTCATGCCATTGTCCTGATATTTTAAAGAAGCTAATTAACTTTAAAGCCCAACTTTAAAGCCCAAAGTTCCTTGCATTGTGGCTTCACATTTCTGTCTAGGGAACAGTCAAATTACTTTTACTTAAATAATCCTCTGCTCCCCTGGTAGGTGGTGCTCCTCCATGCTCCAGCAGTACCTCATGTTATGTGCCTTTCATCAGTCTTGGTGATGAAAGAAGAATGCAGGCGTGGAGCCTGCTGGAATGGAGGATCAGGTACCCTTGCATTGCGGGCGCAGCCTCACTTCAAGAAAGCATCTTTACAGTTCCTGGAGTTCAGCTTTAAAGTATGGGCTTATGCCAAACACTTAGCAACATCTATATTGACAGGCTATATATTTCTATATATTTAATGGTCTTTTGTATTCTCTTGGATTATATGAATCTGTTACACTTGTGCATACTTAAGCATCCTCTGTTTACATGTCATTGTACCGAATCCTTTTGGTGTATGTACAGTTACACAATACATATAAAATAAAAACATACATTTGCAATTCAGCAAATTATTTGACTACTTACAGCGTGTGCCGTTTCTTGCTGACCATTGTTACGGACCCCATAGTACAAGGTTATTTCACGGAATACAGCAAGCAGGAGGTGGACCGCCAGTTCCTGATCTTGGCTTTTACATTCCTTAAAAAAGCACAATACATATATCATACTGAGCTAAAAAGTTTAGAAATAAAACAGAGATTCATATAGGAGGAAACATTTGGACATAAATAAGTATGCTTCAGAAAAAGTCCTTTGGAATATTATGCAGATCTTTTCATTCCCATAAAATAAACTACCTTTTGCACACTCCATTTCAGGGAGTGGTAACTGCTGTTTTAGGTTCCTAAAGGACACATGCCTTAGCAGCCCAGGTGGTGTTTAGGAGCTTACAGAGGGGTTTGGCACCTCAAAGAGGGCCTCAGGTACTGAATGGGACACAGTTCTTGGAAGCATGTAATGTCTCTAGAGCGGTACTGTGAACAAGGTCAGGGAGTAACCAGTGATCTGTGAATTCAGGTAAAGTGTATGTACAAACCCAATTCCAAAAAAGTTGAGAAGCTGTGTAAAATCTATATAAGAACAGAATGCAATAATTTGCTAAGCTCACAAACCCGTATTATATTCACAATAGAAAACCTATCAAATGTTTAAACTGAGAAAATTTACCATTTTAAGAAGAAAATAATGTAATTTTGAAATTGATAGCAGCAACAAATCTCAAAAAAGTTGGGACAGGGCCATGTTTATCATGGTGTAGCATTTCCTCTTCTTTTAACACTCTGCAAATGTCTGGGAACTGAGGAGACCAGCGTTTTGGGAGATGGATGCTTTCCCATTTTTTCCTTATTTGGGTGCTAACTGCTCAACAGTCCCTGGTCTTTTTTTGTTGTATTTTTTGTTTTAGGATGTACCAGATACTTTCAATTGGTGGAAGGTCTGGACTGCAGGCAGGCCAGTTAAGCACCCAGATTCTTCTACTAAAAAGCCATGCTGTTGTCATAGATGCAGTATGCGGTTTAGCATTGTTCTGCTAAAAGTGCAATGCCTCCCCTGAAAAAGACATTGTCTGGATGGGATCATATTACTGCTCCAAAACCTGGATATATCTTTCAACATTGGTGGTGCCTTTCCAGATGTGCAAGCTGCCAATTCCATACGCCTTATTGCATCCCCATAACATCAGTGTGTTGATAGCAAGCTGAAAGGTCCCTCTTCTCTTTAGTCCAGAGGACACAGCGCCCATGGTTGCCAAAAAGAATGTCACATTTCGATTCGTATGACCACAGAATAGTTTTCCACTTGGCAACAGAGCACTTTGGCTCAGAGAAGACTGCAGCATTGCTGGATCATATATAGATACCACTACTTTTTGGATGCATGGCGAACTGTGTTCACAGACAGTGATTTTTGGAAGTATTCCTGAGCCTGTTTTAAATGCACTGCTGTCTGAGGGCCCAAAGATCTCTTGCGCACAGGGATTTTCTGAATTCTCTGAATCTTTTGATATTATGTACTCTAGTAGATGACGATACATTTAACCACTTCAATACCAGGCACTTATGCACCTTCCCGCCCAGACCAATTTTTAGCTTTCAGCACTCTCACACTTTGAATGACAATTACTCAGTCATGCTACACTGTATCCAAACAAAATGTTTATCATTTTCTTCTCACAAATAGAGCTTTCTTTTGGTGGTATTTAATCACCACTGGGTTTTTTATTTTTTGCGCTATAAGCGATAAAACAGCGAAAATTTTGAAAAAAACACACTTTTTTTTTGTTTCTAGCATAAAATTTTGCAAATAAGTAATTTTTCTTCATAAATTTGTGCCAGAATTTATACTGCTATATATCTTTGGTAAAAATAATCAAAATTTGTGTATATTATTTGATCTTTGTGAAAAGTTATAGAGTCTACAAACTATGGTGCCAATCACTGAAAATTGATCACATCTGATCACACCTGATGTACTGAAGGCCTATCTCATTTCTTGAGACACTAACAAGCCAGGAAAGTACAAATACCCCCCAAATGACCCCTTTTTGGAAAGTAGACAGTCAAAGGTATTTACTAAGAGGCATGATGAGTTTTTTTAAGTTGTAATTTTTTCCCACAATTCTTGGGAAAATTAAGATATTTTTTTTTTTTTTTTTTTTTTACACCAACTGGTCATATTAACAGGTTATTTCTCTCACACAGCATATGCATGATTGCAACTACATTCCTCTACTCCTCCTGAGTATGGCGATACCACATGTGTGAGACTTTTACACAGCCTGCCCACGTACAAAGGCCCAAAATTGAAGTAGCACTTTCAGGCGTTCTACAAGCATAAATTACACATATCCTTTCTCAACCACCTATTACACTTTTGAAGGCCCTGGAGCACCAGGACAATGGAATTATCCACAAAATGACCCCATTTTGGAAAGCTAACACCCCAACGTATAATCTATGAGGCATAATGAGTCTTTTGAATGGTTCATTTTTTTCCAGAAGGCTTTGGAAAATGTGGAAAAAAAATGAAAATGCATTTTTTTTACACAAAGTTGTCCATTTATAAGATATTTCTAACACATAGCATGTACATAGCAAAAATGACACCCCAAAATGCATTCCTCTACTCCTCCTGAGTACGGCGATACCACATGTGTGAGACTTTTACACAGCCTGGCCACATACAAAGGCCCAACATTGAAGTAGCACTTTCAGGCGTTCTACAAGCATAAATTACACATATCCTTTCTCAACCACCTATTACACTTTTGAAGGCCCTGGAGCACCAGGACAATGGAATTATCCACAAAATGACCCCATTTTGGAAAGCTAACACCCCAACGTATAATCTATGAGGCATAATGAGTCTTTTGAATGGTTCATTTTTTTCCAGAAGGCTTTGGAAAATGTGGAAAAAAAAATGAAAATGCATTTTTTTTACACAAAGTTGTCCATTTATAAGACATTTCTAACACATAGCATGTACATAGCAAAAATGACACCCCAAAATGCATTCCTCTACTCCTCCTGAGTATGGCGATACCCCATGTGTGAGACTTTTACACAGCCTGGCCACATACAGAGGCCCAACATTGAAGTAGCACTTTCAGGCGTTCTACAAGCATAAATTACACATATCCTTTCTCAACCACCTATTACACTTTTGAAGGCCCTGGAGCACCAGGACAATGGAATTATCCACAAAATGACCCCATTTTGGAAAGCTAACACCCCAACGTATAATCTATGAGGCATCATGAGTCTTTTGAATGGTTCATTTTTTTCCAGAAGGCTTTGGAAAATGTGGAAAAAAAATGAAAATGCATTTTTTTTACACAAAGTTGTCCATTTATAAGATATTTCTAACACATAGCATGTACATAGCAAAAATGACACCCCAAAATGCATTCCTCTACTCCTCCTGAGTATGGCGATACCACATGTGTGAGACTTTTACACAGCCTGGCCACATACAAAAGCCCAAAATTGAAGTAGCACTTTCAGGCGTTCTACAAGCATAAATTACACATATCCTTTCTCAACCACCTATTACACTTTTGAAGGCCCTGGAGCACCAGGACAATGGAATTATCCACAAAATGACCCCATTTTGGAAAGCTAACACCCCAACGTATAATCTATGAGGCATAATGAGTCTTTTGAATGGTTCATTTTTTTCCAGAAGGCTTTGGAAAATGTGGAAAAAAAATGAAAATGCATTTTTTTTACACAAAGTTGTCCATTTATAAGATTTTTCTAACACATAGCATGTACATAGCAAAAATGACACCCCAAAATGCATTCCTCTACTCCTCCTGAGTATGGCGATACCACATGTGTGAGACTTTTACACAGCCTGGCCACATACAAAGGCCCAAAATTTCAGGCGTTCTACAAGCATAAATTACACATATGATTTTCTGACTACCGATCACATTATTGAAGGCCCTTCATATTTCTAACACATAGCAGGTACATGCCAAATAACAAAAGATTACCTGTGGTTTTAGAAGTGCAGTGGTCCACAGAGGAGAGCATCGGTCCAGGCAGCAGGCAGGAATGAGGTCAGTGACATAAAAGCAATCATCCAGGCAGCAGGCAGGAATACTGTCCATAGTTCGTAGAGGCAGAGATACTGTCAGCACAGCCAGAGCACAGCCAGAGCACAGCCAAAGCACAGCCAAAGCACAGCCAAAGCACAGCCAAAGCACAGGTCCAGGTAGCAGGCAGAGGTGTCCTGGCAGAAATACTGTCCAAAGTCAGTAGAGGCAGCAGGTAGATATATGGTCAACACAGCCAAAGTATTGGTGCAAACAGCAGGAAGAAACATGGTCCATAATGTCATGGGTCATTACAGGCAGCAATATGGTCAGCACAGCCACAAGTGTTGGTCCAGGCAGCAGGAAGGACCATCAAGCTTAGGGCCAGGGGGACAGGGGTAGAGGCTTCTCCCACCCAAATCGCTTTGAAGCCTCTGGGCAACCAGACCCTGTTCTGGGAGCACAGAAAACGAAAAACTGGTTTTCTCTACTCAGAACGCTATTCTGAAGCCCCTCACATATGTGAGACCCCTGTGTCCTAAAGTAGATGGCCAAAAGATCAGTCCAAGTGGCAGGCAAAAACATAGTCCATTAACAGGCCAAGGTCGGTGCACGTGGATGTCAGAAACATGGTTTAAATCGGCAGGCAGAGGCATCGTCGGTAATCAGGCTGAGGTTGGTGCACGTGGAAGTCAGAAACGGGGTTTAAATCGGCAAGCAAAGACATTGTCGGTAAACAGGCCAGGGTCAGTTAATTAACATGGAAGGTAGTAACAGGGTAGCAGGCAAATGGGGAAATGGCAGTCTGTTAATAATTTAGGGGAACTAATATTGGATGGATGTATGATAATTTTTGAAGCAATTGCCGATGCACAGGCCGGGTTGGGAGGGACAATCTGGACAATAATAGCTGGTATCTCTTCTTACTCCTCCTCTGCTGCATACACGGCATTTCTTCTGGCGTCTTCTTCCAGATTCTGTGGGGGGAAGGCTAAAGGGATAGTGTGGCTCGTGAAGTCGACTGACACTATCAGAGCGAATGCTTTCTGGGACGGGACCATCTTGGTAAATGAGGGCAGTGATGATGTCTTCAATATACTTGAGATAGGTGATGTGTTGATTTTGAGTTGCTGTTTGGTAGCAGACAAACGAATTAAAAAGGGCCATGTGAAACAGGTGAAACGCAACTTTCTTGAACCAATAACGGGACTTTCTGGTTGATAAATAGGGCTGTAGCATCTGATCATTTAAATCCACCCCCCCCATGTACATGTTGTAGTCGTGGACACATTCGGGCTTTACAATGGGGCCGTGTCTTCTTTGGATCTCCACCATGGTGTCATTGTGGATGGTAGAGAGGATGTGGACATCTTTCTTGTCCCTCCACTTCATGGCCAACACCTCCTCGTTCCTCATGAATGCCGATTCTCCATTTTGCAATTTTTTTGTCAGCAGATTTTGTGGGAATCCCTTACGGTTTTTTTTGAAGGTACCGCAGGCTGGGGTTTTTTTACTATAAAGATGACGAAAAAGGGGCAGACTGGTATAGTAGTTGTCGACATATACATGGTATCCTTTTTCAAACAGGGGGTATGCCAGCTCCCAGACAATTTTCCCACTGGTTCCAATATATGTGGGACAATCACGGGGCTGGAGCTGGGAGTCTTTGCCTTCGTAGATCCGGAATGTGAAGACGTATCCAGTGGCTCGGTCACATAATTTATTTAATTTCAGCCCATACCTGGCTCTCTTGTTTGGTATATACTGCTTGAAGTGCAGTCGGCCAGTGAAATGTATGAGGGACTCGTCCACACAAATTTTTTGGTCTGGGATGAAAACTTCTCTAAATCGATGGGAAAAGGAATCGATTACGGGGCGTATCTTGTATAATTTGTCGTGGTTTTGATGATCTCGGGGAGGGCACTGTAAATTATCATTGAAGTGGAGAAAACGCATAATCATGTCGTATCTTGTCCTGGACATGACAGAGGAATATATGGGCATGTGTTGGATGGGGTTGGTGGACCAATATGCATGGACTTCGTTCTTTTTTGTAAGCCCCATATTGAAAGTAAGTCCCAAAAACAATTTAAATTCCTCCAGTGTGACACGTCGCCACTGGAACATGCGGGCGTAGGAAGAATTGGGGTTGGCAGCAATAAATTGGGATGCGTACAGATTCGTTTGATCTACTATATTCTGCAGAAAATCTTCAGGGAAAAATAAAGAAAAATAATCAAATTTAGAAAAATTGGTGGTGTCAGGCTGCACACCTGGCTGTGCGGTGAAAGGGGGGATGATAGCGGATCCTGAGTTGGCAGGCAACCATAAGGGGTTTGCCAGGGCATCGGGAAGGTAGGACTGGATTCTTTGGGTTGGGCGTATATTTGCAGTACTGTACATTGTACTGTACAGTCTTGTACTGGGCTCCTCTTCCTGGGGTCTGGCGCTGCTGGTGGTGGGCAGATCTCCTGATCTTGGTCCTGATCTTGGTCCCGATCTTGGTCCCGAACTTGGTCCCGAACTTGGTCCCGAACTTGGTCCCGAACTTGGTCCCGAACTTGGTCCCGAACTTGGTCCCGAACTTGGTCCCGAACTTGGTCCCGATCTTGGTCCCGAACTTGGTCCCGAACTTGGTCCCGAACTTGGTCCCGAACTTGGTCCCGATCTTGGTCCCGATCTTGGTCCCGATCTTGGTCCCGATCTTGGTCCCAATCTCATTCTTTTGGGAGGGACGGTTTCCTCTGCGGACTCGGAATCTGATCCACTACCCTCCACTGGCTCGTATTCCGAGCCAGAATCGGATAATGGGAGCTCCCCGCTACTCTCATCATCCGACATGGCAAGAATTTCATATGCCTCCTCAGGTGTATAATTCCTTTGGGACATTATGGCAGTGCTTTTTGGCGGGCCTGTGTAATGGTACGGCTGGTGGTAGTGGTACCGATGGAGGTATTAGTGGCAAGCCTGTGTGGTGGTACTGGTGGCGGTATGGGTGGTGGTGGTGGTACTGGTGGCGGTACGGGTGGTGGTGTTACAGGTGGCGGTGGTACTGATGGCAGTACGTGTGGTGGTGGTACTGATGGCGGTACGGGTGGTGGTGGTGTCGATGGCGGTACAGGTGGTGGTGGTACTGATGGCAATACGGGTGGTGCCGGTACAGGTGGTGATGGCGGTACTGATGGCGGTACAGGTGGTACCGATGGCGGTACAGGTGGTGGTGGTACCGATGGCGGTACGGGTGGTGGTGGTACCGATGGCGGTACGGGCGGTGGTGGTACAGGTGGTGATGGCGGTACAGGTGGTGGTACCAATGGCGGCACTAGTGGCGATACTGGCAGTATAGATGGTGGGCCTGATGGCGGTACTAGTGGCGGTAGTGGTAGCCTGTGTGGCAGTACCGATGGCGGTGGGCCTGTGACAGATGGGCTGATTGGCAGATGGGCTGATTGGCAGATGGGCTGATTGGCAGATGGGCTGATTGGCAGATGGGCTGATTGGCAGATGGGCTGATTGACAGATGGGCTGATTGACAGATGGGCTGATTGGCTGGGCTGTGTGACAGGTGCTCTTTATTGGGGGGGGGGGGGGGGGGTGTGTTGTGCACAGTAATACAGTAAAAAAAAATTAAGAAAACTAATCTCACTTACTGATCCCTGCTCTCTCCTCACACGATCGGTGTGTGTGTGAGGAGAGAGCAGGGATCACATAGTAACTTGTGTTTTGTTTACATTTGTGACCGGCTGTGATTGGACACAGCCGGTCACGTGGTAAACAGCCAATTTCATTGGCTGTTTACCCTGATCGGGGAAGCGCTGTGTCCAAGGGACACATGCTTTCCCCGATCCCCGCTCTGCGCGCCCCTGGCGGCGCGCACGGAACTCGCCGCTTGGATTTACGTTACCGGCGATCGGCTGTGACTTTGACACAGCCGATCGAGTGGTAAACAGCCAATTACTTTGGCTGTTTACCGTGATCGGGGAAGCGGTGTGTCCGAGGGACACACGCCGCCCGCGATCGCCGCGCTGCGCGCCCCCGCGGGCGCGCGCCGGCATGTTATCCTGAGGACGTCATATGACGCCCAGTCAGGATAACTCAACCACTTCCCGGACGTCAATACGCTATTGACCGGGCGGGAAGTGGTTAAAGTCTTTGCAATTTTGCATTGAGAAACATTCTGAAATTGTTTGACAAATTTTAGATGCAGCTTTTCACAGAGAGGTGAACCTCTGCCCATCGTTACTACTGGGACACTGACTCTCTAAGGGCTTTTTCACACGGACGGTCCGTATGTCCGTTTTTCATCCATCCGTTTTCGGATGAAAAACGGACATACATGTATCCCTATGGGATAGCGGGTGTCAGCGGATGAGCATCCGCTGACACCCGATCTCGTCCGTGCCCGCTATGGTCCGTTTCTGCAGATGGAGGAAACCCCTATTTTTCCATCCGTCTGCAGAGCGGATCGGATGATGACGGACTCTACGGTCCGTCGGCACCCGATCTACCACGGGGCAGATCTGCACTGATCCGCCCCGTGTGAAAGAGCCCTAAGACACTCTACCCAATCATGTTACTGACCTGTTGCCAATTAACCTAATTAATTGAAAAATGTTCTTCCAACTCTTCATTGTTAGTACCATTTATTTTTGCCAGCTGTTTGTTGCTCTATTTTGAATCGTATTGCTGCCATGAATTTCAAAATTGCCTTATTTTTTTTCTTTTCTCAGTTAAAACATTTGTGCTAAACAAAATATCGGTTTAAGAGATTTGCAAATTATTCCATTTCGTTTTTTGTAGTTTTTACAGTGTCCCAACTTTTTGGAATAGGGTTTGTATAACCAAAACTTTTAGTTTTGGATAAGGTAGGGAAAGAATAAAAATGCTTTCAAAAAGGTTTTTTCTTGCTGTGTTTCCTGCTGGGGAGTTCTCCCCTCACATCCTCTCCCAGAGAAGCAACAAGAAGTAAGAAGAAATCTCCCCAAACTAAAGGGAATTTCATTTTTAGACAGCAGTCAACAGAACAGTTCTCCCCTTTGGAGGATTTTACCCCAAACTGCATATACTGTATGTGAAGTGTTTTACATCAACAGATACTTTTGTACTTCAGGCAACCCACACAGAATAGCCAGGTCTTAAAGGGGTTGTAAAGGCAGACTTTTTTTTTTATCTTAATGCATTCTATGCATACGATAAAAAGCCTTTTGTGTGCATCAGCTTTCCTCAGCCCCCCTAGCACTTACCTGAGGTCCCTCTCTGTCCAGCGATGTACATGAGTGTCTCAGCCATTCCAGATTCTCCTGGCTGAGACACAGAAGCGGTGCCATTGGCTCCCACTGCTGTCAAAGTCAGCTCACCAATTAGGGGAGAAAGGGGGCAGGGTCGGGGCTTGGTGTCTGAATGGACACACGGAGCTGTGACTTGGCCCGGGTGCCCCCATAGCAAGCTGGTTGCTGTGGGGGCACTGAACAGGAGGGGCCAGGATCACAGAAGAGGGACCCAAGAAGAGGAGGATCCGGGCTGCTCTGTGCAAATCCACTACAACAGAGCAGGTAAATATAACATGTTTGTTATTTTTTATAGGGAAAAAAAAACAGACTTTACAATCACTTTAACCAAAAATGTGATACCGCTTGATTTAGCTACTGTAACTACTCAAAACACACTCCCAGGCTACTAATTGAGCAACAGAGGAGCAACAGCGGTCACTGCAGTAGAGCCTTACTGCAGAAGAATAATGGATCCTTGAGTTTGCTTCCCACACCCAGTCTGAAAGCTGCTACTGTATGCTCAGGATTAGAGGTGGCCGATATCATGAAAACGGTACTTCCAATGGGTGCATTTAAAATGCATTACATTATTGTCTGTTTTTCATGAGGTAATAACTGAGTAAATGTGTTTATTCAACTTTGGTGAAATATGTGAAGGAATGAATATTATATATACACACACACACACACACACACAGTATCTCACAAAAGTGAGTACACTCCTCACATTTTTGTAAATATTTTATTATATCTTTGCATTTGACAACACTGAAGAAATGACACTTTGCTACAATGTAAAGTAGTGAGTGTACAGCTTGCATAACAGTGTAAATTCCCCTCAAAATAACTCAACACACAGCCATTAATGTCTAAACTGCTGGCAACAAAAGTGAGTACACCCCCAAATTGGGCCCAATTAGCCATTTTCCCTCTCCGATGTTATGTGACTCATTAGTGTTACAAGGTCTCAGGTGTGAATGGAGAGCAGGTGTGTTAACCGTTTGCCGACCAGCCGCCGACATTATACGTTATATTATCACGATCCCGCAAGCCGTCGTAGCTATATGTCGGCTCCTTTAAGCGGGATAACAGGCGCGCGCTCGCTGCACTGCGGAGGTGCCCATGCTCATGGTCGATGGTCGCAATGGCCACCGGCCATGAGCGATCGCGGGCACGAGAGGCAGAACAGGGAAGTGTGTGTGTAAACACACAAATCCCTGTTCTGTGAGGAGAGACAGATCGTGGGTTTCTAATAGCTAGGAATCATGATCTGTCATTTCCTCTAGTCAGTACCCTCCCCTACAGTTAGAAACACACACAGGGAAAACCATTAACCCCTTGATTGCCCCCCTAGTGTTAACCCCTTCCCTGCCAGTGACATTTTTATAGCACTGATCGCTGTATGGTCCCAAAAATGTGTCAATGTTCGATGTGTCCACCATAATGTTGCAGTCCTGATAAAAATCGCAGATCGCCGCCATTACTAGTAAAAAAAAAAAATAATAATAAAAATTATATAAATCTATCACCTATATTGTAGACGCTATAACTTTTGTGCAAACCAATCAATATACGCTTATTGCAATTTTTATTACCAAAAATATGTACTGTAGAAGAATACATATTGGCCTAAACTGAGAAAAAATTTGCTTTTTTAAAAAAAAGGGGGGGGGAGGGATATTTATTATAGAAAAAAGTACAAAATATTGTGTTTTTTTCAAAATTGTCGCTCTCTTTTTGTTTATAGTGCAAAAAATTAAAAACAAAGATGATCAAACACGACCAAAAGAAAGCTCTATTTGTGGGGAAAAAAGGACTTAAATTTGGTTTGGGTGCAGCATCGCACGACAGCGCAATTGTCAGTTAAAGTGACGCAGTGCCGAATCGCAAAAAATGGCCTGGTCATTCAGCAGCCAAATCTTCCGGGGCTGAAGTAGTTAAATTTGGTTTTCTTGCTCTCCCTCTCTCATACTGGTCACTGGAAGTTCAACAGGCACCTCATGGCAAAGAACTCTCTGAGGATCTGAAAAAAAAGAATTGTTGCTCTACATAAAGATGGCCTAGGCCAGGGCTCAAAATTTCAAATCCTGAGCTACTAGCCAGGCCTTAAGGGTTACTAGCCACCAGTTGCCCCAACTGATCCCTACCCTGCACAATCCCTAATTCCCCCCCCTAAACACGCCCTCGTAAATTATCTCATGAAATGATACTTAAATGTTTTATGCAGAATTAAAGTTACAAAAATAAATATTAACAGCAACTTTATCAGTGCAGCCTCACCTGTGCCCACCATTGCAGCCTCACCTGTGCCCGTCATTGCAGCCTCAGCTCACCTGTGCCTGCCAAGGAAGCGAGCATGCAAGAGAAAAGCCGCGGGATTACAGAGCGGATAGCCCGTTGTTACAGCTGAGTTTACATTACAATTGTCTCCCCGCCGCTCGTGGTTACACACAGCCCTGCCTCCTGACCCCATGCCTGTGATAGACAGAACACGTCCCAGCATTGGACTGGCATTCTGTCTATCACAGGCGCGGGGTCAGGAGGCGGGGCTGTGTGTAACCACGAGTGGCGGGGAGACAATTGTAATGTAAACTCAGCTGTAACAGCGGGCCATCCGCTCTGTAATCCCGCTGCTTTTCTCTTGCTGCATGCTCTCTTCCCCTGGGGTGATAGATGGGAGAACGGCTTCCGATCAACCCCGCATGCCTGCTGTACTCGCCCCCCCCCCGCACCTCCAGGCAGCCCAGCTCCTCGCCAGAAACAATTTTCCACTGGCAAAATGCGAGTAGGCGAGTGGAAAATTTGAGGGCTGGCCTAGGCTATAAGAAGATTGCCAAGACCCTGAAACTGAGCTGCAGCATGGTGGCCAAGACCATACAGTGGTTTAACAGGACAGGGTCGCCATGGTCGACCAAAGAAGTTTAGTGCATGTGCTCAGCGTCATATACAGATGTTGTCTTTGGGAAATAGACGTATGAGTGTGGCCAGCATTCCTGCATAGGTTGAAGGGATGGGGGGTCAGCCTGTCAGAGCTCAGACCATACTCTGCACACTGCATCAAATTGGTCTGCATGGCTGTTGTCCTAGAAGGAAGCCTCTTCTAAAGATTATGCACAAGAAAGCCCCCAAACAGTTTGCTGAAGACAAGCAGACTAAGGACATGAATTACTGGAACCATGTGCTGTGGTCTGATGAGACCAAGATAAACTTATTTGGTACAGATGGCGTCAAGCGTGTGTGGCGGCAACCATGTGAGGAGTACAAAGACAAGTGTGTCTTGCCTACAGTCAAGCATGGTGCCAGCACTGGGGTGCTACAGTTCATTGAGGGAACCATGAATGCCAACATATACTGTGACATACTGAAGCAAAGCATGATCCCCTCCCTTCGGAGACTGGGCCGCAGGGCAGTATTCCAACATGATAACCCCAAACAAACCTCCAAGATGACCACTGCCTTGCTAAAGAAGCTGAGAGTAAAGGTAATGGCCTGATCAAGCATGTCTCCAGACCTAAACCCTATTGAGCATCTGTGGGGCATCCTCAAACGGAAAGTCGCCAACATCCACCAGCTCCGTGATGTTGTCATGGAGGAGGGGAAGAGGACTCCAGTGGCAACCTGTGAAGCTCTGGTGAACTCCATGCCCAAGAGGGTTAAGGCAGTGCTGGAAAATAATAGTGGCCACACAAAATAGACCCTTTGGGCCCAATTTGGACATTTTCACTTAGGGGTGTACTCACTTTTGTTGCCAGCGGTTTAGACATTAATGTCTGTGTTTTGAGGGGACAGCAAATGTACACCCACTACTAGCAAAGTGTAATTTCTTCAGTGTTGTCACATGAAAAGATATAATATATATATATATATATATATACATATATATATATATATATATATATATATATATATATATATATATATATATATATATATATATATATACACATACACACACACACACCTGGGTAAAATTTAAAATGACCACTGGCATATTTTGATACGATCTAGCAATATAAAGGATATAGTAGTTACAAGGACATACCCTGTGGCTAGGCGTGCTAGTAACTTAAACAACACCTTGGTCCAATCAGAATTCATTAAGACAAGCAGTAGAAATTGTCTGACTGATCTTCCAGAGCTAAAGTGAAAGAACCCCTGTGGCCATTGTACGATATGTAGATATGTTGATTGCTGTGTTGTTCACCAACTCTGATGGCGTAAACAAATATAATATTTAACAGTTTATAAATTGTGCTACTACTAGGGTACTGTATATTCTGGAGTGCCCCTGTAAGAAATTATGAGTAAAACAAAGCATCAGCTGTGCATCAGGGTTGGTGAACACATCAAAAGCATCAGTCTAAGAGAAGAAAATGCTATTGGATTATACTTTGCTGAATACCACAATGGACAACCCAGGGGGCTCAAAGTAAAAGGCTTTTTTACCCTTATATTCAGGGCCGTCCGGGGCGTGGCTTGAGGTTCATGAGAGCGGCTGCTTAGATCCACAGCTCCGGCTCTATCTTCTCATCCTGCAGGTATCCTGTGTCCAAACTTTTCCCAAAAGGCACCAACTCCTTGCTAAGGACGGCGGGAATCCGATACAGGCATTATGGTGAACAAATACGGGCCACCCGCACCCCAGTCCACGGCCGAACAGCTAGCTAAGTACCACAGGCAAGATTGTGCCGATCCCGCAGCCATGCATGAAGCCACGCTGCAGCCTTCCCTTACCTCAGCACAGCTCTCTACACAAGGGGTGAGTGACTCTCTGCCTAATGCCTTCTGCACCCAGGATGACCACCTAACACCTCTAGATTCCCCTACATGCTCAGGGGAATGCATTTCACCAGGCCCCTCTTCAGATGAGCCCGCCCTAGCTGAAATCATGCTGCCTGTAAAATACTGTATGGCCTCTCTCACAGTTCAAATGGAAAGCATCCATATTGATTTCTCCCTACTGAAGCAGGACATGCAAAACCTGCGGGAGAGGACAGGGGGTGGATGGGGCGAAAGAACGCATCGGCTCCCTGGAAGACACGGTGCACCCCTTAGCTGCTACTCATTCTCATTCCTCTGATTTGCACCTAAACCCATACTGCTGTGGATATCCTGTAGAATGTACTTTTCCTACCCATTCCTACTGGATGTGCTACATTGCCCCTGCCGCAGACCTGGTAGTTGCCTTTGCCAGTTCTGCCACTTATTCTCCCCAACGTTCGCTCCTGTTTTGCCTTTCATGACTGTTGTTTGTGCCTTATATTACAGGTGAATCCCATATCCTACAAGATGGACGCATACAGCTTTCTTGAGAGCCTTACTGGACCTGCCACCTCCCCCATACCAGTAGGTGGCGAGGCCACAGGTTTTTATGTTCCCTTCCATAACTGTTGCTGGGGGTTTTTTTTCTGTTCGGGGAACCAAAGCTCACTATAATTGGGATAGTTGAGCAGGGTTGGGGGGTTTGTTTTTTTTCTCACGCTCTGGTTGCTGAGGAGAACTGGACCTTAAGGGTTTTCTCTGTTTTTTATGTTCCTATCGATGCTCCTGCTCTGATGATACTGCACTTTCACCCCAGATTCTACTAAAAGCAATGTCACACCTTTAACATATATTTACACGGTTCACATTGAAAAAAGCCCACAAAAGCTAAATATTTTAACTGTAAATAACTTTTCAATGCTTTGTATTGCTGACAGCTGAAGTGTACACAAAACAGTAGGGATCAGTAATTGTTATCATCGAGTACTAAAAAAAAAGGTATCGTAAAAATAAAAAATAGTATAAAAAAACTGTATTATTGTAAAATCTACAATACCTTCATAGCAGTTGCAATCCTTTCTTCTTTGCCTTCCATCATAGCTCTGCTTATACCCTCCCTCAGTACTTTGTAGCTTTCACCACATACCAAGAAATGATCCATGTGATTGGTCTCAGTGTCCTGCAATAACGAACATAACATAGGCCGGGTAATGAATGTCATTTGACATTGCCAGATGTAAAGATTATAACATATATACAGAGTGCAGTTTGTTTGATCTATAGCACTTGCTATACATTTTCAAATAAAACTGTACACTAAGAAAATGATGACAATATGAAAATGTGAAACGGTAATTGCCCCCTCCCATGCTGAATCATGAATGAACTGTGATTAACCACAATTGAGTTAAATTTCACTTGCCACACCCAGGCCTGATTACTGCCAGACCCGTTAAATCAAGAAATCACATAAATAGAAGCTGTAACAAAGTGAAGCACGCTAACAGATCACAAAGAGCCACACATCATGCCACAATATAAAACCATTCAAGCACAGATTAGAAACAAAGTAATGTACATGTATTGGTCTAGGAAGGGATTCAAAGCCATTCTAAGGCTTTGGAACTCCAGTGAACCATGGGGAGAGCCATTATCCACAAATGGAGATAACTTGGAACAGTGGTGAACTTCCCAGGAGTGGCTGGCCTACAAAAATTACTCCAAGAGCATGACGACGACTCATCCAGGAGGTCATAAAAGAACCCAGATCAACATCTAAAGAACTGCAGGCCTCACTTGCCTCAGGTAATATCATTGTTCATGATTCAACAACAAGAAAGAGACTGGGCAAAAATGGCATCCATGGGAGAGTTCCAAGGCCAAAGCCACTGCTGACCAAAAAGAACATAAAGGCTCATCTCACAATTAAATCCAATTAAGATGCTGTATCATGACCTTACACAGGCCGTTCATGCTGGAAAACCCTCCAATGTGGCTGAATTAAAACAATTCTGCAAAGAAGAGTAGGCCAAAATTGTTCTACAGCAATGTGAAAGACTTATTGCCAGTTATCGCAAACGCTTGACTGCAGTTGTTGCCGCCAAGGGTGGCACAAACCAGTTATTAGGTTTAGGGGGCAATTACTTTTTCACATAAAGCCAGGCAGGTTTGGACAGCTTTTTTGCCTTAATAAATTAAACCATCATTTAAAAATGTAATTTTGTATTTACTCGGGTTATCTTTCTGTAATAATAACATTTGTTTGATGATCTGAGTAATTTAAGTGTGACAAATATGCAAAAAAATAAAAAATCAGAAAGAGGGCAAATACTTTTTCACACAAATGTAGACACTGGCAAAAGCTTCACTAGGTCCACCCATTAGCCCTCGTTCACTTCGGTTTGATTTGACATGCGATTTGACATGTCAAATCACAGCCTACTACCAGAAACTGCACTGTCCCAATCGGTGCAACGCTGACTTTGTGGCACCACACCGATTTCCTAAAGTAGTTCCTGCACGAACCCGCACAGATGTCTTTCTTATCGCCCCGAACTCACACTGAAATGCAGGTTTGAAATCGTGCGAGTTCAGCTCAACTCCCACAATTTCAAAACCGTGTTCAGTGGGAACGTACTCTTAGTGTCCTCCATATAACCTTACCAATTTTGTTGCAAGCAGCAAGAGATCACAGAGACTAGAGGGGAAGGACCTGTGCCCCATACTGTACTCTAAAATACAACAGTAAATTTACTGGTAAGTCAAAATTCTTATCTTTATCTTGTTCAAATATTTTATTAAACACTTGCTGACGGGCCATAGGTGAAAGACAGCACGGTCGGCTTATTCTGGGAGGGTCTCCTGGGGTGCGCACCCGGGAATATCCGTGACCGCCGTGTCCCGAGGACCCGGCACATCACGGATCAAGGTAAATGGCCGCTGACAGCAGCCGTTTACCACGTGATTGCTCCATCAAATGACAGAGTGATCATGTAAACAAACCGGCGTCATGTCCGGTTCATCTTTCCCCTCCCAGTACCGGCACAGTGCGAGGGGAGAGATCAGTGTGCGGTGGATGTGTAGTGTCCACAGCGCTGATCTGTGCTCATTCCAGCACTCATCCAGCCATCCCATGCATACTCAGCAATACTCATCCATCCATACTCATCTATCAATGCTCAGCCATCCATGCTCAGCTATACTCATCCATTCATCCATACTCAGCAATACTCATCCATACTCAGCAATACTCATCCATACTCATCCATCCATGCTCAGCAATACTCATCTATCCATGCTCAGCAATCATCCATCCATCCACGCTCAGCCATACCTATCCACACCCATCCATACCCATCCACCCATACTCAGCCATACGCAGCAATACTCAGCCATACGCAGTCATCCACATTAATGGCTCATTAATAGCTCAACCATGCTTAGCCATCCCTATCCATGGCTCATCCATGCCACATCAGTTTGCATACATGCCACTAAAGTGCCTCAAAGTGTAATAGGTAGTCAAATTAGATTTCAAAAGTATGCCCCTAGAACGCCTGATGGTGCTCCCTGCAGGTTGGGCCTCTGTGTGGCCAGGCTGTGTAAAAGTCTCACACATCGCCATACTCAGGAGGAGTAGCAGACAATGTTTTGGGGTGTAATTTTTGCTATGTACATGCTATGTGTTAGAAATATTGTGTAATTGGACAACTCTGTGTAAAAAAAAAAAAATGCATTTTAATTTTCTTTCCACGTTTTCCAAAAACTTGTAGAAAAAAAATGACATATTCAAAAGACTCATTATGCCTCATAGATTATACGTTGGGGTGTTTTCTTTCCAAAATGGGGTAATTTTTGGGGCGTTTTCATTGTCCTGGTGCTCCAGGGCCTTCAAAAGTGCAAGAGGTAGTCAAGAAATTAGATGTGCAATTTATGCTCCTAGAATGTCTGAAGGTGCTCCCTGCATGTAGGGCCTCTGTATGTGGCCACGCTGTGTAAAAGTCTCACACATGTGGTATTGCCATACTAAGGAGGAGTAGTAGAATGTATTTTGGGGTGTCATTTGTGGTATGCATATGCAATTTGGTGAAAAAAAAAAATCTTGATTTTGCAAAGAATTGTGGTAAAAAATTACAACTTCAAAAAACTGACCATGCCTCTTTCTAAATACCTTGGAATGTCTACTTTCCAAAAAGGGGTCATTCGGGGGGTATTTGTACTGTCCTGGCTTGTTAGGGTCTCAAGAAATGAGATAGGCCGTCAGTACTTCAGGTGTGATCAATTTTCAGCGATTGGCACCATAGCTTGTGGACCAAATAATATACATCGATTTGGATTATGTTTACCACAGATATGAAGCAGTATAAATTTTGGCCAAAATTTATGAAGAAAAATAATAAAAAAATGTGAAAAAGCAAAATGTGATAGTCCATAACTGTGATGTTCCAACTTCACTTGGTAATAAATATTGTGAATCGCTCAATATGAAAAAGTCCAAACGGGTTAGTCTACCTCCACCCATTGATCCACACAAGGCTTACCAGATAGTGTTGACCACCCACCACAGATGGTCAAAACAAACATGTAATGGTGGTCTCTCTGGATTGTCAATGTCGGTAAGCCGTCCTGGACCAATTGTTGTATACTTCACTGGCTAGATGCTCCGTGGGTAAATAGGCAAACAAAAAGGCCCCACATAGGGTAACTCCATAAACTTTAACATTTTATTGAATAAAAGCAACAAAACATACAGTATGTTAAGATTCTAAATTGCTTTGTACATTTAAAGTCTGTGGGTATACACAAACTGCTTACTATTCGCCTTCGGTATCGTATGCTGTGACATCGTTTTTCTGCTTTTAAATCAATACAATTTTTAAGTTTATGGAGTTCTGCTATGTGGGGCCTTTTTGTTTGCATATTTACCCACGGAGCATCTAGCCAGTGAAGTATAAAACAATTGGTCCAGGATGGCTCACCGACATTGAGAATCCAGAGAGACCACCATTACATGTTTGTTTTGACCATCTGTAGTAAATGGTCAACACTATCTGGTAAGCCTTGTGTGGATAACTGGGTGAAGGTAGACACCACGCACTGGGTTTGGACTTTTTTATATAGAGTGGACTGATTCACAATATTCATTACCAAGTGAAGTTGGAACATTACAGTTATGGACTATCACATTTGTTAGCGCAACATTTTTTCTTTAGTTCAAACAGTGTCTGTAAATTCAGCCTTAGTCAAACAAGTCACATGTTGTGCACCTGTAATAGAGATGAAGTTAAGGGGTTGGAGTGGTGTTGAATTTTAGAATTTGCTACAAAGCGAGGGAACCACTAGTAACTTGGGGGAAATCTGTAGTTTCCTCTGGGCACTGCCTATGCCAAGTTTTCCTACTCCCAAGTGCCTGTAATCCTCTATTGCTAATTGAAGGTAACCTGTGAGATAAGTGTACAGATAAGGGTCTTACAAGCACTACATCAGTAGCTGCAAAAGAACTTGCTGTTGAGAGGTGGAAAATAAAATTCTAATTTGAAAAGCTAAATGTTACAATAGCATAACCTATTAGGCTAAATAGTTAGACAATACATTTAGGGAAATACACTCAGAGTGCAAGTCCCCTTGTACCTATGCCCTTAGAGCCTTTTGTGTATAGCACTGCAGTATGTCTTGTAGAATAAGTATGTAGTGAACAATGTCACGGTGGCCTTCCCCTTTAGGTTTCTCCAGAGTCTGGGTGCCATAGGAATGGACCACGGCCCTGGACCTGTATTGCAATCTGGGGCTAACTACACTTGTTGTGCCACGTGCTAACGTGAACACCGAATGCAGGACCTAGTGCTCAAAGCAAACAGTACAGGCCAGCCCATTGACTACTGAGTCTGAGTATGTTCCCAAGGTGTGCTCGAAGGTCAAAGATCTGGAAACTGCTAATTAAGGCAGTAAGCAGTCATATCTTGATAGAAGTGTCAGTGGAAAGAGATAATTTAATCTGGTGAAAAGATAATAATAGGAAATGCTTCTCCAAGAGGAGAAGACATACATCACTAGCAAAAACTAGAGCCTCATGGAGTAGGCAGGATTATATGGGGACACTAGGGGCAGACCCAGCAAAGTTTTTGACAGTGTCCAATCACCAGAATGAAGTGGCATATAATCCATAGTCTAAGAACGGATTCCTGGATCCTTTACTGTAAAATAACGATATACCCATTGACTGTACATAAATATTGTCAGCTGATACCTTCCTGTAGTAAGCGAACACCACCACGTCTGGTGCACTGAAATCTCAAGCAGCTTTATCAGCTCTTCCTAGTCACCTCAGTGAGCTTCATTAACCCCCCCCCCCCTCTATTAAGGGGAAGAGGAAAAGGATACGTGTTCTGTAGTCAAAATCAGGAGTGAGCAGCCTAGGGGGAAAACACTGCACCTCTACAGATACAATACCGCAAGACCCCTTTCACAATGGGGTGCTTTTCAGGCGTTTTAGTGCTAGAAATAGTGACTGTAAAGCGCCTCTCAAGCCAAGGGGCGGTGTGCTTGCAGAATGGGAAAAAAAATACAAATAACCTCTTTGGGGCGGTGCGGGAGCGCTGTAGACACCGCTCCTCCACCTCCCCTGTCCATTGAAATGAACGGGCAGCGCTGCAGAAGCGCCTGCAAAGCGATTTGACAGTACCGCAACACGGGCGCTATTAACTCTTTTTTCGGCCGCTAGCGGGGGTTAAAAGCGCCCCGATAGTGGCCGAAAAGCGCAGCTATAACAGCTAACTCCAGTGTGAAAGGGGCCTTAGTAAGTATTGTTGTTCTAAAACAAGGGTCTCCAAACTACATCCCACAAGCCAAACTCCAGCCTGCTGTAAGATTTTATCCACCTCTCTGATGTAAAGGAGGGACTCTGATGGAGATCCTGCTGTAAGGGGGGACTCTGATGTACAGGGGGCTGTTCTAAATCATATCATGCTGATTACAGCAGAACTCCAAATAAAGCCTCACTTAAAACTAAACTAAGGCCATCAATTTACCTGTTTCATAAAAATAGTTACATTACCGGCATGTCAACAAAACTGTCAAACCATCAAATGGCTGGTGTCATAACTAATCATATGTGCAGCACCATGGCAGTTGCAGATCCAACAGAAGCCAAGATGCAGGCTTCTTGGCTGAAAAGGATAGGCAGGTTTAGTTGTGCTTTAAATTTGATTTGGTCATTTAAACATTTTTTTTTTAGCCTTCAAATATTTGGAAAACAAATGGCATGGTCCTGTACTGAATAGTTTGGAAACCCCTGTGTTACTAGCAGGATCACCAGGTCAAAATTAAGAAAATAAAGCCTGAAAAAAAAAAATGCAGCCACAATACCTAAGGACTGGTAAGCTATATTAACATTTTGTTCTTAAGTTTAGATACACCTAAAGTTGTCCACAGATATGAAAATAACTCATGTCAATCAGACAGATAAGCCTTTTAGCCAAATGGTCTTCTGATAAAGAACAATCGCATGGGTTTGCATACCTGTTTTTGTTACACTCAAGCTGACATCTGCAGTATCTGCCCATGCTTTCCTCCATACCTCGGCATACAGTATGCAGAAACGTGAGCACTGGATTCAGCTGAACATCATGTTAAAGAGCCACCCGAGTTTCAGAGGACAGTCAGAATAAGACTGCATGTCTGACCAACATTAAGGCTACTTTCACACCGAAAGCTCCCCGGTGCTTTTAACCCCCGCTAGCGGCCACAGAAAGGGTCAAAAGCGCCTGTTTTGCGGCGCTGCCAAAGTGCTTTGCAGGCGCTTCAGCAGTGCTGCCCGTTCATTTCAATAGGCAGGGCGTTTTGGAAGCAGTGTATATACAGTGCTGGCTAGGGAACCCAAGAAAAGGAGGATCTGGGCTGCTCCATGCAAAACCACTGCACAGAGCAGGTAAGTATAACAATCGTTATTTTTAAACTAAAAAAAACAAGATTTTAATATCAAAGAAATTTTACAGCCAAAAATGCAGATTTTTAGGTGTACAAAAAATAAAAATAAAAAAAATTGCTCTAATGCTGAAGTGGTTAAGGTGGTTGTAAAGGCAGAAGGCTTTTGATCTTAAGCCCCCCCCCCCCCCCCAATTCTTACCTGAGCCCATCTCTAGCTAGCGATGTTGCAGTGTCTCGACCTTCCAGTAATCTCCCTCCTGATTGACTAAGACACAGCAGCGGCGACATTGGCTCCACTGCTGTCAGTCAAAGTCAGTTAATAAATTAGGAGAAAGAGGGGGCTGGCCCGAACCACAGCTCTGTGTCTAAATGGACACAGGGAGCTGCGGCTCGGCTCAGCTGTCCCCATAGCAAGCTGCTTGCTGTGGGAGCACTCGACAGGAGGGAGGAGCCAGGAGTACTGGCTAGGGGACCCAAGAAAAGAAGGATCTGGGCTGCTCTGTGCAAAACCACTGCACAGAGCAGGCAAGTATAACATGTTTGTTGTTTTTAAAGAGAAAAGAATTTGACTTTAGTATCACTTTAAGTAACCTAAGAAACAACGGAGTCCGCTGCTTAAAACTGCCAATTTCAGCCAAACATTAGTGCTAGTAATGCAGACCGGCTTACGGTACCTTTCTAGGATCCTGCGAGCTGCTCTCATCAGCTGGACCAGAATGCTACAGCCACCGAAGCAACATGAATTTCAAAAAATGTATTACATGTGTGACATTGGAGTGTTTAACTCAAGTGGATAGATGCATTTTTGGTGCAGTGAGTCCTCATCAGACAGGCATATATAGTTAAGGGCCTGGTAGCCCACGTTTATTGAAAAAACAAAAAAACAAAAGTCCATCCAGAAATCCCACGCAGGGGTTTAACTTCATTAAGCACTTATAAATGAAAAAAACATACCAAGCCACCTGGCTCTCTCTTGTCAGCAGTTCCTCTGCTTGCTCACAACAGAGTTGATTCCTTCCAGCCCCCTGGACTCACTGGCTTCCTTAGTCTTCCCAACTCTCAAGGCTGTCCAGCCTTTCCCAGTCTCTGGGCAAAGAATCCCCCTTACACAGGGATGACCCCTCTACAGACACAGGTCTGTCTTCCTCCAGCAGCAGCAGCAAGCTGCTCACACTCCACCATCCTCCACTCACCAGCCCCTCATTATAGGGTCTGTGTGCAGCTGGGCACACACCTTGCTTGCTATCCTCAAGACCCGGACACAGGGTTGGAGATCCCATCCCACCCATGACTCTCAGGGATCTCCAAACTACAGACTCCCATCCAGAACTAGCAAAACCTGGAGAAAACTGACAGAGCAGTTTTCTCCATTTAAATTCTACAGTCTGTAGTCTTGCAGTCTGCAGATATGCAAACTCTGTGTAGCCTTTACCTCTAATTTCAAAGGGACAGAGCCCCGCTCTGCCACACATGCCAGTGGAAACAAACAGCCCTCCATGCCCCTCCTCCACCAACGTTGATAGTTTTCAACCTGCCCTGGTATTTAAGCCTAGCACACACTGCTAGTTTTTTTTTCATTCAACACAGAGGGCTAAATGTCGGAGCTGCTGTACTAACATCAGATGTTAGTACACAAATCTCCCCTACTGTCCTATTGTGTTCTGACAGGGGACCCCCCCCTCCCCGAGGGACGGACGCCCCCCCCCCCCCCCCCCCTCTGCCAGAACACTCCGGTCAGTGCTCTCAGCCATCGGCTGATGCCAACAATATTTTCAAGAGTAAAAAAACAGTGCAGTCTTTGTGAACTGATTTACATACAAAAGGCCCAACTCAGAGCGCTTTACCACACAAATAAATATCTTTGTTTCAGCCATGTGACTAATTTCAAATCTCATTGGACACAACTTATAACTGTAATTTCTTTAAAAAATAACTTTCCTTTTTCAGGTGTGTCAGCTTTGTCAACTGAGTCTGAATTAAAATAGACTTCAGTGCCATAAAACCTTTAGTCAATTTAAAAAACAAAACATTCTGATAAACTAGTAACTAATGGGAGGGAATAAAAACACAGAATGAAAAATGCTTTTGTAAAATTACACTAGTTTGTTTCTTTTTCTGTTTCCAGTATGTTTCTTTTACATTAAAGTACAACTAAAGGCAAAACGTATTTTTTAGTTTTGGATGGAGTGGAGAGGGATTAGAACACCTGTCAGTTTTAATTGCTGTCTGTGCCCCCATTAAGGAGATTCACAGGAGATTATCATTAGACGTGAAAGTAAAAGGAAATCCCAAATTTCGGGTTGTCCCCAGAAAAGTAATAGAGGAGAAATCTTCCAATGGAGACACTAGTTCAGGTAGTCCCCAAGAAATTCCCTTTATTTGCAGGGATTTTCTCTCACTTCCTATTTATCTATAGGACAGGAAGTGAAGGGAAATCTCTGCAATGGGACACAGATGGCGAAAAAAATCTGACAGGGGTTATAACCCTCCCTTACTTTATCCAAAATGAAAAAAAAACAAGTTTAGCCTATAGTTCTACTTAAATAAAGATTTTAAATTATAGCTTAACCACTTGCTGACCGGCGCACGACCATATACGTCGGCAGAATGGCACGTATAGGCAGGAGGGCGTATATATAAGTCCCTCCTTAATGCCTGTCCATGCCATCGGGAGCGGCGCGATCATCTCACGGGTAGGCTGAACAGGGAGATGCCGAGATAAACAGCATCTCCCCGTTCTGCCTAGCAACTAGTGATGCCGATCTCTGCTCCCTGTGATTGGAGCAGAGATCAGCATTCACTAGCTGACAGCCACGCCCCCCCACAGTAAGAAACACACCCCTAGGCATACTTAACCCCTACACTGCCCCCTTGTGGTTAACCCCTTCACTGCCAGTGTCATTTATACAGGAATCAATGCATTTAAATAGCATTGATTGCTGTATAAATGACAATGGTCCCAAAAATGTGTCAAAAATGTCCCATGTGTCCGCCCTAATGTCGCAGTCACAAAAAAAATCCATGATCGCCGTTATTAGTAATAAAAAAAAAATTATTAATAGAAATGCTATAAAACTATCCCCTATCTTGTAAGCGCTATAACTTCTGCGCAAACTGATCAATAATCGATTATTGCGATTTTTTTTACCAAAAATATGTAGAAGAATACGTATCGGCCTAAACTGAGGAAAAAAATTTTTTTTATATATTTTTTGGGGGATATTTATTATAGCAAAAAATAATGCGTTTTTTTTCAAAATTGTCGCTCTTTTTTGTTTATAGCGCAGAAAATAAAAACCGCAGGGGCGATCAAATACCACCAAAAGAAAGCTCTATTTGTGGGAAAAAAAGGACGTCAATTTTGTTTGGGAGCCACGTCGCACGACCGCGCAATTGTCAGTTAAAGCGACGCAGTGCCGAATCGCAAAAAGGGGCCGGGTCCTTTGGCTGCAAATTGGTCCGGTCTGAAAGTGGTTAAAGCAAATCAACTGTATGCTACAAGAAAAAAACAACATACTGCAAGCTTAGCACTTCTTAGATGTGGTGGCATTTGTTTTCATCCCCCCCCCCCCCTCTCTATTTTTTTTACCTGATAATCCTGCAAAGAAAACCCTTTGTGTTCCTTCATAACTACACTTTCTTTTCCATTGTATCTATGGAGGGAACCACAGTTGTCAAGCTGAACAGCAAACTTGTCTGCCTTTGTTCATCTCCATTATATGGAGGATTGATGGGACTAGAAGCTTTCAGAAAGTGAAGGATGTTTGTGCTTTCTCTTAAGCTCAATAGAAGCAACGAAGACACATATATTTTCAATAAAAACGTAAAATGTTTTTACACACACAAAAAAAAAAAAAGAAGAAATCTAAGGCTATTTTCACACTCGGACGGACGTTGGCGGTAACGTTTTACAGTTGTTTTAGCGGGGCTATTTGGCCGCTAGCGGGACGCTTTTAACCTAGCTTTGCCGGCGGTGCCCCATTTGATTTCAATGGGCAGGGGTGCTTTAGGAGTGGTGTATACAATGTTCCTACAGTGCTGCAAAGATGCTGCTTGCAGGACTTTTTTTTACTGTCCTGCAAGCGCACCACTCCAGTGTGAAAGCATTCGGGGGGGGGGGTTGTCAGGCAGGACGTAGGGAGCCCTGTAAATTCTAACAGCAGCCCTGTAAAAAACACATTGTTGTTGTTGGTCTAGCCAATTTTTTATGTATTACCTTATTGTGCAGCATTTGTGTAGGGAACAGCCATCTGAATGCAGGATCTTTAAAATATCTTTGGACAGTGTCTATGCCGTATAGGTTAGCCAGTTTGCGTATCAGATAAACTCGGTACCAATCATTGCCAGACTGGGAACATAAATCCATCACATGCCTCAGGTACGGTTCATTTGTGGCTTCTGAAACATAAGTCCAATGTTATATAATAATACTACCTCAGTAACAAAGATACAAAGCCAGACAACTAAATAGTCAGGATTGTTAAAGTGTTAATAAAAATAATTTTTTTATTAAATAACAACCATGTTATATTCACAAATGATCTATTGCACAGAGTTGCCCCAAACCTTCTCTTCTGGGATCCCCCGCCGGAGCTCTCCGCTTCTGCTCTTCTGTGTCGACTCCGATAGCAAGCGCTTACTATGGGGGCAAACGTGTGGGCTCCTTAACGAGCAGGGCTGTGTGTGTCCATAGACACACAGCGTGGCTTGGCCCTGCCCCCGCTCCCTTCTCACAAGATTTAATTGACAGCATTAGGAGTCAATAAATCCTGCTACTGTCTCTGTGCCTGTGAGGAGAGAGAGAGAGCAGCGATGCTACTCTCAGGCACAGCTCTGGATTGAAAGAAGCCAAATACGTATCCGGGAGGGGCTTATACTTGACGTTTTTTTTCCTAATGCACAGAATGCATTAGGAAAAAAGACCTTCAAGTGGAAGGAAAGCCTAATACGTAAATCCTCCCCTGCAATCACTATGTAAGCTAAGTTCAGCCTTCTGTCTCAAAATGAAAGAATCTCAGTTTTTATACTTTTTTTCCAGTATCCTAGTCTAATAGCAGCCAGAGTGCGTGGTTACTGAAGGCTAGTGACAATACTTTTAAATGAAGATGCACATACTTTTAGAAGTGACCCTGTTCCTGTGTAGCCAGGTTGGGAGGAGCTGATCATCGGTCCACTGGCCAGTGAAAGCTTGTGCATCTTCATTCATGAGAAAATGAATAAGAAAAAAAAAAAAAAAAAACATTCACACAGGAGGGCTGAGAGGTCCGGTGCACATATATAGTATAGCTGTGCAGGGCTCCACGATTCCAAATTGTAGTGAGTGTAATGCACAAGAAGAAAACTTCACATGATTCCACTTTGTAGTGTGAGTGTAACGCACAACAGGCAGAAAACTCCACATGATTCCACTTTGTAGTGTGAGTGTAACGCACAACAGGCAGAAAACTCCACATGATTCCACTTTGTAGTGTGAGTGTAACGCACAACAGGCAGAAAACTCCACATGATTCCACTTTGTAGTGTGAGTAATGCACAACAGGCAGAAAACTCCACATGATTCCACTTTATAGTGTGAGTAATGCACAACAGGCAGAAAACTTCACATGATTCTGCCCTGTAGTGTGAGTGTAATGCACAATAAGCAGAGAACTCCACATGATTCCAAATTGTAGTGTGTGTTGCTGTATACAGGTGCAGTGTGCTTTACATACAAAAAAAATACTGTGCTGCCTTTTAATGGGTGGGTTGTTGCAGCTCCACATAAAAAGGTCTTGAGCCATCTAATGCACAAACAATAAAAACAAACCAAAAAAGCACAGCCATCTAAGCGTAGAAGTTTAATGGGAAGTAAATGGTTAATAACAAACTGCACTCATTCTGTCTGGGAAGATACGGCTGGTCATCATATGCTCAGAGAAGGATCCCCTGAAGCATGGAAGGCTGCAGAGTTCAGCAGGTAAGTGGCTGGAATAGCAGAGTTTATCAAGAAAGCTAGTGCTGAGAGGTGAGCCACTGTGCTAGCTTTGCAGTGGGTCACCTCTCACCACCAGCTCCCCTGCTAAACTGCACATTCTGCAGATGGCTGGAAAGGACAGGGGCGGGTTTACTCAAACCTCTGCTGGATTTCCCACATAGTCAATAAGGCATACAAAACATCTCTTCTATCTTAAAGTCAACAAGCAGACATCTCAACTGTAGAAATCTGACCTGATGCAAAAACTGCTTTGTATACATATCAGGAAACATGCTTGCACTATCAGTTCCCCTGAAATTGTCCAGTTATTCCAACATCTCAGGAGCAGCTGACCCCCTGAACCCCTATACACCACACTTGACCCATCTCAGCAACAGAAGTACTTACCGAGATGAAGTCATTAAAATTATACAAACGACCTGGCCCTAATGGCATTACAGCTGCTTTTTAAAAGTGCTTTCTGGACATATTGGCTCCCTGACAGCATGGTGCTTTGAATAACTTCCGCAATCAACAATCTTTTCAACCAGTGATTGCAATGATGCTTAAATCCAATGCTGATGGCTCCAGCTGCTCTAACTAGGTCCATTTAATTTTTTAATTTTTTTTATTTTGGGAACCAGATTAAACTAAGATATGTGGGGACCTATTCATTTGGACCAAGTGTGTTTCATGACAACCAGGCAATCTAGGGACAACATTTGGAAACAGTTTTTTTCTGAACAATGTCTAAAGCAAAAACATTACCCTTATGCTACTGGCATTAGATAATCAAATGTCTTTTGACTCCCCTGTCCTGGCCATATCTCTTTGGCCTAAAATTTTGCTCCTGGGTCTCCACTTTCTGAAATTCCCCAGCTTTAAATCTTCTTTGTTCACAATCTGGCAAGCAACTAGGAAGGTCTGCCCATTACCCTTACTTTTAAAAGCATTGCACCCGCAACCAGTAGATCACTGGAGTAAGGCTACTTTCACACTTAGGTGCTTTACAGGCGTTTTAGCGCTAAAAATAGCACCTGCAATGCGCCTGTCCTGTGACTTCAGCCTGAGTGCTTTCACACTGGAGCCGTGCGCTTGCAGGATGCTAGAAACAGACCTGCAACCGCCCTGCCATTGAAATCAATGGCCAGCGCTGCCGAAGCGCCTGCTAAGTTCTGCGGCAGCAGCGCTTTGAACCCTTTATCGACCACTAGTGGGAGTTAAAAGAGCCCCGCTAGCGGCCCGAAAAGAGCCACTAAAACTAGTGGTGCTTTACTGCTGACTCCTCCAACACCTTAGCGTAAAAGTGCCCTATTGTGGGCTCTTGCAGACATGTCCTCTGGCTTTCAGCTTGTATTCCTGTACGGACTTTGTTTGAAAACCTGAGAACATGTCAGTAGACTACAAAAGCGCTCATCAGCACCCCCAGCAGCCCATCAAAAAGTTCTGGTGGGATAGTGTTGCCTAGGAAATGTCCCGACACTCTCCCACTACTCCGCTACCAGGCCAAGCTCTTCTTGTGTTAGCGCCTGCACGCTACAAACCTCAGGAGCCTGGCACCTGTTCTTCACTCCAGGTCAGGAGCTGCAAAAATCCCAGCGGTACCGATCTCAGGCTAGCTCCTTCTAGTCACAATGCTTGCAGCTTTGCCAGTTATTTCCCTAAGCCGGTCAGTCACACATCAGAACGGCAGATCAGTTAATTAACCCTGATGCCCGTCAGCTCCCTCCCTGCTTTTATCAGCCTGCCTTACACCCACATTGTGACTAGCAGATCAACAGAGGACATTTATTCACCACTGCTTCTAGTAATAATTCGTTTTCACCCAAAAAATAAGCAAACGACCCCTTAAAGAAAAAAAAAATCCAAAAAAATGTTCTTAAACTAAGTGCACTGTGTTCGGGCGCCGGACACAGTGGGAAGCGCCACGTCAATGCAGGCTTTTAACCTGTCAATTAGCTTCCGCCCGTAGAATCACTATGGGCGGGAGCATTGTTGTTTAGATTAGAGGTTATTTTAGAGGTGATTAGAGGTATTTAGAGGTTACTTCCGGGTTTCGTGGAATAGACGAAAACCGGAAGTGACGTCAGCAGCTCCGTTCTTTGCATGGCCCAAGCAGAGCAGTGCACAGGAGATCTGTGCATACTCAGCATCATACTACTGAGCACAGCCCTGTCACAGTCATTCAGTCGCAGAACCCAACATGCAGCTGACACAGTGTATTTCTCCAGGAAACCTGACACTAGGCTAATCTGGCATCAGCTTCACTGTGCTAGCTGCAAACTCTCAGCCAGAGCCCCACTGAGAACGTGCAGTGAGCTGCTTGGTCACTATGGGACACAAAGCTAAACTCTAGCAGTATGGATTCTCTGGAGAGGAGAGGTACAGAGCAGGTAGGACATGGATAGAGCATGGATGTTCCCATCATAGGATATATTATATATATATATTATATGCAACATGTCTTATGATATTCAAGCATTGAGCTTTATGTGCTGCTGAGGGACTGAGGAACCATTGTCATAGGCATGGACAGGACATCCTGAGACTTGTAGTTCCACAGAGATCAGAACACCATAGGTTTATTTGTGAACATGCACTTTAAGTGATAATTAAGGATGGCCTCAGGCGTGTTCGCACACGCCACGTGCAGAGCCTGCCAGGAAGTCGGCACGGCGCTGCGCTAATCACAGGCAGTGAGGCATTGTCCCAATGTGTGGCTGCAGAGATCGGGAAATGTCTCGCTGCCTGTGATTAGCGCAGCGCCGTGCCGACTTCCTGGCGGGCTCTGCATGTGGAGTGTGCGAACACGCCTGAGGCCATCCTTAGTGATAATACCTTGTGTAGATCTGCTCTGAGGAAGGGATCACCGCTCCAGGTGGATGTGTGGAAATGGCACTCTCCTCAAGGTGGAAGCATCAGGTGCAGGCTAAGCATATAGCAATTAAAAGAGGGAAGGTCTGGACAGCCGCACTCAAATAAAAACGCCTTTATTGTGCAAAATAACAAAAGTACACACCACAGCAGGGTACAGGATAAAAACTGACGCGTTTCACACTCTCAACAGTGCTTAGTCATAGCTATGACTAAGCACTGTTGAGTGTGAAACACATCAATTTTTTTATCCTGTACCCTGCTGTGGGTTGTACTTTTGCACAATAAAGACATTTTTTTTGGAGTGCGGCTGTCCAGACCTTCCCTCTTCTAGATCTGCTCTGAGTTATGGATTCAAGTGATATTTAACCCAAAGGCAAACATGTAAGATATTGCATTATTCCAGTCCCTACATGTGATGACTGTATTAGTTTTATTTTTTTTAGGCTTTCTTGTACTTCATTGTCTGCGGTGACCTCTGCCTATTGCTCTTTCCTGAGCACCTTTTTGGTGTTTCCTGTTTTTTTTTTCTCTGGTGAAAGAGGAGTGTGGCTGGGCTGTGAGATAGATTGATGTGTCATTAGAGTCCTGTGTATAATGTAGAGCCTGGTATATGATGTCCATAGTCCTGTGTATAATGTAGAGCCTGGTATATGATGTGCATAGTCCTGTGTATAATGTAGAGCCTGGTATATAATGTACAGAGCCCTGTGTATAATGTACAGCCTGGTATATGATGTACAGTGCCCTGTGTATAATGTACAGCCTGGTATACAATGTGCAGAGCCCTTTGTATAATGTACAGCCTGGTATATGATGTACCACAGGGGAGGGAGTGGGTGGATTATATAAGGGGTGGGGCTTATGAGAAGTGGGATGGGCCAAAACGAGTGGGCGGGGTCTGGCTCCCCCACCATGTTAAAACTTAACCAGCCGCCACTGGTGTGCACCTAATTTTTATGAGCAGTTGCATCTATTGTTCCTAGAGCCAGGTATTTATTTTCCACATGTTTACATAGGTGTTCACCTAAGGCTGCTGGTTTAATCTAAATATTTTCTACGTTACACTAAACTTTGGTTCAGCCTTCCACAACAGTCCCAGTTTCTCATGTGGCCCCTTGGAAAATGAAACGCCCACCCCTGCCCCTGACCTAATTGAGCAATGAACTCTTGCTGTGTGGGCACAGCCCCACTGCAAGGATTTTTTTTTTTTTAGCTGCCTGGTGTTGGGTTTTACCCATCACAAACCCTTGCAGCAGCATACCTACCTTATCCACCGCATGATGCATTAGTGCCAAAAGGTACTATTCCCTCACTGAAATATAATAGTGTAAAAATGACCGATATAGTTTTGCAGTTGTCAGCGCTGGCAAATTAGCATTATGAGGTGTCACACCAACTGCCCACTACAAGTGCTAAAATTAGGAACACATATATGCTTTTCCCACATACCTCTGGGTTTGACTGACATAATTTCTGCTGCCACATCAAGTGCCAGCCTCACCCGGGCCACATCCTGAAGGAGTTGTACAGATGTCTCCTCCTTTCTTTGTCGCTTGCTGCTTGTTAAGAAGTTTTGCAAGAATAATGCTTCTGCTTCCAAATATTCAAGTTTTTCATTATCATATTGAACTTTTTGTTTCCTTTCATACAGTGAATCCTGCAATGAAGAGAAAATAATAATAAATTAAGATAATATATATCTACTTGACCTCCGGAAGATTTACTCCCCTTCATGACCAGGCCATTTTTTGCTACACAGCACTGCGTTAATTTAACTGACAATTGCACGGTCATGCAACCCTGTACATAAAAGAAATGTATGTCCTTTTTTCAAACAATTCGAGCTTTCTTTTGCTGGTATTTGAGCACCACTGGGTTTTTTATGTTTATAAATAAAAAAAGACTGCCAATTTAAAAAAAAACAAAAAAAAAAACAAAACTGCTATAAAACATATCCAATAACAAAATTTCAAAAAATCTAATTTCCTCATAAAATTTAGGTCAATATGTATTCTGTTACATATTTTTGGTAAAAAAATCCCAAAAAGTGTATATTCATTGGTTTGCGGAAAAGTTATATCGTCTCCAAATTATGGGATATAAACTGGAATTTTAATTTTGTATTTTTTTTTATACTAGTTATAGCAGCGGTCAGCTACTTATAGCAGGACTGTGATATTGCGGCAGACAGTCTGACACTTGACAGGGTGATAAAAGGGTAAATGTGTACCTAATCAGTGTTCAAGTGTGGTGTTTTTACCAAGGGATGTGCTGGATTTTATTCCCTGTTTTGAAGGAAAACAAAATCCCCCACATCCCTGGGGACAGGACAGATCTCTGCATTGTTTACATAAGCAGAGCTCCGCCCTGTGTCTCTCCTTGACAATCAGTTTCTATGACTATTCACAGCAGGAGCAGCGCGCGTGCATGCCCCCTTTGCGTTAGTGCAGAATCACGTATACAGTGCTGTGAAAAAGTATTTGCCCCTTTCTGATTTTTTTTTGCATATTTTTCACACAAGAACAAGAAGCAGAAGGCGGCGACAGCGACGGCAACAGAAGCCCCGGCCACCGTCAAGAAGAACAGAAGAGACCCCCGAAGTCCGAACAAGACCCCCAGACGACGGCGGCAACAAAGAAGAAAGCCGGGCTCCTCCGATAGTGAAAGAGCTAGTAAAAGAGCAGAAGATAGCAGAGGAGTCCGGCAAGAAAACCCCCGGAGCTGTGCAATAAAGTATTATAAAAAATTGTGTCGTTTTTTTATTTACACCTTTTTTCTTAGGTGAATGGGTAGGGGTACCTCGTACCCCATACTCAATCACATAGGGTGGGGGGCCGGTATCTGGGGGCCCCCTTATTAAAGGGGGCTCCCGGATTCCGATAAGCCCCCCGCCCGCAGACCTCGACAACCAACGGCCAGGGTTGTCGGGAAGAGGCCCTTGTTCTTATCAACATGGGGACAAGGTGCTTTGGGGTGGGGGGGGCCGCAGGGCCCCCCTTTCCCCAGGGCACCCCCCATGTTGAGGGCACGCGGCCTGGTACGGCTCAGGAGGGGGCGCTTGCTCGTCCCCACCCCTTTCCTGACCGGCCGGGCTGCGTGCTCGGATAAGGGTCCGAGATGGATTTGGGGGGGACCCCCACGCCGTTTTTTTTCGGCGTAGGGATTCCCCTTTAAATCCATACCAGGTGACGGGGCTAGTGAGGTGTCAATGTCGCCGATCGAGGCGGCGGCATTCACTTCCTTCGCTAGTCCTGTCTACCTGGAGTCAAGTTCTAAATGAACGGACTTTGCTCCGTGTGTGGGCAAGTCCGTTCATTTCAAAAGTCCTGCGGACTTTGACCAAAAATCCGGCGGATTGTCCGTGGGAAAAGTCCGGGCGTGTGTGGGCAGGTCCACACGTTCGGAAAGTCCGGCGGAACTCCGCTGGAAAGTCCGGCGGATTGTCCGCTGGACTAGGTCCATCGGACAATCCCGCCAGAAAGTCAGAGCGTGTGTACACCGCATAAGGCTTTGGAACTCCAGTGAACCACGTGGAGAGCCATTATCCACAAATGGACATAACTTGGAACAGTGGTGAACTTCCCAGGCCTACAAAACTTACTCCAATAGCATGGAGGTCATAAAAGAACCCAGAACAACATCTAAAGAACTGCAGGCCTCACTTGCCTCAGGTAAGATCAGTGTTCATGATTTAAAAATAAGAAAGATACTGAGCTAAAATAGCGTACATGGGGGAGTTTCAAGGCCAAAGCCACTGATGACGAAAAAGAACATAAAGGCTCATCTCACATATACCAAAAAACATCTTGATTATCTCCAAGACTTTTAGGCAAATATTCTGTGGACCAGGGGCGGATCCAGGGGGTTCCGGAATGGGTCAATTGCCCCCCCCCCCCCCCCCGAGAAAATAGTGAGCAGGCTGTGCTGACGCCAACCCCCCCATCAGTCGTTGCTGACACAGGGCAGCGGCGCCGAAACTGACAGGCTCTGTGAAGGGAGTGACAAAGGCAGAGCCGCAGCTGTGGGGGATTTCCACCCCTCCTTCTCCTTGAGCCAAGCATTCACCTGGCAATGCCCTCCTATTGGCTACATTCAGGGCCAATGGCTGGGAAACTAGCAGCTAGAGGATTATGGGACATGTAGTCCCGGATACCAGCAGGCCCCAGGATGATTTCCTGAGAGGATTGCAGCCCCCAGCATGCCGAGCGGGAGGGGGAAGAGGAAGAGAGGAGAAAAAGAACCATAAGGCTGTCGGGTGGAGGAAACCAGTGATTCTATTATTATCCTCCAAGGTAAGAACTTAACTCCAGGTGGAGGGAGCGACGGGGATGGGGAGGCCAGGATGCAGGCTTCCATAGAGGTCCGGGACTGGCTACATCCACCGTTTCCTCCCCTCCACCTGGCTTCTCCCACCCTGTCCTCCCATCCACCTGGCTGCATCCACCCTGTCTTCCCCTCCACCTGTTTTTAAGGTAGAAGTGATTTTTAGGGACTTTAAATTAATTTATGACCTGGTAAGGCCATGTATTCCATCCCTTGGCCCGGTAAGGTCATACATTTCCATCCCTGTTATGATCAAGAGGGGGAGAGCAGGGAGTGGGACTTTGAATGAAGCCCGTGGTTGCAAAAAAAGTAAATAGATGAACATGGTTAAAATTTATTTGAAGCATGCCATATGGTGCCAACAGTTATATCAGATAAATACACGTGAATTGATAAAATGGTAATACAGTACAAGGATAATACTTGTATATCACAAAATATGTCAGACAAAAATTGAAAGTTCACCAAAAGCAAAATTGTAGTAAAATCATAATATATGATAAAGCTTGCAGGGCCTATGGCCTCATTGATCCTGAGAAAGGTATTGACAATAAACTTGAATTTGTGTGTAGGTATAGATGAAGATATGACATATCCTCCCCTCCACCTGGCTGCTCCCACCCCCGTCCTTCCCCTCCACCTGGCTGCATCCACCCTTTCATCCCCTCCACATGGCTGCATCCACCCTGTCCTCCCCTCCACCTGGCTGCATCCACCCTATCCTCCCCTCCACCTGGCTGCATCCACCCTTTCATCCCCCTCCACCTGGCTGCATCCACCCTTTCATCCCCCTCCACCTGGCTGCATCCACCCTTTCATCCCCCTCCACCTGGCTGCATCCACCCTTTCATCCCCTCCACCTGGCTGCATCCACCCTTTCATCCCCTCCGCCTGGCTGCATCCACCCTTTCATCCCCTCCGCCTGGCTGCATCCACCCTTTCATCCCCTCCGCCTGGCTGCATCCACCCTTTCATCCCCTCCACCTGGCTGCATCCACCCTGTCCTCCCCTCCACCTGGATGCATCCACCCTGTCCTCCCCTCCACCTGGATGCATCCACCCTGTCCTCCCCTCCACCTGGCTGCATCCACCTGGCTGCATCCACCCTGTCCTCCCCTCCACCTGGCTGCTCCCACTCTGTCCTCCCCTCTACCTGGCTACATCCACCCTGCCCTCCCCTCCACCTGGCTGCATCCACCCTGTCCTCCCCTCCACCTGGCTGCTCCCACTCTGTCCTCCCCTCCACCTGGCTGCATCCACCCCGTCCTCCCCTCCACCTGGCTGCATCCACCCCGTCCTCCCCTCCACCTGGCTGCATCCACCCTGTCCTCCCCTCCACCTGGCTACAACCACCAATTGTTTTTCTAGACACTGTGTATTTATATGTGTGTGTGTGTATATATAATTGCATTTTATAGTTGGTCCCCCTACTTTTGTCCCAGTCCCCCCATGTGCCCCCCCTAAATATGAAAGCTGGAGACACCACTGTCTCTCACAACCCCCTCTGCATCGCCGCATTTCTGCATCTAAAAGACTGCCAGGGACACTGTCACTGGCCACTGGCAGTGACAATCTGCATCTGATAACAGGCGACGTAGCAAGTGACAGGCTCCATCTGAAGGCAGGTGACGGTGGCAAGTGACACACTCAGGGCTCCCACTAATTCTGCATTATGGTGAGTTGAACCATTTAATTTTATATTAAAAAAAATTTGGCAGTGCCCCTGCCGAGATTAGACTCTGGATCTGCCCCTGCTGTGGACTGATGAGACAAAAATTTTACTTTTTGGAAGGTGTGCGTCCCGGTAGAGCTGTCATAAAACTATTACAGCATTTCATAACAAGAACGTCATACCAAGAGTCAGACATGGTGGTGGTAGCGTGATGGTTTGGAGCTTCAGTACCTGGACGACATACCATAATTGATGGAACCATGAATTCTGAGCTCTACCAGAAAATCCTAAAGGAGTATGTCTGGCCATCAGTTCGTGACCTCAAGCGCACTTGGGTTATACAGCAGGACAATGATCCGGAACAAAACAGCAAGTCCACCTCCAAAATCCATGCTGCAAAACCCTCCAATGTGACTGAATTAAAACAATTCTGCAAAGAAGAGTGGGCCAACATTGCTCCACAGCAAAGTGAAAGAATCATTGCCAGTTATCGCAAACGCTTGATTGCAGTTGTTGCCGCCAAGGGTGGCACAACCAGTTATTAGGTTTAGGGGGCAATTACTTTTTCACATAAAGCCAGGCAGGTTTGGATAGCTTTTTTGCCTTAATAAATGAAACCATCATTTAAAAACTGATTTGGGTATTTATTCAGGGTTATCTTTGTGTAATAATAATTTGTTTGATGATCTGAGTCATTTAAGTGTGACAAGTATGCAAAAAAATCAGAAAGGGGGCAAATACTTTTTCACAGCATTGCATATATGGGATTCTGCACATAATGGCTGCCTAGTAGCAGTAAATTTGTCATGTCATTAGAATCTATTTTCAGCGTAAAGAACAAGGATTCCTGCAAGCGATGGTTTGGCCCCCACAGAACCCTGATCTCAACATTTATTTCCAATGTTATCAGTGTCCAACAATGAACCTCCCCAGCAGCTGGATAAATTCACAAAGCCCCCTGGCTGTTAGCAACGGAATTATTACTTGAACCCAGAACTATGTGAATCAAAAGACCTAATGCAATTCGAAGACGACTCTTATATGAGCCAACAATTGTGTATTTACTCATGCGTGTAATGTACCAGACCCTTACCAGATTAACTGATCCATAAAGCACAGATGAGTCCATTAAAGTTTTTCTTTGCACAAAGTCTCTGTCTTCACTGTTCATTTTCCTCACTCCTCATTCACATATGTTCCCAGAAAAAAGACAACTCATATGGTGCAGTATCCTTTAAAGTGGTTGTAAACCCTTACAAACCACTTTGGCCTACAGGTAAGCCTAGATTAAGGCTTACCTGTAGGTCCAATAAATATCTCCTAAACCTACATGGTTTAGGAGATATTTAGAAAAAAAGAGGCATCGCTGTCTAGACAGTGGCGCGCAGGCGCATTGCGCATGCCGAGATCACGGCGATATGCCGCTTTCGTGCGCATGCGCGGGAGTGACGTCATCGCCGATCCAGCGAATGACAGCGATGGAGCGGCGAGACCCGGAAGTCACCCCCGGCTTGATGGCGCCGGAGAAGGTCGTGGATGAGAGTCGCTTCGTGGGGTTCGTTCTCATAATGAGCTAGTATGCTATGCATACTAGCTCATTATGCCTTTGCCTTGCAGGTTCCGTTTTTTTTTTTTTTTTTGGGGAAGGCTTTACTTCCTCTTTAATAAATAGAACCTAATTACTACTATTGAGCTCACATGTGCAAGTAACAGAACGCCATACACCACCAAGTGACTTGTGCCCTCTTCATTTCCCCATTGTTCATATCCTTACCAAACCAGCCAACTTTTATGTCCTGTATCACATAAAGTACTATTTACTTGATTCACATAGTGCTGGGTTCAAGTGATAATTCTGATCTCAAGGGGTGGTCTTACCAAATATTGATTTGATTTGAATTTCTCTTCTGTCTATTCCCTTTCCATTTTTTTAAACAAACCATTAAAGAGGAAGTAAACCCTCAGATACAAGTTTATCTTATAAGATACTAGAAAACACAGGCAGCTGATCACTGCCTGTGAAAGTGCACTTACTTGTTTAGTTTCCATATAAATCCTCTTAGTATTCTCCATGACGTCATGCGCGATTGCGCAGTATGGACTTTTAAAAGCGGCATATGTAATGCCGTTTTTTTTTTCCCCGGCTTGCCTAGAATATATTGTTTGTGAGATTCTCCTCTGAGCGGCACAAAGGAGAAGTCTCGCGATGCAGAAATGATTCTGCTCTTCCTGATACTCCCCCTTGTGACTGACCAATGCTGTTTTGCCGTAGTAATGGCAATCGAGATCAAGGCTTGGTTACGACGCTACGGCGCATGCGCGAGATTTCGGCAGGGATACGAACTAAGGGCGGAAATGACGTCCGCATCGGCTATAGAAAACAGCACTTAAAATGGCACGGACGAGACCCGGAAGATAGTAAAAGTTAAAACTACAAAAAAAGGTACTTCTAATGCTCGTTTTGCAATTATTTATATATATTATGCTTGAAAATATATACACACCTAAAAATATTTGAAAAATATAATTTTTTTGGCGGGGTTTACTTCCTCTTTAACACTTCTATTTTTGAAAGCTTTCTTAAGTTACAGCATTTTTTTTCACAACTGTTTAAAACTTATGTGTGTGTGTGTGTATATATATATATATATATATACATATACACACACAGTATCTCACAAACGTGAGTACACCCCTCACATTTTTGTAAATATCTTATTATATCTTTTCATGTAACAACACTGAAGAAATTAAATGTTGCTACAATGTAAAGTAGTGAGTGTACAGCTTGTATAACCATGTAAATTTGCTGTCCCCTCAAAATACCTCAACATACAGCCATTAATGTCTAAACCACTGGCAACAAAAGTGAGTACACCACTAAGTGAAAATGTCCAAGTTGGGTCCAAAGTGTCAAGATTTTGTATAGCCACCATTATTTTCCAACACTGCCTTAACCCTTTTGGACATGGAGTTCACCAGAGCTTCACAGGTTGCCACTGGAGTCCTCTTCCACTCCTCCATGATGACAGCTGCATCCATCAACCCATCACCGTTCTTTAGAGCGTACGGTCGGCTTTATTGTAATAACAACCGATGTGTCTCAGCCGCTTGGCTGTTATTACAAGCAGCGGTAGGGGACGTTCGCCCCCTCCCACAGCCTTACGCCACTTGCCCGGGCTATCCCATCCCACCGGGAGGCCGAGCAACCAGCCAGCACGTCCGCCGGCTGGCCGAAGACCCGAACAAAGCTGATGATTTGTTCTGGTCTCGGACCTAGTAATCCGGAAGCGATGTCATGACATCACTTCCCAGATTACTGGCATCTTAAAGGCGCCAGTTTTAAAAAATAAAGTATTCAAAAATGCAGATCTTGATGCTTTGAATACTTTGAAGTGCAGAGGAGGGGTTTGGGGTCTTATATACCCCCGATCTCTCCATAAAGAGTACCTCTCACATGCCTATTACTGTCACAAGGGATTTTTTCATTCCTTGTGACAGCAATAACTGTGATAAAAAACATTGGCTATTGGCAGGAGAGGTGGCCGAAATATCGGTATCGCATCAGCACCGAAAAAAATATATCAGTCGATCCCTACTCAGAAGTGGGAAGTTCCTGCCCCTACTCTGAGAAAAAAAGCCCTGTATGTATGTATGTATGAATGTATGTACACACACACAAACATATATACAGTATACTGTACATATACACAAAGATACGATCACTGGATAGACTAAATAGCTTACTGTCACCCGTTTATATTTGGATTAAATAGGATTTTAATTAATTAAAATTTTTACATTGTATTTGACAACTGCAAAAATACAAACCACATATACATTTGTGAGTTCAGTAAGAGAGGGGGCAGAATCAGTAGGGGGGTGAGCAACACTGTTTGTATTAAAATTGAGAGAGCATTAATGAAAAAAGATAAGGAGGCAAGCCAACATCTTCACAAGTGTATGAGTACTATGTAAAATGGACCAGCTTAATGTAACATGGTAGCCAGTACCGCCACTTGTTACATCTTAAATGAGTGTCATGAAAAAGTCAGGGATCCCTGACATATTCTGAAACAGTCTTACCTCTAGACAGTTAATGAATAGCAGGTAAACTTCTTTTGTGTCTGCGAGTTTCAGAAGATTGCTCCTTTTGACTCTGTCTAAATATTCTTGAGCATGCTTCATTATATGGTTAAAGCTAAAATAAGCAGAGTCAAAATAAACATAACTTAGTCACTTACTGCATATACAAAAAGAGCGCAACAAAATGGTAAAATGCTTATTTTTGGTTCCTTTTTACCTGTACTTCAGCAGCAGTTTTAATATGACCGAGCGTATCACTGGAGTTTTGTCCACAGCATCCTCAAAGGGGGAAAGAGACCGTGTGTAATTTACAGACTCTATATCTGGAAAGAGCAGAAACAGATCACACTAACAACACTTTATTGGCTTTGGATACGTTTTATTTTACATTAGGTTTAGCAATTTTAAACTATTTTCTATATGCTTTCTTACTTGTTATATAAACAATTTTTTGTGTCTCTCACTGGATTCTTAGCTAAGAATTTTATTGTAAGTACAAAAATCCTGATTTGATTCTTGTCAATTGAGGGACATAGGTTGACAAAACACCACATTTCTGTGAAGAGAATAGAGATTTTGCTGCAAATTGCGTTTTTTTATTTCTTTTTTTTACCACAGCCGCGTCCTTAACAACCGATGAGTCATCAGCTGTCAGCTGGCTTCCCTCTAAATGTAAAAAAAAAAAAAATTGTGATAAAAATATAGCGTGCGCCCCCCCCCCCCCCCAAAATCCATACCAGACCCTTATCCAAGCATGCAGCCCGGCAGGTCAGGAAAGAGAGGGGACGAGCGAGCCCCCCTTCTCCTGAACCATACCAGGCCGCATGCCCTCAACATGGGGGGATGGGTGCGTTGGGGTCGGGGGGCTCTGCGCCCCCCCCACCCCAAAGCACCTTGCCCCCATGTTGATGGGGAAAAGGGCCTCTTCCCGACAGCCCTTGCCCGGTGGTTGTCGGGGTCTGCAGGCGGGGGGCTTATCGGAATTTGGAAGCCCCCTTTAATAAGGGTAGACAGTAGACAGTTTTTGACAAGTCTTTTATTAAAAATATTCTTCTCCGATTCTTCCTCCGGTCCGGCCCGAGGCATGATAGGTCCATGATGTCACAAGGGGGCATGGCCTCCGGATGATGTAATCCGATTGCCACGTCCCCCATCGTTATTTAAGAAATGCAGGACATCTGGCTGGAACAAAGAAGACAGAAGAAGAGCGGAAGAAGAAGCAGGGGGAGAAGGAGAAGACAGGAGAATGAAGATGCAGGAGAAGATGGAGGAAGACCGGAGGAAGAAGCGGAGAAGAAGAGGATTTTTAATAAAAGACTTGTCAAAAACTGTCTACTGTATTTTTTTAACTACACTACTTTTTTTTTTTTTGTGAATGAGTAGGGGTACAATGTACCCCTTACTCATTCACATGGGGGGGTGGAATCTGGGGCTCCCCTTGTTAAAGGGGGCTTCCAGATTCCGATAAGCCCCCTGCCCGCAGACCCCGACAACCACCGGGCAAGGGGGGCTGCATGCTCGGATAAGGGACTGGTATGGAGTGTGTGGGGGTCCCCTCTGTATCCATACTAGACCCAAGGGCCTGGCCTGGTATGGACTTGGGGTGGGGGGGGGGGGACACCCCACGCTGTTTTTTTCTCTCAATTTTTTTTTAGCCATCAATTCTTTCTCTTTTACATTTAGCGGGCAATCCGCCGACAACTGATGACTCATCGTTGTTAACCGCTTCCCGACCGGCCACTGCATATATACGTCAGCAGAATGGCACGGGCAGGCAGAATCACGTACCTGTACGTGATCGTGCATGTGCCTGCCCGTGGGTCGCGAGCGCGCCGCGAGCGGCGCGCTCGCGACCCGGTCGGGAGCTCCGTGACCCCGGCCGCGGGACCAGCGGACCCGATCGCCGCTGGTATCCCGCGATCGGGTTACGGAGCGGAAGAACGGGGAGAGGTCTATGTAAACAAACCTCTCCCCGCGCTTCCTACACTGACTGTCAGTGATCGGCGGTTCCCTGTCATCGGGAACGCCGATCAATGACGTCAGACGTACAGCCACGCCCCCCTACAGTAAACACAACACATCACGTCACACTGACTCCTCCCCGCCCCCTTGTGGTTAACCCCCTAACTACAACTGTCATTTACATAGGAATCAGTGCTATTTAAATAGCACTGATTTCTGTATAAATGACAAATGTCCCAAAAATGTGTCAAAAATGTCCGATGTGTCCGCCAAAATGTCGCAGTCACAATAAAAATCGCTGATCGCCGCCCATTACTAATAAAAAAAAAAAATATTAATAAAAATGCTATAAAACTATCCCCTATTTTGTAAACGCTATAACTTTTGCGCAAACTAATCAATAATCGCTAATTGCGATTTTTTTTACCAAAAATATGTAGAAGAATACGTATCGGCCTAAACTGAGGAAAAAAAATGTTTTTTTATATATTTTTTGGGGATATTTATTATAGCAAAAAGTAAAAAATATTGCATTTTTTTCAAAATTGTCGCTCTATTTTTGTTTATAGCGCAAAAAATAAAAACCGCAGGGGCGATCAAATACCACCAAAAGAAAGCTCTATTTGTGGGGAAAAAAGGACGCCAATTTTGTTTTGGAGCCACGTCGCATGACCGCGCAATTGTTAGTTAAAGCGACGCAGTGCCGAATTGCAAAAAGGGGCCTGGTCCTTTGGCTGCCAATTGGTCCGGGGCTGAAGTGGTTAAGGACGCGGCGGCCGGCTTCCTGGCCCCCTCCTTAGCAACCAGCTATATGCAGTGTAAAAAAAAAAAAGGTAAATTGTGTCCAAATCGTGGTAAAAACGTGTGTCCAAAAACGCGGCAAGCACCGCAAAAAGCACTGCAGAAATGCTTAAAAGCAACATGCATAGATGTGCATCGAGCCTTCACACCAGCAGGGGTTCCCACAATTCACTGTGGGAGGCAGCCCTATTGAAAGCAATGGGAGGCTGCCAGCTCCCGCATATAATCGCAGCCACTTGCATGTAATCACTCATGCAAGGATCAAATACGAGTGATCAGCCCTGGACGCGGGTAGTCTGTGTACAGTGCTGATCACTCGCATGCGATCACTGCATGAGCGATTACATGCGAGTGGCCGTGATTAGTTGTGGAAGCCAGCAGACTTCAATTCCTTTCTATTGGGATGCCTTCCATAGCTAATTGAGGGGGACCCCCACTGGGCTTCTTGCATGTGATCAAAGTTGGGTGCATTTGCAGGCGTGAATGCACTTGTAGGTTTAAGGGATGGAAGCTACATTTCTAAAGAGATTGTCTGCACAGACAACCAGTCTCTCTAGGCAAAACCTATCAATGAAAACTCTAAATTCAGTCAACACACGTCCAACAAGGATGTAAAGAAACTTCCTGAGTCCACCAGAGAACTAGGAATCATGTAAAAGTCAAACTGACCTAAGGTAGGGTATGTGGGAGGCACCCCTACTAAAGTAGGCAAGACAAGGAAGTTAGACCTTAAGTCTCAGACTGGTGATGATAGGAGCCACCAGATACAACCTCTCTGGCACACAAGAGGTGCTGGAGGGACACTTCAGGGGTATCCTGCTGAAGAACCCCCCTGCCTATCCCAGACCTCAAGCTTTAAGTCTGCAACACTGCTACAAGGGCAGCCAGGGCCGGTACAAGGGGTGGGCGGAAGGGGCGGGTGCCCTGGGCGGAGCAATTTACTATAGCAAGGGGGCGCAGTGCTGGCAGTGTGCTGTTAAACTTTCTGGTCACCGCCGGCCGCCCCTACAACACTGCAGTGGTGCGCCTGCTTGCCAAGGCGTACTAAGTGAGGGGCGTGCCGCCACAGGTACTACACACTGTGGGGGGGAGGGGGGTGTCAGGCCGGACCCCCCCCCCCCCCGCGATTGAAGCGGGAGCAGCGCTGCGGGTTTAAACAGCGGTGCAGTGACAGGCATGGAGAGGCGACAGGCAAGGGGGAGGGGTGTGCCGGGGGATGCAAGGGGGAGGGGTGTGACGGGGGATGCAGGGCGACTCCTACCATCCCCTCCTCTCGTGGCCGTGGGCTGTCTGTGTGATCCTGGATCTCACACAGGCAAAGCCCAGTGAAGCCGCCTCCCCTCCTCTCTGTTTATGTGTAAGAGAGGAGGGGATCTGCTGAGCATGTGCGCGCTGATCTGAGGTACTGAATGGGGGGCTACCCTGAAGGGGGGTCTGCACTGAATGGGGGGGCTACCCTGAAGGGGGGGTCTGCACTGAACGGGGGGCTACCCTGAAGAGGGGTCTGCACTGAATGGGGGGCTACCCTGAAGGGGGGTCTGCACTGAACGGGGGCGGCTACATTGAAGGGGGGTCTGCACTGAATGGGCGCTACCCTGAACGGCGGTCTGCACTGAATGGGGGCTACCCTGAACGAGGGTCTGCACTGAATGGGGGCTACCCTGAACGGGGGTCTGCACTGAATGGGGGATACCCTGAACGGGGGTCTGCACTGAATGGGGGCTACCCTGAACGGGGGTCTGCACTGAATGGGGGCTACCCTGAACGGGGGGCTACACTGAATGGGGGCATCTGAACGGGGGGGCCGCACACAAAACGGGGGGCCACACTGAAGGGGGGGCCGCACTGAGCGGGTGCCTGCACTGAACGGGGTGTCTGTGTAACATGCAGGGGGTCCAGAGGGGCAGGGTGCTGTGTAATGTAAAGGGGTCCAGGGGGGCAGGGTGCTGTGTAATGTAAAGGGGTCCAGAGGGACAGGGTACTGTGTAATGTAAAGGGGTCCAGGGGGCAGGGTGCTGTGTAATGTAAAGGGGTCCAGGGTGCTGTGTAATGTAAAGGGGTCCAGGGGGGCAGGGTGCTGTGTAATGTAAAGGGGTCCAGGGTGCTGTGTAATGTAAAGGGGTCCAGAGGGGCAGGGTGCTGTGTAATGTAAAGGGGTCCAGAGGGGCAGGGTGCTGTATAATGTAAAGGGGTCCAGAGGGGCAGGGTGCTGTGTAATGTAAAGGGGTCCAGAGGGGCAGGGTGCTGTGTAATGTAAAGGGGTCCAGAGGGACAGGTTGCTGTGTAATGTAAAGGGGTCCAGGGTGCTGTGTAATGTAAAGGGGTCCAGGGGGCAGGGTGCTGTGTAATGTAAAGGGGGTCAGAGGGACAGGGTACTGTGTAATGTAAAGGGGTCCAGGGGGCAGGGTGCTGTGTAATGTAAAGGGGTCCAGGGTGCTGTGTAATGTAAAGGGGTCCAGGGGGGCAGGGTGCTGTGTAATGTAAAGGGGTCCAGGGTGCTGTGTAATGTAAAGGGGTCCAGGGTGCTGTGTAATGTAAAGGGGTCCAGAGGGGCAGGGTGCTGTTTAATGTAAAGGGGTCCAGAGGGGCAGGGTGTTGTTTAATGTAAAGGGGTCCAGGGTGCTGTGTAATGTAAAGGGGTCCAGGGGGGCAGTGTGCTGTGTAATGTAAAGGGGTCCAAGGTGCTGTGTAATGTAAAGGGGTCCAGGGTGCTGTGTAATGTAAAGGGGTCCAGGGTGCTGTGTAATGTAAAGGGGTCCAGGGTGCTGTGTAATGTAAATGGGTCATCTGCAGGGAATCGCTGGACTCCAGGTTAGCAGGACTGGGGGCCCAATGTAAGTTCACCTTACAGATTTTCTGTAAAGTGAACTTACAATTTAGCCATTTGCTGTCCCGCCGCAGTACATATACTACGACGGGGGTGCAGCTACAGTATTGTATTGTATTGTTTTAAGTGTTTTCTGGTTTTGAAAGGACACTGAATCTTTCTTTATAGGGGGGGGGGGGGGCGCAGTTTGCCATCTTCGCCCTGGGCACCAGATGGCCTTGTCCCAGCACTGAGGGCAGCACTAGCAGCAAGGGAAAAACATCTGAAGAACCTTCCTCTAGAGGCTGTGGGATCAGCCAAATAAGCAAGGCCTGACCCAGGGTGGATTGATCCCACACAGCCATCAAAAAATAAAGTGCTCCTGAGAGAGGATACCTGCCACAGGACACATTCCCCTCCAGCTTTGACCTCCGCTTACCACACAGGATCTGAACTGTACTTATGTCTATGAACCTTTTCTCTGCATCCAGAGACTGCTAGTTGAGAGAAGTTGGTTCACAAGCAATCGCTCTGAAGGGAACCAGAGCATACAAGGATAAGACTTGCAGTATCATCTGGCACAGGCACAAGACCACATTCCCTGTCAAAGGAAGATATCCCACTGCTCTTTGGTGGTGAAGGTACAGCAGAATCTAGATGGTGTCCAATAGAGACCTGCCCAGATGGGATCCCACAATGTAGAAGGAACCATCTGTTCTGGAATACCAGACAGTAGCCCCAGGGATATTGGGTCTCCAAAAAGGCTCCCCTGATATGAAGAGGAGAATCAATCACAGCTGCTTGAAAAGAGACTAAACGATAACACCAGGGACCACCTGGTCCATAAAGACAAGAATGTTAGACTGCTCAGGAAATGGGCCTGCAGCTGCAGCGAAGGGGGCAAACCAAAAAAATTGAGATAGAAAGATAAGCCTGTGAGGATGGTCTCCTAGTGCCCAAATGCTTTTGGGGGTGAGGGGGGGGGGGGGGGCTTAACTCCCTGTTTATTAACAAGGGGACTGAAGGCACACAGGCTGTGGACCTTTGTAGCTTGGTAATAAGTTGATTAGCCTTGCCCACAGGTGACAGTCTCCAAAGCTGGAACTTGACAAAGATAGATCCAGCCAGATCTTGCAAGTGTAAGACCCTTAGGAAAGATGCTTGTTACAGTGCAAATAGCAAGAGCTGTTCCTTGTGCTTCAGCCTTAATGGCCTTACGCAACAGAGCAAGTCTTCAGAGACAGTGTAAAATGCTTAGGCAATGCCATGGGCTCTAGACTTGGAAGGCTAACTTTGTAAAAGTACAGAAAGGTCCGGAAAGCACCACAGTAGAGCCCAGTGCCTGAAGGTTACATTCCAGGCAAGCCCCACATGTCCAGCTAGGTCTGATGACACTGATGGCCTGATGACACTCCAAACTCAGACTAAGGAAAGGAACCTCGATTGAAGTCGACAGAAGAATCCAAAGAGAAAAAATGAAACTGAAGAAAAAATCAGACTTATCAGCATAGCTAAAAAAAAAAAAAAAAAGGAGGCACCCATCCTCTTAAATCATTAGAAAACAACTAGAGATGCACAGAAATTTCAGCCGCCAAAACATTTAAGAGAAAAAGGTGCAGATAATGGCACGGAAAACGCACATGATTTTGCCACGAATTCACAGTGATTTTACCATGAATTTGCAGCGATTTTGCACAGATTTTACCATGATTTTCTGTGCTTATGGTGTGTTTTTTCATAAGTCATGTGACTCAAAAACGCCATCAAAAACGTAACACGAATGAGTTAATGATGCGTTCTTGCTGCACTTTCAATGCATTTCAACTGTTAGGTATGGTTTTTGTGCAAAAGCAGGAATTTTTACACCACAATGGAAGCCCAACGAACCAGTGTGAATTTAAAGGGATACATTTTTCTTGAGCTTTTCTTGTGCTAAAGGTGCCCATAATGGCCAACAATAAATTCACTATAATTTAAATTGATGCTATTAATTAAAAAGTCCAATATAATACAATTATACATAAAAATATAATTATTTTTTTAAAACTGTCCTTTTCGGTTTTCGGACAACTGCATTGTGAATTTTCGGTACCAAAACTTCCATTCGGTGCACCTGTAGGAGGCAGTATAACTAGATGGTTTCAAAATACTGTGTGCCTCAATGGACGAGAAAGAAAATGTAGATTTATCTTTTAAGTTCTGACTATAATAAAGAATATATCTGTGAAAGCAGTATACCAATGCTTACCAGTGTTGTCGAAAAGGAAGGATAGTAGATGTTCTATGACCTCATCATCGGGTGGGCTGTTGTCCTTGAAGCACAGGTTGCATACAATGTCAATAAAAAATCCATTGCATTGTTTTCTGAACTCAGAATTTTTCTGTATGGACTCCCTTGAATGATAAATAGAGAAATAGTATTGAGTGACTTTCATAAAATTGTATTTATTTCTGTGAATCATGCTACTTGTAGCTCATTCGACTCTTAAAGGGAGACATTTAGCCCAAGCTATTTATGTTATACTTCTATGGATCACAGGAGTGCAGTTAATTTTGCACTCCTGTGGCCCATTTTCAGCCAACAGTGGGCTGTAAAATCAATATCTTAGAGCACAATACAGCACACAGTGTGTTCATAGACCCTGAGCTATATGCTGATACCTTCAGGTGACTGGACACTGACAAAGCATTTGAGGGTACACCCCTGGACACCAACCCCCCCCCCCCCTTACCCCACTCCATGAGTCCTCAGTTTTGTTTTAGGCAATGCAGAGTAACCCAAGAATAAAAGCTAGGGTGTCCTGTATTCTGTACTGTACTCTAAGATTTGAAATTTACAGATAGGTCAAAATTCCATGACAAATGGTGTGTATTTATAGACCCTAGGAGATCCCCAAGCAATAAATGAAAAGGGTGGGCAGCATCTATGCAAACTGTGTCAACAGGCCCAACAAGAGTCAACAGATCCAACTTTAGAATGCTGCTTCGAGAACCTTGTTGCCGAAGGTTACATCTACAGAAGATTGTATATCCACCTTGTAGAACATTTGAAAAGGTACAGAGAACCAGGTGGTGGGCATACAAAACTAGGCTACAGATGCTAGGTGCAGGAATGCTCAGGAAACACCCACTGACATGATAGAGTAGGCGTGTAGGAGTTTTCGCCTTTAAAATGTAAGCGCTGGTGATGAGTTCATATCCATCTAGTGATGGTGAACTTTGAAGAAGGATGTCCCTTGCAAGGTCTGGAGAAAATAGAGTCTCTCTCTCTTTCTGAAAGAAGCTGTTGCTCTGATGTAGACTCGAATGGCTCTGACCACATATAGACAATGAAGGTTAATTTCCTTAGGATGCCTTAAAGCAGGGCACAAAGCAGGATAGACTATGTCTTCAATGAAGACTGATTCCACTTTGGGAAGAAAGGATGGTCTAGGGCAGTGATGGCGAACCTTGGCACCCCAGATGTTTTGGAACTACATTTCCCATGATGCTCATGCACTCTACAGTGTAGTTGAGTATTATGGGAAATGTAGTTCCAAAACATCTGGGGTGCCAAGGTTGGCCATCACTGGTCTAGGGTGTAAGACAACATTGTTTTTATGAAGAACAAGGAATGGCTTATCACAAGAGAGACGCTAGTTCAGAAACACGTCTGACATGATAGCAACCAAGAAGGCCAATTTCTGCGATAGGTCATAGTTGCATAGTTAGCTAGGCCGAAAAAAAGACACAAGTCTATCCAGTTCAACCATAAAAAAAAATAAATAAATAAAAATAAAAAATATCGTACAATCCAATATACCCCATTCTATACCCACAGTTGATCCAGAGGAAGGCAACCCCCCCCCCCCCCCCCCCCCAAAAGAGCATGCTCCAAACTGCTACAGCAGGGGGGAAAAAAATCACTTCCTGATCCCCCTAGAGGCAATCAGATTTTGCCTGGATCAACTTTACCTATAAATGTTAGTACCCAGTTATATTATGTACATTTAGGAAAGTATCCAGGCCTTTCTTAAAGCAATCTACAGAGTTAGCCAGCACCACCTCTGAAGGGAGTCTATTCCACATTTTCACAGCTCTTACTGTGAAGTAACCTTTCCGTATTTGAAGATGAAATCTCTTTTCCTCTAGACGTAAAGAGTGCCCCCTTGTCCTCTGTGTTGACCGTAAAGTGAATAACAACACCAAGTTGACTATATGGACCCCTTATATATTTGTACATGTTGATCATATCCCCCCTTATTCTCCTCTTCTCAAGAGTGAATACATTCAGTTCCTCTAATCTTTCCTTATAGCTGAGCTCCTCCATGCCTTTTAGATAGGTCATCTAAGGGGATATCCCTGATAAGTTCAAACAGTGGTTTCTGCAGGGAATGGGGCCCGAAGTTGAGGTCACAAGGAAGCACAGGCTGCTAAAAAGGGGCTTGATCCGAGATACACCTTGGAGAAACGTCTTAAAGTTGTAAACCTGAGACATGAAATATGAACAAAGCATATCCCTCTATAGTGTGTACTTGTCTCATTAAAAGTACTATAAAAAGCACTAAGTATCATTTCTGGCTGTGACAGGGGAGGAACCTCCAGCAGATTGACAGCCTCGGCTCAGTTCCTGTGAGCTATGTGGAGGGGGGGAGAGGTGTTTCTTCCCTCCAATCAGCTCTCAGACCTCTCCTCACTGAGATCTGCAAAGTATAACTGCAGCTCTCTGCCCCCTTTTTCTTTCTGAACTCTCAATTTTTAACGGATGTAGAGAAGAGAAGACTGCACTCCCACTTCCGGGCAAGATTGCCGCAATCCTCGTGCAGCGATCTGCGCAATTTCTGGCCCCTCTTCCTTCCCCCCCACTGTCTTCTGGGAGACACACAAGTCCCAGAAGGCAGCGGGACCATTTAGAATGTGCAGTGCGTCTCACTCATGCATACATAAAAAAGTGCAGCGTAACCAATCATTTATGTATTATTTCATAAACATAAAACAATTAGGAATAATGGTGGAAACCTTCAAATTATAATCAATGTGCACATACACTTGTATTCTATTAGAAACTCCTATATACATACTGTGTAATCTATATATTAAAAACACTTTATCAATGGTGGTGGAAACCTCTGATGTATTTCAATAATATTTGTGCTACTTGCAAACAAGCAAAAATGTACCAAACAAACATATAAAGTCCTTTTAAATCAAGTCCAAAATATAATCCGCATTTCACTTGTGATACGTCAATTTTCCCTACTTTAAAATACTGTGTGTGATCTTCCACCTATCATACCAACTGCTCACCTCCAGAGACTGACCTATGTGATAAATAGGTCTCTGGTCTTGTCTTCCATTGAGGAAGTCACGTGGACTGTGACAAAATGCATTGGGGCGTAGCCAGTGACGTCATTACGTAAGCCTAAAGTGATGCCGGAATTTGTCCCATAGAGGTGGTAATGATATCTTAGCTCCTTAAAGGGGCAATGTACTGATCCTTCTGGCTTTTTTACTGTTGTGCACCAGAGACTGAACTTTTATTGTTAGTGGTTTTCATAGTGTTCTTTTTACAAAGTGTAAGGTTTTAAAGATATATGCACAATGATGGCCTTGTTTTATTATTTTTGAGCTATTGTGGTTAGCGGACTGACATTTTTCATTGGAAGATCTAGATGCAAAATCTGTTGGTGAATTTGGAGAGATCCACAATTGGCGGATAAACCCCCATTTAACCACTTATTTTTTGCTAGAAAATTACTTAGAACCCCCAAACATTATACTTCTCTTTTTCTAACACCCTAGAGAATAAAATGGCAGTTGTTGCAATGCTTTCTGTCACACAGTATTTGTGCAGCGGTCTTACAAGCGCACTTTTTTAAATAAAAAAAACACTTTTTTAAATAAAAAAAACACTTTTTTAAATAAAAAAAACACTTTTTTAAATAAAAAAAAACACTTTTTTAAAAAAAACAAACACTTTTTTAAATAAATAAAAAAACACCTACAGTAAAGTTAGTCCAATTTTTTTTTACATTGTGAAAGATAATGTTACGCCGAGTAAATTGATACCCAACATGTCACGATTCAAAACAGTGCCCACTCGTGGAATGGCGACAAACTTTTACCCTTAAAAATCTCCATAGGCGACATTTAAAAAATTCTACAGGTTGCATGTTTTGAGTTACAGAGGAGATCTATAATTATTGCTCTCGCTCTTCCGATCGCGGCGATACCTCACATGTGTGGTTTGAAAACCGTTTTAATTTGTGGGCGCTACTCACGTATGCGTTCGCTTCTGCACACAAGCTTGGCGGGACGGGGGTGCATTTAAAAAAAAAAATTTTAATTATTATTTATTTTACCTTTTATTTTTAATGTTCTTTTAAAAAAAATAAAAAATTGTGTCACTTTTATTCATTACAAGGAATATAAAAAAAAAAAAAAGCATGACAGGACCTCTTAAATATGAGATCTGGGGTGAAAAAGACCTCAGATCTCATGTTTACACTAAAGTGCAATAAAAAAAAAAAAAAAAAATAACTTTGGCATTTAAAAAAAAAGAAAAAATGGCCCTTTAAGAGCTATGGGCGGAAGTGACGTTTTGACTGGACTCCACAGGGATGGACCACAACCCTGGACCTGTATAGCACCCTGTGGCTAATTACATGCATTATACAAAGCACAGAGGTGTGTGCCTACGCAGGATCCAGTGTATGAAGCAAAATTACAAGCCTTCCCCACAATGTGGGGTCCTTATACAGCTACCAAGGCTTTACTTTAGTTGCACGGATCCAGGTGCACTGCTTATATTGTTGTATTAGAAAAATCCGAAGATTACATAATAAAATAGTTAAAGGATAAGTTTACCGTTCGTAACATGTTACACCCATATTCAGGGTGTAACATGTAACATGTTACGAACAGACAAATCCCCATACCTCCCCGATCTGACAGCCAGCAGGGATCTTCTCTACTGTCACAATTTTTTTTAAAAACATCGCCGAGTGGGCACCGCCCACCTGGCCGCGTCACTCAAACACAAAATCCACATTTTATACCTGCAAAATAAATGTGCATTTATTATTTTTTTTCTAAAAAGTGAACTCATCCTTTAAGCTTAGAGCGATTCCTCTATAAGATCCCTTTCACACCGAGAGCGTTTTGCAGGCGCTATAGCGTTAGAAATAGCGCCTGCAATCCGTCCTCAAACTGCTGTCTCCAATGTGGAGGGCTTTCTCACTGCAGCGGTGCGCTGGCAGGGCGTCACAAAAAGTCCTGTCAGCAGCTTCTTTGGAGCGGTGAAGGAGCGGTGAACTCACTGCTCCTCCAGCGCTGCTCCCCATTGAAATCAATGGGGAAGCGCTCTAATACTATTGCGGCGTTTTGCCGGGGGTTTTAACCCTTTCTCGGCCGCCAGCGGGGGGTAAAAGTGCCCCGCTGGCGGACGAAATGCGCCGCAAATCCGACGGTAAAACGCCGCTAAAAATAGCGGCGTTTTACCGCTGACGCTATGGGCGGTGTGGTGTGAAAGGGGTCTAAAGGAGACGCTTCATCACCTTAGGATACTATCATAAAAATTAAGGACTTGCAGAGTAGAATAGGGTTATAGGGAAGATGTCTAGAGAGTTTGTCCTCAGAAGCTTTGCCAGTGTTCAATCACTTGAACAGACAACCCCAGAACCTAGGGTCTATGAATACTCAGCCTATGTCCTGTACTGTATAATTAAGATAAATATTTTTTTTATTCTGTCTAAATGTACACTTTGAACCATTTTAATAGACTGTGATTTTAATGGACTAAAAAGGGATACTTAGATGTTTAATTAAATGTGTTTGAGCATATAAACAAAGGCAGCGATTTGTTTAACCTCCATGGCGGTATTCCCGAGTCTGGCTTAGCGGTAACCTCGAGCCAGACTTGTGATCGCATCGCAGGATACAAGGAAAGTTACTTACCTTGTCCCCTGGATCCTGCGATGTCTCCCTGCTGTGTGTACGAGCTGTCTCCTCGCTCGATTCACACAGTGCCAAGTGCCGCCGAGCTCAGTTCCCTGAAACATTGCGACGCACGGGAGCGGAGATCGGCGCCAAATTTCAAAAAAGTAAAAACACAGTACACATACAGTACACTGTAATCTTACAGATTACAGTACTGTTTAATAAAATTACACATCTCCTTTGTCCCTAGTGGTCTGTCCAGTGCCCTGCATGCACTTTTATATTATAAATACAGTTTTTTCTGCCTAGAATTTGGAGATTGTCCATAGCAACCAAAAAGTGTCCCTTTATGTCAAAAGTGGTTTTAGACCAGCTAGAAAACAGCGATAATAAATTAGAATCACTTGCAGAATTAAGCGATAGCGATTTGTGGGGAAATTCATCATCAAACAATAAATCTAATGACAGCGACAATGCTGCAACTGAGCAAATTTCAGTGTTTTTGATTTGATTACATTATTGAATAATTTTTATTATTATTATTTTATTATAATTATTTATAGTTATTTATTATATTATAATTTATGATTTTGTGTTTCAAACTTTAGCATACCCAGGATGTCTACTAAACTCTCGCTCGGACAGATTTAAGTAAATTATTCATAAGAATTGCAGGCCTACAATACAAAACGTCAAATTTCCATGCAAAATAATTGTACCGCTTTCAGCACCTAAAATCAGAAATAATCATATGGCCAGGGAGGTTAAAGAATATTGTTGCCCTTGCAAACCATTCCTTCTGAAAATGCTAGTTGCCTGGCTTACACGCTAATGTTCTGTCAATGATACTTTCATCATCATCATCGTCATCATCGTCATGGAGCCAGAGCAAGGATATATTTCATTTTGGCACTTTTCTGACACTCATTTCTTGCATGCTTGTTCGGGTTCTGCAACTCAAACTTATTGATGCCATTTTTAGAACAGGGTTCAGCTATGACAACTAACTTCTCTGTGTCACTTTAAACTAAGCAGTGTGCCCAACAATATATTATTATATTTACAGGGGACTTTCTGTTTTGAAATGGCTAAGCACTATCGAAGCTCTAATATGCCCCTCGGTGTCCAGTTTATAAACAGGGATTGCAAAACTTTCAAGTTAAGACTTACTTGTAGGGAAGATTGCAACTGTTCTACGTGTGGAAGCATGAAGTGTGGCCACCTTCCCTTGTGACAAATGTGTAAAGTGCTGGATCAAACCTATGCTTAGATCCCCTTCTCTCAGCATAACCTGCTTACTGAGCATTGAGTGCAAATTTCAGTCCAGGATGAAATCCCGGTAGAGGTGTAGAGCTCCTTTCTACAGCCAAAAATGTGATTGCTAAACAACCAAGGCTGTCCTACAGGTCAGAGGTGGTAAGTGAGGGTGACATGCTGGTAGTGAGTAGCTGGAGAGCAAAGACTGAGATCTTCCATCATCCTGGGCTTCTGCAGAGCTAAGGAAATTAGTTAACTTGTGGATTATGGCAGAGGTGTTCCATTACTAAAAATAATAAGCTTCTTAATTGTCCTGTCAGTGCCTTCAAGAGGAGACACAAATGCTTTTCTTTCTTCTTGTGTCTGATATAGAAATTTCGATTAGTCCTGGACTGACTGTAAGAAATAAATAAAACTGTAAGATACCTGATTTCTTTAGAAACACCCATGTTGAAATCTTTTGGTACAGGCAGTTTACACAATGGACAATTCCTATTACGAGTGTCCAACCACTGCTTCAGACAAGACTGGCAGAAAATATGGCCACATTCAAGGCAAACTGGTTCACTTGGGTCTCCACGGCAAACTGTGCACAACTGCATTCCATACCTATAGAAAAACAGTTTATTCAATAAAATTTATTAATTTGATTAAAAACATTACATTGTGAAACTGCTGGAAATAAGTTATTTGCTTCCAGTCAATTTGTTAAAAAGAAAAATGCCACCTGAATAGTTTTATTTGGGGGCGATGTTGGATAGACCGGAGGTGGGTCAGAACTTAAGTTATTGCTTTTGAGCTTTTCCCTCACTTCCAATCCTAGTGAAGGGAACACATGCAGCAGTAAAAATCCTTCTTGTTTTAGTTTAGAAGGCTTACAATCTCTCTCAAATTGTGTTCCTGTTGGATGGTTTTCCTTTTTTTTTCCTTTTAGTGACCATAATGTCATGGGAACAAAAATAGAGAGAATCTCTTTAATGCTGCTCAGTTCAAAAGATCTTCCTCTTAAATTTGCAAGAGCGCCAAACACCTGGCCTCTCACTTAACTCAGTGTTTCCCCTCACTGACCTGGACTGTACTTTGTGATGAGGAGGCAAGTGGGAGAAACCACGAAGTAGCAGGCTGCACACATGGCTTCAACTTATGTCAAAAGTCATAACTTTAGTGGACTATAGAGACTCTGGCATTTTACTAGTGTGGGGTTTGGCATTAGGAGGACAGGAAATTATTTTAACTCCCTAATTGAGGGTGGGCTGTATTTTATTAAAGTGTATACCAAGCCAAAAACATTAGAACTCATATTAGGTTTCTACTGCCATCTGGGACTCCATCAGAGTAAAGTGGTTGTAAAGGCTAAAGGTTTTTTTTTTTACAAGAAGTACAGCCAAAGCTCTATTGGCCACGCTTTTCCTGTAGGTCACAGGAGTGCACTTAGTTCTACACTCCTGTGACCCACATTCAGCCGACAGTGAGCTAAAGTCTGCTGTTGGCTGATGTCGCTGAGCCAGTCCAGGCTGTTGGGATCGGCCCAGATGACTGGCTGGCAGCTTAGTCTTCAGGACAACTTTACTAAAACAAAATAATATTTTAAGTATTATGCATCAGTACGGTTCTTCCAATAATTCACCTCTCCCTGCACATGTTGATGGCGTACTACATTTAACAGAATTCTGCACAGAGGTGGAGATCGAAATACAAGCAGTCCCTGCATCATGAGTTTTATCTTTCATTGGATACTGTTCAAATGAAGGCAAGCCAGGGCTGCATTTTTTTCTTAATATAACACCAAGTCTTTGAGTGAACACAGACCCTCATACCTATACCTGATCTGGGCAATCACAAACCCTCATACTCAGGCCTCAAATTTTCCACTCGCCTAGTGGAAAATGAGGCCTGGGGCAAGCATGGGCTGCCTCGGAGCAGGGGGGGGGGGGTGGTGCCAGCGGTGCTCGAATGGGAGCCGTTCTCTCAGCGACCGCTGAGGGGATACGAGTGGAGAGCAGGCGGCCTGATCATAGAGCGCCCAGGAACATCACTAACAGCTTTCATTAGAATTGTCGAGTGTTCCCCGGACTTCCTGTCAAACACAGCCCGCCTCTTGGCCCGGGTACTTTGATAGACAAGCCACACATCCAATGCCAGGATGTGTGATGTGTATCAAAGTACCGGGCCAGGAGGCAGGGCTCTATGTGATGGCGAGCGGTGGGAACACTCAGCAATTCAAATGAAAGATGTTTCAGCAATGTTTCTCGGCGCTTTGATGATCCGGCCGGCCATCCTCTTCCTCTCCTCTCTTTCCCAGCACAGGTAGGCTGCAATGATGGACACAGGTAGGCTGTAGTGTTGGGCACAGGTAGGCTCCATTGTTGGGCACAGGTGAAGTGGCATTGTTGGTCACAGGTAGGCTGCATTGTTGGGCACAGGTAGGCTGCAGTGTTGGGCACAGGTAGGCTGCAGTGTTGGGCACAGGTAGGCGGCATCGATGGGCACAGGTGAAGTGGCATCGATGGGCACAGGTGAAGCGGCATTGATGAGCACATGTGAAGTGGCATTGATTGGCACAGGTGAGGCTGCATTGTTGGGCACTGATAAAGTTGTTGTTGATATTTATTTTTGTAACTTAGTTCTGCATAAAACATTTAAGTGTCATTTCATGAGATAATTTATGTGTTTAGGGGCAGGGCAGAGGTTGGGTGTGGCAACTGGTGGCGAGTAACCCTTAAGGCCCGGCTAGTAGCTCAGGACTCGAAATGTTGAGCCCTGCTCATACTTATACCCTAGTTTAAGAAAGTGCTGGCAGGGCATACATCTGCAGAACAGAAACTGTGGAACTACTTCTCTTTAGGGAGTAAAAAAAAAAAAAAACTGAAAGTGATAATAGTCAATAGCACTGGTTGCAGACATCCTCCTGCAGCAGCATTTAAAAATCTCTGTCAGCAACGCAACGTATGTCTTTTTGTTTTACCTGGATACAGATTCAGCAACTTCGTTTCTGCATTTCTGAAGTGCATTTATGACAGCCATGAAAGGTCTGGCTGTCTTTATATCTGTAAAGCTTTCCAGACACTAAAAGAAAAACAATAAAACCAACAGAAGAATTAGATATATTGAAAGTAAAAATCCTGGAAAATTACAAAAAAAAAGAAAAGTAATCAACACAAATGGAAATTAAAATGAATAAAAACGGACTTGATCCCCATTCACACCTTAGACCTTGTAACGCTAACGAGTCACATGGCACCGGGGAGGGAAAATGGCTAATTGGGCCCAATGTGGACATTTTCACTTAGGGGTGTACTCACTTTTGTTGCCAGCAGTTTAGACATTAATGGCTGTGTGTTGAGTTATTTTGACGGGACAGCAAATTTACACTGTTATACACTCACTACTTTACATTGTAGCAAAGTGTGGTTTCTTCAGTATTGTCACATGAAAAGATAGAATAAAATATTTACAAAAATGTGAGGGGTGTACTCACTTTTATGAGATACTGTATATGCTTTAATATGCATGGGTCCAATGTATGCATAGATATGTACGTTTTTACTTTGCATTTTTTCATACCCCAACCTTAAATGGATACAGGTCACTTCCTAAAAAATATGATCTTTATTTCTAGCCTCTCCACATATTAGTAGAACTGAAAGAACCCCCCTCCACCTTTCTTTAAGCTCAGTCATATGCCACTATTATTTCCTATTAACAATTCATTTATCATTTTAACATATGTTATATCTCAAGGTCTGTTTGTCATAACTTTAGATATTATACATAATTTAATATAGTCGTTTTTTTTGATTGACCCATCAATGATTTTCTATCCTCAATTTGAGTTTTAGAACGCACATAAATTCTTTACCTGATATTGTTATTTTAATTATTTCCCATTGTGTTTAATGATTTTTTATTATTTTAGCCATCAGTATCTTGTTTTGCGCAAACCACTAATATTACCTCTTACAATTCGTTAATTACATGGCATGGTCATCTCCTGTATTTATCACTTGAGAAAGGAGCACGCATGCTCCGTACGAGACGCGCAAATGCTCTGAAACACGTTGTGGTTCCCCTTCACTCTGGTGACATTACACGCAGCTCTTCACTCCAGAGAAGAGCTTGCCATTTGTGTATAAATCCACCCTCAGCCTGTTAATTGACAGGCATTGCTTTACTACATGGACTTTTTAAGTATGGACTCTATGGACTTTTAGTACTTGGTTTTATTTTGAGCGCTGGCATTTACTGTTTTATTTCTTGTGCAACTCCCAAGACCCCTCAGTTTTAATGAAAATAATGGTCTGGTTCTTGTGACGAGTTGTGCATATAACAATACCTTGATAGGCAAGCATCACTAGGTTGTGCACTGTGGTCTGGACCTAGAGTAGGTGACATTCCTTTCTGGTACACGGCTATGCCATTTAGCAGGCTGGGTGTGCTCTTCTTCTCGCCCACCTGTTGCTGATCCTTGTGCCCTGTACACATGGTCGGACATTCCGACCACAAAATCCGCCGGATTTTTTTAGACGGATTTTGTCCGAAACTTGGTCAGACAAGGTTTTCGGAAAATCCGATCGTTCCGAACAAGGTGATGTACTAAACATGCAACGGGACTACGTAGAGCCCAGTAGCCAATAGCTTTCGTCTCAAAATTTCTGCTGAGCATGCGTGGCACTTTGTGCGTCAGAATTCTCTACACACGATCGGAAAAAGTCTGATCGGATTTTGTTGTCGGAAAATTTTAGATCCTGCTCTCAAATTTTTCCCATCGGAAATTCCGACAGAAAAAGCCTGCTAGAGCCCACACACGATCGGATTTTCCAACAATATAATCCGATCAGACTTTTTCCATCGGAATATCCGACCGTGTGTGGGGGGCATTAGTCTGAGACCTTGGCCGTCACTGAACTATCAGCATGCAGAAGTGGGCAGTGATATTTTATAGCTTCAATGTCAATTAATGTTTTCTCACAGTGGCGACTCATGCCTGGGAACACTGATGTTAATTCACCTGGGAACGCTGATGTACATTATGTAAATGTTTACTGGTAACTTATCATAATGAAGCTGCCAGGTTTGCAAATACTTTGTGAAGGCTTGTTGTACACTGCTTTTATACAAGAGAAGTCTGTGTATATAAACCCTAATGGGATTCATTGCACAGAATTGTTGTTAGATGATGGCACACTACACTTGTTCACTCACCCGCCCAAGGAACAATGTATGGCCTCTTATTAGTTCCTTCATCTTTTCATCCTTAAGATTCTCTTCCACCAGGAGATGTTCCATAAAAATTGCCATGGAAAATACACAGTTCCAGAGTATTCTGATGACAAAAGGATGAATATGTGTATATATTAAAACAGTGGCATACCATTGCAGATAATTGTGTGATGTTTTTTAGTACAATACCTCACAAGCCAGAAACTTGGAACCCCTATTTTAATAAAATGTAGAATATTAGCATACGATTTTCACAGTAACACACCTTATTGATGCTCTGTGCTGCCCACCCTCCCTGATCAAGAATCTACATAAAGTCAAATTCAGATATTTACACTGCTTACATTTAAGTTGGACCTCCAAACATAAAAATACTCTTGCATTTGTAATTACCACAAAAAGGTTGCCCTGGTTGTCAATAACACTGCCACATACCTATACTGTCCCCAGGCAAAATGTAAATAATCTATAGGAAGTGGCTGTGCAAGGTTAGTGCCCTAGAGCCAGAAGTTCAGCATTCATTAAAACTCCTGTCTTGCTTTGTACTCACTCTGTACACCAGAGACTACAGAGGTGACATCAGCATGTGAGGAATGCTGATGCTGGGGGAAGCTGATACAATTTTCAGAGGATCCCACCCAGAAAGGCTGCTACAGGTTGTTGCCAATGATCAAATGATACAACACTACACTGTCACCAACCATGTAACCACCTGTCACCATCCAGAAACGACATTTGAGTCTCAAGGAATCATGGGACATTTTGTAACAATAAATATAGAAATGTTAATGTGTACAGAATGGTGCGCTTGCTCAATTAACTAAATTAAATAAATTCATAGGTATAAACATAGATTGCAAAGCATAATGAGTCCAAATAAAAATAACAAATGAACTCCAAGTGAAAAAAAAACGGAGTTACTTACCGGTAACATCCTTTTCCGGGAGTCTTTCAGGACAGCACCATAGAGAGACCCTGGCTCCTCCCCTCTCAGGAAACACCGCCTTAGATTTTGAGATTTAAGCCCCCACCCTCCCGCCGGCCCCTCAGTTCTTCAAGAGTACCTCCGGCCAGCTGGGGAGACACAAGAACACGTCATAATAACTTACATATCTTACCTGATGGTCTCATGCGATGAACTCTACAGGAATGTCCAACAAATTTGGGTGGGTATCTGTGCTGTCCTGAAAGACTTCAGGAAAAGGATGTTACCGGTAAGTAACTCAGTTTTTCGTCATCCGTCTTTCAGGACAGCACCATAGAGAGGATAAGCGAGCACCTTACCTTAGGGTGGGACTACTGCCTGCAGAACTTTACGCCCAAAGGCTTGGTCTTTTGCTGACAGCAGGTCCAACCTGTAGTCCCTCAGGAACGTGTCAAAGCTGGACCACGTTGCAGCCCTACAGATCTGCTCTGGAGAAGCACCAGCCCACTCAGTTTGAGAAGTCGTCACTGCCCTGGTGGAATGTGCCCCAATGCCTTCCGGGGGCTCTACCCCCCCCCCACTACATAAGCCTGACTGATGGCTAACCTAATCCATCTGGCTATCGTACGTCTAGAACCTTTTTTAGCTCCTGAAAATAACATAAAAAAAGAATCAGACTTCCTATACTCTTTTGTACTCTCCAAGTACTGGAGGACGCATCTCCTAATGTCCAGTTTATGAAAAGTGCGTTCCTGTTCCCTCACAGGGTTGGCACAGAAGGTAGGCAAAATTATTTCCTGGCCTCTATGAAAACTAGAGGCCACTTTGGGCAAAAATGCCGGATTGGTTCTAAAAACCACCTGGTCCGGAAACACCTGAAAAAAAGGTGCCCTAATTGAGAGGGCTTCGAGTTCACTCACTCTCCTTGCCGTAGTGATCGCCACCAAAAACACAGTTTTGAGGGTGATCAGCTTTAACGTACAAGCCTCCAACGGCTCAAAAGGTTCTCCGGTGAGGGCTTGTAAAACCAAAGAAAGATTCCATACAGGGAAGGAGACTCTTACTAGTCTCTGCCTGCTCAGGGCTTTAAAAAATCTGGATACCCATGGATCCGATGCTAGCTGTTTCTCCAAAAAGACACTCAAAGCGGATACCTGTCCTTTCAGTGTGCTAACGGCCAATCCCTTGTCCGCCCCCGCCTGCAGAAACTCTAGTACCGCTACAGAGCTGCGTGTACCAAAGGAACTTTCTGTGCACCAGCTATTCAAGCGCTTCCACACTTTCAGGTAGATAGCCTGCGTCGTCCTTTTCCTGCAACTAAGTAGGGTCGATACCAAACGATCTGAGAACCCCTTGCTCTTCAGCAATTCCTCCTCAGTAGCCAAGCAGCAAGGTTCCACCGCTCCACCTGAGGACAATAGATTGGACCCTGGGACAGAAGATCCTCCTGGAATTACAGAATCCATGGGGGTTCCTCCGCAAGACCCTTTAAGATGGAAAACCATGGCCTCCTGGGCCAATGAGGTGCTATCAGAATGAGAGTTGTGCTCTCCACCTGTAACTTCCTCAGTACCGCTGGAATCAGTACAGGAGGGGGGAAGGCATAGCACTTGGAGAACCCCCAGCTCTGAGCCAGAATGTCCACTCCAAGTGCTCCATCCCATCTGCTCAGGGAGAAGAAGAGGCTTGTCTTTCTGTTTTCCCTTGAGGCAAAGAGGTCTATACAAGGCATCCCCCACTTCTGAGTAATTGCCTCGAAGATCTCCTGGTTCAAAACCCAGTCGCCTTCTCTCAGCTTTTTCCTGCTGAGAAAATCTGTAACCTGGTTCTGATCCCCTTTTAGATGTACCGCCTGAAGGGATATTTAGTTTAACTACTTCTTTGTATTATAGTCAGCTTCCATTTTGTGTGTCTCTAACATCCATTTTGTGAAATATGCTCAAGTCTTGCTAATCTAGTTTCGTTTTTCCATAATACTGCAATCTTCTGTTGAGTTTCATTTCTTGTAAAGCACGTGATATTTTAGAAATAATTAGTTTCACTGTGGGCGTCAGACTGTACTTGTGTGTCTCTGTATATGATTGGATAATCTGTTTAAGGGCGGTACTTTCTGAAAGCCCCTCTTATATTCACACCAAAGAATCAAGATTTAGATTTGCTCGGAGAGAACCTGGCTGTGTATACTTTTCTTTATATCAAAGGGCAAATCTCACAGATCTGGTTTCGGAATTGCACAGCATACCAAAGCAGAGAGGGAACCCCTAATCTTGATTTATTTCCTTTCAGCTGGGGGCTCGGTCCAGGGATCGATTATGATATGTCTGTCTGGTGAGTAGAAATATATCTTCTCTCACCGCGACCTCTATTTAGAAATCGTTCCTTTAACGGGACCTGTGATTTATGTAGAAATAGTTTTTAGACTTTGAAAAAAGTCAAGCGCTGTTGAGATAACAGTGACTAGCAGCCCTGGGAGGGCTGAACGGGCTAGCTATTCTGTGTAGTAGCATATGCTTTAGAAAAAAGCAGCTGTTCGGTGTGAACAGTGAGGATTCTGTGCAGTCCTCTTATAAGTCTGCGGAAGCCGTCTGTTCGGGGGTTAACAGTCGTTAATGAGGACCTTGGTAGGTCCCAGGACTCTGTGAAGTCCGTAGGTCAATGATAATACAGTACTGTAATTACAAAAAAAAAGTCTGCTAAGGTGTGCTGGACAAAACCGATCTCTTTGCTTTCTTTATCTGTCGCATAGAGGATAAGATCATTTGTAAACTGTCTGTGTGGAATTTGTCAGCGTTTGTAAGGTAAGACAACGCCTTCCACGGCTCCGTGTTATCATAGGACTTAGATTTAAGGGCGACAGACGTGTCTTCCTGTGAACTCCCGGGTTCTTTTTGTGATTGATGGAAGTTCCCGATTGAAACGCAGAGTAATGCTACAGTATCCGGTGATGTATTGATGTTTATTCTTAATGATTTATGTATGAATGTTTTGACTCTAAAGAGTTAGCGTAATAGCAGTGTTAATAACATTTTCTTAAGGTAATGATTCCTTTTGCTGCTATGCAGGGAAAGTCAAGATTTGGATGTTTGGCTTTTTGCCAACATGGTTCAAGTACTTATATCTCGCTAAACGTAATAGATATTGTGAAGAATTGTTTGCGGCATTGGTATTACAGAAGTTGCAAGTACTGTTTGAACCTGTTGGCACTCTGCCAAAAATAAAAAATAAATTTGAAAAAAAATAAAAAAAATAAAAAAATTGTTTGTTTGTAAATAATAAGAAAAGTAATAATGTATGAGGCTTGCTTGTCTAAGAAGTGCTTATTGGCATTTTGCCAAGAAAAAAAATAAATAAATAAAAAAAATCTGAATGTTTACAAAAAAAGACAAAAGAAGATGCTGTAGGAGATCTCCGGCTGGACCGGGGCTCCCTATGGCATCCTAGCCCAAAAGTTGCCCACGATTTTAGGTTTAGCAGAGTCATGGGATGGTGAATTTAGAGGTTAAATTAACCTTCTCCATGCCTGTATCAGGCGCCCCGCCTCCTCCCCCTTACATTCCACAACCAGATAACAGTTGCACAGACACAAGGACACAGAAAATAGCAGAATGAGTTTGAAACACCAGGGCAGACACATTAAAGAGAGGATGGCTTACAGCCAATAGTTGAAGATTTCTTTTTATAAAGGGATCTTAAAGGGAAATTATCTTGTTCTATATTAACAAAAGAGAAGGTAAGAAAAGTAAAGAAGGCAATTGTGACTATAGGTTTGTACAAGACCTAAGGGCCATCAATAGCCTAGTGGTACCGATTGCCCCAAAAGTGCCTGATGTGCCATCAATATTTACCACCATACATTACGATGCAGAGTATTTTACTGTGATTGCTTTATTGAACGCAATTTTTATTTCCGTCACTGTGGATGAGGAGGCACAGCCAATCTTTGCTTTCTGTTTTTTTAAAACCGCCAACTAACATGGTGCAGAATGCCCCAGGGCTATATAGACTCCCTTGCAGTCTATTCCAAACTACTCTCAGAGCTTGGATACCAGGACATTGTTCATCCCTGCTGCAGTATGTGGATGAATTCCTCGTCTGCAGTTCTACTCGGGTGGCCGCCCTGGAGGATGGGAGGGATCTTTTGAAATGTCTTTTTGAAAGTGGTCACAAAGTGTCAAAGAAAAATTGCAATGGTGTCAGAAAAGGTTGAATATTTTGGTTTTGTACTTTGTGTAAAGGAAAGTCAATCACAGAAGAGCTATGGCTCTTGTGGGTCTGCCCCGCCCACTTGCTAAGAAAGACATGTTCACCTTTCTTGGTACGATTGGTTACTGCCGCCAATGATTACCTGACTGTTCCTACTACAATCTCCTGAGACAAGCCACAGGTTTACACATGCCAGATTGTATAAAATGGTCAAATGAAATGTGCAATGCTTTTATGTATTTGAAAAATGCTATGGTAATGGCTCCAGGGCTCGGCCTCCCTAACTAGGAAAAATGTTTAATTTGTTTGCAAGGGAAAATTGTAAGGACGTGTCAGGTGTCCTCGCTCAGGAGCATGGAGACAAGTTGCGCCCTATTTTTTTTCAAAGATGGTTCCGGTGCAGGTTCAAGGCATGCCTGTGTGTCTCAGAGGCATCCTATTCGATGATGGTTTTGAGATGGCCACTTCTTTCACTCTGGGGCACGACACTACACTTCACACCACCCACAATGTATGAAAAATGTACATACACAGCACATGTCTGCTCATAGGTTGAGCGGCTATGAGTTGATCTTGATGTCCAATCCAAAATTGCACATCAAATATGCTTCTCCCACTTCAGGACCAGCACCAAATCCAAATGCCCTTTTAGGATTAAAAGGAGAGCAGAATGAGGCTGTGCCACAACATGATTGCATAGACCTCATTCACCAAGACACATCACCCAGGTCTGATGTATCTTCCACAACACTGCAGAGCATACACAGGCCAACAAACAGATAGCCAAGGGAAATGCTCTGGCTGATTAGCTGCTAAATAAGCTGCTACTTCACAAAATGCACAGATCCAAATGCCCATGCTAGTACCAAACTTGTTGTTTTGTTTTTGTTTTTTGTTTTTTGATCAGGTTCTTTCAGATTTGCAGGTATGTGCAAAACAAGCTGATCTCAGAGGTTGGGACAAAATAGGTGTGCAGAAAGATCCAAAGACTGGACTTCTCTGCAAAGAGGGGAAGCCATGTATACCAGTAGCTAGTGCATCACTTTTTGTAGCTAGTGCATCACTTTTTATGCATCATTTTTATTTCCCATTTCCATGGAATAGGTCACAGAGGCTGGAAAGCCACTTGTGAACTATTGGAGAAAGACTTTTACATTACAGAACTTTCCTGGCCAATTTTATGTAGCAAGATGCATCACATGTATCAGGAACAACCCACACAAGGCCGAACATGAACACCTGATATATCCAACAACTCCTTTTACACATTTGCAGATTGACTTCACACACATGCCCAAACTAGGCAAAAGACAGGAATATCTTTTGGAAATTGTGGACAAGTTCTCAAGTTGATTTGAACTTTTTGTCACCACAAAAGAAGATGTCCAAACAGTAGTGAGGATCCTCGTTCAGGAAATCATTCCTCGATGGGGATGCCCACTTCTTATAAACTCAGACAGACAATGGACCTACATTTGTATCAAGGGTCTGCCAGGACTGGGTAAAAACTCTCAAGATGGGGAATGTGAAACTTCCGTTCTGACACCCTCAAAGCTCAGGGATAGTAGAAAGAATAAACAGAACAATAAAAAGACAAAATAAGAAAGGCCACAGGAGGAACCTTTGCCAACTGGAAGAAGGTCCTCCCAGCAGTCCTGGCAGAAATAAGAATGACCCTTCCAAGACAACAGTGTATTCACCTTTTGATGTCTTGATGGGTTGACCTTTCCCCACCCCATGGCCAGAGCACATTTAATGATAGAAAAGGGAGATTTAGACTTATTACAGGAAGAATATGTAAGGTAATTGGTTGAAACATTGTAAACAGTTGAGAGAAATGTTGCTCGCACCTTTTCTTTTTCTTCACAGGAAACTACTCACCCCTTCAAATTGGGAGACACTGTGGTGGTCCAACAGCTGAACAGAAATAAGAAGCAAGAGTATCCCTTTGGACCTCCTACCACAGTGGTTGCAGTGGCCAGAACAGCCATCCTAGTGGAAAATTGCCAGTCCTGGATCCATGCCAACAGAGTAAAAAAGGTTGCCCAAAGCCCCAAGAGCAAGAAGGAGATCTTGATACAGGAGGCCCTCAAGCAGAAGTCCAAGCAGATGAAGGAGTTCCTGGGAAAGCAGGTCCGGCCAGAGAAGATGACCTCGCTTACTTCACCACAGACTTCTGACAAGGCATTCTGCCCACTGATCCTGATCTCTCTAACAGTGTTCCTACCCACCTGGATCACCACTAACTGTATCTACCACCCTGAAGATTTGGGTGCAATTAAAAGTATCGGTGGGAACACAAACACACACACACACACACACAAGAACATTATATTGACACAAGCTAGAACCAAGAGAGAGATTGGAAATAGTTTTACTGATAAGATGCTTTTGCTAAAATTTAAGTATGCTTATGCTAAAAAATCAGGGTATGAAGAATGTTGGATATGTAGCATATTAAGCGCTGCGCAAACTGTTATATAAATCCTGTATAATAATAATAATAATAATAATATTACATCCTAGCACTGCCTGAATTGCCCTTTTGGCTATACCTACGTTTCCTCCTTTCTCAATGAGACTCCTCCTGTATTCTTGACTAACATATCCACTCTGTACATAAACAACAGTGTTACCTTTCCAATAGCAGGTAGAAGTCATTCCCCTGTTTGGTGTTTTAATTTAGGGAATGAGACACAGACTAACCCCTCTTTCTGCAGCGCCCCTGCCTGCTCACTGTTTCAAGTATCTGACCCAGGGTTAAACTGTACTTTTCATAACTTTTCTTTTTCTCTAAAAATGTAGGTGAAATATTACACTAATTTATAATCGCAACACAAGACAAGTACACTCATGAGACTGTCGCTAAGAGACCTTTTGCACTGGGACAAAGTATCCATGTATGTTGTAGGAAAGTGTGTTATCCCTGGGTGCCCCTCCATGTTAAGGGATGGTGTTACCTTGCATCCTTGTTATCTGTCATGGGAATGGTAGGGGATTATAAAAGGGGACATCCACTAGAGGCCAGCTCCAGCAGGAAGCTAGGGACATTGCTAAAACATGGAGCCCATTTGCCAATGCAGGATTTGGGCTTGGAGGTATATTTTTATGGTTAAAAGACATTGTCCTTGTTATGGTATTTATCCTTGCTCTGATTCTTTACCTCTGTTTTAATGTTGCACTTACATAATTGCGCACCTTCGATCTCCTGATGATAAGGTTCTATCTCACATGACATACATGAAGAGTCATCAGGCAATCTATGCCACAGCCCCAAAGAAGTATTAAAGCACAACATAGAATGTAGAGATCATCTTATATGATCTAAGAGGGGATTGAAGGGATATTTAGTTTAACTATTTCTTTGTATTATAGTCAGCTTCCATTTTGTGTGTCTCTAACATCCATTTTGTGAAATATGCTCAAGTCTTGCTAATCTAGTTTCGTTTTTCCATAATACTGTAATCTTCTGTTGAGTTTCATTTCTTGTAAAGCACGTGATATTTTAGAAATAATTAGTTTCACTGTGGGCGTCAGACTGTACTTGTGTGTCTCTGTATATGATTGGATAATCTGTTAAAGGGCGGTACTTTCTGAAAGCCCCTCTTATATTCACACCCAAGAATAAAGATTTAGATTTGCTCAGAGAGAACCTGGCTGTGTATACTTTTCTTTATCTCAAAGGGCAAATCTCACAGATCTGGTTTCGGAATTGCACAGCATACCAAAGCAGAGAGGGAACCCCTAATCTTGATTTATTTCCTTTCACCACCGACAGGGACAGAATATTTGCCTCGGCCCACTTGAGAATGTTGTTTGTCAGACTCCACAGTGAACTGCTTTTGGCACCTCCCTGCCTGTTGACATAAGCTACTGCAGAGGAGTTGTCCGATCTGACTCTCACGTGCTGACCCTGGAGTTCCCTCTGAAAGGCTCTGAGTGCCAACTCTATGGCTTTTTAGTTCCCTCCACTTCGAGGACTCCTTTGCTTCCTTTCGTAGCCAGGTGCCCTGAACCATTTGGGAATCTAGATGTGCTCCCCAACCTGTGCCGCTTGCATCGGTCGTGATGGTTTTGGATACAGGAAGGACCCAATCCAGTCCCTGTGAAAGATTGGCCCCCTTTCTCCACCACCAGAGTGACCTTTTGACCCGACTTGGCACTTTTATCAGGAATTCCAGAGAACTCTGACTGTGGTCCCAAATTCCCAGGATGAAGAGTTGTAAGGGGCGAAAATGCCGCCCTGCCCACCGTACTGCCGGAAGTGAGGATGTCAGTAACCCTAGAGCTGACATAGCTTTCCTTACCGAGATCTGCTGGCTGCCCTGCAGAAACAACATCGCCCTGTCTACCTTCTGGATCTTTTCTACCGGAAGGAAGACCTTCTGCTCTGTTGAGTCCAACATGTAGCCCAGGAAAATTACCTTTTGTGATGGGGTCAAGCTGGATTTTTCCAGGTTCAAGATTTTCGAGGATGTCCCTTGTTACCTGCAGATCTCGAGACAGCTGCTCCAGGGAAGAGGCAAATAGGAGCAGATCGTCTAAATATGCGAATATTGAGATGTTTCTGAGTCGCAAGAAGGCCAGAACCTCCACCATGACCTTGGTGAAGATAAGGGGGGAAGAGGATAGCCCGAAGGGAAGGGCCCTGAATTGTAGATGAACTATCCCCTCTGGGGTATTTACCGCCAACCTGAGGAACTTCTGGTACCCCTCTGCGATGGGAATGGGCATCCTTCAAATCTATTGATGCCATGAAGCAATTCTGGGGAAGAAGTGCTTTTACCGAGTAGATCGAGTCCATTCGGAACCTCTTGTAGGTCACTGAGACATTCAGAGGCTTCAGGTTCAGGATAAGTCTGAACTTTCCCGACGGTTTGCGGACCACAAAGATGTGGGAATAGAAGCCCCTGCCTGTCTCTTCTACTGGGACTCGTGCTACCACCTCTTGTTCCTCCAACTCTTGTAGGGAGGAAAGAAGAGCTGAAGCCTTTTCTGCACATCTTGGCAGCTCGGTGACCAGAAGCCTGAGAGGTGGGGGTTTTGAAAACTCCAACCTGTATCCTTTTCTTATAATCCCCAAAATAAACTGGTTGGAGGTGATCATCTCCCACTGTGGGAGGAAGTACCCCAGGCTTCCTCCCACCGTGGTTCCGTCATTTTGTCTTTTTGGGCTGTTCAGGAGGGCGAAAAATAGCCCCCCACGCCCTTTGCCCTTCTGCCCCCAAACTTTCTTCTGTTGTTCATTTTTAGGGGGTTCAAACTTCCTCCGAGGACAAGCCCTCCTTTTGGCTTCTACAAATTTCCTTTTGTTAGGAAAGGCCTTTTTCTTATCGGCCATCCTATCCAAGACGGCCTTTAAGCCAGGACCAAATAACAAGTCCCCTGTGAGAGGTATACCACAGAGTTTGACTTTAGACGCGCTCCCTGCCACGTCTTAAGCCATAGGGCCCGCCTTGCTGAGTTGGACAAGGCTGCAGATCTTGCTGACATACGCACGACTCTGCTGAGGCGTCAGCAAGATAAGCCGCCCCATTAAGGAGCATAGGAAAGGAAGACAGGATTGTTTCCTTAGGAGATCCTGCTTCGATGTGCACTTTAATTTGCGTCAACCAGTACTCCATGTTTTGTGCCACCACCATGGACGCCATGGCGGGCTTGAGGTTACCCAGGGAAGAATCCCAGGATTTTTTCAGAAGTGAATCCATCCACTTGTCCATAGGATCTGGGAGTGCTCCCATGTCCTCAAAGGCAAGGTCGGTATGCCTGGAGACCTGTGAGAAGGCTGCATCTAGTTTAGGAGACTTATTCCACACTAGTGTTTCCTCTTCTGCAAAGGGAAACCTTCTTTTCAAGCTTCTTGAAAAGAACGGTTTCCTTTCCGGGTCTTGCCACTCCTTTTTAATGGCATCGACCAATACCTCATGGACCGGAAACACTCTCTTTATGTTCCCCTAAGCCCCTATACATTTGGTCATGGAGCGACAGCTTCTTCCCAAAGTGGTATAAATGGTATATATCCTAAGAGCTCCTCCACTTGTAGCGAGAGGCTCTCGTGGACTCCCCATCCACTTCCTCTCCCTCTGATTCCCCCTGGGAATCTGAAGAAATGCTATCTGGTTCCTCCTCAATTTCTTCTCTAGAGCCTCCTGGATTCTCTCCACTCGCCGAGGGAGCATCCATTAAGCTTGGCGCAATACTCGGTTGTGCTGGTGGAGGGTTAACCTGAGTCTGCGGAAACTGAAAACTAGAGAAGAGTGTCTTAAAAGACTGCACGGTGCTAGAAAGTTCCTTGACGGACGCTGCTAGCTCCGTACTTTGCTCCGCTGACTGCTCCCTCACAAGCCCCTCTATACATTCCCTACAGAGTGCCTTGGACCACGATTCCCCCATCGTGGTTCTGCATGAAGGGCATTTTTTCTTAGAATTGTGGGGCGAGTTGGTTTTCTCAGTAGACTTGCTTTGAAAAAAACAGATGTAAAAAAGAGCAGTCAGACCCTCCCCAACCACCAGCATTACACACAGAGGGCCACCAGGGGTGCTCTAACCGGGACCAACCACCACCAGGGTCCTAGTTACCCCCCATATTCCCCACCACCAAGGGAGACAAACACCTGTGGAGCCTACAGGATTCTAGTAAGGGAACACCACCCCAGGGTTCCAGTTACCTTTGAGTGGCTAGTGCAGGCATCTCCAGGAGCCGTTCGTGAAGCCTCTGCTTCAGACATTTCCCGCTGAGGATCGGTGGCCCCTCGCCTCAAACGCTCTCCCCACAGCCAGAAAAAGAGGCAGCCTCAGCCAGAACGCTCGGTCTGCTTTTCAAATCCCGCGGCTGGAACCGGAAGCCGCGGGTTGAACGGAAGCACTGACCTCCGCCGGAAATTACGTCACCCGCCATCCGACGCGACGCTCTGAGCTCCACGCCGAACACGGCGGCCTCCTGTGCCTCCAGAGCATCCCCCTGGACAGGAGAGAAAAGGACCTCCCCGGCCTGCAGCTTCACTAAGAGAAGCCGGAGGTGCGTGCATTACTGCCATCCAAGTCTCAGGCTCCCCAGCCTCTCAGACAGCAAGCTAGGAGGGAGGGAGACAGAGAGACCCTGGTCCCCCCCCCCATAGCGGCCCCATAGCGGTGTCTCCCCACCAGAGGAAACACCATAACTGAGGGGCCGGCGGGACGGTGGGGGCTTAAATCTCAAAATCTAAGGCGGTGTTTCCTGAGAGGGGAGGAGCCAGGGTCTCTCTATGGTGCTGTCCTGAAAGACGGATAGGGAAATATAAAATCCAAGTGCAAAGAAAAAAAATATATAAATGACTGCTCAGTCCATATTGTGATTGAAGTAAAAAAATATCCAGTGAACCTAAAAGGAACAAATGGCAACCACCGTCACCAATGAATGAATTGGCCGCTCACCTCAGGGAATAAATGTAAGATCAAACAAAGATTTAAATCTCAAGGGATAGCTGCTAGGTCCCCGCTACAAAAGCTCCCACATGCCTGCTTGAACACTCTGATAACGTGCCTCTTAAATCGATAATCACTCAGAGAGAGCAAAAATAACCATAGCGAACTATTGTCAGTAAAATATAACATATTTATTCAATGCCTGATTACATTAAAGTTTAGTAAGATCCGCAGTACTGGTACGAAGGAAAAAAAAAAACATTGCCTCCTCACCACACTTCCGTACACTGTAGACACTTTCAGTGTCTACATTGTATGGAAGTGTGGTGAGGAGGCAACGTTTTTTTTCTCCATACCTGTACTGCGGATCTTACTAAACTTTAATGCAATCAGGTATTGAATAAATGTGTTATATTTTACTGACAATATTGCGCTATGATTATTTTTGCTCTCTCTGAGTAATTATTGATCAAGAGGCACATTGCCGGATTTAAAGCTTTCTTTGACCTCGAGGTGAGTGGCTAATTCATTAATTTGTGACTGTGGTTGCTATTTGTTCCTTTAGGTTCACTGGATTTTTTTTTTTACTTCAATCACGAGACTGAGCGGTCATTTATATATATTTTTTCTTTGCACTTGGACTTTATATTTTTATCACTTGGACTTCATCTGTTTTTTTTATTTGGATTCATTATGCTTTGTAATCTATGTTTATACCTATGAATTTATTTAATTTAGTTAATTAAGCAAGCGCACCATTCTATGCACTATTTTCACGTTAGTGTTGGAGTGCACTTTAAAATGGTTGCTACTGTTCGTTTCATTGGTTATATTGTTAGCACATTTTTGAGTTTATTGCATAGCAGCGTGCAAGTTTATTATGATTTAAATATAGAAATGTTGTTATAATACAGATGATATTTTCTTAATTCATTGGTAAAAAGACAAATGTCCACAATTTAGAATTTGTAAACACAGCTCCTAAACTAACACCTAGCTGTCAATGAGTTGATCATATCATAAGGCCTCGTAAGTATTGTAACTGTACTGTAGGCCCTCATGTTGTAAAGCACTGCACAAACTGTTGGCGCTATATAAATCCTGTATAATACTAATAAGAAAAATACAACAGCAACTGCAAACTAGCAGGGAAGAAGAGGTCTGGACACACTGTCAATTTGCACTGTCTGGGAACCACCACTAATTTTCTTAAGATCAGAGGGAATAGGTTAATCTATAATAACATTCAAAATTGAATATGCAGGGAGATGAAAATGATCCCTTCTGATAGTAAACATTGTGAGTTATTTGGGGATACTATCAGGAGCGTGTAGCACTCCTGCTCTAGCATCCTGGTTTTGGCAATGATGCATTCTCCCAGTCTGGCTGTCTGTCCACCTGCAAAGTGATTGATGTAGCCAGTCTCTGGGTGAGGACCAAACCTGATTTAAACCAGCCAAGCCTGCAGTCTCATGCTTGTGAAGTGTGTGCAATATGTGCTCAAGCTCTCCCTTGTTGACAAACACAGATTGGATATCGATTATTGCATGCAGATTAGCATCAATGTGTGGAATCGTATCTACCACACAGGAATGTGTGTGTGTGTGTGTGTCTGTATGTATGGTTGCCAAGCAGACCAGTCAGCTGACAAACTGCAGGTGGGGCAAGCTACCCTTAGTTGTGTGACTATGTGGAGACAGTAAAAAAAATTGATCGGACCAAGATTCTAGGTTGTAGGTAAAGTTGATTAATCCCAGATATGTGTAGGAATCACTAGGCTGCTCCACAACCCATAGACTGTGCCAAATTGCATGCAAGATATGCATCGGTCTGTGTATGTTCAGCCAGCTAGATTTGGGTGGGTTTTCCTCTAGTGGTGGCCAGAGGTATTGAAGGTTGTGATGACGGTTTCTCCAAGTGACATTCTCTCCTCATTCCTCCTCCACCAAATTAGACCCCTTTCACACTGCCAGCGTTTTTCAGGCGCTACAGCGCTAAAAATAGCACCTGTTTAGCGTCTGAAAAAAATCTGCTCCATGCACTCCAGTGTGAAAGCCCGAGGAGCTTCACACTGCTATCGTTTTTCAGGTGCTTCAGCGCTAAAAATAGCGCCTGTATAGCGCTTGAAAAAATCTGCTCCATGCACTCCAGTGTGAAAGCCCAAGGAGCTTCTGAAATCAATGGGGCAGCGCTGCGATACCACCAGCAAAACGCCACTCCGGCTGCGTTTTGGGGGCGGATTTCACCCTTTTTCGGCCGATAGAGGGGGTTAAAACCGCCCCGCTAGCAGCTGAATAGCCCCGCAAAAACGACGGTAAAGCAGCTCTAAAAATAGCGCTGCTTTACCGCCAACGCCCCCCGCGGCTCGGTGTGAAAGGGGCCTAAGTGTTTCATTCTGGTTAGAAAGTTGCAGTGCTTGACATCTAGTGGCAGTGGTGGGATATTAGAGTATGCCTGTTATTCACATTGTTACTTGTGTCCATAATGGGGAACTCGGAGTAATTTGTTAGTGTGTTGGTTGAATTCTGACAATACACAAAGATGGCGATATTTGTGCAACATACAGCCTCCCTTAGTACCCCTTTTCTAACATTTTCCTTACAAATTAAGTTTCTGGAAAGTACCTGCAGTACACACTAATATCCTCCTGGCACTTGTAGGAAGCTGGGAAGCTATCTGATGACGTCACAAGGGATAATAAAACTTTTTTATGGTGTTTGAGACAAATATAAAAACTAATAGTGAGGGTGTAGTGGCTATGATAAGAATGAACATACTTGGGGAAGGTGACTTGATCCTTGAGTTCAGCTTTAAAAATAATCAAGCAATAATGAACAAAAATAAATAAATTTAGTTATTGAGGGTACCTGATCTTCCTGATTCCTGTTTTGCACCAAGAACCCTGTCCCTGTAAACATCCTCCCGAGCAGGTCAGTTCAATGGGCACTTGTATATTTTTAACTTGTTGCATCCATTCTTGAGGGACTGAACTCGGCATACTGTATTTTAAAGATTCTAGGCAAGCAATAGCAGCATAGAGGTCAAGAACCTGAAAAAAAGAGTGAAATTATGAATATTTGCTAAAACACTTAACAACATTCAGAGCTCAATAAAAGCCTGTTTTTTTTTTAAGTCAGCCTTTTATTTATTTTTTACTTTTTTAATTTTTTTCTATGGGGTCTATTTATTACAAAAATTAGGCATTTTAAGAACATATTGCATGACAGAGTAATTGTGACAGCTGTATGAATGCTTGAGGCACAGAGCAAATTTTTTTCATAAATAAACCCCAATGGGTGCTCTTAGGAATGAAAATGCTGGCCTGTGTCCGCAGCACACTGGAGAGCCAGACCACTGTTCTCAGGACAAAGCAATATGCACCTTTAAAGTAGAAGTCCAGTCAAATCCATCTAAATTTAAACCTGCTCCCACCCTCATTCTTAGCCCTATACTACCTACCCTGTAAAAGGAGAGCTGTGTATACCTACCTATTCCCTGGGCTCTCCAGTCTGGTTGTGTGATTAGCTCCCAGCATCAGCTTCAAGGGAGAGGAGGGACAGTCGACAACAGATGCCCCATAGTAAGGCCTCATGCACACAGGGCATTAAAAAAAATGAGCTGCAAAGCCACTACCAATGCCAGGAAAAAGCAGCTGTAAAAATTACCAGTTACACTTACCGGTAACGGGTTTTCTAGGAAATCTTCCAGGACGGCACACCTAAGATGACTGGTCTCACCTGGCAGGAAACACAATCAACAACAGAGTTTAAAAAGCCCCACCCCTCCCTCTGACCCTCAGTTATGACAAAGTATAGACCCACACCAGTGCCAGAGGGTACATTCTGTGAAGAATGAAACATCACCAACAGTTAAGGGTAGGGAAGTAGGCCTGCCGTCCTGGAAGATTTCCTAGATAACCCGTTACTGGTAAGTGTAACTGATAATTTTCTCCAGTCATCTTCCAGGACGGCACACCTGAGACAATAAGCAAGAAGTTCAGGAGGACTGAAGGTCGCCAGAGATCTAGTCGAGTGAGCCTTAAAGCGGTTCTGCACTGTCTTTATGTTTTTTTTTTTTTTACTTCAATGTAATGGCTTATGCAATTTAGTTTAGTTACTCACGTGTCCTTCTTTTGATAGAAGCTGCTGCCGGTTTTCATCGGAATGATGAGTTGTAAAAATTCTTCCCTGCTGGGGGCCATCTTGCCTGTGGGCATTTGAACCCACACAGGCACTTCAGATGGCCCAGCATGCACCGCCCTTACTGTGCCGATCTCGCGCGTGCGCAGTAACGGCGAAGTGCAGCTCACGTTCTCCGAAATCTCGCGAGATGTCGGCACATCTGCCGACATCTCGCGAGATTTCGGAAGATGTGGCCGACATCTCGCGAGATTTCGGAAGTTGTGGCCGACATCTCGCGAGATTTCGGAAGATGTGTCCGAAATCTCGCGAGATTTCGGAAGATGTGTCCGAAATCTCGCGAGATTTTGGAAGATGCCCGCACAGACTCCTGGGATCCATGACACCAGATCCCAGGAGACAGTGCGGTGTGACGAGGATCCCCGCACAGACCCCGCCCACCGCCGCAGAGACAGAGGACAGGAAGTCATCGATTATCAAGGTAAGTGAAAAAAAAAAAAACACATTTCATTTAGTACTCTTTGCCTGATTTGGAAGGCAAAGAGATTTACTAAATGAAATGTGTGCAGAACCGCTTTAAGGTGGGCTGGGACCAGTTTACCCGAGTGCATATACGCTACTGCTATAGCCTGTTTTAGCCACCTGGTTATTTTTGGTTTTGAGGCCTGAAGACCCTTTCTTTGGCCACAAAAAGTAATTAGTAGATGGTTCGATCTCCTAAATTCTCTCAGTTCTGGCAAAATGATGGAAGAATAATTTCTCGTGACCTGTGAAAACCAGAGGTCACCTTTGGCAAATAAAGTGGGTCCTGTCTAAGGATTATCCTATCCTCCAGAAGCAACAAAAAAGGCTCTTTTATTGTCAGGGCCTGTAGGTCGCCGATCCTTCTGGCTGTAGTAATGGCCAGAAGGAAAGCCATCTTAAGAGAAAGAAATTTAAATGAAATTTGAGCCACCGGCTCAAAAGGCCCTTTCGTTAGGGCATCCAAAACCAGGGACAAATCCCACGGTGGGAACCTGATTGTCCTTACCGGGGTTTAACCTTTCCCTGGCCGACAAAAACCTCTTTACAAGGGGGTCCCGAGCTAGACTACTGTCGAAGAATACTGACAGATCCGCCACCTGAACCCTAAGGGTGCTGACTGCTAATTCACCCTAAGTCCACCCCCTCCTGGAGAAAATCTAAAATGGTCGGAATCGTTTGGAGAGCTCCTTGCTTAGACTGAACCCATCAGGAGAAGACCTTCCAGACTTTTGCATAACTTGTCTGGTGACCTTCTTTCTACTAAGGAGTTTGTAGATTACCTTCTCCGAACATCCCCTACTGCTGAGGATCTCCCTCTCAAGAGCCAAGCCGTCAGGGATAGAAACCCTGGGTCGGGATGAACTACTGGGCCCTGGCAAAGAAGGTCTCGCCGGACTGGGAGATGCAACGTGGGAGCAATCGACCATCTCCACATGGTGGGGAACCAGACCCGCTTCGGCCACCAGGGTGCAATCAGAATGAGATCTCTGCTCGACTGGGACAGTTTTTGCAACACCCGGGGAATGACTGAAATCCCAGCTCTGAGCGAGGGCGTCTACCCCCGAGGATCCCTGTTCCCTGGTGAGAGAGAAGAATCTCCAAACCTTTGTGTTCTTCTGACAGGCAAACAAATCTATCTCTGGTCTGCCCAAATGACAGCTTACCAGAGAGATAACCTCCCTGTTCAGCTCCCATTCTCCCTGACGAATGGGCTGCATGCTGAGGAAGTCTCCTTTGGTGGCTCAATCCAATCAACCTATCTAGGGAGCTTCTTACCTCCTCTACCAAAGGAACCCTTTCTTCCAGGATTTCTCTTCTCCCATCCCAGGAGGAGAGAAGGAAGCCCTGGAGCCCCTGGGATTGGAGTTGGGCCCAGGGAACAGCTGGGATGCAGGAGGCCATAAGCCCCAGCACTCTCATAATGTTCCTCAATAAAAGCTGTCCGGCCTCGTAGCACGCTGTCACTGTGCCATGAATCTTTACGATCTTTTCCGGAGGAAGAAAAATTCTTTGGGCCACTGAGTCTAGATGGTACCCTAAGTACACTTTTGACTGCGATGGGTCCAGGGAGGACTTCTGCCGACTGACCATCCAACCCAGTGAATCCAGAGTGGACAAAACTAAATCTCGGTCCTTCTGGAGCTGCTCTCGAGATGGGCTGTAAATCAACAGATCGTCCAGATATGGTATCAGTGCTACGCCCTGAAGGTGTAGGAATGATACCACCTCGGCGAGAACCTTGGTGAAGATTCTTGGACTGGCCGCAAGGCCGAAGGGGAGTGCCCTGAACTGCCAATGCTGCACCCCCTGCTCTGTCCATACTGCAAAACGCAAGTACCTTTGATGTTCCGGGGAAATGGGTACACGCAAGTAAGCATCCTTCAGATCGAACGTAATAATGAAAACTCCTTTCTGAAGCTGTTTCCTGACCGTATAGATGCTTTCCATCCTGTTTTTTTCGTACAGCAAGTACCGGTTTAGTTTCCGCAGATTTATAATCAGCCAAAACTAGCCTGATGGTTTCGGGACCACGAAAATGTGGGAATAGAACCCTAGAGCCATCTGACTCACTGGAAAACGGATAATCACCACCTGTTCTGCGAGTTCGCGGAAACTGTCTGAAGGGCCCCTTGCTTTTAGTGGGTCCTTGGGAAGGTGAGTAACCAGAAAATTTTGAGGGGGGGGGGGGGGGGGGTTGACCGAAATTCCAACTTGTATCCTTCTTTTATGAGATTTAGGCTGTAAGGACTCTCTGAGATCTTTTCCCACTGGGGGAGAAACCACAAGCCTTGCGCCCACTTTTATGTTGGCGTCATTTTGTCTCCTTATTGGACGGTCCGGACTCAGAAAAAAGGATTCCACTTTTTTCCTTGCCTTTTTCCTTGGGATACAGCAGAGTCGGGATTTAGATGTAAAGTCTCCATCCCATGTTTTGACCCAGAGGGCCCTCCTGGCTGAGTTCAGTAATGCCACTGACTTAGCAGTCATTCTTACTGTCTCCACTGCCGCATCTATCAAGAAGGCCATTGCTCTCCCAATGACTTCCAGGGAGTCTAACACCTCCTTGGACTCCTTATGCGTGACATGGTCCATCAACTTGTTGAGCCATGCGTCCGCATTTCTGGCCACACATGCAGAGACCAATGCAGGACTCATAGCCGCCGCATTGGCCTCCCAGGCTCTAGGCAACAAGATCTCTGACTTCTTATCCATTTGATCCTGGATGTTGCCTGCATCCTCGAAGGAAAGGTCCGACCTCTTAGACACCTGCGCCAGGGACGCATCTAGTCGTGGGACCTTAAAGAATTTCTCTTCCTCCTCCTCTTTAAAGGGGCACCTACGTTTCCATGTTTTAAGCTTTAGGAGTTTACTCTCAGGCTCTTTCCACTCCCTTAGAATTATATCCTTAAGGGATTGATGCACTGGGAAGGATCTATGCTTGCAGCTTACCCAGCCCTCTGTATACCCTGTCCTGAGCTGACACCTGGGCGGAAGGCAACTGAATGTCCTCCGACGCATAAACAGCCCTGAGGAGACCCTCCATATCCTCTGCTGAAAAAAGATGTCCCCCAGGTCTAGCCTCAACTTGGCTATCCTGATCTGAGTCCTCCCCTTCCTCACGGGAACTCAGCTCTGAACTACAAACCTCCTCCTCCTCAGAATAGTAGGGGGCATGGTCCTGGGATCCTCCCGTCATTCAGTCTCTGTGGATAAAAACATATCTATGTGGGGGACAGGAAAATAGGACCACCTCAAATGCCTGCCCCCACCCCCACCCACTCCAGCCGAGTCACTCACCCCCTGTGGTGACCTCTGATGCTGTGAGCTCTGGTCCGCCCTCTTTCTCCATCCTCTGCCACTATTCCGGTGGATAGGATCGCTCTGAGGGACCGCAGACCTCAGGCCCCCTCATTCAGACACCGCCTTGTGCTTCTCCCCACACTGCTCGCCGCCATCTTGTTGAAGACATGATGCGCCGAAAATGACCTCACGAAGGCGCTCGGCGGCATCCGGAAATGCGCAGTAGCGGCCACAACAAGCCGCTCGCGCAGAGCAGCAAAAAGGAAGAGCACAGCTCCCTAACAGGGGGAAAACATGTCGGCCATCGGAGAACAGCTTCCCTGGCCTATGGGGGGTATTCCGGCGGGGGAGGAGGGGAAGAGAGAGGGAACGAATGGCCCCTGGGGTTAATGACACCTCACCTGTCCTAGTGCCCCAGAATCTCAGGGGGCAATATAGGACCCGCCTGAGAGCTTTCTCTGTAAGGAGAAAGTGAGGGAAAAACCCCTTAGAGAGAAGGCAAAGCCTCAACTGACCCTGCAGACACCACTGACTGCTCTGAGTCTGTTCCTAAGGGGGCGACCATGGTCCCAGACCTTTGGTCTTCTTGAAAAATAACAAACGGTTTTGCAGCCATTGGTGTGTGTGGGAAACACAAACAATAACTGAGGGTCAGAGGGAGGGGTGGGGCTTTTTAAACTCTGTTGTGGATTGTTTTTCCTGCCAGGTGAGACCAGTCATCTCTCAGGTGTGCCGTCCTGGAAGATGACTGGAGAAATTGTGCTTTTAGTAGCTTTTTGCATTGACGTTAATGCACGTTTAGCAGCGCTAGCTTTGAGCAGCTTTTCTCTGCCTCTATTCAAAATCAATGGTTCCCAAAAAAAAGCCCATTGATTTGAATAGAAGTTGCACCTCAAGTAGGATCATGATGAGTCGACTTGTGGTGCGGCTTAAGCACTGAGGATCTTGAAGGGGAACTCTTGCCAAAAATGGGGGAAAAAAAAAAAAAAAACACAAAAAAAAGAAAAAAGAAAACAATAAAAAAAAAAGAAAAGAAAAAAAAAAAAAAAGGAAAAAGGGAAAAAAAAGGAGAAAAAAAAAAAAAAAAGAAAAAAGAGAAAAAAAAAAGAGAAGAGGAAAAAGGAAAAGGAAAAAAAAAAATGGCCTGGGATTCCCCCACAAGAGCATACCAGACCCTTCAGTTTGGTATGTATTTTAAGGGGCACCCCTACACCCAAAAAATTGGGGTTGAGTTTCCTCAAAATCCATACCAGAAACTTATCCGAGCATGCAGCCTGGCAGGTCAGGAAATGGGGGGGGGGGCGGACGAGGGACCATACCATGCCACATGCACTCAACATGGGGGGGGGGTGCTTTGGGGGGGCAGCCTCCATCTATAGCAACCAAATAACAAGTGACTTAATGTATCACTTTTGCAGCTTGGGCCCTACACCCCCCACCTCAAAGCACCTTGTCTCCATGGGGACAAGGGCCTCTTCCGGACAACACTGGCTGGTGGTTGTAGGGGTCTGCGGGTAGGGGGGCTTATCGGAATCTGGCCTCCAGATCCCAGGTTCTTCTCTCTCTGTTCTTCCACAGATGTTCTCTCAATGCTCTCTCCCGCTGTAATGCTGGATCCGCCGTGTGTCATTACTCAAATAGCCATGGGGCGGGGGCCACCCGTGATGTCATTTGGAGGCCCAGCCCCCTTGTGACATCATTGCCCCATCATGCCCACGGGCGGTGACCTCACAAGGGTGTGGGGCATCCGAAGCATCACCGGGTGGCCCTCCCCCCACGGCTATATAACAAAGGCATACGGCGGACCCAGTATTACAGCGTGAGAGAGAGTTGAGTGAACATCGGAGGAAGAACAGAGGGAGAAGACAGCAGAGAGAGGAGAACCAGAGGATGAAGGCATCGCCGGAGGGAGAAGAAATCGGAAAGGAGAGGAGACGCTGGAGCTGCTTTAATATATTACTTTATCAAAAACCTATGTACTGTTATTTTTTGACACTTTTTTTTGGATGAATGGGTAGGGGTGCAATGTACCCCATACTCATTCACATAGGGTAAGGGGCCGGGATCTTGTTAAAGGGGGGCTTCCAAATGATTCCGATAAGCCCCCTAACTGCACACCCCGACAACCATAAATCCCAATAAGTGTACTGTATATTAATTGGTTTGTGTGATTGTTATAGCATACACAAACTATGGTATATATATTGTATATGAAAATTTATCAATTCTGATGTACTGACAGGTCATCTCATTTCTTGAGGCCCTTAAAATGCCAGGACAGTATAAATGCCCCCCAAATTACCCCTTTTTAGAAAGTAGACAATGTGAGGAATTTCGCAAGAGGCAAGGTGAGTTTTTTGAAGTTGTAATTTTTTGTCACAATTTTTTGGAAAATGACAAAATTAAATAAAAATATTTTTTTCCAGTTTTTTTTTTTGTAAAAATGGTCACAAACACAAACAATCAGACTGACTTAGTCCTAAGCATGAATATGGAAACACAATATACTCACCATCTCATTTCTTAATATTGGCTTTGGATCGTTGATCGTTTGAAGGAGGGAATCCAACACTGAGGGGTTGACCACCAAAATCCTGTTCAAGTTTTGCAGCCTGTGTTGAAATGTACTATATCCAATATGGACCCATGGTAGCAGCAGAGGTTCCTTAGCTTTTGTGGAGGATCTTAATTCTTCAATACAGGCAGATAGAGAAAACTCCATGATCTAAAACATATAGAGTAGGTGTAGCTTGAGTTACTAAAATAAACACACTTGTTTACAATTTTAAAATGATTCTTGCCTCAAAATATACTTGTGTTGTCGGTTAGTCACATCCCCTGTGAATAGCATGTTTCCCCATACAAAGCAACTCCTAATGTCAGCCTGTTTTAGCTCCATCAGGTGAGGATAGAAGAGACTTTGCTGGTATTTTCTATTTTATCAGAAGTGCTCTGACAACAATAAAAGTCACCCAGATTATTTTTTTTTGCAGTTTTTTTTGGTCTCAGATACAGTTACAGTACCAATGTTCAAATTGCATTTACTAGCTCTATTCAAGAAACAGTTATTTCTGATGCCAATACTGAAATTGAATCCGTGCAGTGTCAATGCAAGGCAAAATGCCAGGCAATTATTTTTCTGTGAACAACAGACTCAAGTAACTGGTAGTTGGAGACCATGGGTTCAATTCACTAAGAGTTAAATAATGGGCAAAAAAAATTGGTAAAATAAAGATTGCGGTAAATCAGTTTTGAAAGGCACTTCACTAAGAATTTTGCATTAAATACCAAATGCGGTATTTGTTCGATTTAGCGGTAATTACTGCATTATTTAATGCGGTAATTTATCCCATTGAGCTGGTTGCTAAGGAGTGGGCCGGGAAGTCGGCCGCCATGTCCTTAACAACAGATGACTAATCAGCTGTCAGCAGGTTCCCCGCTGACAGCTGAACACAGCTGTAAGTTGGGTATCTGGCGCTCCAGGAGGCAATGCCCTTAGTTTGTAATAATGAACATTTGATTAGTCAGTCTTTAGGTAAGAACAAAGTTGAACCACAGTAAGGGGGTGATTTAAAAAGAGGCAGCCATCCTCAAAGTGTGTCCAACATCGCTGCAAAACATATAAAAAGAAACAAGGGGGGGGGGGGCGCCTTTAAGTATAGTATTAAAACAGTATCATTTATTGCACACGATTAAAAAGATATAAGTGGAAGTAATGCTCGTCATAAGTATGTAGTCATGGCATCACACCAGAACCTTTCCCAGCTACCCAGATCGTGCGAGGAGCCTGTGGGACGCAGCAGAACTGTCAGGACTACATACTTATGATGAGCATTACTCCCGATTATATCTTGTAAGTGTTTTTAACCACTTCCAGACCAGCCTCGTTTTGGATTTTAGGTGTTTACATGTTTAAAACATTTTTTTTTTTGCTAGAAAATGACTTAGAACCCCCAAACATTATATATTGTTTGTTTTTCTAACACCCTAGAGAATAACATGGCGGTTGTTGCAATACTTTTTTTCACACCGTATTTGCGCAGCGGTCTTAAAAGCGCACTTTTTTTGGAAAAAAGTCACTTTTTTAAATAAAAAAATAAGACAACAGTAAAATTAGCCCAATTTTTTTTGGGATTGTGAAAGATAATGTTACGCCGAGTAAATTGATACCCAACATGTCCTGCTTCAAAATTGCGGCCGCTCGTGGAATGGCGTCAAACTTTTACCCTCAAAAATCTCCATAAGCGACATTTAAAAAATTCTACAGGTTGCATTTTTTGAGTTACAGAGGAGGTCTATGGCTAGAATTATTGCTCTCGCTCTACCGATCGCGGCGATACATCACATGTGTGGTTTGACTACCATTTTCATATGCGGGCGCTGCTCACGTATGCGTTCGCTTCTGCGCGAGTTTTTTCTTTTTTATTTTACTTAATTTTATTATTTTTTACACTGTTTTAAAAAAAAAAAAAATGGATCACTTTTATTCCTATTACAAGGAATGTAAACATCCCTTGTAATAGAAAAAAGCATGACAGGTCCTCTTAAATATGAGATCTGGGGTCAAAAAGTCCTCATTTCTAAACGACTAATAGTATACTAATTCTACCTTTAACTCTTCGGCTGACGATATGCTCATGGTCATAAGGATAAAGTCTCGTTTATAATTCAGGAAAAGGTTGTGTTGCACATTCTCTTCCTGGGAGGAGACATATTTTCCCAATGGTGTTTTACAGAAGATCTCCAGAAATTTCATTGCAGGACCTTAAAAAAAAACAGAAAATCAGGTTTGGTAAATTCAGGCATATAGACATCTAAGAAACAGAAAGGTGCAGCTTCTTAAATCAATTTACAACTAGTAGAAGGTTCAGAACACAAGAGAGGCGCTGTTAGGTGCGTGTATGGAGATCAAGATGCTAAGAGGGGCTCTCCTTGCGGCTAAGTGCAATGCGTTCCTGAAGTTGGGAACAGGAAGCGTGGTGCCCAAAGAAGCACAGATGGCCGGGTGCTTGCTTGCAGTTCAATGAACTTGGCCGCGGAGGGATGGCCGGAGCAGAACTTGCTGAGTTCAGAAGAATAGAGAAACCAGGAGCCAGGCCAGGGGTCATACACAGATAGGCTGTCCCCGGCGTCACTTCCGCTTCTGCGCACACATCCGGCCAATGCTGCGTACACAGGAGACGCGTCCAGGACGTGCGGGTGTGTTTGCGTTCCACCCGCCACTTACGGCCACTAGTGACGTCAATTCTGCCCGGGGATTCTCACAGCTATAATCATTTTCCAACCCTGCAGTAGTGTGAGCGCGCGCACACACCAACACTAGCCAACCATTCTAATATCACCCCCTCCAGCGGCCCACAGTAAAAGAAACACACACACAACACACTTAACCCCACACTTTTGCGCAAACCAATCAATAATCGCTAATTGCAATTTTTTTTACCAAAAATATGTAGAAGAATATGTATCAGCCTAAACTGAGGAAAAAAACATTTTTTTTTATATATTTTTGGGGGATATTTATTATAGCAAAAAGTAAAAAAATATTGCATTTTTTTCAAAATTGTCGCTCTATTTTTGTTTATAGCGCAAAAAATAAAAACTGCAGAGGTGATCAAATACCACCAAAAGAAAGCTCTATTTGTGGGGGAAAAAAGGACGCCAATCTTGTTTGGGAGCCACGTCGCATGACCGTGCAATTGTCAGTTAAAATGACGCAGTGCCGAATTGCAAAAAGGGGCCTGGTCCTTTGGCTGCAAATTGGTCCGGGGCTTAAGTGGTTAATCTGCAGGAATTTCCTCTCACTTCCTGTTTGGCTATGAGACAGAAAGTGAAGGCAAATCTCTCCAATGGGACAAAGAGGGCAAAAATAAACCTTACATGAGTTAAAACCTTCCTTTACTCTATCCAAATTGAAAAAAAAAGTTTTGCCTATAGTTCTAATTTAAAGAGGTGTGTTCCTTAAAAAAATAAAAAAATTAAGTCAGCAGCTACAAATACTGCAGCTGCTGACTTTTAATAATCAGACACTTACCTGTTCCAGGGTCCAGCGATGCGGGGGGGTCGAAGCTCCGCTAGCCTCTCGATCCGCTCGGCGGCGCCGGCATTGCAACTGTGGGCACCCGGCTGTGGCTTCACAGCCGGGCACCCACTGCGCATGCGCGAGCGGCGCCACGCGCCGTGATTGGCTGCAGTCATCTGGGACACGTGACAGGTCCCAGATGACTGGGGAGCCCTTCCTGCGCCGAGGGGAGGTGATGTAACCAGCCGAGGCTACGCAGGAGGCAGACTACGAGGGACCCCATAGCAACAGGCATTTAGAGGTATGTAAAAAAAAATAAAAAATTTCCAATTATTTTTTTTTTTAGGATTTTTAAGCCTTTTTTTCTTTTTAGGGGGAAACACTACTTTAAGGTAGCCCATTCATTATGTCTAGGCTGCCAATGCACTGCAATGAACCAAGAATTGCATGGGACATTTTTTAGGCAAAACAGTATACTATAATCTAATTCGAACATTTAGTTTAACAACAATTGTAATGGCTATACTTGAAAATATGTGACATGATATCAACACCACTTGCAGCTTAAAAAGGATAAAGTACCTGTATCATTTTTCACCCCCTACCCCCATAATTGCAACCCAAACCCCCCTCCCCAGATGTGTACCTTGTAATAACTGTAGTATTCCATAGGGTTCTATAGGACTGTCTCTATGCAGAAGATCTTATCCTTTAGTAGGATCCAGCAAATGATCACGGTCTTACTGTTTACTTCATATTTAAAGAAGTTAAAGTCTTGGGAGAAATGCCTGACCCCGCTGCTCTATCTGTAGCAGTGATCTCCCTGCAGCGGTCAAACATGCTTTCTGCGGATACGGTGTTTGATTAACCACAGTGAGACATAGCACAGGATCCTTTGTAGATATGGTAACACGGAAAGGTGAATGTTTTGAGGGGCTAGAATGATTAGTGAGTGGTTAAAGAATTTGCATACTGTACATTTGGGGATGGGCATCTCTCCTTTAATTAAATAATGTCAGCGTGGGGGGGTGGAGAGTGTAACCATCCCACGGAGAGTATCTGATAGAACAGAACAGATTGGATTGTTTGTGTACCTGTCTGGGCAAAGTTGGGGGGGGGGGGGGGGGGGCCATGTATCGCAAGTTTATGTGATAACTTTTATGTTGTATTGGTTTTGTAGTGTACCGGTAATTTTGTGGCCAGTTGTTGCCCACACTGTGTGGCTTGTTATAATATGTATTGTATAAAACGAAATAAAAATAATAAAAAAAAAAAAAAAAACATGCTCTCTGCTGAGTCACAGCTAGAGCTCTCCAAACAGCTCTAGTTCTGGCTCAGCAGGGATGTGTTGGAACGCTGCAGAGAGACCACTGCTTCCAGACAGAGCGCAATTGCTCTTCTCTGTGATATGACAGTGAGATACAGGCTTCCCTACTATGGCTGGTGCTGCTTTAAAAATGAAACAAACAGAAATACTGCAAACACTTACTTTTGCTGCACATAAGTTGTTTTGACAACATTTTACATGAGTTCAGTGGGGATTTAAGGTTACATGGCAGTTTAATGTACAATTTGAAATACACAGGCTGAATAATACCTTCGACACTATCTATGTGCTGGGCCTGAGTCCAAATATCTTCCAGATAATCTTTTATCCTCCAGCTGAAAGGTAAACAGTTTTCGCCAAATACAGAGATGTTCATGTAATTCTTCACCAGAATGGTTTCATTTTGTGAACTGTAACACAAACCGTCAGACAAGCAAACAATTAGCAGTTATCATAATCACAGATAAAAACGGTCTAAGCAACACTGAATTTTTATTGCAGGATGTATCTTAGCACAGCCATATTGCCTACACGAGTAGGCCCTGCTTTGTGGTTGTGCTTTGCTCATACTTTTATCTTACAGCAAATTTTGCAGACAAAGTTAAAACAACGATTACAATGTAATTTCCAATGATGAAATACACCCCTAAAGTTTCAAAAGAGAGATCAGAAGTAGCATATAAAAAAGAAAATGGCCCCTTTTTTTTTATCATAACAATGTAATTTGGTAATGCTGACACAAGCCATATGGATTTATGTGAAGTGTTATTTTTGAGTGACAGGCCCACTTTAACCACTATAGTACCGGGCAATTTAACCCCCTTACTACCCAGGCCAATTTCCAGCTTCTGGTGCTGTCACACTTTGAATGACAATTGCACGGACAACGACACTGTACCCATATAAAATTGTTATTATTTTTTTTCACACAAATATAGCTTTTTTTGGTGGTATGTAATCACCACTGGCTTTTTATTTTTTTGCTAAATTAATGAAAGAAGCCTGAAAAAAAAAAAAAATATATATATACATTTTGCATACTATGGTATATACAGTATCTACAGCAGGGGTCACCTAAGCGTTAACAATTTTGCAGAGTGATTTCAGTGATTGGCTCCAAGCTGCCTCATTTAAACACCTCAGCTGCACAGAGACCTTGCTGTCTGATTTGCAGCTTGTACCTGTGACTATATGTTCCTGAGACCCTGATCTGTTTCCTGTGTTTGACCCGGCTCGTTTTTGACTACGATTACTCTGTTATCCTGACCCCGACTTGCCTTGTGACTATGCTCACCTCTCTACTGCTTGATATCCTGTTGCCGAACCTTGCCTGCATCCTGATTATCCTTTGCCTGTCATTACATCTGCTTGATCGTCGGTTACCGAACCCGGCTTGTCTGACCACGCATCAGTGTCTCCACGGCTCTCCTGTTCCTGCTTCCTGTCTGGGCTATCTGCACCTGCTGCTAACCTGTTGGTCTACTCTGGGAACACATCTGCTGCACGGAAGACAATCCAGGCACTCATACACCACTTGGCTCTTGTGGCCTCAACCTCGGTGGCCCTTGAACCACGGTTGTACGCAAGGCCTTCCCACTGCAAGTCAGGCTCATCTGCCCACCTCACCACTCAGCTCTACTCACATTCACGGCATTCCTCCGAAGCTCATTCCTCCATCACAGCTGCCCATTGCTTCCAGGTATAGGGGAAGTATTACATCATATTATGTACATTAAAGCAATCCTGACTTGTGAAGGTAACAGGGTTTAAGTACAAGGTTTTTATTTAAAAAAAATTCTGGAGGAAAGAACATGTAAGTAAAAAATAGAAAAAAATCACATAAATTATTTCGTTGTTGCAGTAAAATTTACCTGTTCCTATCGGAGATAGGCAGAAGATTTTCATCAAAAAATATGTGCATCCATAGGCATTTCACATAGTCTTCCACATGCTTGTTCACAAGGAGGTTTAGGTTGGCATTACGATCAACGACAGACAAAATTTGGGACAAAAGTGGTGTAACAGCTACCTGGACACGTTTCCAAAGGGTTTGCCTACAAAATATAAAATTTTGTAATGTGCTTTACAGAAAACATTACATCATTCAAATTGGTTCCAATCATCAAAAAGCTTACAATAATCAAAGCTACTAACTTATTACAAACCTGATTGCATGTTGCTCTCGTTGTGCTGATGCTAAAATAATGTTTCATAAATACTGAATAAGGTAATAAGTATGGGAGTAGGTTACTTATTTGCCTTAAGAATACGTGATTCATACATCAATGAAAGATGGATTTAAATTTAGTTTTTTCGAATAGAGTAGGAAATGTTTAAAAGTTCGAGTAATTTTGCTGTCTCATTAGTAAGATTGTTTTCTGCTCTTCCTGTCTCAAAACACAATAAAACTGGGAAGGAGATAACTCCAATGTAAGACACTTATTTGTTGTTATAAGTGAACTGTTGCTCTCTCTCTTTCTATTCCTATTTTGGTGAAAACTCAAAATTTTACAATTCTTCCCAACTGGCAAATCATCCCAGTGGAGCTGCAAACAGCATTTTTTTTTATTTTTATGGTACCTGAAAGTTCCAGCTTCCTGCATAGCATCTTGATTCGCGGCCTCCCGAATAACCCATTGTTCAGGAAAATATGTATTTTCTTCCTGCGCCCTTAGCAATTTATGCAGACGACGCTTCAACATTTTTAAGAAAAAGCCTACAGGTATAAAAAAATGTCACTATATTAAGAAGAGCATAATAAAAATAAAAAAAATACAGGAGTGCCAACACCTTGTGTAAAAATTCTTTAATTTTACTTATGAGAGTTTTTTGTTTAAAGGATATGTAAAAGCAGAAGGTTTTTTTTATCTTAATGCATTCTATGCATTAAAATAAAAATCCTTCTGTGTGTAGCAGCCCCCTCAACACCCCTCGGCCTTCCTGGACTCTCCCCCCTGATTGACAGCCGCGGGAGCCAATGGCGACGCTGCGATGTCTCAGCCAAAGTCAATTAGCCAATCAGGGAAGAGAGGGGGTGGGGCCAAACGGCAGCTCCATGTCTGAATGGACAAACGTATCTGCAGCTCGGCTGCCCCATAGCAAGCTGACTGCTGTGGGGGCACTCAAGAGGAGGGAGGGGCTAGGAGCAGCGAAGAGGAACCCGAGAAGATGAGGATCCAGGCTGCTCTGTGCAAAATCACTGCACAGAGGAGGTAAGTATAACATGTTTGTTATTTTTAAAAAAAGGAGACTTTACAATCACTTTAGGTTATATGATGGGTCAGTGTTTCTTTTGAGACCAGCACAGTGACTCTGTGCCACATGCTTTATTCACAATATTTATGCAATATATATATATATATATATATATATATATATATATATATATATATATATATATATATATACATATATATATATATATATATATATATATATAGCTTAAATAAGGTTAGTGTTATGCCTTTCCATATATACTGCTTTTGACATTTGATATGCAGACTGCGACGTGTTTTGACCCAGAGAAAAATGTGTGTATCATTTTATTTGTTAAACATAATAAAAAATTAAATTAATTACCAAGAGCCTTCCCACACATTTTGTATAGGAAAGGGGCTCTTGGGAGATTTAGTTCTGGGGGCATGCCCAGGTTTATAGGAACTCTGTACAGCTTGGTCCTGCAAGAATTTAACAAACCTGGTGAGATGTCACAGGGAATAATATGCTGATAAATAATGTAGAGGGGGGAAGTACAGTTTGGGTGTAAATGTTGGTAATACTTGAAAATACACTTTAAAGTAAATCTATTGTGAGAAAAATATAGAGCTACCATTGCTGATCTCATTCTGAATTTACTACGTATATGGCTGTTATGACTCTAGCTTTACTACATTTGGACTTACCAACTTAGAACACATTTGCAGAACTAGAAAGTTAGAGAAAAGTCAGAAGTTACCTGCATACTTACTCTGGGTCAGTGGCTCAATATACTGAAGCAAGAGAGTTAGAAATACAGCCAGACATCTAGCATTTCAGAAGAGAGACCAGCAATGGTAGTATCCAAGTTTCTCCAATTGATGAAATATAACTGGTTGCTGGGGGTATCGATCCTATTATTTTACTGTCTGCAGTTTACACAAATCAACATTTTATAATTTATGTTTTCTGTTCAGGCTGTATTGCAGCAAATGTAGTAAACAATGCTATTTTATTATTCTTAAGGCCCCATGCAAACTCTGCTGAACGCATGTTTTAAAAAGCAGAAACCTACGTTTTACCACGTTTGCGTCTATAAGCATTTGTAAAGATAACATCATATAGACCCTCCCTAAGCTCAGAAAGCATGTATTATTAACTATTTCTGCCATTTTGATCAGAGTGAGCAGCAGCATCAGAGAGAGCAGTACACTTGCATTTGCCTCTTTTTCTGTGTTTTTTTTTTTTGGAAATGGATCTCATATTGAATATATGTCAGGAAATGCTCCTGGTGTTGCTCTTGATGAGGCAGCAACATCGTCGCAAATTGCGTGAGAGGTCCAGAGTCAGAGCTCGTCGATATTGGACCCATCCGTTGATGGCACAGCGAATGTCCGTTGGATATTTCACAAACATGGTGGGGGGTTGGGGCTGACTAGACATTGGTCTGCAGGTTTTTCTTTGTGAAAAAAAAGACATTGCTATGCTTTGGTCAGACTAAGTGGAGTCACTGATTAGATTAGAAATTGGATGAAGGGTTGGGGCAAAGAGGTGGAGGCATTCTTCATTGTCTAAGCTACCTAAAAAAATAGAGTTTTTTATGGCATTGCATCAGTGAGTAAATATGCTCTATGAACTATCTAAAGTAATTACGACATTTTAAACCAATTTTTTTTGTATTTTTATGGTTTACCATCATATTTCTGAGTTTTCTGGTCCAAAAAATTTGGTTTCTTTAACCACTTCAGCCCCGGACCAATTGTCAGCTTAAGGACCAGAGGTCTTTTTTCAATTTCGCACTGCACTACTTTAACTGGTAATTGTGCGGTCATGCAATTTTGTAACGAAACGAAATTTGCGTCCTTTTCTTCCCACAAATAGAGCTTTCTTTTGATGGTATTTGATTGCCTCTGTGATTTTTATTTTTTGCGATATAAACGGAAAAAGAGCGAAAATTTTGAAAAAAAAAGAGATTTTCTACTTTTTGTTATAAGAAAAATCTAATAAACTCAATTTTAGTCAAACATTTGGGCCAAAATGTATTCAGCCACATGTCTTTAGTAAAAAAAATGCCAATAAGCGTATATTTATTGGTTTGCGCAAAAGTTATAGCGTCTACAAACTAGAGTACATTTTCTGGAATTTACACCGCTTTTAATTTATGACTGCCTATTTCATTTCTTGAGGTGCTAAAATGGCAGAGAAGTACAAAACCCCCCCAAATGACCCCATTTTGGAAAGTAGACACCCCAAGCTATTTGCTGAGAGGCATGTTGAGCCCATTGAATATTTTTTTTTTTAGTCCCAAGTGATTGAATAAAGACAAAAATAAAAAAGAATTTTTTTTTCTTCAAAAAGTTGTCACTAAATGATATATTGCTCACACATGCCATAGTTATATGTGGAATTGCACCCCAAAATACATTTTGCTGCTTCTCCTGAGTATGGGGATACCACATGTGTGGGACTTTTTGGGAGCCTAGCCGCGTACGGGGCCCCGAAACCCAAGCACCGCCTTCAGGATTTCTAAGGGTGCAAATTTTTGATTTCACTCCTCACTACCTATCACAGTTTCGAAGGCCATAAAATGCCAAAATAGCACAAAACCCCCCCAAATGACCCCATTTTGGAAAGTAGACACCCCAAGCTATTTGTTGAGAGGCATGGTGAGTATTTTACAGCTCTCATTTGTTTTTGAAAATGAAGAAAGTAAAGAAAAAAAATTTTTTTTTTTCTTTTTTTTCAATTTTCAAAACTTTGTGACAAAAAGCGACATCTGCAAAATACTCACAATACCTCTCAGCAAATAGCTTGGGGTGTCTACTTTCCAAAATGGGGTCATTTTGGGGGGTTTTATGCCATCTGGGCATTCCATGGCCTCCGAAACTGTGATTGGCAGTGAGAAGTGAAATAAAAAAATTACTCCCTTAGAAAGCCTGAAGGCGGTGCTTGGTTTTTGGGGTTCCGTACGCAGCTAGGCTCCCAAAAAGTCCCACACATGTGGTATCCCCGTACTCAGGAGAAGCAACAGAATGTATTTTGGGGTGTATTTCCACATATGCCCATGACATGTTTGAGCAATATATCATTTAGTGACAACTTTTTGTAAAAAAAATATATATATATATTTTTTTTTTCATTATTCAATCTCTTGGGACAAAAAAAAAAAATATTTAATGGGCTCAACATTGCTCTCAGCAAATAGCTTGGGGTGTCTACTTTCCAAAATGGGGTCATTTGGGGGGGGTTTGAACTGTCCTGGCATTTTATGCACAACATTTAGAAGCCTATGTCACACGTCACCCACTCTTCTAACCACTTGAAGACAAAGCCCTTTCTGACACTTTTTGTTTACATGAAAACATATTTTTTTTTTTGCAAGAAAATTACGTTGAACCCCCAAACACTATATATATTGTTAAAGCAAAGGCCCTACAGATTAAAATGGTGGGTGTTGCATTTTTTTTTTTTCCACACAGTATTTGCGCAGCGATTTTTCAAACGCATTTTTTGTGGAAAAAATACACTTTTTTTTATTTTAATGCACTAAAACACACTATATTGCTCAAATTTTTGATGAAATAAAAAATATGATCTTAGGCCGAGTACATGGATACCAAACACGACATGCTTTAAAATTGCGCACAAACACGCAGTGGCGACAAACTACATACATTTTTAAAAGCCTTTAAAAGCCTTTACATGATACCACATTAGATTCACGGAGGAGGTCTACTGCTAAAATTACTGCCCTCGATCTGACCTTCGCGGTGATACCTCACATGCATGCTGCAATTGCTGTTTACATATGACGCCAGACCAACGCTTGTGTACGCCTTTGCGCAAGAGAAGGGGGGGCAGGGGTGCTTTTTTTTTTTTTTTTTTTTAGTTTTTTTTTTATTTATTTAGCTTTTTTATTCTATTTTTAAACTGTTCCTTCCATTTTTTTTCTTTGTTATGATTTTTATTGTTATCTCAGGGAATGTAAATATCCCATATGATAGCAATAGGCAGTGACAGGTACTCTTTTTTTGAAAAAATTGGGGTCTATTAGACCCTAGATCTTTCCTCTGCCCTCAAAGCATCTGACCACACCAAGATTGGTGTGATAAAATGCTTTCCCAATTTCCCAATGGCGCGGTTTATATCCGGGAGGGGGGACATTCCCTCCTACTGCTTGTAAAAGCAGTCTAGAGGCTAATTACCCGCTAGAATTGCTTTTACATGAAAGCCGATCACTGGCTGAAAAGAATGATACCAAGATGATACCTAAACCTGCAGGCATCATTCTGGTATAACCATTCAAAGTCCAGCAACATACTGGACATATATTGTAATCTTTTTTTTTTTCATGCAGCCTCTTGGCTGAACGAAAAAAAAGAGATTGATTGGTGGGTATGCCCACCATTAGAATACCTCCCTTCATCCACCCACTTCTAATGATGGGCATACATGCACCATTTATATATGCCGATGCATGGGGGCATCCTCCCGCAAAAGTTATGCCGTGTACACACGGTCGGAATTTCGACCGTATGTACGTGGCATTAGGAGCCAATCGCTCCTCCGCCCCCCCTGCTGCCCCCATGCTTCGGCACATATGCTCTTTTTTTTAACTGTGGTGGTGAAATCACCTCCTACAGTGTTGGAGTCGCGGCTTTATGTATCGTGGGAGCAAACGCTGTTGCTGTCAAGATAAATAAATCCGCGCTGCAACTGAATGGCGCACCTGAAAACAAAAAAATGCTTAACACTAAAACACAGTAAACAAAATTACATACCTGAAAAGCAAGCATGATAAAACATAATAAAACATTGCAGAATAGAATGGAGTAAAAAAAGAGCAACAATAGAGAGAGAGAGAGAACAATAAAACGACAACTATTTTTGTTTTTTTTATTTTTTTGAGATTCACAGGTAAAAAAGCTCCTGACTGTTAGCGACTGAATCAAAACGCTACCACAAAAAAAATGTTAGCGATCGCAGGGATCAGGCCTGACTCTGCGAACACTGCAGTTATGTGTGCTTAGTGTTTTGTAAGTGACAGTGATCGATCGATACTGCACTTGGGTGGGCTGGGCTGGGCTGGGCGGAGGGGGAAAACGCAGGTGCTAGCAGGTATCTGGGCTGATCCCGCTAACAATGCGTTTTTTTGGAACCCTAAACTGCTGGGACGCTAGTATAGATCTGATCAGATCAGATATTGATCTGTTCAGATACTATACCACTAAGGGAGGTGTATGCTTTGCGCGTGGGTGTTTGCGGTACTGGCACTAACCTGGGGCGACGCAGACCTTATTTGACCCTAAAACCTAATTGATATCACCCGCCGGGCGATCAGGGGGTTAAACCGTTATTGGGTAATAAATGGCGGGTGCCCTGACAGTATAAAAAACAAGCTAACTAACCAGCGTCACCCGTAACAGTAATACAAAAAAAAACTGGTTACCTAGCGACACTAATGCAGCGATCAGAAAAACGATCGCTTAGTGACACTGGCAAAAGGGGGTGAAAGGGTTAACTAGGGGCAATCAGGGGGTTAAACCTTTATTAGGTAATATATGGGGGTACCTGACGCTATATAAAAACCTGACGGGGAACCTAAATAACGAAATAACTAACTGGCTAACCAGCGTCACCAGTGACATTTTATACGGTGATCACTGGTGAAAGGGTTAACTCTAGGGGCAATCAGGGGGTTAAAACCTTTATTTAGGTTGTAATATGGGGGTACCTGACCTATAAACCTATTTATGAACCTATATAAACATGGCGGTTAACCTAAAAAAAAAACTGGTTACCTAGCGACACTAATGCAGCGATCAGAAAAACGATCGCTTAGTGACACTGGCAAAAGGGGGTGAAAGGGTTAACTAGGGGCAATCAGGGGGTTAAACCTTTATTAGGTAATATATGGGGGTACCTGACGCTATATAAAAACCTGACGGGGAACCTAAATAACGAAATAACTAACTGGCTAACCAGCGTCACCAGTGACATTTATACAGTGATCACTGGTGAAAGGGTTAACTCTAGGGGCAATCAGGGGGTTAAAACCTTTATTTAGGTTGTAATATGGGGGTACCTGACCTATAAAACTATTTATGAACCTATATAAAACATGGCGGTTAAAATAAAAAAAAAATGGTTACCTAGCGACACAATGCAGCGATCAGAAAAACGATCGCTTAGTGACACTGGCAAAAGGGGGTGAAGGGGTTAACTAGGGGCAATCAAGGGGTTAAAACTTTATTAGGGGGGGGTAGGGGGCTACCTAGGACCTAAAACTAACTGCCCTGACAGTTATTACAGTCACACTGACACTAAATGCAGTGATCAGTAAATAAATGATCACTGCAATTAGTGACACTGTGACTGGGGGGGGAGGGGGTGATCTGGGGGGTGATCAGGGGGTGACAGGGGGGTGGAATATGTGCCTAACTGTACTGGTGTCAGTGTAGTGTTGTGCACTAACCTGTACATGTTCGCCGCTCGGCGTCTCCGGTCACATAGACCGGCGCACCGAGCGTGACATCACTTCCGCCTTCCTGTCTATACAATAGACAGGAAGGGGAAGCTTTTCATTCGCCAGGAGCGATCGCGAGGGGGTGGCCAGAAACCACTGGCCGTCCCCTCGTCCCGGATCGCTCCTGAAGCGATGCCGACCGTCCCCGCCGGCGGAGGGGGGTCCGATCGGACCCCCCAACCGCCGGAAGAATGTCACGTACAGGTACGTGATTCTGCCTGTACGTGCCATTCTGCCGACGTATATCTACATGGGGCGGTCGGCAAGTGGTTAAAAATTCTTATAAACGCAAACGCGGCTAAACACGGGTGCCGTGTTTTGTGTCTGAAACGTGGAAAAGCAAAGTGTCTGAACCCATTTTTTTGCTTCTGGAAAAACGAGGTTAAACGCAACTGCATAAAAAATGGGAAAAAATTAGACTGTGTACATGGACACATAGGATAACATTGCATGCGTTCAGGGGCAGTTGAAAAAAGTGTCCAAGTGCCTCTGAACGCGCGTTTAACAGCGTCTCGTGTTTATGGGGCCTTAAACAGGGAAGTTATGGCGTTATCAATGGTTGTTACCCATCTGTTGAAGTTAGGCTAAGAATCCTATGATCTAGAATGGCTCGTCATTTTTCATTTAGCAGCTGGTACAAGTAAAGTCAAATAATTAATAACATCATTCATCTGAAAAGTTATGACAAGCCTCTATACTAAGCACAGCAGAATTACAGACCACATATTTAGACGTCTACATGCTGTATTTTAAACACCGAAAGGCATGCCGTATCTAATTATATAAATCTAAAGCTAGCTAAAATAAATTCATACAAAAAATATCAGGTAAACATACTTTTCATCTCATCATCTGTGCTCAAGAGGCGTATTAAAATCTCAATTCTCCTAGTGCTGCGGCTTTCAACAGTCTCGTCATCTCTCAACAAACCTATGGCATTCTGAATACAGCTTCGGATGAGAATGGTGGTGTCCAACATCTGCAAATACATGAAATAAGCTTGCATGACTTCACAGGAAATTGGAATAAAAATGCATGAAAACACAAAGATGAACAAAAACGTCCAGAACAGGAAGCAGTCACTGAGAAGAAAATTGGTCAGAGAGATCTTTGTTCTCTCTTGGCTCAATTACGTAGGTATAAAATGCATGTATTATTGTAGTAGCTATATTATTTTATATATATATATATATATATATACACATATATACATACAGCCCTCAAAATTTGCACTCGCCTGCTCGCATTTTGAGGGCTGGCGAGGACTGTCTGGAGCGGGGGGGCCCGAGCCTAGGCGCAATGGTCCTTCTCCCAGAGATCGTGGAGGGGAAGAGAGAGCCGCCCGGATGTTCACAGCGCGGGGAACACAGTGATAACAGCTTTTATTTTAATTTCTGTGTTCCCCGACGCTCCCTGTCATATACAACCCCGCCCCCTGGTCCCGGGACTTTGATAGACAGATCACACTTCCATAGACGGGTGATCTGTCAATCAAAGTTCCCTGGCCAGGGGGTGGGGCTGTATATGAAGTTTGAGCGTCAGGAACACAAAAATGTAAATGAAAGCGGTTATCAGTGTTCCCCGCGCTGCTCTGTAAACATCCGGGGTGGCTCTCCTGTTCCTCTCCTCCCCTGCACAGGTGGGCACAAGCTGCATGGTGGGCACGGGTTGCATGGTGGACACGGGCTGCATGGTGGAAGGTGGGACCAGGCTGCATGGTGGATGGTGGGCACAGGCTGCATTGGTGGGCACAGGCAGGCTGCATTGGTGGGCATGGATAAAGTTGTTGTTGTTAATATTTATAACTTAATTCTGCATAAAACATTTAAGTGTCATTTAATGAGATAATTTATGATGGCGTGTTTATGGGCGGGGTTGGGTGGGGCAACTGGTGGCGAGTAACCCTCGAGGCCTGGCTAGTAGCTCAGGACTTGAAATTTTGAGCCCTGTACATACATATACATACATACACACACACACACACAGAGTATCTCAGAAAAGTGAGTACACCCCTCACATTTTTGTAAATATTTTATTATATCTTTTCATGTGACAACACTGAAGAAATTACACTTTGTTACAATATAAAGTAGTGAGTGTACAGCTTGTATAACAGCGTAAATTTGCTGTCCCCTCAAAATAACTCAACACACAGCCATTAATGTCTAAACCGAAGTGAAAATGTCCAAATTGGGCCCAAAGTGTCAAGATTTTGTATGGCCACCATTATTTTCCAGCACTCCCTTAACCCTCTTGTGCATGGGGTTCACCAGAGCTTCCCAGGTTGCCACTGGAGTCCTCTTCCACTCCTCCATGACGACATAACAGAGCTGGTGGATGTTGGAGACCTTGAGCTTCTCAACCTTCCGTTTGAGGATGCCCCACAAATGCTCAATTGACTTTAGGTCTGGAGACATGCTTGGCCAGTCCATCACCTTTACCCTCAGCTTAATTAGCAAGACAGTGGTCATCTTGGAGGTTTGTTTGGGGTCGTTATGTTGAAATTCTGCCCTGCGGCCCAGTCTCCGAAGGGAGGGGATCATGCTCTGCTTCAGTATGTCACAGTACATGTTGGCATTCATGGTTCCCTCAATGAACTGTTCTTTGTTCTCCTCATCTGGTTGCCGCCACACACGCTTGACACCATTTGAACCAAATAAAGTTATTTTGGTCTCATCAGACCACAGGACATGGTTCCAGTAATCCATTTCCTTAGTCTGCCTGTCTTCAGCAAACCGTTTGCGGGCTTTCTTGTGCATCATCTTTAGAAGAGGCTTCCTTCTGGGATGATAGCCATGCAGACCAATTTGATGCAGTGTGGTCTGAGCACTGACAGGCTGACCCCCCACCCCTTCAACCTCTGCAGCAATGCTGGCAGCACTCATACATCTATTTTCCTCTGGATATGACGCTGAGCACATGCACTCAACTTCTTTGGTCAACCATGGCAAGTCCTGTTTTGAGTGCAACCTGTCCTGGTAAACTGCTTTATGGTCTTGGTCACTGTGCTGCAGCTCAGTTTTAGGGTCTTGGCAATCTTTTTATAGGCCATCTTTATGTAATGCAACAATTATTTTTTTCAGATCCTCAGAGAGTTCTTTGCCATCAGGTGCCATGTTGAACTTCCAGTGACCAGTATGAGAGAGTGAGAGCGATAACACCAAATTGAACACACCCGCTCCCCATTGACACCTGATACCTTGTTACACTAACGAGTCATATGACACCGGGGAGGGAAAATATCCAATTGGGCCCAATTTGGAAATTTTCACTTAGGGGTGTACTCACTTTTGTTACCAGCAGTTTAGATATTAATGGCTATGTGGGTTATTTTGAGGGGACAGCAAATTTACACGGTTATACAAGCTGTACACTCACTACTTTACATTGTAGCAAAGTGTAATTTCTTCAGTGTTGTCTATGAAAAGAGATAATATAATATATTTACAAAAATGTGAGGGGTGTACTCAATTTTGTGAGATACTGTATATAATGTGTCTATGGGAATGTTTGACCAGTCTACCAGAAGCACATTTGTGAGGTCAGGCACTGATGTGGACGAGAAGGCCTGGCTCGCAGTCTCCGCTCTAATTAATCCCAAGGTGTTCTATCAGGTTAAGGTCAGGCTAGTCAACTTTCTCCACCCCAGTCTTGCTCATCCGTGTCTTTTTGAACCTTGTTTGTGCACTAGTGCGCAGTCATGTTGGAACAGGAAGGGGCAATCCCCAAACTGTTCCTACAAAGTTGGGAGCATGAAATTGTCTAAAATGTCTTGGTATGCTGATGCCCTAAGAGTTCCCTAAGGGGCCAAGGCCAACCCCTTAAAAACAATCCCACACCATAATCCCCCCTCCACCAAATGATTTGGACCAGTGCACAAAGCAAGGTCCATAAGGACATGAATGAGTGAGTTTGGGGTAAAAGAACTTGACTGGCCTGTACAGAGTCCTGACCTCAACACCTTTAGGATGAATTAGAGCGGAGACTGCGAGCCAGGCCTCGTCCATATCAGTGCCTGACCTCACAAATGCGCTTCTGGAACAATGGTTAAACATTCCCATAGACACACTCCTAAACCTTGTAGACAGCCTTCCCAGAAGAGTTGAAGCCGTTATTATAGCTGTAAAGGGTGGGCCAACTCAATATTGAACCCTACGAACTAAGCCAGGGGTGCCATTAAAGTTCATGTGCATGTAAAGGCAGGTGTCCAATACTTTTGGTAATATAGGGTATATATATATATATATATATATATATATATATATATATATAATATAAAAATATATATAAATTATTGTATACATAAGTATGTGAGGCTAACATACATTATTGACCAGATAAGCTGCATTTTACATATCAAAAGGCTTTGCAAGAGGCAAGTACCTTACCTTGGAACTTGTGGACTAAACCTGTTAGTGGTTGATTGTCTAATTAAAAATTTCAAAGGAGGTTATTTACAAGGGTATCTACAAGGGATTGTGAAATGTAGATTGTTTGATTGTAGCGCCGAGCGCTCCGGGCATCCCCTCCACCCCGGAGCGCTCACGGCGTTCTCTGCCCTGCAGCGCCTCGGTCAGCTCCCCTGACCGCAGGCGCTGCTTTGTTTCCGGGATGCGATCCTCGGTCCGCCCGGGGATCGCATCCCGCTCCTCTCACCTGTCCCCTGCAGGCTGTCTTCGGCGTGCGCGCGCCCCCGCTCCCCAGGCGCGCGCGTGACTCCGCCCCTAGTTAAAGGGCCAGTGCACTATCAATTAGTGCCTGGTCCAATTACAGTTTTCCCAATCCCATTAAAAACCCACTTCCCCTTCCTGTTCTCGCCGGATCTCGTGTTGCCTTAGTGCCCAGTGAAAGCGTTTGTGTGTTTTGCTCCTTCTGTGTATCCAGACCTTTGCTGTTGCCCCCGACTACGAACCTTTGCCACCTGCCTTGACCCTTTGCTACGTTTGACCTTGCCTCTGCCTAACCCTTGTGTACCGCGCCTGTCTCAGCTGTCAGTGGGGTCGAGTTGCTATTGGAAGACACGACCTGGTTGCTACCGCCGCTACAAGTCCATCCCGCCTTGCGGCGGGCTCTGGTGAAAACCAGTAGCAACATTAGAACCGGTCCTCCAATACAACCCGTGCTATCGCCCCATTGGCATAGGGGATCCACCTCCTGTTCCCCGCCGTACCCGGTACGTGACATTGATTAGGCATGAAAAGGAGTCTTAAAGATCCAGGGGGCAAGTTAACCTCTTCGCGCCCGCGCTATAGCCGAAAGACGGCTGCAGCGCGGACACTCCCTGCAGGGAGGACGTCCCTGGACGTCCTGTTGTTTACTTCCCTAATGCGCGCTCCTGAGAGCGCGCATCGGGGAAGTTCTGTGCTGGCCGTGTCCGTCGGACACGGCCGGTCACATATCGCTGTAAACGGCCAATTACAGCGGCCGTTTACAGCGAGATCGGCGTGTCCAATGAGAGATGATCTCATATGGAAACATATGAGATCAACTGTCAGCGCCGCTCTCTCTCCTCACACAGACAGCGTGTGGGGAGAGAGAGAACAACGGCTGCAGCGCCGTAAGTAAAAAAAAACTAAATGTGCCATCTGTGTCCCCATCCACCTGCCACCATCCACCTGTCCCCATCCACCTGTCACCATTCACACCATCCACCTGTCCCCATCCACCTGCCACCATCCACCTGTCACCATCCACACCATCCACCTGTCCCCATCCACCTGTCCCCATCCACCTGCCACCATCCACCTGCCACCATCCACCCCATCCACCTGTCACCATCCACCCGTCCCCATCCACCCGTCCCCATCCACCTGTCCCCACCCGTCCCCATCCACCCGTCCCCATCCACCTGTCACCATCCACCCGTCACCATCCACCCGTCCCCATCCACCTGTCCCCATCCACCTGTCCCCATCCACCTGTCCCCATCCACCCCATCCACCCGTCACCATCCACCCGTCCCCATCCACCCGTCACCATCCACCTGTCCCCATCCACCTGTCCCTAGTGCCACGTGTCATCAGTGCCACATCAGTGCCATCTGTCATCAGTGCCATATCAGTGTCACGTGTCATCAGTGCCACATATTAGTGCCATCTGTCATCAGTGCCATCTGTCATTAGTGTCACGTGTCATCATTGCCACGTGTCGGTGCCATCTGTCATCAGTGCCGCATATTAGTGCCATCTCTCATCAGTGCCACGTATTAGTGCCACATGATAGTGCCACGTATTAGTGCCATCTGTCATCAGTGCCATCTGTCAGTGTCACATGTCATCAGTGCCCCGTATTAGTGCTGTCTGTCATCAGTGTCACGTGTCATCAGTGCCCCATACTAGTGCCATCTGTCACCAGTGCCACATCAGTGTCACATGTCATCAGTGCCACGTATCAGTGCCACCTGTCGTCAGTGTCACGTGTCATTGTCCTGGTGCTCCAGGGCCTTCAGAAGTGTAATAGGTAGTCAACAAGTTAGATGTGTAATTTATGCTCCTAGAACATGTGATGGTGCTCCCTGCATGTTGGGCCTCTCTAAGTGACCAGGCTGTGGAAAAGTCCCACATATGTGGTATCATAATACTCAGGAGGAGTAGCAGAATTTATTTTGGGGTGTCATTTGTGGTATACACATTCCATGTGAGAGAAATAACCTATTAGAATGATAATTTTGTGAAAAAAAATAAAAAATAAAAAAATAATTAATTTTGCAAAGAATTGTGGGAAAAAAATGACAGCATCAAAAAGCTCACCATGCCTCTTACTAAATACCTTGGAATGTCTACTTTCAAAAAAGTGGCTTTTTTCACTGTATATTTGTACTTTCCTGACTTGTTCGGGTCACAAGAAATGATAGGTCACCAGTACATCAGGTGTGATCAATTTTGTATGATTTGCACCACAGTTTGTAGAGTCTGTAACTTTCACAAAGACCAAATAATATCCACTAATTTGGGTTATTTTTACCAAAGATATGTGGCAGTATAAATTGTGGCCAAAATTTATGAAGAAAAATTAATAATTTGCAAAATTTTATCACAGAAATAAAGAAAATGCGTTTTTTTTTCAAAATTTTCGGTCTTTTTTCATTTATAGCGCAAAAAATAAAAAACCCAGAGGTGATCAAATACCACCAAAAGAAAGCTCTATTTGTGGGAAAAAAAGGACAAAAAATTAATTTGGGTTCAGTATTGCATGGCTGAGTAATTGTCATTCAAAGTGTGAGAGCACCGAAAGCTGAAAATTGGTCTGGGCAGGAAGGGTGTTTAAGTGCCCAGTAAGCAAGTGGTTAAATGTTTATGTCCTTGTTTGTGATAAATTGCATTTTCAAAGGGTAAATTGTTTACCTATTCAGGTGTGATAAAGAATGCAATTTGGCTATAAACAATACAAGAATTATAATTAGACAGGGAAGGGGTCTTAAAGCAGAGGTTCACACAAAAATGGAACCTCCGCTTTTCGGAACCCTCCCCCCCTCCGGTGTCACATTTGACACCTTTCAGGGGGGAGGGGGGTGCAGGTATTTGCACCCACTTCCGGGCATAGATAGCCGCAGAATCGGTGTATCTATGCAACTCCCCCCCCCTGCTGTCTGCTGAGAGCCGAGCGACAGATTGGCTTCGGGTGCCGACATCGCGGGCGCCCTGGACAGGTGAGTGTCCATATTTTAAAAGTCAGCAGCTGCAGTATTTGTAGGTGCTGACTTTTAAAAAAAAACAGCGGCGGAACCACGCTTTAAGTATTTATGGGGTACTATTTTATGGTAAATAGCATTTTCATAGCATAATCTTTATCATATATTTAATGCAAATATGGATAGATTCTTACATCCTCAGGTCTTGGCAGTGGATCAGTTTCCATTTCTTGGTCTTTAGAAGTGTCATTTTCAGTCTCCATTTTTTCTTCTGTATCTATATCCATCTCTACCTTCATGTCCTCTTCATCAAGAATGGCCTGGATTTCACCATCTTCATTTTCATGGGCCAATTCTACCTCCATCTCTGTTTCTGTGTTTGTTTTGTGCTTGGCATCTTCCTTTACTGGTTCTTTTTTCTCTGTAACAATTAAACAAAAGAATTAAAGCAGAACTCCACACCAAGATATATTGCCTCTTTTAATGGCCAATTACAGACTGAGAGAAGAGAAGTGATTAAGGAAGCAGAATTGCAGCAGACATTTCTTCCTTTAGTAAATTTAGAAGGATGTGCACCATCACCTTGATTCAAGATGGGAAGGGTTTGACGGTATCTGCAGCCATCAAACGCCAAATAATCTGTCTTGTACTCTACATTGCTCAAAGCAAATTAAGATTACCTCGATTGTTATATCAACCCATTACTGGTGACCTCTACCTTGTGACACAGTCGTTAATACAATGGGCAACCTACTCACAAGCTGACATTTATGTAACTTTATGATCCACATAAATATGGATTCCATTTATTGCTTCTTAATGCAACATGACCAGTCTCAATGATTTGCTGTACCACCACCACTGTTAGCATTTAGCTTAAGCCTTAATTACAAGTCTAGAGCAATATATAGTAAAAGATGGGTGGATTTCTGCTTGTATGCTTCCTTTTTTTGAAATTCATAAAAATAATTGCAAATGGAGAAATGCGGAGCATAGATGAGGTACATCATTGAGATCCTGAGGTTATGATTTTTCCTTTGTGATATATATATTTTGCTGGCTAAAAAGAAAATGCTTACAAACCACTACAGTTTTTCTACAGAGGAATACTTACCGTATATACTCAAGTACAAGCCGAGTTTTTCAGCACATTTTTTGTGTGCTGAAAATGCCCCCCTCGGCTTATACTCGAGTCAAGCATTTTTCTGCTGCAGAAAATGCCATTTTCCAAACCGATTTGGGGCCCTGTATCTCAGGGTCACTTGGTGCTAGGAATCCCAAATTTGGTGTGCAAACCCAGTGGAACTAACACTACAACATATCCAAGATACGGGGCCCCAAATGTGGTTTGGAAAATGTCATTCTCTGCTGCAGAAAAGTGCTTGACATTTTCCGAACCGACTTTGGGCCCCTGTATCTCAGGGCCATTTAGTGCTAGGAACCCCAGGATATGTTGTAGTGCTAGTTCCACTGGGTTTGAACACCACATTTTGGATTCCTAGCACTAAGTGGCCCTAAGTAGCATCTAGGAACCCTTAACTACCGAGTTTGAAGTTCGGGGGGCCTATGGCTGCAAATGGGCACAGTGAGGCATGCAAATGGACACAGTGAGGCTGCAAATGGGCATTGTTGACCGTCTTTTCCACTTACCATAGCTGCGCATTTGTCACCCTAGGCTTATACTCGAGTAAATACGTTTTCCCAGTTTTTTGTGTAAAAATGAGGTGCCTCGGCTTATATTCGGGTCAGCTTATACTCGAGTATATACGGTAAGTAGTCCTTATCATTTAAAGGAATCTGCTGTTAATGAAATGCCTACACGTTTCCATTTCACCAGCTTACCTTCAGTTAAGAACAGACTGCTTATAGTGAGATCCTGAAGTGCTGTAACATCTTCCACCATATCCTTAGTCTCCCTCAGATCATCAATGTGAATGGACTGCCACAATCCTACAAAGATTATTAAAGGGACAATCATAATTGCACTGAATTGCCACTGGCATCTCACATTGCTTAGGGTTTCTGACTGTGCAACGTTAGCCTTAAAAGATCCTATTTTAAACTGTCCTCATTACCAAGTAGTCTGAATTGTCCCTCTTTCAGTATAAAGAAATTCTAATTGTTTTTGATAATTATTTAACATTACATATTTATAAATTGTTTAATATTATTGTGGTCATTATTTGTATACAAATCTTTATTTCACAAATAACATTTTATTCCATGACACTGATTTTGTAAAGCATGATGGATTTGATAAAGAAAAGCCCAGTACCAGCTGCTCACTTTCTAACTCACCCTTCGCCTAGGTTAATCGGTAGATAGGGAATGTACAGGGTAATAGTGCAGGCAGTGTAAAGCAGTGGTTCTCAACCTCAGTCCTCAAGTACCCCCAACAGGCCATGTTTTCAGGTTTTCCTTTATCTTGCACAGGTGCTTTAAAGCAAGTCAATGGCTTGGTATTTTGGACAGCTATATCATCTAAGTGAAATTCCCAAAACATGGCCTGTTGGGTGTACTTGAGGACTGAGGTTGAGGACTGAGGATGAGAACCACTGGTATAAATCAGAACTGGTGATACTGGTGCCCAAGAGATACAAGAAAGCTAGCAGGTGATTCAAACAATTTGCATTAACCAAAACTAAATATCAGTTTGGGTAGACCTGGCCTATAAGGCATATATACCGTATAGTCAAAATATTAAATCATATACAGGATTTATTTCCACATTGTATTTCAATTATTTCCAGCCTACGCGTATTAATCTGAACAATCTTGCTGTTTGTAAACAGTTTGTGACGATCCCTTTACTTCCTTAAATTCTGTGACACATTCACTATGCCCTGTAAGTAGGCATTGCCATGTCACACAAATCACAGATCCTGCTTTCCAAACTACAGAGGTACTATGAGGAGGAGTTTCAGGAGAAACAGGAGTCGGTACAGGAATCACAATTTGCAGGCAGCAAAGTACCACGGGATATGTAGAACTTAGAAATTGAGAGTAAACAGCAGAAGATAAGTTACAAAGCAGGCAGGGATTTCAGGAAGTTGAGTAAAAAGATGGACAGCAGACATACAACATAAAGGGAGATTTTTCAAGTAAGTTGCACTGGATTGTAAAAAAAAAATATTATTTGTTTTGCTATTACAATGTTGATGTCAGAAAATGTAAGTGTATGCGGTGACCATAGAATTCCTTTTACCACTTGACGATCGCTGCATGTACATTTACGTCAGCAGAATGGCACGGCTGGGCAAATGGGCGTACAGATACGTCCCTTTGATTTTGCCGCCGTGTGGTCACATGCACGCCATCGGCGGCGCCTGCGCGACCCTGCCGAGAGCTCCGTGAGTAAGATCGCAGGTCCCACAGCCTCGATGTCCGCGGGGATACCAGTGATCGTCTCACGGGGCTGAAGAACGGGGAGATGCTAATGTAAACAAGCATCTCCCCATTCTGCCTAGTGACACTGTCACTGATCATAGCTCCCTGTGATCGGGAGCTATGATCAGTGATGTGTCACACGTAGCCATGTCCCCTAACAGTTAGAATCACTCCCTAGGACACACTTAACCCCTTCCTAGCCAGCTAGTGGTTAACCCCTTCACTGCCAGTGTCATTTTTACAGTAATCAGTGCAATTTTATAGCACTGATCGCTGTAAAAATTACAATGGTCCCAAATATGTGTCAAAATTGTCCGATGTGTCTGCCATAATGTCGCAGTCACGTTAAAAACCGCAGCTCGCTGCCATTACTAGTAAAAAAAAAAAATTTATTAATAAAAGAGCCAAAAAAAAGGAACCCCTATTTTGTAGACGCTATAACTTTTGCACAAACCAATCAATAAATGCTTATTGCAATTTTTTTTTACCAAAAATATGTAGAATACGTATTGGCCTAAACTGAGGAAATAAAATTGTTTTTTTATATATTTTTTGGGGATATTCACTATATATTGTTGCTCTATTTTTGTTTATAGCACAAAAAATAAAAACCGCAGAGGTGATCCACCAAAAGTAAACTCTATTTGTGGGAAAAAAAGGACGTCAATTTTGTTTGGGAGCCACGTTGCACGTCCACGCAATTGTCAGTTAAAGTGACGCAGTGCCGAATCGCAAAATGTGCTCTGGTCTTTGGCCAGCAAAATGGTCCGGGGCTTAAGTGGTTAAATCACAAACACTGCTAATTCTTTTAGGCAGCATGTTTGGAATTTTTTTTTAACCCTGGGGGAGAGAGGACTTAGCCAATATTTAGGGCCAAATATGAACACATGCAGAAAGAGGCTTTTTTAGATCAATTTATTTAAATATAAGATATTAAAAGACAGGTTTTTTTTTTTTCAGCCAGAACTGTCCCTGTGCTGAGCTCGACTTCTGTGTTTATAAGTCAATAAGGGCAATAGAAGAAGGGGGTTGGGGGTTGTGCAGAAGTGAGGGCTGAGGGTAGGGCTGCAGAGGTCATAGCTGAGAAGGGGTTCAAAAGGTAACTTACCACCTCGGAAGCCTACATAAGATGTGCCTCCTTGCATTCTAGGAAGTTTGGTTATGAAATAGACAAATACAGATGCTTCTTTGAGATTAACCTTTTGTATCTCGTTCACAGCAGAGTACCTAAAAACAACAGATTTTGAAAAAATCAGATACCTTCTTATATTGAAAAGTAAAACTTCTGTCATTTTCAATTAACAACACAATCAGACGCTCCTACAATTAGAAGAAGAAGAAGAACAACACATCATCTATGAAAATCATAGAATATGTACTGCATATAGGATAAGTAAAGCAAAAACGTAACCGAACAAAAGCAAAAAAGCACCACAGAAGATTTTGTGTACAATTCTAAGCGTTGACAAGCAAATAAGAATTGCAGCATCACATGAAGACATATGTGAATAACCACATTAATAATGAAAATATCCACTGTAGTGTGATACCTTGATCCTACACTATGCCCAACATCACTTGCTGACATTGCAATAAGATAATCGTATAATCTGCACTCTGCTTTGTTAGTCAATTCTGAAAAGTAGGCAAGTAAACATCTCTTAAAAAACAAAACCAAAAAAAACAGTAATGGGACCAAGTGATATGCTAGTTATGGATGCATACCAGGTTGACACCCAAAAACGTGATGTGCATTACATGGTGACTAGCAGTAAAATGCATTATGACAGCCCCATTTTTTGGTGGTATGTTTTTCCAGCCTGAAATATGAATCAACCTCTTTAATCTACATGTCAACTGTGGGAGCTGTCATCCCGAGACATTTATTTACCACTAACTTTATAACCAGGAAAAACAGTAAAATGCGCAAATCACAGAAGTCTGAAACTGGTCATCATTAGAAATCTCGAACTGACCATTTGTATAAGTCAAAGAGGAGTTTTCCAGGTGGGTACCAAACGTTTTATTGACATCGCCAAATAATGTGAACCAGATCCAGATCACCTATTGTGATGGTCTAGGGAATTTATGTAGTCATTATGGAGTCCCGTATACCCTTATGAGGGATAAATAAACTTGTGAGCTGGTGTTGGAGAAGGAAACAAGCAGGATGTTAAGTAGGATGGTGTTCCACTGTTTCCTAGAAATTTGGTCTAAGTCTTGTTCCCACTTAGCTCTACGGAAGGGGGTATTAAGCAGCTGTGCCCTCAAAAAATATAGTGTACATATGGGAGATATCTCTTTTTTATGGTAGTGGAATGAGTAGGTCATGAGAAGCTCAGCTCTGTCAAAACTAAGAGGAGAATGCCTCTGGTCTGCATGGCGTGTTTGAGTTGCAAGTACTGAAAAAATTGTGTTCTTGGAATTATAAAAGCTTCCTGTAGTTGCTGGAATTACTTCATATTATTGTTAGCAAAAGCATGGTGTATATGAGTGGTTCCTAAAGCTTTCAAGTTTTCAAAAATACTCAAGCAGGCTGAGGTTTCCCAATAAGAGGATATGTATATTATAAACAATGTCAATTAAGAAGGATGCTAGAGAAATGGTTTCTAGAATATGATTCATCAGGCTGTGAGTAGGATCCTTTTTATTCATATTGTCTAGCCCTAAGACCCCTTTCACACTGGGGTGGTTTTCAGGCTTTAGCGCTAAAAATAGCCTCTGCAAAACGCCTGAAAACCGCCTCCCGTTCATTCCAGTGTGACTTTTCACACTGGGGAGGTGCACTTACGGGATGTGTTGTAAACCTATACATATACCCAGTGAAGTAACTAGCCTCAGGTGACACACAGAGAATAAATAAATAAGTAAATACATAAGTTGTACCTGTTTAACTGCTCTCTCTCCTGATCAGTTCAAAGTAAGCAGATTTTTCTCATTTATTCTTTCCTGCTCTAGCATTGTTCCCTAGTCAGCAGGGCCCCTGATATGTTTTCATATCTTTTACCGACCGCAAGTGCATTTTGTGAGTTTAAAAAATTAAAAAACATTATGATAATGCACTAGCCTGGTTTGCCTTCTGCTTCTTGTATGTCTTACTGTTGTCTTACCCAACACTATATGTACAGACTTAGAGGTCCAAGTATAAAAAGTTCACTGAATGACTGTGAAACAAATCTGCATGGCTCCAACTAAACATACTGTATTCTGAGTAATATGATTATCTTGTATGAGCATCTGTAGATGCTCATACAAAATTATCATATTACTCAGAATACAGCAAGTTTAGTTTGAGTGTTATAGATGAGTCTGAATCCAGATCAGGACCAAAGACAGCTGTGAAGCTATCAGGTAGTACAAAGACAGCACTTGTACTTGTATCTGCTGACTTTTACTTTTTGTATTTGTAGCGCTGGCTCCTGACGAGCACACGCTATGTGTTTTCAAAATTAATGTTCCTAAAGCCACAGTTGGGTTTTAGGGCTAGTTATGCCAAATTATGGTCTCAGTATCAGTCTAGCTGGAATTGCACTGAGTTCTCCTTGACCGCAGGTGTCGCCGTCACCGCCGGCAAGTATGAGAATGCAGTTTAGCTGGGTGTATTGGATACCCTTCTTTCTCTCGGAACCAGCCCAGTGGGAGTGTCATCCTGTTGTGCATTCTGGGAGAAGATATTTAAGATACTGAGATCACATGCTTCGGGGTTCCGGTCCAGTGCAGAAGATATTTTCTGTCTGTTTGGTCCTGGTCCTCCTGACCAGCCCCCATGGCCCTCCTGGCCTGGGGTGCGGATCCATGCAATTCCGAGTCTTTGGGCTGGATAGCCCAAGGCGAAGCAACTGCAGGGACAGGCCTGAATGGATATCATGGCCTAATCATCCAAAAGTGGTCCGGTGCCATCTCATCTAAGGAGAGGCCCAGCAACTGGAGAAGCATCCAGGGGAGGACTCCTCTGGAGAGGGCCATGCACAAGGCTGGTTTCTCAGAAGGAGCCTGGAGGCTAAGTTGAAGGACACTAAATGGATCTACACTCATACGGTATCGCCGGATCGGCTGTGAGATACTGGTACCGTATGATAGCTCTCTAAATTTATCTAAGTCCCTCAGTTCTACATTCTGTCTGTGGAAGAGACTTTGTTCAAGTGTTCTACATTCAAGTCTGTGGCAGAGACTTTGTTCAAGTGTTCTACATTCAAGTCTGTGGAAGAGACTTTGCTTTACCTAATACTTCACCGGCTGCTAGGCCTAGTGAGAGGAGGTCTATCCGGTGGTTGTGGGAATCCAGCTGTGAAATGGTAATTCTCTGGATTTCTATAGTAAGAGACTTCCTATCTTTGCAGTCCCAAAAGTACCTGAACTTTCATCCTAACCCTCTACCCAACATTTAAGAGCCTGTTTTATCTTTTGAATAAATAACCCAAAAAGGAAGATAATGTGGCAGTTTCTACTTTTCTTTGGGCCATCTACCACGGGAACCCCTAGACGAAGATGAGGTGAAGAAGGTAACGGTAAGCCCAATAAAACCAGCAGCTCCTTTGGGGGTTAGTGCTACATATACATGACTGAAGTTCCTCTATATCATTTTTTTTTTTTTTTTTTTTTAGCACAGGAGGCAAGCTTACTTTGCTGATGCCACAAGATTTGCTCCTTGGGATCCTTCTTCAAAATCCGTCTGTATAATCAATATTACATTTCCAGATGAATTCTCGAGATAACTCCTGCATTAGGAATAAAAATAAATGATATGTGCAATTAATTTCCTATTTGCACCTGTGCCAGTATTTTGATGTTATGGCGGCACGTTTATTTAGCATATAAAAAAAATTCAACCAATATTGCTCTATTTGATTATATTGTCATTTTATCAACATTTGATATTTAAGAAGAAATTCCACCTGAGCTCAGATTTTTGTATTTTCTTTACTTAATCTATTCCCATTTCTTACCCTTCCTAATAATCTTTCAAAGTCTTTAAACCTTCTGCTGCCAGAGCATTTTTGCACACGTTGATAAAACTGTTTTAGGCAGAGGTTAGATAAAAACCTCAAACATTATACAATTACTAAAAGTAGACCCTGTAGAATAAAATGGTGGTAGTTCCAATTTTTTATGTCACATGATATTTGCGTAATGGTTTAAAAAGTGCAAAATGTAAGTAACATATACACAAAAATTAAGTTTAGGGCAAACAAAACATATTTCCCAATTATTTTGTAAAATATAAAGATGAAGTTGCGCTGAGTAAATAGATACCCAACATGACAAGCTTTAAATTTGCATGTTCACACATGCAAAATTACAACCCTATATTTTTTATATGCAGTAATTTGAAAAGTGGGTCAACACTTTAAAATTAACCATTAATAATGGGCCTATAATTATTGCTCTTACTCTGGTTGTTTTCGTACACAGGCGTTCTGAGCGGGTGTGTTTACATTCGTGTGTGCATGTAGGTAGGGGCTGGGTGGGGGGGGGGGGGTAAAGTGCTTGGGTGTAATGGTATTTTGTTTACTTTCACTAAAACTCTATTTATATTATATAGTGGACAAAAACTCCTCTATGTGTTATATGTTTAAGACAGGTTCTCTCTCCTTTATTGCAGCCTTTTAGTATGTACATAGGGAAACAGTGCAAAAAACATTTTTTTAACTTAATGAAAAGCGCATATACGACATAAGGTCATACAATGCTTGCACTGAACGGGATATAGCGTCTTAAAATTGTTACACCACTTTTGTCATACAGTAAAAATACATAATAAACCAGTAAAGTACAACAGGTAAATAAAGAATAGAATAATCCAATAAACCAAGAACTAGTAATAGCGCTGGAAGTCAGGCCTATTGTTAAGGGGTATCCATGATGATGTAAGAAATCTCACTGCTGTCCCCTAAGGGCCTGTTCACACTATGTGCAGTTACCTGCAGTTTTCCTCATGGATAGGGGGGCTTGCAGGTGGAACAGCATAGGCCGGAAAGCATTGCGGGGAAAGGGAGGGGGGGTCACACTCCGGGGGTCACAGAAAGAGAACCAGTGACTTTACAGCCAGGGCCGCCAATAAGGGGATACAGCCAAGCATCCTGTATGGGGCCTGGGCCCCATCAGTTCAGCAGGGAGGCCCGGGCAGCTGATGAGCAGGGGAAATAGGATTTTGGACAGGAGGTGGGGGGGGGGGCAATCAGTACGGTGGGAAGGGTTGTAGGGTGGGTAATTAATGGAACCAATCCCCTGTATGGCTCTCCCTGCAGCAGCTAAAAGCCAGCTTCTCTTCCTCTCTCCCCCATTGTCTTTCAACATTCTATTTAGACCCCTGATATTTCACCCAAGTCCCCCAACAGCTTTAATAAAAAAAAAAAAAATGTTAAAAATAAAAAAAAAAGACTAATTGTAAAAATCATTCACATGGGTTATCTGGCCCATACAGTGTGAATGAGCTGTTTGTTCATGCAGCTGTTGTACAAACATAGCCGCAGGTCCTAATTTGACATGTGTGCAGTCTATGGGGCCGTACACCTGCACCCAAAAAACCTGCGGCTGTGTTCCTACAGCTGCTGTGTCCCTACAGCTGCTGTGTCCCCATAGCATAACATAGGCAGATGCACTCTGTACAGTTTTATCTGTTATATTTAGCAGGAATTTTGCATGTTATATTGTGCTTGTGTCTGCTAATATTGATTTTATTGTATTTTTAGCAAAAATTTAATTTTGATATTTTTGAGAGGGGGCCCTATCAAGTAGTCTGCAGGGAGCTCCATGATTTCTAACAGCAGCCCTGTGTACAGCCGCTCGATCACTTTCATTAGAAAGCCGAGAGTCGGCTTGTGCAGACTGAGTGAACCATCCCCTCCTTGCTGCGACGGTGGCAATAAAAGGGTATTGAAATACGTTCATCTTCATTGATTTTGTCCATATGTATCTCTAAACTCTACCTGTTAAAATGTAATAAAGGAAATATTTCAAAATAAAATTTCACCTGATTCCAATCCATCAAACATTTTAGTTAAAAAACGAATAAGTTAAAAGTCTTAAAGCGGAAGTAAACCCGCTGACATTTTTTTTTTCTGCACCTGTAAGGGAAAAGGCATAAATGAGCTAGTATGCTTGGCATACTAGCTCATTATGAAATACTTACCTTAGAACGAGGCGCCGGCATCTCACCCGGTCCACACCGAGGGAGATGACATGTTCCCTCGGCGTGTCTTCTGGGTATCGCGGCTCTGGCGCTGTGAGTGGCCGGAGCCACGATGTCGTCACTGCCACGCATGCGCGCAGGAGTTTTCTTCCCGGCAGGGTCTGGCGCCTGCTGGACTATCAGCCGAGAATCCCCGGAGCGCATGCGCCGCTGAAGTCAACTGCTCATTGCGAGGGGAATATCTCCTAAACCATACAGGTTTAGGAGATTTTTTTTTTTACCTACAGGTAAGCCTTATTATAGGCTTACCTGTAGGTAAAAGTTAAATTTTTTACTATACAACCGCTTTAAGCTCATCAAACACGTTACAATCTGTTTGTACATTTTACTTTAGATCTACTAACAAGTGTGTAGTGCAGGGTCCTGCCTGCTTGGATTTAGATTGATTGGATAGATTCATTATGCCTCATACTACATCACCTTAGTAAATCTTAAAGTTAATTGTACAGAGATTGTACTTATACTTCTTAGATAATTTCTCCTGCATTTAGAAAAGCTAAACAGCTTTTATGCTTCCCAGATTATTTTCTCCTGTGTTTAAATGTAAGTGCTTTAGGCTTCATTTAAATATGCGATTGGGGGGGGGGGGGGGGCGTGGCCGAGAGCGGAATGTGAGAGGACGTGCATTACAGAGCTCCCGCACTGATCCTCCAACGATCCTCTTCCCAGCACAATACAACGCCTGGAATCGGGGCAAATTCAGTACAGGAATACTCCCTGGTGTGTCTGGTAACCCAGGCAAGTCTTGTGGGGGCCATGCAGACCCGAAAACATGCAGAGACCGGCGTGTCAGGTTTCTAACATGGCGCAGCAGCTCCTCTCTCACAGCATGTACGAGGCATGGAGAAGACTAAGGAAGCGGGTAAGCCCCCTAAGACTCCTAAAGGGACAGGGAAAGACTCCCCCAAGAGATATGCTTTACTATGCCCAGAAGCTAGTGGGTCCGGCAGCCCATGGGAGCGGGGAGGATATGCTTACTACCCCTGCTGTTTCATACCCAGCCAGAGGAGGAGACACACACATAGGGCCCTGCAGCTTCCCCTAGTCAGAGCCTGCCAGACATGGAAGAGGAGGATGAGGGAGAGGAAGCAGAACAACCTTCCCTAGCAGAAATACTAAGAGCGGTACATAAATGTACAGCATCAGTACACACCCTGCAGGAACATTTTGGAGGCCTGAAGGAAGAACTGGGGTTCATTAGGCATGATTTACAGAAAACAAGGGAGCGCACTACTGCAGCTGAGGGCCGCATCAGCGAGCTAGAAGATAAGATTACGCGATTGCTAAGAGACACACAAATAACAGCCAATATTGCCAGAGCTAACAAACTCAAATCTGACGATATTGAAAACTGATGGAGACAGAACAATAGCCGTATAGTGGGGCTCCCTGAGAAGACGGAGGGCAGGGACCCCACAGAATTTGTTGAACAATGGCTCCTACAAGTGTTTGGTAAAGAAGTGTTTACCCCACTGTATTCGCTGGAATGTGCGCACAGAGTACCACCCAGGTCCCTTCCACCAGGACACCCGCCACGCACCATGATAGCCAGGCTACTCAACTATAAAGATAAAGAAATTGTGCTACGCCAGGCAAGGGAACGACGCAATGTTCAATTTAACGGGGCCCGCATCTCATTCTATCCTGATTACTCAGCAGAGATACAGAAGTGCAGAGCTAGATTTACTGATGTTAAAAAACGATTGCAAAGGCTCAGGGCCACATACGCCATGTTGTTTCCGGCAAAACTCTGGATTACAGCTTGAGGCCAGTCACATTTTATTTAAGGGGTCAGCTGAGGCGTCCTGTTGGCTGGATGCTAATGAGCATATCATCAGACAAGCGGGAAGAGGCGCAGCAGAGGGGATTGATCCGACGCCCTTAAGATTCTGCAAGTATACAAAGTAGTTTAAATATGTTTGGCTGGGAAGCCGTTACCTACTGTCACTCTACAAGTGTTGAGAGCAAGTGAAGTTACCTCAAAAACAGTTCAGTGACTTATTAGTCCCTACTACCTACAAGTTTGACCCAAGTGGAACTTGGAGTTACGGGTTGCGTTGTCATGAGCAACCCACAATTTTTTGCACACACTTTGACCCAGTTTTCCTCTAATCACCAATGTTGCCCCTACCCTGTCCCCTGCAGGTTAGAGGGTGTTTCCCCAACATGTTGGGGGCTTTACTCCCCATGCAGCAAAAGGGGTAAGGTGAATGTTTATTTTACAGCTTTAATTGTCATCTATATGTCATGCTATTACCACAGCTTCAGCTCAAGCAGGAACCAGCAAGTATGCAGGAGGGACTGTGATAAGAGTAGTTTTGTCTTCCATACCAAAGCAAACTGCCTCACATATGACTCAGGTACTCTGTTTTTGTTACACTTGGCGCATCACAACTATGCATACTCTAAAGTGCCTAGGGTACACAAGACGCCTTACCCTATATTTCACATGAGAATATATACAAATGTGTACCGTCCCTTTGCTTTCTTGGAACATTAGGGGAGTTCAGAGCCCTCTGAAACGCACCATGGTTACCACTATTCTTAAAAAATACTCCCCGCCATTTATGCGCTGCAGGAGACTCACTTGGTACCGGAGACGGTTTCCTGCCTGGGATTTTCCTGGGTTGGTTGGACATATCATTCCACTCACACCTCTTATTCCAGGGGTGTGAGTGTAATGGTGCATTGCGCCCTAGATTTTCAAATGATGGATAAATTGATAGCTGATGAGGGCCGTTATGTGATACTACTGTCTAAAATCCACCAGTTGAAATGCATACTTGCTGCCATATATGTGCCACCTCCTTTTACTACAGAGGTACTAAGGTTATTGCTGACTTATCAATTGAGCCACCCAGATGTTCCCTTTATTATTGTGGGAAATCTAAACTGCTACATGGATCCAGTTCTGGATAAGCACCCGCCTTCGGTGACTTCCCGCACAAGAGCTCGAACGGCATTGCAGAAATTCACGGAGGAGTTTGGATGGACTGATCCGTGGCGCAGTCGTAACCCACTGCAGAAACAATTCCCCTGCTTTTCTAAGACTCAACTTTCCCTGTCAAGGATTGACATGTGTCTCTGCACATCCCAAATGGCATATCTATTGAAAGAAATTAGATACCTAGTAAGGGGGGTGTCCAACAATTCACCCCTATTGGTTTCCTTGGTTGCCAAACATGCTGCTGACTTGCCTAGGGCACCATGCAAACTCAATGCGTTTTGGCTCAATCTATTTCCCTCCCACGAACGGGTGTTGGCAGAGATCTCTGAGTTTTGGAGACACCATGAGGATCATCCTGATCCAAGGCTAACATGGGAGACATTTAAAGAGTTTCTCAGGGGAATCTTGATCACTGAGGTCTCATGCATTAAGTCTAAAACACATGCTATTAAGGATCAGATGGAACAGTTGGTAAGCCGACTAGAGGCAGAGTATATTGCAGACTCCTCTGACGCGGCCAGGGAAGCATGGCGGAGGAGGCGGTTGATTGTATTACAGGAGAGGCAGCAGATAGGAAAAGATTTTTCAATAAACAAGCCTTTTACAAGGAGAGCGAGCAGACAGGCCAGCTATTGGCAAAAATAGTGAAGGCCTCCCAGACGTCTCCATCCATCGGGGCGCTACGCACCGGGGGAGGGAGACTGGTAAACACTCCTACCCATATTATGAAGGAACTGGTGAGGTTCTATTCCGACTTGTATAGATCTAGGGCGACTTATTCGAACACTGAATTAGGGGAGTACCTGCAGGGAATCGAGCTGCCCAGACTGACAAATTCTCAACGTACACTCCTAGAATCCCCAATTAAACTAGAGGAGCTACAAGAGGCTGTTAGCCTCTTCCAGAATTCAAAAGCCCCTGGGGACGATGGTCTTCCCATGGAAATCTTCAAACAATATGGGGGGGGGGGGGATCATCTTGCCTCGCCTGCTAAAATTTCTTAACTATGCGAGGGAATGCCAAAGCCTGCCTGACACCATGACCAGAGCAAATATAGTTCTTCTCCTAAAGCCAGGTAAAGACCCCTTATGCCGCGTACACATGATCAGACTTAGTTCTTTCCAGCGGAGGTCCGCCGACTTTCTGAATGAGCGGACTTGCCCACACACGCCCGGAATTTTCCAGCGGACTAGATCCGGCGGGCAATCTGCCGGAGTTTTGGCGTATGTACCCCATACTCACATAGGGTGGGGGCTGGGATCTGGGGGCCCCCTTATTAAAGGGAGCTCCCGGATTCCGATAAGCCCCCCGCCCGCAGCCCCTGACAACCAATGGCCAGTTGAAGGCACGCAGCCTGGTACGGCTCAGGAGGGGGGGGTGCTCGCTCCTCCCCACCCCCTTTCCTGACCGGCCAGGCTGCATGCTCGGATAAGGGTCTGATATGGATCTTGGGGGGGCCCCCACGCCGTTTTTTGGCGTAGGGATTCCCCTTTAAATCCATACCAGGTGACGGGGCTAGCAGGGTGTCAATTTCGCCGATGGAGGCAGTGACATTGACTTCCTTCGCTTGTCCCATCTACCTGGAGTCACGTTCAAAATGAACGGACTTTACTCCATTTGTGGGGGCAAGTCTGTTCATTTCAAAAGTCCCGCAGACTAGCACACAGACGGCCGGATTGTCCGCCGAACTGCCGAGTCCGGCGGATAATTTTGAGTCAAGACTTCTTTCTAAGTCTGTCGGACTTTTGGGAAGAAAAAGTCAGCCGGAGCCCACACACAGTTGGATTGTCCGGCGGACTCAGGTCCGCCGGATAGTCCGATCGTGTGTACGCGGCATTAGACCCAGGATCAAACAGGACAATATCACTCTTGCAGAGTGATATCAAAATCCTGGCGAAGGTGCTGGCCTTGAGACTCAACGGGGCCATATCCTCCATTATCCACTCGGACCAGGCAGGTTTTATGCCCCAAAAATCTACTGCCATTAACCTCCATAGACTTTACTTGAACATCCAAACACAGGTGGATAACATGGAGGATAGGGCTTTGCTCTCACTGGATGCCCACAAAGACAGTATAGAATGGGAATACCTCTGGGCTGTCATGGGCAAATTTGGCCGTGGCGAAGGGTTCCTGTCCTGGGTGAAGCTGTCATACTGCTCGCCACAGGCGGTCATTAGAGAGGAGGGACACATTTCTGCACCATTTATCCTGCATAGGGGGAACCGACAAGGGTGCCCACTGTCCCCCCTCCTATTCGCCATTGAACCCATGGCAGCCTTGATCAGAGCAAACCGGAGAGTGCGCGGATTACAATATGGAGAGATTCGGTAGAAGCTTATGCTATATGTAGACGACACCATGCTACTCCTGGGAGACACAGATGACTCCCTGAGAAAAGCTATGGCAGTAATTGGCAAATTTGGAAACTACTCAGGACTTGTCATTAATTGGACTAAATCCTCACTCTTGCCGCTGGATGTGAATCCGGAAAGCGGAGGGTGGATGATACACAATATACCAGTGTCTACTGGCCTTAAGTACTTGGGTATACAAGTCACGTCAGAACCACGCGATTTTATCTCCCTTAACCTGACCCCACTATTAAATAGAATTTGTGACAAAGCAAAAATCTGGTCCCGCCTTAGGATGTCACTGGTTGGAAGGGTTAATCTGATAAAAATTATGTTTATGCCCCAACTCTTATACATACTGCACAATACACCAATAGTGATTCCTCTGAAGATGTTTAGAATTATTAATTCCATCTTTAGAGACTTCATATGGCTAGATAAACCCCCAAGGATAAAACTACAACAATTACAAAAGCCTAAGGAAGCGGGAGGCCTTGCCCTTCCTAATCCTTGGGCCTACTACCTGGCAGCTCAGGTGCAACATATAGCCTGGGCCATGCCTGAAGTGTCTGGCCATGATGACTTCCCCACTGGTATTGAGGCCCTAGCATATGCAAAATCAAATAAACGATTCCCCACATATGCCCTGATGCAGAAAATATGGAATAAACTTGGACAGTTGCAGGGAGTGGAGGGTTTCACCGGGTACAGTCCAATATGGGCAAATAGGTATTATGAGGAGCTGCTGTCGCTGGATTGTGGCGCTAGGTGGAAGAGACACGGGGTCACACACTTGAGACATATTTTCACAGTGGGGAAACTGATTCCCTTCCCTGAGCTCTTCTACTACCTACAGTTGCAACATGCAGTGAAGGCACAGGCTGGGGGGGGGCCCCGTGGACTCTCTCACCAGCCCCGATCTTTCGATACATGGCTGAGGTACTACAGTTTCAGGGCTTTATCTCTAGAACCTTCTCCATGATTCTTACTATTTACCTGCATCAAGTAAATGGGAGAGGGATGTGGGAACATTCGAGGATGAGCAATGGGAGGAGGCACTCCAGGCAGTGCAACTTTGCTCTGTAAATGTGGCCCAGCGTTTGTCTCAATTATATATCACACTTAGAGTACACTTTACACCCGACAGATTGTTCAGGATGGGAGTGAGACCGGACTCCAACTGCCCCAGGTGTGTGAGGGATCACGGGGACCTAATACACCTGCTCTGGAGGTGCCCCAAACTACATTTATTCTGGACAGGGGTACTGATCACAATTAACAAAGTACACCAGACCACCATACCCACAGACCCAAAGCCATGCATACTTTATATTAGATAATATTGCCAGGGCCCCGTTTCAGGGCCGCAAGCTGATCCTCTGGCATTGGAAGGCGTTTGAGCCTCCAAGGTTGAAGGAATGGATTGCCCAAATGGGGGACACCATAAGGATGGAGAAGTATGTCTTTCAGCATAGAGGAGGACCGGGAAAGTTTGACAAACTATGGGCACCCTGGTTGAATACTTCCGGCCTCTCTCTGGTTGATCTCGTCATGGATAGACTGTTGAGGTAAAAGACGGGGAAATGTGTAACAAGCCGGGAGGGTGTAAACTGTGAGGCACTTACCGTAGGTAACTCTGATTATGAGGCAGACAAAAGAAGAAACAAGCTAAATAGAAATATTACCTGTATTGGATAAGATGAATTGGTATTGGAGGTTGAGAGAAATGTATGAATATACCTCTTGCAAGGTTAATGGTATTGTATGACAGATTATATGCTTGAAACGTAAGCTGTAAAGTGTATATATGTGTTTTGCTATCTAAAGAACATCTTTGATTTAAAAAAAAAAAATATGCGGTTGTGGGGGCCAGCAAAAATGCAGGGTTGAGCCATGTTTTTGCCTCCTGACAATTCCTCCGCCCAATAAGCTGCAATAGCCAATGGACAGGGGTGGTTACATGACGTGGGTGCGATGCTTCATGCCCACCAAAGTTTACGCAACATGTAGCAATCGGCGTGTGGCAAGCCTGCCAAACACTACACATTAAAATAAATGGGGCTGCAAATGCCCGTAACAGCGTGCAATGCATGCAGTTGCGGCACACTTGTCTGCAAAAATTGGGTTAAAACAGGCGGTGAGGAGGCGTCGCTTTGCTTCCTCACCACCTGTCAGTAGCCTCTAAAGTGCAATTTGAAAGCAGATTAGGCTTCAGAGGAAATGGAGATTTAGGCTAATCTAAATCTAAATCTACCCTTAAAGTGGGTTTAGCCATGTTTCAAAATACTAATCAGATCCTGCGCACACAGAATTCTAGTTACTCTACACGCAGCTAAACTAAATGCACCTAAAAGCAGGTAGATGCTCAGTTAGAACTGCACCATTTAAATGTATTACATGTATTTAGATGTAATTAAAAGTGTTTGTAACCCAAAAAAAAATATATGGCCTTGTTCCTTGAAAACATGTTATGCAACACAGTGCTTGTGCTGTGTCATTTAGTGCTTTCTGTCACCTAAAATACCTGGCTGACCCTCTCCCCTGTAAACTGACCATTGATTATCATGGCTGCTGAGGCCTGACACCAAAAGTATTCACCCCCCTTGACTTTTTACCTATTTTGGAACAGCCTGTTTAGTTTAGTTAATCTGAATTATATGTGATGGATCAGAACACACTAGTCTAAGTTGATGAAGTAAAATTAGAAAAATATATACATAAAACTATTTTTCAGAAATTAAAAACTGATAATTGGCATGTGTGTATGTATTCACCCCCTTTGTTATGAAGCCCATAAAAAGCTCTGGTGCAACCAATTACCTTCACAAGTCACATAATTAGTGAAATGATGTCCACCTGTGTGCAATCTAAGTGTCACATGATCTGTCATTACATATACACACCTTTTTGAAAGGCCCAAGAGGCTGCAACACCCAAGCAAGAGGCACCACATAACAAATACTGCCATGAAGACCAAGGAACTCTCCAAACAAGTAAGGGACAATGTTGTTGAGAAGTACAAGTCAGGGTTAGGTTATAAAACAATATCCAAATCTTAGCACCATCAAATCTATCATAACCAAATGGAAAGAACATGGCACAACAGCAAACCTGCCAAGAGACGGCCGCACACCAAACCTCACGGACCGGGCAAGGAGGGCATTAATCAGAGGGGCAGCACAGAGACGTAAGGTAACCCTGGAGGAGCTGCAGAGTTCCACAGCAGAGACTGGAGTATCTGTACATAGGACGCTAATAAGCCGTACACTCCATAGAGTTGGGCTTTATGGCAGAATGGCCAGAAGAAAGCCATTACTTTCAGCAAAAAACAAAATGGCACGTTTTGAGTTTGCGAAAAGGCATGTGGGAGACTCCCAAAACGTATGGAGGAAGGTGCTTTGGTCTGATGAGACTAAAATTGAACTTTTTGGCCATCAAATAAAGCGCTATATCTGGCGCAAATCCAACACATCACATCACCCAAAGAACACACAGTGAAACATGGTCGTGGCAGCATCATGCTGTGGGGATGTTTTTCAGCAGTCGGGACTGGGGAACTGGTTAGAGTTGAGGGCAAGATGGATGGTGCTAAATACAGGGATATTCTTGAGCAAAACCTGTACCACTCTGTGTGTGATTTGAGGCTAGGACGGAGGTTCACCTTCCAGCAGGAAAATTACCACAAACACACTGCTAAAGCAACACTTGAGTGGTTTAAGGGGAAACATGTAAATCTATTGGAATGGCCTAGTCAAAGCCCAGACCTCAATCCAATTGAAAATCTGTGGTCAGACTTAAAAATTGCTGTTCACAAGCGCAAACCATCCAACTTGAAGGAGCTGGAGCAGTTTTTCAAGGAGGAATGGGCAAAAATCCCAGTAGTAAGATGTGGCAAGCTCATAGAGACTTATCCAAAGCAACTTGGAGCTGTGATAGCCGCAAAAGGTGGCTCTACAGAGTATTGACTTTAGGGGGGTGAATAGTTATGGACATTCACTTTTTATGTTATTTTGTCCTATTTGTTGTTTGTTTCACAATAAAAAAACATCCTCAAAGTTGTGAGCATGTTCTGTAAATTAAATGATGCAAATCCTCAAACAATCCATGTTAATTCCAGGTTGTGAGGTAACAAAACACGAAAAATGCCAAGGGGGTGAATACTATTGCTAGGCACTGTATGTGCCTCTGTCATCCGCTGCTCTGCTCTCCCCCGTCCCCTCCCTGCCTGTCAGCTTGAGTGTGTGTGAGCTGTGTCCTCCTCGCTCCTCCCCTGCTGCTGCTATACAATGTACAATAACTTTCTCTACTAACTGGAATCCCCTCTGTTATGTCTGGGTAAACCGCTCAGTGCCTTTGTTTTTTAACAATGATGCAGCGCAATACCTTATGGGTGACCGTCGCTGAGCGGTCACGTGACCGCCCGAGGCTCTCCTCCTCTTCTCCCGGTGACATCAGAGGGAACCTCAGCTCCTTCCTCTGTAGTCCTCGGAGTGGGGCAAGAGAGCTTCGGGACATCAGCTGACTGACAGCGGTGCTGCAAAATAAGGTATTGGGCCGCATCATTTAAAAACAAAGGCACTGAGAGATTTAAACGGACATAACAGAGGGGATTCTAGTTAGTAGAGAAAGTGACTTTACAACCACATTAGGAAATGTCCTCTAATCGTAAATAAAAGCAGGTTTGAAAGTGCCAGTGTGAATGAGGCCTAAGAGGACTACAAATGACAGGCTATGTCATTGGCTGGATTGACTGCAAATGTCACAAAGATTCACATATGATGGTCATTCCAATGTTCACTGCACTGTCAAGTCAAAACTTACCGGATCTTTTTCAGAAATGAGATTTCTGTATCAAACTGCTGCAGGGACAAAATTTCAATGCTAATGATGTGACCTTGTAACTTGGTTTCTAAAACCTTTTTGTCAGCAGACGTCAAAAGGCGGGAAAATGTTGTGATCTAAACAGAAAAAACACAATTAAAGCATTAATGTGAACAAATGACCTTCGCGCTACTCAAATGACGGAACTAGGAATGTATACTGTGCCTACACAAATAAATATAAAGTGATCACAAGTGGTGCTTGATAATCAAAATGAGTAAATTAAGGTATAATAAGGGACCCCTGAAGAAGTCACGTGGATGACGTAACGCGTAGGGAGGGGCCGGAAGTGGAAGTTTACCTTGCGATACCGGAAGTGATGTGAGATTGGCGTTTGATCGCCATTTCTTTGCTTTAATTTATTTGCATTTGTGTAAGGGTCCAATTTTACTTTTTTGTTCAATAAATTACCCCATTGTTTTACATACTTCACCATTGGAGGCATTTTTTTCCCTTTATCCCCCTTTTTTGTTGGTGAGCTTAATACCCATTTAGACGGCGAGCACCAAGTACCATAAGGGGTCACCCGGGTATAAAGAGATACAAACAAGCCTGGATGGTGAGCGGAGGAGAGGAGCCTTCCTAGATTGTGGATATGTATGCTGTTTCCAAGTTATGTTGAGGTGAGAGTTCTGTGGGCACATTTGTGGATTATACACGATTAACCACCTAAACCCCTCAGTGGCAAATAGGAGAAGAGTTTATCACACAGAAAGAGACTGTTTACTTACTCCTTGATTCCTGCTTGGACTCTCATTTATTTATTTATTGACCTGTCCCATACACTTCATTTACTTGTCCCTTAACCAGTGCTTTTTAGCCTTTGGCCATTTTTTTTACCTTTTTTGGCACTTTTTTGGCACATATTTATTTATTCAATTACAGTAAACCCCCCTCCATCGCTGGGGTTATGTTCCGGACCCACCCGCGAAAAGTGAAAAAATGCGAAATAGAAAGACCCTATTTAAATACACCCTAGGCATGTTTTGTTCATTTTTTAATAGCATTAAAAGGTCTTTAAACACACTTTTATGCAATAGAAACACATTAAAGATAGAGAGAGAGATCAAGAGGATTTTTAAAACACAAAAATATTGTCTTAACAGTACAGTATACTGTACAGTACAGTAAAAAATAGAGTACATAACTGCGAAAATGGCGAAATATTACCACAATACCAGAATAACAGGTCATAATTAAAATACCGCGATATACCGGGACCGCAAAAACTGAACCGCAATATAGCGGGGGTTTACTGTACTACCTATTTACTTCAACTTACCATTTATTTATTGTTTCATCACATGTTTTACTACGTTTAGGTGTGTGCTTTAACTATATGCGCGAAATCACTCTTCTTTTATATTTACAATTAAAGCATTACTCCGACCAAAAATAAGATGAAAATGAATGGCCGAGTCAAACCTGGGCCACTACAAATAGCCATTCTCATGCTCCCTGCCGATTGGAGAGCTCTAGCTCTGACTCAGCAGAGGGCATGAATGACCTCTGCTGAGAGACTACTGCTTCTACACAGAAAGAAGAATCCTTCTCTGCAGCATGTTGACAGAGGACAGGCTTTACTACTTAGGCTGTGGCTACATTCTAAGGAAAACAAACTGTAAGACTTTGAACACCTTTTGTTTTGATGAAACCAAAATAGATTTAACGGATTTAAACTGAAAGATCAATTGTGCTTTAAACGTGAACTACAGGCAAGCAGCTAAATACATGCTTTACCTGCCAAAGAATTTGTGTCCATCCAGTCCTGAGTATACCACGACTCTGCTACACAACATAGCCCTGTCTAGCAGGGTAGGAGACTTAAAGCGGAGTTCCACCCAAAAATGGAACTTCTGCTTTAAGCACTCCTCGCCCCCTTACATGCCACATTTGGCATGTAATTTTTTTGGGGGGGAGGGGCTTCGTTAGGAGGGGGACTTCCTGTCCCACTTCCTCCTTCCGCCCAGGGACCGCCAAGGCGACTCCTTTCGCCTTAGGTGGCCCCTCCCTCTAGGCGATCACCTGTCCACTCCGGGAGCGCAGCGCGACTCGCGCATGCGCCATGTGTGCCCGGCCGTGAAGCCAAAACCTGTCACGGCCAGGTGCCCAGAGTGGCAATGGAGGCGCCAGCGAAGAGGAGTGGCGCTTCGTTCGGCCGCATCGCTGGACCGCGGAACAGGTAAGTGTCCGTTTATTAAAAGTCAGCAACTACACTTTTTGTAGCTGCTTACTTTTAATAAACATAAAAAGCCTGGAACTCCGCTTTAATATTTCTATGCTGCAGTTTCATTTCACTTACAGGTCCCATGCTTACTCCCACTGTGGGATGAGCTTCGAGTTTGAGTCGAACTCATGTTCGACTCGAACATTGCCTGTTCGCCTGTTCAGCGAACAGCGAACAATTTGGGGTGTTTGCGGCAAATTCGAAAAGCACCCTGTAAAAGTCTATGGGAGAAATCTCAAGTGCTAATTTTAAAAGCCTATATGCAAGTTATTGTCATAAAAAGTGTTTGGGGACCTGGGTCCTGCCCCAGGGGACATGTATCAATGCAAAATTTTTTTTTTTAAAACGGACGTTTTTTCAGGAGCAGTGATTTTAATAATGCTTAAAGTGAAACAATAAAAGTGTAATATTCCTTGAAATTTCGTACCTGGGGGGTGTCTATAGTATGCCTGTGAAGGGGCGCATGTTTCCCGTGCTTAGAACTGTCCCTGCACAAAGTGTCATTTTTACAGGAAAAAAAGCTATTTAAAATCACTCGCGGCTAATGAATTGCCGGATCCCGTAACACAGAGAACAGTCATTCATTGAAAGTCATTGATAAAAAAAAAAAAAAAGTGTGGGGGTCCCCTCTAATTTAATTACCAGGATCTTCGGGTCTGGGGATGTTGATGGGGACAAGGGCCTCTTCCCCACAACCCTGGCCATTGGTTGTGGGGGTCTGCGGGCGGGGGGGCTTATCGGAATCTGGAAGCCCCCTTTAACAAGGGGACCCCCAGATCCCACCCCCCCCTGTGTGAAATGGTAAGGGGGTACAAAAGTACCCCTACCATTTCACCAAAAAAGTGACAAAAATTTTAAAAATGACAGGAGACGGTCTTTGACAATTCCCTTATTAAAATCTTCTTTCATCTTCTTTCTTCTGGTCTTCCTTCTTCCTTTCTTCATCCTTCGGTTTCTTCATCTTCTTCTTCCATCTTCCATCTCCGATCCGCTTCTTCGTGCTCTGGTCTTCTCGTCCGGCATCTTCTTCCAAGGCGTCGGCGTCTCTTCTTGGGCCGCTCCGCGCAATGGGAGGCTCCCGCTGTGTGAGGCTCCAAATGTTGAGGGCATGTGGCCTGGTATGGTTCAGGAGGGGAGGGGGGCGCTTTCGTCCCCCCCTCTTTTCCTGCGGCCTGCCAGGTTGCGTGCTCGGATAAGGGTCTGGTATGGATTTTGAGGGGGACCCCACGCCTTTTTTTTTTTTGGCGGGGGTTCCCCTTAAAATCCATCCCAGACCTGAAGGGTCTGATATGGATATTTAGGGGGACCCCATGTCATTTTTTTTTTAAAAGGTTCCCCTTAATATCCATAGCAGACCTAAAGGGCCTGGTAATTGAATTTGGATTTTATCAATGACTTTTTTTTTTCAATGGCTTTCAATGAATGACTGTTCTCTGTATTACGGGAGCCGGCAATTCATTAGCCGCGAGTGATTTTAAATAGCTTTTTTTCCTATAAAAATGACACTTTGTGCAGGGACAGTTCTAAGCATGGGAAACATGCGCCCCTTCACAGGCATACTATAGACACCCCCCAGGTACGAAATTTAAAGGAATATTACACTTTTATTGTTTCACATTAAGCATTATTAAAATCACTGCTCCTAAAAAAACGGCCGTTTTAAAAAAAAAAAATTTGCATTGATACATGTCCCCTGGGGCCGGACCCAGGTCCCCAAACACTTTTTATGACAATAACTTGCATATAAGCCTTTAAAATTAGCACTTTTGATTTTGAACGTTCGAGTCCCATAGACTTTAATAGGGTTCTAAAGTTCACACAAGCTTTAGGTCTGTTCGCAGGTTCTGGTGCGAACCAAACAGGGGGGTGTTCGGCTCATCCCTACTCCCACACTATGACTGGCAAGCATTAGCATGTTCCTTGCACTGCAGTACACCTGACTGAAAATGTACTGCTTCTCCCGCCCTCTCCCAGATTTACAGACTGTACAGTGGACTACAAGAAGCTGATGCCAAGTAAATTTTAAGTACTTACTTTGCCTGCATTTAAAAGATGTATTATTGATTACAGAGCTGTATTAATGTATGCCTTTTATATCCGTGTGGAGTTCAGCTTTATGGGGAATCTGGCAGAATAGAAGCCGATATTGCTGACTTAGTAAATTGATGGCCCAGAACAAGTATTCAGGTAAGGAGCTCCGATTTCCTTAATTCATACTTGTTTTAGGTAGCAAAGATAAAGATGACAAAATCTAAAGTCTCCAATTTTACAGACAAGGTACCAATGACAGTTCTGATGTTTATATCCTGATGGGTTCATTTAACATTAGGAGTCTGCGATGATATGTATGCTTTCCTCACCAATATCAACAGCTTTGACATTCAGAGGAGGATGTGTAGAGACACACAATGCCTAACATTTTTGAATATGTATGACTAATAGAGAAAACAGGAATTTTGTACTTACTGTAACATTTGTTTCTTGGAGTTCATTAGGGACACAGAATCAGAAGTAAGACAACCGAGTTAAACTGCCACCTACAGGAAGAAATGTAAACTGGCAAACAAAAAAATCCAGCCGGGTGGGAGTTTCGGGGGTATAAACCCCTCCTACTCCCATCATCCTTCAGTTTTGAAGAAAAGCAGTACCAGGGATAGATCACAAAGAGGGTGGGATCTGTGTCCCTTAGTGAACTCCGAGAAATAGATTTTACCATAAGTACAAAATCCTGTTTTTATCAATCATTAGGACCATACATTAACCAAATTGCATTCCTACAACCACGGAGCCATTGTATTCTGACACTATTCTGATTATAGCTGCTTGCAGTGATCGAACTAAAAGACCCGACAAGCTGAATGTACTGAAGTTGACCGATAGATCGATGTCAGTACAACCAGACTGCCATTACATGGATCAAAATTCAGCCAGTTTCTGCTGAACTGGCCAAATTTTGATCCCTCTATGGCTGAATTAAGGGACACAGGATTAAAAGTAATTCAGAGACAATTGGGATATCCAAAAGCAATGCAACTGAGGGGTGAGCAAAAAAAAAAAAAAAAAAAACACATGCAAGCCAACAAAACATTTACAGAAATGGAAGCAATTTGCAGGTCAAAGAACTCCCAGGAGGACCTGATGCCCAAAGCTTGAACATCCATCTGGTAAAACTGAGAATGTGCAAGAAGAAAAGGCAGCAGCCTTTACAAATTTGACAAACCATGAAAGTCATCGCTGTAAGATAGACATGAACTGCACAAACTACAAACAAACAGTGAGAGGAAAGCTCCTTTGGATGTGCTGGAGCTGAAGGGACAAAAGCACCAATTCCTGGTTAAGGTGGAATACTGATGCCACATTAGGAAGAAAAGTCTCTAGGCCAGGGGTCTCAAACTGGCGGCTCTCCAGCTGTTGCAGAACTACAAGTCCCATCATGCCTCGGCCTATGGGAGTCATGCTTGTAACTGTCAGCCTTGCAATGCCTCATGGAAATTGTAGTTCTGAAACAGCTGGAGGGCCACCAGTTTGAGACCCCTGCTCTAGGCCTTAGGATCGCTTTGTCTTTGGGTAAGATAAGAAAAGGTTTTATGGGACTTTACAGGACAAGGCATATAGTTCAGACACATGGGGCCAGCGGTCCTTGGAATAGGATTGCAAAAGTTGAGATTTGCCCTTTGATGGTACTTGGGGCTAAATGTTGACTCAGATCAGCTTGCAAAACTGTAAGGATCCTTCCTATGGAGTATTTCCTTACGTTCTAGTAAAAATGGGTATACTTTTCTCTAAAGAGAAAAGACATCCATCCTACTAGGAAACTAGCAAAACTAAAGCATGTTTGGAGTGGGATTCTGGCTGGCCAATGGTTTTTTGTTTGCCACTGTCAATTACTCATGTAGGCAGTAAAACCCAGTCCTCAATGAATTACTTTTTTTCCTGTGTTCCGTAAAGTGGGAAACGTTGTGAAACTGTGAAAAACTTGAAAATTATCCCTCACAGTGGGGCTTCGCTTACACTGCAAGTGTTAATTGCTCATTTAGGTTCAGGGGAAAAGAAAATCTTACCTGACCCTCCACTCCTCTGCATTGCTAGACCAGTTCCACAGCGCCTACCCCCACCCTGCTCCAGTGGTCTAAGGTCCTGATGTCATCAAGACCAAAGCAAAGGTCCATAGCCCTGTAAAGAATGTAATCATGCTGAGGAACAGTCCACAACCATGGAAAAAACCTGTTGGCTGTTCACAATGCCAACTGATTGTTTTGCAGGCTCTTGCTAAAGGATTTAGTGTTCTGCAACCTTCTTAATTATTACTTTTTTTTAAAAAATCATTGTTGTTTGCCCAAATACCTCCTTGCTGCTAAAAAATACCCTGAGGGAACTTCCATTCAAACAATTAAAATGCAGGTGGTGCAATTTTCAAGTGTATTACTCTAGAAAAATATTAGTAATGGATTACAAAGCAGTTTAGGAGATTAGGCAAAGTGATGGAGTACCTCTGTGAAAATAGTATGGCTGTCATATTCAGTTGTCACATGACAGCAGAGGAAATCCAATAATGAACCATGTTTCTGCTTCTTGAAGTACTCATCAATTAACTCTTTCCGACCTATGCGGATGACAGAATCTGGTGTGGCACAGTTTAGCAAGACTTGTACTGATTTGTTCTTCACATCTGTTATATTTTCAGTATAAGTATGTGATTGTTTCATGTTCTCTGTCACTTGAAGAACAACCGAGGCACAAGTATCTGAATGGTAACCAATGAAAACATCTGAAGGCCTGAATTTTTGAGCTTTACCAATTTGGTGGTTTTGGTTGCCTTTAGTGAAATCCTTTACCCAGGCTTCTAATTCATGAACAATAGCCTTGTGTTCTTTTTTCAAGAATGTGTTTATATCCAAGTAATGTTTCTCAAGACGGTTGATCAGTGGAATTGGAAAATCTTTGTACACAATTTCTTTTTCTTCAATGACTATCAATCTGAACTTTGGATGGACTCTGCACTTGACACGATGTGTGCCTAAGCCCAGGTCAACATATTTTTGGCCAGCTAAATAGACATAATACTGGTTTAATGCATCATAAAGGCTTTCATAAAGGTTCTGGAGATTGAGCAGTATAACCATCTGTCCAGTTTCCATACAAATCTTAACACGATTGATATTTCTGCAAATCTGAGTATATTCTTGGTCCTTTGGAAAACTGGAGCCAAAGATGATTTCTGGTTGTTGGTTTTCTTTGAGGAAAGCTTGCTGCAGGATCTGTAATGCAGCATAGTTTTTGGTTAATATTAACAGGTAACGGCAATCATCACTGTCACATCTGATGTTCTCCATGACCAAATCTATTGTGTTGATATCTCCTATATTTTCCTTTTCATCTTTTAGGAAAATTTCCAAGGCATTCACCTCATCTTTCCCGCTGAAATTCCTCAGGACAGCCCTAGCAATTTCATTGAGAGTCAGATTGTCTTGAGACTGTTTGGTAAAAGCAAATACCATTTTTATCAGACTGTAGAAATCTCTTAGACCAAAGAATTCCTTTTCCTGTTTCTTTAAGGTTTTGCAAACTTTAAGGTATGCCTCTGAGAAGTTATGGAAGTTCTGAGAGACTTTATGGAGAATTAGCTTCTCAGAAGAACAAATTCCGTTTGCACTTTCAATAAGCTCTTTTTTGTTTGGGTCTCCTCGGGATACAAATATCCCTCGGTTCATTTTTGCTGGATCTAAAGCCCAATTAGAGATGCCAATAAATCCAACTTTTTTGTGTGGTGAGATGTCATCATCAATGCATCCATCCTCCAGCAGAGGATGAAGTGTTTTTAAAGGCATTTTAGGTGAGTCTTCTGCAAGCCCGATTTCATCAAGTACAACTACAGACACATATTCATTTAAATTCTTTCCTTCCTGAAATCGGGCACAGTGTCTAAATGTACCAATAATCCCTTCTGGTGTTGAATGAGGACTACATTGAAAAGACACCAGGTGGATCTGCTTAAGGTCCTTGTACAGTGGTGTATGAGCTGCTTGACCTTGCATAGCATCAGCAACAATAGTCTTAGCAAGAGACTTTGAACTTCCAGGTTTTCCAACCAGAAACAATGGAATTTTAAGCTCAATGCAGATGACCATCATAAAGAGGTTTTCCTTCAAAGCAAGATTTTTTGCAATGGTGTCCCTTAATGGTACACCTGCTAAGAAGATATCCTGAATGGAATTTATTTCTTGTAAAAAAAAAGTGGGGTCTCTATAAGGCTGAGGAAAGGATTTACATATAGCCTTCCTGTAAGATTCTTTGGTTTCCAAAGATGCATGATAGCACACACCAACAGCAAGAACCAGAGACCAAGCTGCTTTTTTCACTTCACCCTCAGTACTAATTCTTCCCTTTATCAGGGATAGTTTATGTTTTAACAGCTTTCCATGACGGCTATAAAACCACTTAAAAACCTCTATGCAGCGCTCCACATCCCTAAGGCTTACAAAGCTGCATTCATCATTTCTATTTCTCATGTAGGACTGAGAGGCTGAAAGGGCATCTGTTAACAACTGGATGTCAGAGGAGGAAAGCTGAATCTCTTTGGCTAAGCGCAGCACAATCTGTTGAATGTATTTCTTTTCGGTTTCATTGTTTAGTTGCCCAAAATCCCATACAAGTGGCATCATGCTAGGTGGCAAAGCATGCACCCTATAAACAAGCTGTCTCAGTGGAATAGAGCCAAGTCTTTCTTTGGTCTCATCTGCTCTCACCCTATAACCCAGACCAGCAGATTCTAAACGTTTGATCATGTCATCCGTGTGCTTTCTGTAAGGGTTGCAAGCAGCAATGATATGTAGTCCAGAGTCTTCTTCTAAAGGCACCCCTTCTACCGTGTGATCGCACAGGGCTTCTTTGATGCTGCTAATGGCCTCAGTGGTGTTTGCTTCATCAAAAAACAACACAGTTTCACATCCTTCTGCCTTGTTAATCTGTGCAATTTCTTGGGCCTCCAAAATTTTTTGGTAGATTGTCTCAGCAGATGTACCACCATGAACCTTTACTAGCTTCATGTTTTCTGTATCAACAAATCCCTTACACAAATGACACAAGAACTTAATCAGCCTGGTTTTCCCACAACCAGTTTCTCCCATGATGACTACAGGGATTCCACATCGGAATCTCATCTTGATTGCCAAAATTTTCAGCATGTTATCCATGGTGAGCTCATATGTTTCATCTGGGTCCATTGGCCACTGAATTCCTAGCACCATACATAATCTACTAATTTTCTCATGCCTGGGCAACTGGTCAAAGTCAGTATTGAATGGAACTCTTTGAAGCTTCAAACCTTCATAAAGTTGCAACGACATAACATTTTGTCTGATAATACTGTTATTTCTTGGATTGATGGCATCTACCCCACCAGCATTATTTGGCTGCAGGTGAAATCCTATAAATGTCATGGATGCGTGGTCTTCATTAAAGAAGATATAGGGATGTGGCTCTGACTCCCACCTCTTGCGCATTAAGAAAGGTACCAGGTCTTGTTCTTGGACTCCATCAAGATTAATCTCATATCTTCCTGGGCTTTGATCTGCAATGTGCAAGGAAGGAGTAGCAAAATCTTTTGCCATTAGTATCATAAAATTCACCACAAAGTTTTTGAATCCTTGCAATGTATCTCCAACAAACTCATGGTTACAGAATACTGAAGCTTCACAGTCTCTTAGCTGAAGATTTAGAAACCATGCAAAGTTCCGAAGTTCAGACCAAGAAGGGTCAACTATGCCACAGTAAAGAAGGAGTAACTGCAGACATTTTGCTGGGTCTCCTTCAGTGTGACCTTCTATGTACACAAAGTCATCTAGATTTTGTCCCTGGTCAAAACGAATCAGGTACTGGTACGGTCTCTGGAAGCAATCACTACGAAATTCCTCAATGTCCATCCCTGGATCTCCACAACCTTTCACATCAGTTTCTGTAGTTATTGTGAGAACCTCCTTTGGTGAACAGCAGGAAATCTTTGGGAAGAAGTCAACAAAACCATTTTGCACAATTCGAGGAATCTGCAGGCAAAAGAAAAGTATAATGTTCAGTTAGCCACCTTAATAAATAAAAAAAGAAAACTTGTATTGTAAAGAAAACTGCTTGCTCCTCCAAGTTAACATAACCCTGTTATTTAAAACACAGTGGTTGTAAAGCTTATTTATATGCATTATAATAATATATACGTTATACTTACCTGCTCTATGCAATGGTATTGCACACAGGTCTCTTACTTTCTCTTCTTAAGTCTGCCGCCGGTGCTCTTTGCTTCTCCTCTTTTCCGAGTGCCCTTTCAGCAAGCTGTGCTTGTGAGGTACTTGTGTGGGCATGCTCCCAAGCCGAGCTGTGTGCATCCATAAAACACAAACAGCATGGCTCGGCCACGCCCCCTCCCTCCTCACAGGATATGACTGACAGCAGCAGGAGATTACAGCGCCCGCTGATCTCAGAGGCTCCTGTGAATGCAGGAAGAGAGAAGCAGTGCTGCTGCACATGGGACAGCGCTGGATTTAGAGAGAACACAAGTAAGTGTTTAGGGATGGCTGGAAGGGTCACAGACATTGGAAGGTTTTTACCCTAATGCAGAGAATGCATTAAAACAAGGTGGTAGGTAAGAGAAACTTTTACAACCATTTTTTTTTTTTAAATCAGCATAAGGGATGTTATTTACATTGTATAAGAAGATCACAGCTGCAGGGGTATGGGGGGGGGGCAGGGAAATGAGCATCTCAGTGAACAGACTAGCTACCAGCACAAAGGACACTTCAAATTCAATGTAAGTACTGTCCCTTTAATGCTTATTTTTTTGTTAATCAGCAAAGGTTAAGTTCACATTTTGTGAGAAACAAAGGGAAGTTGGGACTTTAGATGAAGCAATTGAATAGTGGAGGTGAATTTGAGTATAAAGTATTAATTTAATAGCATTGATCTATAAACGTTGGAACATTGTTCATTTCATATATATATACATGGAATATGCACAAAGGCTAGGCATGATGGGTAAAACATGCATAACAATACATAGTCAAAGTAATAAACGTTTGAATAAAAGCAATAGCATGCTTTTGCAAGTAGCAACATGTCCAATGCTGGCACATGCATCCACATGGTGATGTATATCCACCAAATACTCTGTAATCAACATCATGGAGTAAAATGGTCGTAGGTAGATGAATGACGATCAGTGTAAAATGTGATTGTGGCATCAGATAGAGCTCTACGCGTTTTCGTGGTGCTCCTGTGCATCTGCATGGATTATCTCCATCAAGATGCCCAACAAACTTTCCCTGCCTGTCAGCTGATTGCTCCGCGTGGATTGGCTGGCGCTTGGCTGTGCTTGGGGTCTGTCTTCATCGCGGGAGCTGCGATGCACCAAGTGGGCTCCTCCCCCCTCCTCCCCCTGCATACTATGTTCGGGAGGCTCGGGCGGATGCCCCATTGCGCATCGGCGCCACGCATGTCACGCTGTATGCGTGACGGCTATTACGCTGGGCATGCGACGTCAGTCATGACCGCACTGCGCCGACGTCTAGCCTTATCATCTTGGGTCCTCGTTTGGGGGAGTTTCCACACCTGTTACTGAGTGTTCACTCGGTTCAGGTGTGTTCTTCTCTCCCCATTGGTTCTCTTGCGTGGCGTTGGCAGCATAAGTATACACTCCCCATAGAAGTGAGCTGCTCATTGACCAGCTTCCCACCGGGGTTTCTGCACACCAGCCACTGTATGCTGGTGATGCTTTGATGCAAGTTTTCATTCTTGGTTGAGTCCCTTCTCTTCCCCTCTTCCCTTCCTTCTTTTCATCTCTTTCTCTTTATGGTGGTTTAGTCTTTGTGTTCACACATTCATTTCTTCCACTTTGTAATGCTTGGTTTCCATATGTTCACATTTTCAAGGATCTATGTATTCATCACTTTTTCACATTCAGCATTCTAATACTCTCTGGCACCACCTTGACTTCTGTCATCACTTCTCGTGGAAATAAACTGGGTTCACTTAAAATCAGTACTACTAGTACCCATATTACTGGATCATTGTATCCATTTACACTTACTATATATATTTTTTACTCCCAGATACCCTCGTTTTGTGCAATATATATCACTTTCTTGCCACACGGAGATTCTACTTATATTCTGTCTATCCTTGCACTATCCGGTGCTGCATCATCATACTATGCCGCCTCAGCTCCCGCGATGGTATCATACCCATGGCCGACCGTGTGCCGGCTATCCCGCTCTGCATTTACTGTCTGGGTTGGTGAGTGATGTTGGCTAATTATGCATACATGTAAGCTGAGAGTTTTTTTTCTCTCTAGAGTTTGACCCTTTACACTTTTGGAATTATTCCATAGGAACGTTTGTCGCATCTGCTCCTGACGAGTGGGTAAACCCACGAAACGCGTAGAGCTCTATCTGATGCCACAATCACATTTTACACTGATTGTCATTCATCTACCTACGACCATTTTACTCCATGATGTTGATTACAGAGTATTTGGTGGATATACATCACCATGTGGATGCAGGTGCCAGCATTGGACATGTTGCTACTTGCAAATGCATGTTATTGCTTTTATTCAAACGTTTATTACTTTGACTATGTATTGTTATGCATGTTTTTACCCATCATGCCTAGCCTTTGTGCATATTCCATGTATATATATGAAATGAACAATGTTCCAACGTTTATAGATCAATGCTATTAAATTAATACTTTATACTCAAATTCACCTCCACTATTCATTTGCTTCATCTAAAGTCCCAACTTCCCTTTGTTTCTCATTTATTACCGGGATGGAGGCACCCTAGGTTTCTTCATTTAAAGTCCCAACTCCCCCTCATTTATAAGTTCACATTTTGTAACATGTTACACCTGTATTTAGGGTGCAACATGTAATATCACCACAACAAACGGGCCAGGGTTGTGGGAAACAGGCCGGGGGTGCTGGCTCCTTAACAACCGAGGACTCATCCCTGCTGACAGCACAGATGAGTCACTGGTTGATAGGAGCCAGAAGACACCAGTGTCCTAACAACCAAAACCCAGGAAAGAATACACTAGAACTAATTAAAAACACACTAGAACAGTGCATGCAAAACACATCTGAAATGCGAAAGTGTGGCGTGAACTGGTCCTTAAAGCGGTGTTCCACCCTAAAGTGGAACTTCCACTTGTCGGATTCCTCCCCCCCTCTGGTGCCACAATTGGCACCTTTCGGGGGGGGGGGTGCAGATACCTGTATAATACAGGTATCTGCACACACTTCCGGGACGAGATAGCCAGAGCTGTCCCGCCCATATCCGAAGATGCCCCGTTGTGCCTTGGGAAACAGTTCCCAGGACACAACGGGGACCAATAGAGACGCGCAGCGCGACTCGCGCATGCGCAGTAGGGAACCGGGCAGTGAAGCCGTTGCGTCTTCACTTCCTGATTCCCTGACAGAGGATGGCGGCGGGACAGCTGAGAGACGAGCGGTCGCTCGTCACATTCTGCCGAAACCGCTGGAACCTGGAACAGGTAAGTGTCCATTTATTAAAAGTCAGCAGCTGCAGTATTTGTAGCTGCTGACTTTTAATATTTTTGGTGCGGGTGGCCACCCTCTTTAAAGTAGAAACAGATAGCACCATATTTTGTTTACAAATACAGTTAGCCCCTAATGTCGTACATGTTTTCTCTACCTGCACAGTGCACATCATTAAGGCTTTTGTACTCATTTCCTGTAGACAAGTATGCTCTCCAGCAGCAGCTTAACTCATTCTAATGCTGACACCCATTCCTTGAGCCAGCCTCAACCCCAACCTGTTGACACTAATCCCTTCCCTGCATCCTCACTATGCTCCTAACACCCACCCATCCCCTTTTCTGGCACACTATCACCTCAAGCTGATGTATAACATTCACCCTTGCCCATTATGAATTAGGGGCACTTTTACTAGTTGAATTAAAAATACATGTAATTGTGTTTTAAAGTAGTTGTAAACCCTTATATGCATGTGTGTGTACACAAACTGATGTGACTAGCCTCAGGTGATACACAGATGAAACAATCCTCCTACATAAGTTGTAACGGTTTGGTTTTAACATTCGATTTTGGAATTAACCACTTCAGCCCCGGACCATTTGGCAGCCAAAGGACCAGAGGTCTTTTTTCAATTTCGCACTGCACTACTTTAACTGGTAATTTAACCGGTAATTGCAATTTTGTAACCAAACGAAATTTGCGTCCTTTTCTTCCCACAAATAGAGCTTTCTTTTGATGGTATTTGATTGCCTCTGTGATTTTTATTTTTTGCGATATAAACGGAAAAAGAGCGAAAATTTTGAAAAAAAAAAGAGATTTTCTACTTTTTATTATAAAAAAAATCTAATAAACTAAATTTTAGTCAAACATTTGGGCCAAAATGTATTCAGCCACATGTCTTTAGTAAAAAAAATGCCAATAAGCGTATATTTATTGGTTTGCGCAAAAGTTATAGCGTCTACAAACTAGAGTACATTTTCTGGAATTTACACCGCTTTTAATTTATGACTGCCTATTTCATTTCTTGAGGTGCTAAAATGGCAGGGAAGTACAAAACCCCCCCAAATGACCCCATTTTGGAAAGTAGACACCCCAAGCTATTTGCTGAGAGGCATGTTGAGCCCATTGAATATTTTTTTTTTTAGTCCCAAGTGATTGAATAAAGACAAAAATAAAAAAGATTTTTTTTTTTTTTCAAAAAGTTGTCACTAAATGATATATTGCTCACACATGCCATAGTTATATGTGGAATTGCACCCCAAAATACATTTTGCTGCTTCTCCTGAGTATGGGGATACCACATGTGTGGGACTTTTTGGGAGCCTAGCCGCGTACGGGGCCCCGAAACCCAAGCACCGCCTTCAGGATTTCTAAGGGTGCAAATTTTTGATTTCACTCCTCACTACCTATCACCGTTTCGAAGGCCATAAAATGCCAAAATAGCACAAAACCCCCCCAAATGACCCCATTTTGGAAAGTAGACACCCCAAGCTATTTGTTGAGAGGCATGGTGAGTATTTTACAGCTCTCATTTGTTTTTGAAAATGAAGAAAGTAAAGAAAAAAACATTTTTTTTTTTTTTTTTTTCAATTTTAAAAACTTTGTGAAAAAAAGCGAGATCTGCAAAATACTCACAATACCTCTCAGCAAATAGCTTGGGGTGTCTACTTTCCAAAATGGGGTCATTTTGGGGGGTTTTATGCCATCTGGGCATTCCATGGCCTCCGAAACTGTGATTGGCAGTGAGAAGTGAAATAAAAAAATTACACCCTTAGAAAGCCTGAAGGCGGTGATTGGTTTTTGGGGTTCCGTACGCAGCTAGGCTCCCAAAAAGTCCCACACATGTGGTATCCCCGTACTCAGGAGAAGCAACAGAATGTATTTTGGGGTGTATTTCCACATATGCCCATGACATGTTTGAGCAATATATCATTTAGTGACAACTTTTTGTAAAAAAAATATATATATATATTTTTTTTATTCATTATTCAATCTCTTGGGACAAAAAAAAAAAATATTTAATGGGCTCAACATTGCTCTCATCAAATAGCTTGGGGGTGTCTACTTTCCAAAATTGGGTCATTTGGGGGGGGTTTGAACTGTCCTGGCATTTTATGCACAACATTTAGAAGCCTATGTCACACGTCACCCACTCTTCTAACCACTTGAAGATAAAGCCCTTTCTGACACTTTTTGTTTACATGAAAACATATTTTTTTTTTGCAAGAAAATTACGTTGAACCCCCAAACACTATATATAATGTTAAAGCAAAGGCCCTACAGATTAAAATGGTGGGTGTTGCATTTTTTTTTTCCACACAGTATTTGCGCAGCGATTTTTCAAACGCATTTTTTGTGGAAAAAATACACTTTTTTTTATTTTAATGCACTAAAACACACTATATTGCTCAAATTTTTGATGAAATAAAAAATATGATCTTAGGCCGAGTACATGGATACCAAACACGACATGCTTTAAAATTGCGCACAAACACGCAGTGGCGACAAACTACATACATTTTTAAAAGCCTTTACATGATACCACATTAGATTCACGGAGGAGGTCTACTGCTAAAATTACTGCCCTCGATCTGACCTTCGCGGTGATACATCACATGCATGGTGCAATTGCTGTTTACATATGACGCCAGACCAACGCTTGTGTACGCCTTTGCGCAAGAGAAGGGGGGGCAGGGGTGCTTTTTTTTTTTTTTTTGTTTTTTTTTTTTTTTATTTAGCTTTTTTTTTTTTTTTAAACTGTTCCTTCCATTTTTTTTCTTTGTTATGATTTTTATTGTTATCTCAGGGAATGTAAATATCCCCTATGATAGCAATAGGCAGTGACAGGTACTCTTTTTTTGAAAAAATTGGGGTCTATTAGACCCTAGATCTTTCCTCTGCCCTCAAAGCATCTGACCACACCAAGATTGGTGTGATAAAATGCTTTCCCAATTTCCCAATGGCGCGGTTTATATCCGGGAGGGGGGACATTCCCTCCCACTGCTTGTAAAAGCAGTCTAGAGGCTAATTACCCGCTAGAATTGCTTTTACATGAAAGCCGATCACTGGCTGAAAAGAATGATACCAAGATGATACCTAAACCTGCAGGCATCATTCTGGTATAACCATTCAAAGTCCAGCAACATACTGGACATATATTGTAATCTTTTTTTTTTTTTTTCATGCAGCCTCTTGGCTGAACGAAAAAAAGAGATTGATTGGTGGGTGTGCCCACCATTAGAATACCTCCCTTCATCCACCCACTTCTAATGATGGGCATACATGCACCATTTATATATGCCGATGCATGGGGGCATCCTCCCGCAAAAGTTATGCCGTGTACACACGGTCGGAATTTCGACCGTATGTACGTGGCATTAGGAGCCAATCGCTCCTCCCCCCCCCCCTGCTGCCCCCATGCTTCGGCATATATGCTCTTTTTTTTAACTGTGGTGGTGAAATCACCTCCTACAGCGTTGGAGTCGCGGCTTTATGTATCGTGGGAGCAAACGCTGTTGCTGTCAAGATAAATAAATCCGCGTTGCAACTGAATGGCGCACCTGAAAACAAAAAAATGCTTAACACTAAAACACAGTAAACAAAATTACATACCTGAAAAGCAAGCATGATAAAACATGATAAAACATAATAAAACATTGCAGAATAGAATGGAGTAAAAAAAGAGCAACAATAGAGAGAGAGAGAGAGAACAATAAAACGACAACTATTTTATTTTTTTTTATTTTTTTGAGATTCACAGGTAAAAAAGCTCCTGACTGAAGCGACTGAATCAAAACGCTACCACAAAAAAAATGTTAGCGATCGCAGGGATCAGGCCTGACTCTGCGAACGCTGCAGTTATGTGTGCTTAGTGTTTTGTAAGTGACAGTGATCGATCGATACTGCACTTGGGTGGGCTGGGCTGGGCGGAGGGGGAAAACGCAGGTGCTAGCAGGTATCTGGGCTGATCCCGCTAACAATGCGTTTTTTTTGGAACCCTAAACTGCTGGGACGCTAGTATAGATCTGATCAGATCAGATATTGATCTGTTCAGATACTGTGCCACTAAGGGAGGTGTATGCTTTGCGCGTGGGTGTTTGCGGTACTGGCACTAACCTGGGGCGACGCAGACCTTATTAGACCCTAAAACCTAATTGATATCACCCGCCGGGCGATCAGGGGGTTAAACCGTTATTGGGTAATAAATGGCGGGTGCCCTGACAGTATAAAAAACAAGCTAACTAACCAGCGTCACCCGTAACAGTAATACAAAAAAAAACTGGTTACCTAGCGACACTAATGCAGCGATCAGAAAAACGATCGCTTAGTGACACTGGCAAAAGGGGGTGAAAGGGTTAACTAGGGGCAATCAGGGGGTTAAAACCTTTATTAGGTAATATATGGGGGTACCTGACGCTATATAAAAACCTGACGGGGAACCTAAATAACTAACTGGCTGACCAGCGTCACCAGTGACATTTATACAGTGATCACTGGTGAAAGGGTTAACTCTAGGGGCAATCAGGGGGTTAAAACCTTTATTTAGGTTGTAATATGGGGGTACCTGACCTATAAACCTATTTATGAACCTATATAAACATGGCGGTAAAAAAAAAAAAAAAAAAAATGGTTACCTAGCGACACTAATGCAGCGATCAGAAAAACGATCGCTTAGTGACACTGGCAAAAGGGGGTGAAAGGGTTAACTAGGGGCAATCAGGGGGTTAAAACCTTTATTAGGTAATATATGGGGGTACCTGACGCTATATAAAAACCTGACGGGGAACCTAAATAACGAAATAACTAACTGGCTAACCAGCGTCACCAGTGACATTTATACAGTGATCACTGGTGAAAGGGTTAACTCTAGGGGCAATCAGGGGGTTAAAACCTTTATTTAGGTTGTAATATGGGGGTACCTGACCTATAAACCTATTTATGAACCTATATAAACATGGCGGTTAAAAAAAAAAAAAAAATGGTTACCTAGCGACACTAATGCAGCGATCAGAAAACCGATCGCTTAGTGACACTGGCAAAAGGGGGTGAAGGGGTTAACTAGGGGCAATCAGGGGGTTAAACCTTTATTAGGGGGGGGTAGGGGGCTACCTTGGACCTAAAACTAACTGCCCTGACAGTTATTACAGTCACACTGACACTAAATGCAGTGATCAGTAAATAAATGATCACTGCAATTAGTGACACTGTGACTGGGGGGGGGGGGGGGTGATCTGGGGGGTGACAGGGGGGTGGAATATGTGCCTAACTGTACTGGTGTCAGTGTACTGTTGTGCACTAACCTTTACATGTTCACAGCTCGGCGTCTCCGGTCACATAGACCGGCGCACCGAGCGTGACATCACTTCCGCCTTCCTGTCTATACAATAGACAGGAAGGGGAAGCTTTTCATTGGCCAGGAGCGATCGCGAGGGGGTGGCCAGAAACCACTGGCCGTCCCCTCGTCCCGGATCGCTCCTGACACGATCCCGACCGTCCCCGCCGGCGGAGGGGGGTCCGATCGGACCCCCCAACCGCCTGAAGAATGGCACGTACAGGTACGTGATTCTGCCTGTACGTGCCATTCTGCTGACGTATATCTACATGGGGCGGTCGGGAAGTGGTTAATGGACTTTACCAAATGGAAACTACATACACGGTTAGAAATTTACATTCGAGAATAACTTTCCATCATGCTCCTTCAAATTTTCTTGTCACTGCACTCAAAACAAACGCTGATTTGACCCAACTAATGATTAGTAAAACTAACATTCTTACGACACAAAATGTCAAATGAAATTCTACTATCAGTGGCCCATGCAGCGAGGGAGGAAAAAAGGGAGGAACCACGCTCGTTGCTTTGGTTTGAGGCTAATACACACTATTGAGGGAAGTATTTAAAATAAAAATACTGTGCTATTAGAGCTGCACGATTCTGGCCAAAATGAGAATCACAATTTTTTTGCTTAGAATAAAAAGATGATCACAATTCTTTCACGATTCTCGCGACGTAAAATCTTTTACATTATACAATACAAAATGGGCTAACTTTACTGGTTAGTTAGTTTTTTTAATTCATTAAAGTAATTTTTTCCAAAAAAATTGCATTTGAAAGACCGCTGCGCAAATACAGTGTGACATAAAATATTGCAACAACCACCATTTTATTCTCTAGGGTGTCTACTAAAAAATATATATATATAATGTTTGGGGGTTCTAAGTAATTTTCTAGCAAAAAAAATTAATTTTACTTGAAACCAACAAATGTCAGAAAAAGGTTTAGTGTTTAAGTGCTTACACTTTTTTCACTTACACACAAAGTCTATTACAATGACAAATTGTTACAATGTTTAGACTTAAGTTGAACTGATAAAGAATGTTTTGATTGTTGGCAGACTGCCCAGTTTTTCTCTTCCTTTCTTTTGATGGCTGTGGCTTCAGAACAGCAGAGAGAATTCTTTGCATAGACAGAATCGTGAAACACTTTAGTCAAGATCACAATAACGATTCTTGACGATTAATTGTGCAGCTCTATGTGCTATACACATAAATAAACAATAGCAGCCAGCATTACAATCTTAACAAAAATTGTGTGAATGAATAAAGTAAAAACAGTACAGCGCTAAGAACCAAATGGTGAGAATGGACATATCAACATACTGTTATATACAAAATAAATTGTGGTTAGCACATACAAAAAACTCAACCATCATCTGATTGCTAGTGTCTCTAAATAAAGTGCACTGTGCAAATTGTAAATCAACATTGGTAGTATAGTTCCACTGGTGATTAAAACCAATGGATATATTGTATATATAGTATATATTGATGGGAGGGAATCCAGGAGTGTAGGATTAAAGTCACCACCGTGTGTGCATCCACCACCCAGGGGAGAAGATTAACCACCTCAATACAGTGCATTTTCACCCCCTTCCTGCCCAAGCCATTTTTCAGCTTTCAGCGCTGTCATACTTTGAGTGACAATTGCGCGGTCATGCAACACTGTACCCAGATGAAATTATAATTTTTTCCCCATAAATAGAGCTTTCTTTTGGTGGCATTTGATCCCCTCTGCGGTTTTTATTTTTTGCGCTATAAACAAAAGAAGAGTGACAAGTTTGAAAAAAAACGCAGTATTTTTTTACTTTTTGCTATAATAAATATACAATTTTTTTTTTTTTTAAACAAATTTTTTCCTCAGTTTAGGCCGATATGTATTCTTCTACATATTTTTGGTAAAAAAAAAAAATCACAATAAGCGTATATGGATTGGTTTGCGCAAAAGTTATAGCGTCTACAAAATAGGGCATAGTTTTATCGCATTTTTATTATTATTAATATTTTTTTACTACCAGTAATGGCGGTGATCTGCGATTTTTATCATGACAGCGATATTGCGGCGGACATATTGGACACTTGACACATTTTTGGGACCATTCACATTTATATAGCGATCCGTGCTATAAAAATGCATTGATTACCGTATAAATGTGACTGGCAGGGAAGGGGTTAACACTAGGGGGTGATCGAGGGGTTAATTATGTTCCTAGGGAGTGATTCTAAATGTAGGGGACTTCCTCTGTACTGAGAACACACCATCGGTCTCCTCTCCTCTGACAGGACCTGGAGCTGTGTGTTTACACACACAGATCCATGGTCCTGCTGTGTTAACGAGCAATCGCGGGTGCCCGGCAGACATCGCGGGTGCCCGGCAGACATCGCGGGCGCCGGGCACACGCATTGAGTCCCCAGTGACATGGCGCACCTCGACACGGCATGTGAGAATATGGATCAGGATGGCAATGTTCCAGATAGTAAAAAAAACTCCTTCCACCACAGAACCATTTGGTAGGTTTATGGTTAACAGCATCCATAAAAAAAACAACATAAAGCCTCCATATAGTGAAAACTCACATGATTCCGGGTTTATTTGGAATAAATAAGGCTTTACATAGATTCCAAGATGTATTGCATCAAGTAAAAAATCTCCTCTGTCATCACAAAAGCATAAAATTCAAAAAGGCACATTGGCATAGAAGGGACTCATCAAAACCGACGCGTTTCGTCTACAAAGACTTCAACTGGGGTATGAGTCCACATCCATGCACTGTGCAATAATATAAACTCAATAATCAATAATAATTAAACAAACCTGTGTACAACATAATGGCATGTGGCCACATTCAACATGGTATCTGGCATGTGTTCCAAGCCTCAATGTGACCACCAATGATGATCGGTGCTAAACCACAGAGATGCCCGGATAGAGCCAAGCCTTAATGTGACCACCAACAATGATAGGTGCTAAACTACAGAAAGGCTTGGATAGAGCCATGCTCCAGACGTCACTTAATTGCACAGCCACAAACAACTTGGTATACTGCGTGTGTTCCAAATCTCAATGTGGCCACCAAAGATGATGGGTGCTAAAACCACAGCGAGGTCCGGATAGAGCCAAGCCTTCATTTGACCACCAACTTGGATAGAGCCAGACAGATATTTGGACAGGAAAAACACATTCCAAGCAGATCCTTGGAATGTAAATCGGATCATAATCCAACCTGGTTAATACCCGTTATGTGACAGATCTCGGATACCCTAGCTGGGCACCTCTGCCAGACCTGTGTCTCCTGTTCTCCAAATGCACCCGCAGATGGCAGACTCCCCATAACTAGGGATGAGCCGTTTGGCAGCCCTGGTTAGACTCCTCAGACACTGTGGGTTAACAAAGGTAAATTGTGAGACGTTGATTTCTGTGCATTAGTTTTATTTTTTTTCTGGGGTACCATATAACATTATAGTACGTATAGTCTGTTGCTCCTGAAGCAGCAACAGAAGGCATTCTGCATGCAAAGTGAGGGTTGCTGAGGTGGGTTAACACAGACTAATGGTTTAGTGGCATGGTACACTCTACAGTATTGCGTTACAAGCAAGGCGGGGAGGAACAGGGAGGGGGGGGGTGGGGGGGAGGGGAGGGGGGGAAGGTTGGGTGAACTATGTTAGTTCATTGTCCACTAATTGTTGTGGCAGATTGCCCGCGTTGGGCAGTGTTTTTGTGTATAGTGTATTGTTTGTTTTATTGTACGTGTATGTATGTAATGTACTGTCCTTTAAAATTTAATAAAAAGATTGTTAAAAATAAAAAAAAACTAGGGATGAGCCGAACACCCCCCGTTCGGCTCGCACCAGAACCTGCGAACGGACCTAAAGTCCGTGTGAGCTTTAGAACCCTATTAGTTATAATGGATGCGAACGTTTGAAATCAAAAGTGCTAATTTTAAAGGCTAATATGCATGTTATTGTCATAAAAAGTGTTTGGGGACCTGGGTCCTGCCCCAGGGGACATGTATCAATGCAAATTTTTTTTTAAAAAACGTCCGTTTTTTCAGGAGCAGTGATTTTAATAATGCTTAAATTGAAACAATAAAAGTGTAATATTCCTTTAAATTTCGTACCTGGGGGGGTGTCTATAGTATGCATGTAAAGGGGCGCATGTTTCCTGTGCTTAGAACTGTCCCTGCAAAAAGTGTAATTTTTGCAGAAAAGAAAGCTATTTAAAATCACTCGCGGCTAATGTTAATTGACATTGAAAGTCATTCATAAAAAAAAAGTCATTCATAAAAAATAAAATAAATTTAAAAAAAAAAAGCGTGGGGGTCCCCCCAAATTCAATAACCAGGCCCTTCAGGTCTGGGATGGATATTAAGGGGGACCCCAGCCAAAAAAAAAAATGGCGTAGGGTCCCCCTCAAAATCCATACCAGACCCTTATCCGAGCACGCAAACTGGCATGCCGCAGGAAAAGAGGGGGGGACGAGAGCGCACCCCCTCCCGCCTGAACCGTACCAGGCCACATGCCCTCAACATTGGGAGGATGCTTTGGGGGTCTGAGACCCCCAAAGCACCTTGTCCCCATGTTGATGAGGACAAGGGCCTCGTCCCCACAACCGTGCCCGGTGGTTGTGGGGGTCTGCGGGCGGGGGGCTTATCGGAATCTGGAAGCCCCCTTTAACAAGGGGACCCCCAGATCCCGCCCCCCCCCCCTGTGTGAAATGGTAAGGGTTTTGTACCCCTACCATTTCACCAAAAAAGTGTCAAAAATTGTAAAAATGACAGGAGACGGTCTTTGACAATTCCTTTATTAAAACCTTCTTTCTTCATCCTTCGGTTTCTTCATCTTCTCCTTCCGTCATCTTCTTCCATTTTCTTCTTCCTCCGATCCGCTTCTTCTTGCGCTGGTCTTCTCGTCCTTCTCGTCCGGCATCTTCTTCCATGGCGTCGGCATCTGTTCTTCTGTTGGGCCGCTCCTCGCAATGGGAGGCTCCCGCTGTGTGAGGCTTCGCTCCATCTGACAGGTCTTTTATAACGGAGGGCACCTGGTGACCCCGCCCCCTCTGACGTCATGGGGAAAGTCATAGGGAATTCCCGATGACGTCCCCGTGCGTCAGAGGGGACGGGGTCACCAGGTGCCCTCCATTATAAAAGACCTGTCAGAGGCAGCGAAGCCTCACATAGCGGGAGCCTCCCATTGCGAGGAGTGGGCCAAGAAGAGACACCGACACCATGGAAGAAGATGCCGGACGAGAAGGACGAGAAGACCAGCGCGAGAAGAAGCGGATCGGAGGAAGAAGAAAATGGAAGAAGATGGCGGAAGGAGAAGATGAAGAAACCGAAGGATGAAGAAAGAAGAAAGAAGATTTTAATAAAGGAATTGTCAAAGACCGTCTCCTGTCATTTTTACAATTTTTGACACTTTTTTGGTGAAATGGTAGGGGTACTTTTGTACCCCCTTACCATTTCACACAGGGGGGGGCGGGATCTGGGGGTACCCTTGTTAAAGGGGGCTTCCAGATTCCGATAAGCCCCCCGCCCACAGACCCCCACAACCACCGAGCACGGTTGTGGGGACGAGGCCCTTGTCCTCATCAACATGGGGACAAGGTGCTTTGGGGGTCTCAGACCCCCAAAGCATCCTCCAATGTTGAGGGCATGTGGCCTGGTACGGTTCAGGCGGGAGGGGTGTGCGCTCTTGTCCCCCCTCTTTTCCTGCGGCCTGCCAGGTTGCGTGCTCGGATAAGGGTCTGGTATGGATTTTGAGGGGGACCCCACGCCATTTTTTTGGGCTGGGGTCCCCCTTAATATCCATCCCAGACCTGAAGGGCCAGGCTATTAAATTTGGGGGGACCCCCACGCTTTTTTTTTTGTTTTTTATCAGTGAATGACAGTTCTCTGTGTTACGGGAGTCATCAATTCATTAGCCGCGAGTGCTTTTAAATAGCTTTTTTTTTCCTGCAAAAATGACACTTTTTGCAGGGACAGTTCTAAGCACAGGAAACCTGCCCCCCTTCACAGGCAACCTATAGACACCCCCCAGATGTGATACTGCAATGCTGTACTAACAGCACGCACACACAAATCCCCAGAAATAAAGCACATATTGTCAGCAGTCAGCAGCACACTGACACGCTGACACTGAAACACAATATGCGAGGCCGCCGCCGCGGCGGCCTCTTATACCGTGGGGCGTGTACTAAAGCCCCTGAGCTATAATTGGCTACAGGCATCCTGCCTGTAGCCAATTATGGCTCTCCTCGCTGCCGGCGCTGTGATTGGCCAAGCATGCGGGGTCACAGTGCATGCTTGGCCAATCATCAGCCAGCATTGCACTGCGACTGGCGCAATGCATTGCGGGCCGCTCGCATCACACGAATTTGATGCGAGCGGTCCAAATAGTTCTGGGCTCGCCGAACGGGCGAACGCCCGATGTTCGATTCGAACATGGGTTCGAATCGAACACCAGACCCATCCCTACCCATAACCAGCCCTCAACTTGAGGGTTAAACATGCAGAGCATAAACTGTTAGGTACAAAACATACACCTTTAACCACTACAATACTGTGCACTTAAACACCCTTCCTGCCCAGACCAATTTTCAGCTTTCAGCGCTCTCGCACTTTCAGTGACAATTGCGCGGTCATACAATGCTGTAACCAAATGAATTTTTTATCATTTTGTTCGCACAAATAGAGCTTTAGTTTGGTGGTATTTATTTGCGAAATTTTGAAAAAAAACAATATTTTCTCCTTTCTTTTTTAAAAGAAATTCAATAAAATCAAATTTTGTCATAAATTTAAGCCAAACAGTATTCTGCTACATGTTTTTTGTAAAAAAAAATCCGTTAAGTGTATAATAATTGGTTTGCGTGATCACGGACATATGTACGCAAATGATCATGTAAAAGGGGTGTGCAGGGGATCATGGACATATGTGTGCAGATAATCATTGGCACATGTGATTTTACTGGGACATATGTGAGGGACATGTGTTTTTATTATTTGGGGACATGTGTGTTTTGGGGACATGTGTGTTTTACTTTGGGGACACTACACTGGTGATCAGTGAGTAAAAAACTGTAAAAAAAACAGCTAATACTCACTGATCACCAGCCGGCTGCAGCGATCCGCTCTCCTCTCCTCACCGACGACTTCCGTGTGAGGAGAGGAGGGCCGATTGCCTAGCAACCGGCTGTTTGTTTACATCACATGACGGCTGTCATTCGACACGGCCATCATGTGATCAGGAGGGCCAATCACCGAGCCCTCCTGCCGATCCGAGATGCGCCGTGTCCGGTGACACGGCCGCATCGGGATCGCGCCGCTGCGAAGGCACGCGCGCGCGATCCCTCTACTGCTGAAGGACGTTCCGGAACGTCCTATCAGAAGTAGACGGCTCCCACCCGGCCGTATATGTACATTGGCCGGGTGGGAAGTGGTTAAACACAGTTAGGGACACCCCCCTTAGCGTTGTCAAAGAGTGGGTAGAGGACAAGGAAGAACCAATGGAAACTCAACATTTGTACATTCAAACAAAAACTACAGTTGAAACACACAAAAGGGATTATGATAAGCAGGCAGCCCCTCCTTACACATCCCCCCGCTGGGATGCGTCTTCACACCTTTTGACTATGTGCCATGACCTAACATAATTAAACACAAAAACAAGAGGGGAGGATAGGGAGAAGGGATGTAACTTATAGAGAGACATAATTATATTATCGCAATGCCATTTTGTCCCCAAGTGTCTCTGCTGGGCCATAGTCTGTGGGCAGGGGGCCAGCCAACAGCCCCCTCCAAAACGCACAGTGACAGCAGGTTTTGTCCAATTTCTCCCCTTTTAAAAACAGACTAACCAGGGTCCCTGACCCTCAACTGGTCTGGACCTGCGTTAGACACAAACTCCCAGCCTAGGTAAACAGCAAATTGAACAGTACGACTCTGGTGCTGGGGAGCAAAACCGCACATACGGTCTCCCATGAATAAAAACAGCCGCTGCAAAACAGGACCAGCAATCTGCACCCCTGTGATCCGAGGCTGGGTTGCAGGTATTGGGGAGAGGTGAATAACCCTCTGCCCGATGCCTGCGCTTCAGCTGGTAGGGAACGTATGCTGGTAGCGCTAAGGCCTTGGGGGGGAAGAGGTACTTGCTTTCCTTCCGATGTAGTTACCAGCCACTGAGGAGGTATCTTGCGGGGTCTATCTCCCGGACTCAACGTCTCTTTTTCTCTTGCTGGGAAGAGACCAACAGTGCTCTGCCCCATAGCCATTTCCGCTTCTGCTGGGGGGATAGATATAATGGTAGGGGGATCAGCCGCTGGAGAGGGGGAAAGTGTTTTCTCCCCCTCCGGTTCTGTGACCAGCCACTGGGGCAACTTCTGACAGGGACCGTCTCCCAAGCCCTTGGAAAACATACTGAGGGCTGGGCGGAGGCCAGCGGCACTCTGCCCCGTAGCCAGTGCTTCTGTTGGGGGGATGAACAATGGGGTAGTGTTCAATTGCTGGGGAGAGAGAGCGGCTTTCTCCACTCCCGGTGGGGATATCTGCTGAGGAAACAGCTCACGGAGATCATCTCTTGGACTCTCCGGATCCAACTGTTAGGGTGGGCAGAGGCCAGTGGCCCTCAGCCCCGTAGCCAGCTGGATCACCAGATGCAATACTCTGGGCTTGCTGCTGATCACCATCTAACAGCCTTCCATTGCCCATCTCAACTCCCCCTTCCGAGACCTTTATGCTATCAGCTTGTCTCGCTGCCTGGGGAACCTCCGGTTTCCGCCGGCATTCTAGCACTCACAGGATGGGAAAATGTTGGTGCACCCCCAGCCCCATTTCCTCCACATCTTCGCGACTGTCCGCTACTTCTCCCGGACAGTCCCAGGCAACGGGAGCCATGCTGGGCTGCTGATCACAGTCGAACAGCCGCTTGTAGGCAATCTTGAGCTCCAATTCCTGCTGGACCAGGAACTACAATTCCTCCAGGTCACACACCTCTTCGGGGAGGTTAAGCACCTCATTTTGGAAGTCCAGGATGCCTTACAGCTGCCACTCCTTGTCACTCCCAAAGTCTGGGTCTTCGTACATTTTTTTAAGGATCAGCCCCACACCGCTGTAGCAACACCTTCTGTCGGGCTGCCATCTGCTGTACCTGCCCACAGTTGAACCACAAACCACCCGAGGGCTCTGTAGCTGGCATCCAGCCTCCTCTCCTCCCGGACCAATCTTCCGAGCTCTATCTTCCACTCGTCTTGTGGTCGTTCCCTCAGGAACACCTCTCGTGCATGGTACTGCATCCAATACATCTCTGTGGAGGAAAAAAAATTCCAAGACCTGCGGGATCGGATGTTTGAGGTCACCACATCCCAAAATGGAGAAAAATCACGGAACCCCCTTGGGTGGGACTTTTTAAGTGACCAAAAACAATACTTTGTCGTATAAAACAGACGTTTATTACTAAGTCATCAAAGACAAAAAAGTGAATAAACATTAGTATGGATTGTGATACATATATAGACACAGGTAGGCTTAATGGATGAACCCAATGTTTCTGGCTTGATGCCCTTCTTCAGGGTTTTTTTTAACATACAGAGCCAGGTGTCTGTTAGAGAAGCATATATGTCATTAAATAAGCATTAATACAAACAATACATATATATCTCAAAGATAAGTTAGAATAAAATTACATAAAACACAAGGAAATGAGCAGCAAAGAGTGTCCCATATATCAAAGAGGTAAATGAGTAAAAAAGCTACTATCAGATGGCCCCAAAATAGTCACACAAGGATTAGTCAGCGAAGGTCCAAAGAAACTCCCAGCCAAAGATCAGATCAAATGATCTGAAATGGGAGACACTGTGTAAAAGATATAATAGTATATTGCCAACTAAATTGAATATTGGCATTTGCACATATATAGGCAAAGGGCAAGGCAGGTTAAGCATACATACCTAGCCGAAAAGTGTATCAGAAGTATCACTCAAACAACATCCAATATTTGCAAGTCCCAAAAATGTGGCTGAAAAAATTTCAATGGTGTCCAGCCCAGGGATTGTGTCTGAAGGGATGCATATGGATAGTAGAGAGTGAGGGTATCTATAGAGCCATACAACGTATAGTTGCACCTCAAGGGAGCTGGTGATCAGAGCCGTCGCAGCTGTGTTTACACGCCACTGACGGCTCAAATACACAGGTGACGTCCGCGCATGCGCACTGGCACGGGGACGTCACGACCCAGGCCCAGCGACAGAAGGTCACTTCACTGGATAGCCCAGACCAACTGTTACTCAAGCGCAGGACGCCGTCCCAAATAGGGGTAACAGCGGCCTGCGCTTGGGGAACACTGACGCACAGTCACGACCAATTGGCAAAGAGTAGAGCCATGAAAAAAATGAAGGGGCATCAGCGTTAGAAGCGCTTAATGGCCCCCCAGTGCGCCGGGTGAGAAATCATTGAGAACAAGGGCCAAATGGAAACAATAGCTAGTAGTTCGATAAACAAGAGGGGAAAAAGAGGACAACAAAGGAGATTGATGTAACAAAGATGTAAACCATAAAATACACCTAGAAGGGCATAAAGTTAGTTTCCCATTCAGGGGGAATAGTGTGTTAAAGAGCATATATACCAAAATACCTCACATTACATGGTAAAACACAAGGCAGAGAATCTGAATTAGAGAGAAAGATTAAACTCAGAATAATGAGAGTGTCAGAATCATAGCTAGTAAATATTTAGAGGAAATGTCTATTCTCCCCAGCCCCCAGATGAGAAACCCTCCAGAAAGGGGCAATAGCTAACCATGTCATTAAGTCAAGGAGGTAACGTGGTGTTTAGATTAATTATCCAGCGTGTTTCACATTTTAATAGGATTCTATTCCAATCACCACCCAGAGTACTCAGGTGTATTCTGTCAAGGATTAAAAACTTTAGACCCCTTTCACACTGAAGGCGTTTTTCAGGGGCCACAGCGCTAAAAATAGCGCCTGCATAGCGCCTGAAAAAAGCCTCAGCTGCCAACCCAGTGTGAAAGCCCAAGTGCTTTCACGCTGGGGCGCTGCGCTGGCAGGGCGTCACACAAAGTACTGCCAGCAGATTCTTTGTAGGGGCTCCTACACCGCTCCTCCCCATTGAAAACAATGGGGCAGCGCCGTGATACCGATACAGCAGCGTTTTGCAGGCAGATTTAACCCCTTTTCGGCTGCTAGCGGGGGGTTAAAACTGCCCCGCTAGTGGCCGAATAGCGCCGCTAAAGCAGAGCTATAAATAGCACCGCTTTACCACTGACGCCCAGGGCTGCTCAGTGTGAAAGGGATCTTATCTGGGGAATTTTACTTCTATGGACATCTCGCACGTGTCTGCCTAATGGAAGGTCTGGGTTAGATTTTTCCATGCTCAAAATATGCCTATATGCTTTTTGATGGAATTCTTGCTTAGTTTTGCCTATATAGAATGAGACACGCTGGCAAAATAACATATAGGCTACCCCTGTTGTCTTGCAATTTGCAAAGTGTGTCGGTTTAAAGATCTTGCCATTCAGGAGTTTAATGTTATTTCCAGTGTACATATATTGGCAGTAACTGCATCCACCACAACGGGTGCCCGGACGCTCAGAGGTGCTGTATGTCATGGTAAAATTTAGGTCACATGAATTGTGGTTCATAGCTGTGATGCATTGGTTAAGTAACTCAAGTGACCCCCCCCCCCCCCCCCCCCCCAACAATCAAAATATCATCTATATAACGATAAGCAACTTAGTATGTTTTCTGTTTAAGGGGATAAATTATCATCCATCAAAAAGGCCTGTTCCCACTCCCCCAGGTAAAAATTCAGTCCAATCTTAAAAAGAAATCTGACAAATTTCCCCCACTTGGCTCTAATGTTAATCTAGGCGCTTTCTTAGCTATGACCAGTGGCGGAACTACCAGGGTCGCAGCAGTCGCACTTGCGACTGGGCCCTGGAGCTAGCCACTGTGGGTGGGGGCCCCGCCTGCCCGTTCTTCCCTGTTAGGTGCCGCTCCCCCGTTCTTCCCTGTTAGGTGCCGCCCGCCGTTCTTCCCTGTTAGGTGCCGCCCCCCCCGTTCTTCCGTTAGGTGCCGCCCCCCGTTCTTCCGTTATGTGCCGCCCCCCGTTCTTCCGTTAGGTGCCGCCCCCCCCCGTTCTTCCGTTATGTGCCGCCCCCCGTTATTCCCTGTTAGGTGCCGCCCCCCCTTCTTCCGTTAGGTGCCGCCCCCCCCCCCGTTCTTCCATTAGGTGCCGCCCCCCGTTCTTCCCTGTTAGGTGCCGCTCCCCCGTTCTCCGCTGTCTCCACTGTCAGGGGTCCGCCTGCCCTCCACCGTTATGGCTGTCCATTTGTCCCACCGCGGGACACCATGTAGGGAGGCAGACGCTGGAGTGAAGGGGGAGGAGCTCTCCCCTCTGCACAAGACCCCATGACATCGAAGCATCCCACGCAGAAGGAAGTAATGATGAAGGAGAAGGAATCGGCCGACTAACTGACAAAGTAAGTGACAAATTTTCAGTGTAACTGATCCCATCCTCTGCCTCTTACTGACCACCACAGATCCACCCCTTCTCACCACCACCACCACCACTGATTTCACCGCCACCTCCGCCCCTGATCCCACCCCCATCACCACTGCCACTGATCCCACCCCCCTCACCACTGATCCCACCCTTCCTCACCAATGCCACCGCCACTGATCCCACCCCCCTCACCGATCCCACCCCCTCACCACTGCCACTGATCCCACCCCCCCTCACCACTGCCACTGATCCCATCCCCTTCACCACCGCCACTGATCCCACCCTTCCTTGCCACCGCCAGTGATCCCCACCCCCCATCACCACCACCACTGCCACTGATCCCACCCCCCTCACCACTGATCCCACCCTTCCTCACCAATGCCACCGCCACTGATCCCACCCCCCTCACCGATCCCACCCCCGCCACTGATCCCACCCCCCTCACCACTGATCCCACCCCCTTCACCACCGCCACTTATCCCACCCTTCCTCGCCACCGCCACTGATCCCCACCCCCCCTCACCTCCACCACCGCCACTGATCCCACCCCCATCACCACTGATCCCACCCTTCCTCACCAATGCCATCGCCACTGGTCCTACCCCCCTCTCCACCGCCACTGATCCCACCCCCCCCTCACCGCCACCTCTGATCCTACCCCCCCTCACCAATGCCACTGCTATAACCCCCTCAACAGCACCACTGATGACATCCCTCCTCCACCGCTGCCACTCATCCCATCCCATTCATCATCACTGCCACCACCGCTAGCTGCCACTCATCCGAGCCCGAATGCTCCAGGGGGCCCATGCCTCACCCCTGTACACCTGAATAGGAGGGGCGGAAGGGGCGGCATATAGAAGATCCAAGACCCTCCATTTTCCTCCAGCAGTTACTGAAAGCCTACTTCTCCTCTCCCTCCCACTGATATTCAGAGGCTGCAGAAAGAAAATGGAGGGGATTGGTTCCTCTATATGCCGCCCCCGCTGCTCCTCCTATCCAGGTGAACAAGGGTGACACATGGGCCCCTGAAGCATGGGGCTGGGTCGCCCCGGGGTCAGGGGGGCCCTTCATGGTTTCTTGCACCGGGGCCCTGAAGGTTCTAGTTACGCCTCTGGCTATGACTACTAGAGATATTAACAAACTTAATATTCATCCTAACATGCCCAATAATTTATCTATGGGAGAAAAAGAGGCTATAACAACTATAACTAATGACCAATACAAAATTCAATTCAATTCTGAACAATAAATCATGGTATAGACAAATTTTGAGATCACAGATTGATAAATACGATAAAGAATTTTACACACTGGTGGATAATGCTTACCTAAATAATTTAATAGATAAATAGATTTGGGATTTTGTACGTACCCCCCATCCAAAAATACCAACCTTTTATAGTTTACCCAAGATCCACAAAAATAAAAACAATCCTCCGCAATGACCAATAGTTTCTGGCTGTGGGGCCATAACGGAAAATTTAAGTAAATTTATTGACGAACAAATTAGACCTTATGTAACCAATTTGCCTTCTTATATAAAAGATACCATGCATCTCCTCCAAAACTAGGTAATACCTCCTGATGCCCTGCTGGTGGCAGTTGCTGTTGAAGCTTTATATAGCTCCATCCCCCACCAGCAGGGCATCAGTGCTATCAGTCATGCTATCTCACAGTCGCACAAAGACAACCTTCCCCTTAATGAGTTCATACTTTCAGCCTTAGAATACATATTAATACATAATGTTTTTTTCTTTTGATGGTTCCCACTACCTCCAGGTACAAGGCATAGCGATGGGGACCTGTTGTGCCCCCTCCTACGCTAACTTGTACCTGGGGGAGTGGGAAAAGGCCTTTTTGATGGATGATAATTTATCCCCGATAACAGAAAAGATACTATGTTGGTATCGCTATATAGATGATATTTTGATTGTTTTGGGGGGGGGGGGGGTTACTTAACCAATGCATCACAGCTATGAACCACAATTCATGTGAACCATACATTCATTCCTCTGAGATCAACTTTTTAGATGTAACTATTTCTAAACAACAAGATGGCACACTGGCTAGCACCCTGTACCATAAAGATACAACGAGCAATACAATACTTCACGCCAGTAGTGCTCATCCAGCACCCTTAATAAAATCTATTCCCTAAAGTCAGTACTTGCAAATTTGCCGCAATTGCTCAGAGGAGGGCAATTTTTGTAAGGAGGCAAACAAATTGAGAGATAGATTATTATTGAGAGGTTAGTCTCCCACATGTCTTAAAAAGGCATTTAAACGGGCCATTTTTAGATGTAGACAAGACTTGCTATTTAATAAAAAAAACAGACAACACATAGCATGGAGAAGCCTAACAAACCGTCACGCCTTTTTGAGTCCTGCGCTTGGGTAAAGGTTGGTCCAGGCTATCCAGTGGATGCGCATGCGCAGTGACCTTCTTCTGTCGCTGGGCTTGCGTCATGACATCCCCGCGCCGATGCACATGCGCGGACGTCACCTGGGTATTTATCAGAGTCGCCAGCGGCGTGTAAACACAGCTGCGACGGCTCTGATCACTGGCTCCCTTGGTGCGCAGCTATACGGAGGTAAACAGAAATACGTTTATATCCTTTGATGTCCTGGTGTATGGCTCTATAGATACCCTCACTCTCTACTATCCATATGCATCCCTACAGGCACAATCCCTGGGCTGGACACCATTGACATTTTTACAGCCAAATTTTTGGGACTTGCAAATATTGGATGTTGTTTGAGTGACACTTCTGATACACTTTCCGCCTAGGTATGTGCCAATAGTCTGCCAATACTCTGCCAGCACTGTGCCAATACACCGCCAGCACTGTGCCAGCACTGTGCCAATACTCCGCCAATAAATTTTTATAGAAACAAAGAATTTTTATTTTTTACCGAATTTTCAGTATTTTTTGATTTATAGCGCAAAAAATAAAAAACCCAGCGGTGATTAAATACCACCAAAAGAAAGCTCCATTTGTGTGAAACAAAGGACAAAAAATTCATTTGGGTACAGTGTTGCATGACTGAGAAATTGTCATTCAAAGTGTGAGAGCACCGAAAGCTGAAAAGTTGCCAGTGGTTAACATTGCATTACCATTGTTAGAGGCGTGGCAAAATACCAACGGCCACCACAAGATGGCGCCATATTACAGAAGGATTTCAGAAGGCCTGCAAAGCCGCGGCCTAAATTTCTGGCCGGCGTGGCCCGATGCGATCGCACGGCGGGGGTCGGGGTACACAGGTTCACGGGATACCGCAGCTGTGTCACCCCAGGCGCCAGGACCCCAAATCTAGTCGCAATTGCGCCCGGGCGACCAGGGATTGTCGAGCTCTGCCTTTGCCTATGTGCAAATTTCAATATTCAATTTTGTTGGCAATACACTATTATATCTTTTACACCCTGTCTCTCATTTCAGATCATTTGATCTGATCTTTGGCAGGGGGCTTTCTTTTGACCTTCGCTGAGTGATCCTTGTTGGACTATTTTGGGACCATCTGATAGTAGCTTTTTTACTCATTTACCTCTTTGATATATGGGACACTCCCAGTTTCCCATATTGCATGGGTTACTGATACTCTGGTACGTGACCTATGCTGCTCATTTTCTTGTGTTTTATGTAATTTTATTCTAATTTATCTTTGAGATATATATATGTATTGTTTGTATTAATGCTTATTTAAGATATACTTCTCTAATAGACACCTGGCTTTGTATGTTTAAAAAAAAAACTGAAGAAGGGCAAACCGGAAACGTTGGGTTCATTCATTAAGCATACATGTGTCTGTATATGTATCACAATCCATACTAATGTTTATGCACTTTTTTGTCTTTGATGACTTAAAGTCTTTTATTAAATATACCATTTTGTAATAAACTTCTGTTTTATACGACAAAGTATTGTTTTTGGTCGATTAAAAAGTCCCACACACCCAAGGGGGTTCCGTATTTTTTTCTCTGTGGAGGAGAGAAGGATCTTCCCCTGATGGCGCTACTCGTTGCTTAGCATTTCTTGTCAGAGTTCCCAGGCGGATCAATCCCCCAGCTGAGCATGGTGCGCTCTTTCGCTGGTCCCCGATGTTGCTTCCGCATTCCTTGCAGCCTCCTCCCGAACTCTACTCTCATGGTGGCTGGTCCCCGTACTGGGAGGATGGGGGAGAAGGGATGCAACTTAGATAGAGACATCATTAGATTATCCCAACGCCATTTTGTCCCCAAGTCTCTCGTTCTCTGCTGGGCCATAGTGTGTGAGTAGGAGGCCAGCCCACAGCCCCCTCCAAAACACACAGTGACAGTGGGTTCTGTCACCCGTTATGAAAAGGAATTAGTTGAAATACTAGATGAGGGTTCTGAGGGAAGTATTTTAGATCCTATCTTATCCCAGTCGCTCCAAGGATTCCTGTTATGTACTACCTCCCCAAAGTACATAAGGATTCCATAACACCCTCCTGGATGTCCAATTGTGAGCGGGATAGATTCTGTCACTGCTCGAATTGGATGTTACATAGACTTATTCTTACAACCATTGGTTAGCAAGGTTCCCTCTTATTTGAGGGATACAAACGCAACCATCAAGTTGTTAGAGAGGGTAGACATTCATGGTAATTTCCTGTTAGTCACTGCTGATGTAGCATCCTTGTATACCTCACCATTTAGGGTTGATGGCAGCACGATACTACCTTTCAAAAGATAATGGTTTACCCATGGCCCAACAGATTTTCATCATGGCACTTTTAGAATTTGCCACCAAACATAACTATTTTTGGTCCAATAATACATTTTTCTTACAAGAAAGAGGTGTGGCCATGGGAGCCAAGTTTTCCCCTATTTTGTCCAACTTATTTATGGCCAGGTGGGAGGAGGATGTCGTCTATGCCAAGGATAGACCAGAATTGGTTCCCTGGGCACATTGTATAGACAACATCCTCCTCCTATGGAATGGTGATCATGACTCACTGTGTGATTTCATGTCATTTTTAAATAGCAACGATAGAGGCATTTCCTTATCCTATGAAACCAGTAGAGATAAAACACATTACTTAGATTTGGCGATATCAATCATAAACGAACAGTTGGAAATAAAAACCATTTCAAACCTACGGACCGAAATGGATAATCCCGTTAGACAGTTGTCACCACAATGTGTGGTTGAAATCTGTCCTTCAGAGTCATATGGTGAGGTTGCGACTTAATTGTACCAATGCTTCTGATTTTTGCCGTCAAGCCCAGATTCTTAAACAGAGATTTGTGGAGAAGGGCTATAGAGCAGTTATGATTGATTCAGAAATAGACACAGCTTACCATCTAGATAAAAATTCCTTACTGTTGGATAAACCTCATCAGGTGGATGATACTAACAAATTCAAATGGTCTTGCTTTACTACGTACTCTATTCAACACAAACAGATTAAGGGCATTCAAAATAAACATTGGGATGTCCTTAAAAAAATTACCAGATTTTGGGTCCTCTCCTTCCGGATCACGCCAAGGTTACTTACTGTGGCGATCCATCATTACTAAATAGGTTCGCTCCCAATGTTAATGAACCTCCCAGTATTTTTTCACATCTAAAGGGTTATTATCCATGTCGCAGGTGTAATGTGTGCCATCATAATGTATGGGGTAGGAGAAAGTCAGATGCTTTTCAGTCTACTGTCACGAACTACACAACAGAACAGAATAAAGCACTTCACTACTTGTGCGACAAAATTTATTGTTTACTTACAGGTCCATGTAAAAAACATTATGTTGGACAGATTATACGTCCATTTTCTGTTAGAGTAAATGAGCATATAGAAAATATAAAGAAAGGAGTAACTAATCACAGTGTGCCTAAACATTATCTCCAACATCATAAAAAAGACTCTATAGGCACTTTTTCATTATAGACAAATATATATCCCCATGGAGGAGAGATCCCAGTATTAGATAGAGGTGTATCACGGTTAGAAACTTTTTGTATTTATGCACTCAAATCTTATTGGCCATATGGCATTAATGTTGACTGAGGCTTAATAATGCTTTTATTAATACCGCCTAATTTACATTTTTGTCATAATATATTGGTATTTTCTGCTTATATACGAAGTACATAATATATTTAAATGTTACATTTTATCTGTTAATTTTTAATTTCTATTCTATTGGTTTAATCTGTATAATCATTAACTAGGTCAATTTATAATCAGATTTACATTCCAAGGATCTGCCTGTGTGGAGTGGTGATCAGAGTGAGGCTTGTGTTTTTTTGGCCAAATATCTGTCTGGCTCTATCCAAGCCTCGCTGTGGTTTAGCACCTATCATTGTTGGTGGTCACATCAAGGCTTGACTCAATCCGGGCCTCACTGTGGTTTATCACCTATCATCTTCGGTGGCCACATTGAGGCTTGGAACACACGCTGTATACCAAGTTGTGTGTGGCTGTGCAGTTTTTTTTTATTATTATACACGATTTATATAGCGCCAACAGTTTACGCATCGCTTTACAATGTATAGGGGGAACAACACAATTACAGTACAGTTAAGTGATGTCTGGAGCTGTGGTTTTTATCATTGGTGGTCATTGAGGCTTGGAACACACACTGGATACCATATTGAATATGGCAACGTCATTATGTTGTACACAGGTTTGTTTAATTATTATTGAGTGTATATTATTGCGCAGTGCATGGATGTGGACTCATACCCCAGTTGCAGATGGAACGCATTGGTTTTGATGAGTTCTTTCCATGCTATTGCGCCTTTTTTGAATTATATGGTTTTATGATCATAGAGGAGATTTTTTACTTTATGCAATACATCTTGGAATCTATGTAAAGCCTTTTTATTCCAATTAAACCCGTAACCATATGGTTTTTCACTATGTGGAGACTTTCTATTCTTTTTTTTTATAGACGCTATTAACCACAAACCTACCAAACGGTTCTGTGGTGGAAGGAGGTTTTTTACCATCTGGGACATTGCCATCCTGATCCATATTCTCACATGCCGGGTCGAGCTTGCCTGAGGTGGCTCACCTGATGAGGAGAAATTGCCCAACTCGCTAACCAGAGCATTAATATAACATGCCTGATTGCTGCTACCTTCTGGTAAGCGTATTTAATCTTCTCCCCTGGGTGGTGGATGCACACACGGCGTTGACTCTTTTAGTCCTACAGTCCTGGATTCCTTCCCATCAATATATACTAATGGATTCATGTTTTAATCACCAATGAGACTATACTACCAATGTTGATTTACAATTTGCACAGTGCACTTTATTTAGACACCATCAATCAGATGATGGTTGAGTTTTTTGTATATGTTAACCACAATTTATTTTGTATATCACAGTATGTTGGCATATCAATACTCAACATTTGATTCTTAGCGCTGCACTGTTTTCACTTTATTCATTCATTATAGAGGGAATTGCTTTGTTAATTTTTCACGTCTGAGTTTTACAACCATGACTGTATTTATTTTTCTGTCTGGGGTGCACTTTTTAAGTAGATGAAAAGCCTAACTATCTGACATTTAGTTTGCGTAAGACAGAATATCATAATTATTGCCTTTTGTTTTGTTTAGCTGATCTCCTCCAACCTATATGAAGCCACTTCATGTATCAACATGCATTCCCTCCAGTGGCAGTTGTATGTCATTGCTCAGGGTGGTAAAACATGCCTGTGCAGTAAGACTCCATTCATACCTGAGTACTGGAATTGTGGCAAAACACGGGAGGCGTTTGCTTTGCCATTATTTCTTAATGGCACCCCAAACGCAGTGTGATTTTGTCACGATTATAAGGCAACAAAATGTGCTAAAAATCTCAACACAAAACGCGCATGGCTTTGTGCCAAAATTTGGTACATGAGCTTCTTTGGCGTGTTTTTGGAGTGGCAGGAGGCACATAAATAGTGACGCTCCAAAAACACATCACAAAAAAGTTTTAAAAACGCAGTGCAGCAGGTGTCGCTGCAGTATACTTTGGTGTGAATGAAGCCTAAGGGTCGGTTCACACTGAGGCAGCATGACTTGCAGCGCGACTGCCTCAGCGGCAGCTTGCAAAACGGTTCCATTGTACAGAATGGAGCGTGACTTGTCAGGTGGCTAAGTCACCTGACAAGTTGCCCCAGTGTGAACCGAGTCTCAGTGTTGATACAGCCACTTATAGTCACCACCTGAAGAGGATTTAACATGGAATTTAACAACACAGGAGCACAATCAGGATACAGAACATTATCACCCTGTAACCAGAGGTAGCTGAACCAAGACCTTCAGGATCACCTAGTATTTTATTGAAAGGTGTACAACTGTATTAAATTACTTTTAACACTACATTAAACATTTTAAAAATGATCTGGGATTTTAGTGATTGAGTTTACATTTACTTTTAGCATTCCTAATGGGCATCTAAAACCATGGAAATTGTTGATTAAAGCACTTATGAGGTTCAGAGGAGCAGTCATTGATATGTTAAATAAAATTAATAATGAAATCTTACCGATTTGAGCTGTTTTCTAAACAAAATGTCTGAAGATTCCAAAATCTCAATGATGTACAAGTGACTGGGAAGGCGCTTCCATATTCTTCCCTGAGAATCCATCAGATATTGCAGAATCAGGAGTTTAAACAGAAACTCTGAAATGCCACTGTTCACCTGTATTACAAAAATACAAATATATCATATGCGATAATATTACAGGCCTTACGGAGGTAATTATTCATTCTCAAAAACATGTTCTATGCCCAAAAAATGACATCATTTACATTGAATTGTAAATTATACATATTAGACACTGCCCTGTGCCGATGGTAATTGTTGACAATCACCATATCAGATGTTCATGTATGTTGATGTGTATGCTGTGTAACACTATTAATTAACTTCTATGTGCTCCTCTTTGGTATGTTAACTATACTGTTAAAAGTGTTTGTTATATCGGTTTGATAAACAAAAATATATATTATATATATATATATATATATATATATATATATATATATATATATATATATATATATACACATACACACACACACACACACACACACAGTATCTGACGATCCTGCCAGAAATTCTCTGAGCTGAAACGTTCTGTACACTCTGCCTGTGTTTACTGTTACCAGTTCTTTCTGTGGACTACAAAACACCTCACCCAATGTTATGGAGATAACAAGCAGGGGAGGTGTCCTTAGTCCTAACACTTCTTGTGATAAGACTGCTCCTGCATAAATATAGTTTGGTGACTGTTGTCACCCTAGGACAGGAAGTCTTTGAAAGCTACCAGCCCTCACTAGTGGTTAAACTTTGCTCTCACTGACCGCTATGGTACCCATTAATGATTGGGAACCAGCCAGAGTAATCACATGCAAGCCGAAGGCATCATTCAGCATCATTCTCTACTGTAGCCAGCAGACCAAGGTTTCTCAACCAGGGTTCCTAAATGTAAGAAGCATTCTTCCCATTGACCATCACACTAATGTATCATAAGTTGTAGATAGTCATTTTTAGCAGGAGTTACACCTGAGGTTAAAAAGGTTGAGAAAGTCTGCTTTAGAGACCTTAATCTGTAATGTACATTAAAAAAAAAGAAGCAGGGTTTTTATTAGTGATACCCCAAAGGAGTTCCTGGATTTTTGGGTTCTTCTATTCTTAGTGCTGATGACATACTAGTGACACCACACTCTGTGTGAGTGCGGTTAACAATTTATTTGGGCAACAATGCTCAGCAAGGCAAAAAATAATAGCAGTAACCGTTGAGCAACTGTAGCTTAGATGCATGTCTAGGGGATAATTCACTGGAACTACAGGTAAGCATTACTATAAGTTTATCTGTAGGTACAAGTTCAAAAACAGTGTTTACTACCGCTTTAAGACTAACATTTAGATTACTACCTACGCCCAGGCATGAATGGTTTTAAAACGATTAGGCTACTTTCACACTGGAGCGGTGGGGGCGCTGGCGGTAAAGCGGCGCTATATTTAGCGCCGCTTTACCAGCGTTTTAGCGGCGCATTTCGGCCGCTAGCGGGGTGGTTTTACCCCCCGCGAGCGGCCGAAAAAGGGTCAATACCGCCCGCAAACTGCCGCTGCAGCGGCGTTTTGCGGGCGGGTTCGGCGCGCTCCCCCATTGTTTTCAATGGGACCGGGCGCTATAGGAGCGGTAAATATACCGGTCCTATAGCGAGCCAAAGATGCGGCTTGCACGACATTTTTGAGCGTCCTGCAAGCGCACCGCTTCAGTGTGAAAGTGTGAAAGCCCTCGGGTGTTTCAGCTGTTTCGGGTCGGTTTGCAGACGCTATTCTTAGCGCAATAGCGCCTGCAAACCGCCCCAGTGTGAAAGGGGCCTTAGTGGTACTGTAGAGAACTCATGCAAAAGCTGTCTATTTTTTCTGGTCCCAGCACAAACACATTTATTAGCATCCATGATACAATTTGTACATTGCTCAGATGTTATTTTACTTACAGAAGATGTTATATCAATGTGGAATATTATAGGACAGCTCTTTGATTTGCCACCTAGGAAAGGAAGTAAGGTTTCCAATATTTTGTTCTCGTCCACCTCTGGCTTAATAAGCCGAATTATTTTGAGAAGTGGCTTTTTACTTGAAAACCTTGACCCAAGTTTTTGGTAAAGCCTTCTCACATACAGAGATTTTCCTGAGGTAAAAGGAACATTTAATAGTGTTACAATGGTTAACAAGTACAGCTATAGCCTGTTATAAGATATATGGCAGTTAAAGAAAAATATTAGGACTATGCAAAATTTAAAAGTTATTGCTGGTCTGCAGTCATCAGGTTTCTCGCTTTGTAGCTTACAGTGAAGACAACAATGAATGAAAACAAAGCAATATTTACACTGCCCTGGTCCTTTGGCGAGAAAACACAAAGCGTAAAGGCTGAGACTCTGTTCGCACCTATGCAGGTGCGAAGGAGTATTTTTGTGCTTCGTGTTTAAGGCAGTCCATATGCTTTGAATGTCATTAACAATGAATAGTGTAGCCCTGCGGGAATGTATTTGATATTGCACATGTTCCTCCATCGCATAGATGTTAAAGAGGAAGTAAACCCTGTCCGTTTTTCCTTTTTTTTTAAATATATAATGATTCTGCAATGTATTGGTAAGCCATATACATTTAAATATGAAAAAAAACAAGGTTTTAAAATACCTTATTTCAATGTTTTAAAATGTTGTTTCTTCCTGGTATTGGCCGCTCCATCTTTACTACTGACCGATGAAACTTTTTTTGATGTCATTTCCGCCCTTACTTTGTTTTTCTTTCAAGACTAAACCAAGCCTCTATCTCGATTGCCGTTACTACGTTTCCAATGAAAGTGAATGGCATGCAGAGGATAGTAAGCGGCACAGATAACATGCCGCTTAATAATCTAAGGAATGCGCAGGCGTGGCTGACGTCACCAAAGATTGCAGGACGGTTTCTAAGGCAACAGAAAGAGTGAGTAAACTTTCACAGGCAGCGATCAGCTGCCTGTTCTATATAGATTAGAATGAGCTGAAGTTGTAGTGGAGGGTTTACAACCACTTTAATGGGGCCTGAGGTAGCAGTTTATAATTGTAAGGGTCCTTTCACAGGAATGTTATCAGTTCTGTCACAAAAAAAAAAACATAAAAACTACATCCATTTATATCTGCAAAAATGGAAAGGGACTGAAACTTTATTTTTTTTTTCTGTGGACATAAATCAACTTGGATGTAATCAGATGAAAACAGACACACATCAGTTTACATCTGGCTGTCCCCTAGACATAATGCAGACTCGTCTGAAAAACTGAATCATCCTGGATGCTTGCGTTAAATGGACCTAAATCCATTTGGTATCTCTGGAGAGCTACAATGATGTTTAGCCAGTTTAATGCTATAGAATTATTTTGTGAGTTTACTAGTTTATATTGCTTCATCAGCTGATATTTAATCTTTATGTAAAAAATAAACATGTATTACAGGGTGTATGTAGGATAGTCTGCCTCCAAGACATGCTATGATTTTAACAAGAAAGCCAACACACTACCTGCATACTTGTAGTGGCAACCTGTGTATATAATCCAGGTGGTCCACAGACATAATTGTTGTGTCCCTCCTCCAAATGTATTTTGATGTCTCCTGATATACTGTAGATGTCTACTTCACAGTTGTAAAAGTATCTTTTAGTAAGCTGCTGGGCTTACCTGGGGGTTGTTACATTCTGGATAAATATAGTAAATATGAACTATTCAAATGTAAGCTATACAGTATGTCTATATAAATCTCCAATTTTCCATCAAGCTTGGTCCTTCCTCATTCTAGGCCTCTCTTTAGGTAGGGAAGGCTGCCCATCACATGGAAGGGGGAGTTTCAAAGTAGAGATTTGCATTTAAATTCAGCTGTCCATATTTCGGGATATACTCTGAAAGTAACCTTTGCTTATGTATTTTTTTCTTTGTTTGCCAAATATGAATGTTAGTGACCAGTCCACTTTAAATTAGACATTAATCTATGATCTATATAATTGCTTACTACCAAACTCAGATTTTTTATAGTCCTTATGAGCTGCACAGTAGCTTTCTTGCACATGTTACTGGGGTGTTAAACTTTCCTCAATAAGAGCCTTAAAGTGGGCTGCTGGGAACCAGGGAAGTCTTGCTCAGCATTTTTCAGACTCGCAAAATAAAAATAAAAGCAGCCACAAGTATTAGGCAAGAGGTACAGTGCCTTGAATGAGTATTCATACCCCTTGATATTTTTTGCATTTTGTCATGTTACATTCAAAAACGTAAATGTATTTTATTGTAATTTTATCTGATAGACCAACACAAAGTGGCACATACTTGAGAAGTGGAAGGAAAATTACAGTGTTTTCAAAATATTTTACAAATAAATATGTGAAAACTGTGACATGCATGTGTATTCAGTCCCCCTGAGTCAATACTTTGTAGAACCACCTTTCGCTGCAATTACAGCTGCAAGTCTTTTTGGGCATGTCTCTACCAGCTTTGTACATCTAGAGAGTGACATTTTTGCCCATTCTTCTTTGCAAAATAGCTCAAGCTCTTTCAGATCGGATGGAGAGCAACTGTCAAGTCTTGCCACAGATTCTCAATAGGATTTAGGTCTGGACTTTGACTGGACCATTTTAACATATGAATATGCTTTGATCTAAACCATTTCATTGTAGCTCTGGCTGTATGTTTAGGGTCATTGTCCTGCTGGAAGGTGAACCTCCACCCCAGTCTCAAATCTTTTGCAGACTCTAACAGGTTTTCTTCTAAGATTGCTCTGTATTTGGCTCCATCCATCTTCCCATCAACTCTGACCAGCTTCCCTGTCCCTGCTGAAGAAAAGCATCCCTACAACATGATACTGCCACCACCATGTTTGACGGTGGGGATGGTGTGTTCAAGATGATGTGCAGTGTTAGTTTTCCGCCACAAGTAGCATTTTGCTTTTAGGCCAAAAAAGAAAGATTTTGGTCTCATCTGACTAGAGCACCTTCTTCCACATGTTTGCCGTGTCCCCCACATGGCTTCTCGCAAACGGCACTTCTTATGGCTTTCTTTCAACAATGGCTTTCTTCTTGCCACTCTTCCATAAAGGCCAGATTGGTGGAGTGAATGACTAATAGGTGTCCTGTGGACAGATTCTCCCTCCTGAGCTGTGAATCTCTGCAGCTCCTCCAGTTACCATGAGCCTCTTGGCTGCTTCTCTTATTAATGCTCTCCTTGCCAAGCCTGTCAGTTTAGGTGGACAGCCATGTCTTGGTAGGTTTGCAAATGTATAGTAAACAAAGGTAAAGGTGTTGGCACTACAAAACAACACATATGTGGTGATACAACACATAAAAAGTGCATAGCAAACCATGTGCATATAGAAAACTGATAAAAGCCCATTGTGACAATCCCAACACCATAAAAAAAATGCTTCTGATTTGATGCATCTTCAAATAAATGCTTCACCACGAATGCTCATGAGGTATATGGCAACTCACCAAAGGTATTTGACCACTTTTTAGGGCAGGTCAAAATGTGCTTGATTTGGATAAACCAGATAGATCCTGGATGTGTTTCTCTCCACTTTGGAACCCTCTGGCAAAGGCTGGGGATGTGGAATACAGACTCCACAAAAGGACACAAAGAAGAGCCTTTACAAAGATGGCAGCCTCACGCTTCCCTCTCTATCACCAACATGGCGACTTCTCCATTTCCGGTTCTTGGCTACAAAGATTGTAGAGAGTCCACACTCACTTAAAGGGGCAGCTACACAATTTCACTATGTAGGCGCCATCACCAGCCACATTGTTTACTAGGTTTGCAGTTGTGCCATACTCTTTCCATTTTCAGATGATGAATTGAACAGTGCTCTGTGAGATGATTAAAGCTTGGGATATTTTTTTTTTATAACCTAACCCTGCTTTAAACTTCTCCACAACTTTATCCCTGACCTGTCTGGTGTGTTCCTTGGCCTTCATGATGCTGTTTGTTCTCTAACAATCCTCTGAGGGCATCACAGAACAGCTGTGTTTATACTGAGATTAAATTACACACAGATGGACTCGATTTATTAATTAGGTGACTTCTGAAGGCAATTGGTTCCACTATATTTTAGTTAGGGGTATCAGAGTAAAGGGGGCTGAATACAAATGCATGCCACACTTTTAAGATATTTATTTGTAAAACATTTTGAAAACCATTTATAATTTTCCTTCCACTTCACAATTATGCGCCACTTTGTGATGGTCTATCACATAAAGTCCCAATAAAATACATTTACCTCTTTAGTTGTAACATGACAAAATGTGGAAAATGTCAAGGGGTATGAATACTTTTTCAAGGCACTGTAGGCTAGTAAAAAAATAATAATAATAAAAATTACAAAAATCTATCCCCTATTTTGTAGACGCTATATCTTTTGCACAAATCAAATATACGCTTATTGTGATTTTTATTACCAAAAATATGTAGAAGAATACATATCGGCCTAACATGAGAAAAAATTAGTTTTTTTTTTTTTAAATGGGGATATTTATTATAGCAAAAAGTACAAAATATTGTGTTTTTTTCAAAATTGTCAGCCTTTTTTTTGTTTTTGGCGCAAAAAATAAAAAAAACGCAGAGATGATCAAATACCACCAAAAGAAAACTCTATTTGTGGGAAAAAAAGGAAGCCAATTTAGTTTGGGTACAACGTCGCACAACCGTGCAAGTGTCAGTTAGAGCAACGCAGTGCCGTATCGCAAAAAATGGCCTGGTCATTGAGCCGCCAAATCTTCCAGGGGTGAAGTGGTTACGACATGTGAAAATTCCAGAGGAAGATTAAGGCATAATGTATCCCTAATGAAGGTAGCACCTTTGGCCCCATCCTCCCTTTAACTGACTGGCAAAGCCTACCCTATAAGACATTGACTAAAGGCAGGTACAAATCCTTGATCAGTTGCGAGGTGATAAGGTTGTAACTGGGTTTCCTGAACATCCACTATGCTCTGGGCTTTCCTTTTTAAAATAAGAGAGTTCTGCTTAGGAACTCTGTTTGGTAGCATAAAGGGACTGATCCTTATAAAAAAATAAAGCAGGATCCTTCTTTATATGTTTATTCCTAGATTAAGCACATCTATGAACATATACTGCCCACAGAAATACAGGGTTATACCTAAATGGATGAACTGCAATACCAGGAATTACCTGCATCTGAGCCACACGGGTCCTTGTTATAGTAAATTGGGGCAGATGCAGATATTTGAAACGCTTTAACAAAAAATCTGACCATTATATTTTAAGTAAATGCCAAACTCTTACCCTGGGTTTATTGGTCATATACTTACCAACTCCAGCTCGCTTAGATGACACAATTCCTGCACTCATTCCATTCTTAAACACAGAGGCAGCTGAAACCACATCAGAACTGACTTTAAAGTGTGAACACAGGTAATTCTGAATCTCCACAGGAGCCTTTTGGGAGATAACATGAATCTTGAATTGGCTGAAAACTGAAGGAATATAGCAATGCTCTCGGTCAGAGTTGCATATGACTATGAGATTGTAACTGTCAATGCCCTGGGCCTGCAGTTGTTGGAATAGCTGCTCGGACTTATACCCTATGTCATAGCTTAGTTGGTCTGCATAGATCAAACTATAAATCTTCTTCCCGCTGTACCCTGGGAGCAAACATCTACGAAGAAACAAAGCCACCTCTTCATAGGTAGTATGAGGTGTGCATAGAAGAACTTCATCGTAGGATGGCAGTGGCTCACCAGAGCTGTGCACATAAACCGATAAAGCACAGGACAAAATTTCTGAGGGAGGACAAAGGATCAGATTAGGCCGGCCTGGCTGCAAACTAGGATGAAGGTCACGGACTACTGGTTTCTTATTTAGCTCAGCAAGAGCAGCTAAGCTTGTACCCAAGGCGTCCAGGTCCAGACATCCTGGGAAGAAAGAGCTCATGTTTTCCATAGAGAACTTCCAAACCAGCTCTAGTTTCTTTGAAACATCAGTACAATCTTCAAAATCCATTGCAAAATTCATAATATCTGGTTGGTTTACAGAAGTCAGGTAAGGGGAATCGGTCTTTCTAAAGTAGAAGGAGTTCAGCGTGTCTATTTTTGCACAGTCAGGTTTAATAAAAGACAACATAACAAGAGCCTCCTCACTGATATCCCCCATCTGATACTGTTGGCACAAGTACACCACCTGCTCAGCAGTGTAATAGTTTAAGTAGTATAGCTTGGATCTTTTCATGTTGACAAATGTCAACCACTCTTCCAACAAGCTCTCCATGGTTTTGCAGATGTTTGGAAGCAACTCTGTAACAGCCTGTTCTCCTTGAAGATCCTCAATTCCTTCAACATCAAAGTTCATGAGAACACTGACTCTAGCATTATCTGCACAATGTATCACTGCCTCCCAGGTTCTAAAGAGCATATTTCCAGCTAGGTAGAGGTCAATAAAAGAGCAAGCCAGTCTTTGAACGTTAGAAAATATCTGAAAAAAAAAAAGACATGGTTTGAAATTACTACTGTATTGAATGAATTTAACCTAAATTATTTTAATACTTTTAGGCTGGCTTCAAACCTTTGTGGTGCATTAACGGAAATTTGTTAATATGCGTTACATTTTAAAGTGCATTGTATTAAGGTAGCCCATTCATTTTAACAGGCTATCAATACACCTAAGTGCTTTTCAAATTGGACCTGATGCTTTTTTAGTAATGTAGTGCAGCACAATGCAGGGTAGTGGTGTCATAGGTGCAATGCTTTTGTGCATTGGGGTGCCAAAAAAAAAAAAAAAAAAAATTGCAATGAAATACCCTAATGCATGCACGGTGTGTGTAATCAGGTTACAAAGTGTAGTTTTTGCACTTATTGCTAGGTATGAAAGTAAAACATATAACAAACTGCCCTAAGTAACTACCATATATACTCGAGTATAAGCCGAGGCACCTAATTTTACCACAAAAAAATGGGAAAACGTATTGACTTGAGTATAAGCCTAGGGTGAGAAATGCGCAGCTACTGTAAGTGGAAAAGAGGGTCAACAATGCCCATTTGCAGCCTCACTGTGCCCATTTGCATGCCTCACTGTGCCCATTTGCAGCCATAGGTCCTCTGAACTCCTAGAGGCCCCCTAGCTGTAGCCAAAATTTGGGGTCTCTGGACCCTAAAGGGTCCCGAAATGACATTGCTGCAGATAGACACAGTTGACCAACTTTGGGGCCCTGTATCTCGGGGCCACTTGGTGCTAGGAACCAATTTGGATATGTTGTAGTGTTGGTTCCACTGGGTTTGCATGCCAATTTTGGGGTTCCTAGCACCAATTGTCCCCGAGATACGAGGCCCCAAATTCGGGTCGGAAAATGTCATTCTCTGCTGCAGAAAAGTGCTTGACTCGAGTATAAGCAGAGGGGGGCACTTTCAGCACAAAAAATGTGCTGAAAAACTCGGCGTATACTCAAGTATATATGGTACCCCTTTTAGTGTAATTTAGCTTTAGGTAACATGTTAAAAAGTTATCTCCTATGTGTTTTTGTCAGTTGCTCTAATTTCTGTATATTTATTTGGTTGAACCAGATATAACAGAACTTTATGTCACCTAAACCTTATTGGTTATACAGAAAGCAGCCAGAACATGAAGCAAAATGGAGATGACTTCACTTGTAGCCACTTTATAATGGTTCTTCACCAAGCTAAGCAAAGTACACATGATTTTTAAGTGCACATGTAAACATTAAAATATTTACACATTCTTAACAAGCAGCAAAACAGCTTTAAAACAAGCCATCCCTGACCTCTACAGTCACTTGTACTGTGAAGTAATTAATTCACAAAGATCACAACAAAGAGTCTGAAGTCCAGTTTCAGTCCAACTCTCAGGCTGCATTTACACTTGTGTAGAGCACATTTGCGGTGCTAATTATTTTTAAAGTAGAACTTTGGCAAAACTTATTTTTTTTTTTCATTTTGGATAAAGCAAGGAAGAGTTATAAAACCCCTGTCAGATTTATTTTCGCCATCTGTGTCCCATTGCGGAGATTTCTCTTCACTTCCTGTCCAAAAGCCAAACAGGAAGTGAGAGGAAATCCCTGCAAATTGAGGGAATTCTTTGGGGACCCCCAGATCACCAGAATTAGTGTCCCCATTGGAAGATTTCCTGTCTATTACTTTTCTGGGGAAAACCCAAAATTAGGGATTTTCTTTTACTTTCAACTGGAAAAAGACAGGGTGAATCTCCCTAACGGTGCACAGACCACAATAAAAACTGACAAGCATTCTAAATTCTCTCCACTCTGCTCAAAACTAAAAGTTTTGGCTTTAGTTATGATTTAATGGCACCCCAAAGGCAGCAGGCAAGATGCACAGTTTTGCATATGAAAAACACAGTTAAAAATGGTACAAAAATCAAAGATACCTGAGCTTACTTAAAATGAATGTGCTGCATGCATGAATCATGAAAATGTGCATATGTACGGCATGCTACAAAGTGTAAATGCTGCACTATTCTGCTGTCTCTTAACAATAGAGGGTTGGCGGGTTGCCAAGTGCCTAAATCGCAAATTGCCACACTTCCATTCTGCTGTGTCTTAACAATAGAGGGCTGGCAGGTTGCCAAGTGCTTAAAACAATAGAAAGTAATAGTAAAAAATATTTTGGTACCTCTGTTGTGAAATTTGAAGCTGAATTTCTCCTCAATGTTTTGCTTAAAAGTGCTTTTATGGCTTGTTCAGGATATGTAAATACTTAGAATGAGCTTAATATACACAGTAATATGGTATTTGAAGTAAACCAGTACCCAGACTATTTACACTATCATGAAGAGAATGTATGTAATTAATAGGTAGTACTGTGCATTCCACTAAATCAGAATTTTCACTTAGCTGATATCCATCCCATTTGTTTTTACCTCTGAAAACTTGTCAACTTCTGAGTTGCCTTGTTCTCCCTTGCCTGACATAAGCATAAGTTTGTTGAGCAATTCTTTCAGCTCCTCTAGCGTGTAACAGCGATTGTTCTCCTCATTCTCTGGCAGAACCAGGTGCAAAACGCTGTCAGGTGTAATCTGTGGAGGAGTCATAGATAAAGGATACATCAATAACCATTCTGTAGAAATAAATCGCTTCAAGCAAGCAAAAAACACAAATATTTCCTGCCTCTGGCTGGAGTAGAGGTGTCATATGAGCAGCAGTCCAATACATGCCAATTCTACTCTCCCACTCTGATACTTCTTTTCATTTAGTCCATTATAATAAGTAATTATCAAACTATAGCCACTGTAATCCAGCCCAAATCACAAATTACTTACTGTTTAAAGAAACTTTAAAAAAAAATAGTTTCCAGGGGTAATTTTAAGTATTGTTTTTTTGAGTCCACAGTAGAGTGTATTTCCGCCCTTACATTGAGCACTTCCTGTACTGTTAACCAAACCTCCTTCTCAATCCAATGGCAACCCTGCTTCCCTGCTCATAGCTGACTTGTTTTATTTCATAGTATTTACTTGTGCCGATTATCTAGTGTTTGCCTATGTCAGTCTTATCAGTTTCAGCTGATAAGACTGCATTAATGCTGTCCAATGTTTTTTTTTTTCAACTCCATGTGATGTCACATGGTCACATGGGGTGTAGGAGGAAGCTCTGAGTGATTATGCAGTCTTGTGGGATTTCAGTGTTGTGCCATAGGAAGTCCTGATAATAGACAGACAAGCACACATAGTGTGCCGTAAATCATGGGAGATATGGGCATGCTCAGTGACGTTATTCTAAAGAACAAAAAGGATTACAACAATACTATGCAAGGAGCTATCTACAAGCAGTGTTCATTAGGGTTTTTTATGCTGATTCACATGGGACAAAGTTGAGGGGGAGTTTACAACCACTTTAAATGGATAATACATCCTGTTACCTAGGGGGAAAATGTATTACCGCTCCAGGTGGTAAATTGAAGGTAACACCCTCCTGAAGGCGGAAGTAGCAGGTGCAGGCTCAGCACATAGTAGTGAAAGGAGAAAATCTGGACAACCGCACTCTAATAAAAAGGCCTTTATTGTGAAAAATATCAAAAGTTCATAACAGCAGTGTACAGGCAGAAAATAACTCTCACACTCAACAGTGCTTAATCAAAGCTATATGACCACAAGTGTTTAATCGCAAATATATACTGGTACAACATAGATCACATGGTCAATTGTGTTGTCTTTAACCAGTTAACAACCGGCCCATAGCCGAAAAACGGCTACAGGGCGGTTGCTTAACTCTGGGAGGCCGTTAATTACCGGCCTCACAGAATTCTGCTCTTGCGCGCCCCCTGGGGCGCGCACTCGAGAACATCCATGATCTGGACCCGGCGGATCATGGATCGCGGTAAACGGGCGCTCATCGCGGCCGCTCATCGCGGCCGTTTACCACGTGATCGCTCCGTCAAATGACGGAGTGATCACATGTAAGAAAACTGGCGTCATTTGATGACGCCGGTTCCTCTCTCCTCCTCTCTCTGTACAGATCGGTACAGTGTGAGAGGAGAGGGGGAGGGATCGGTGGCAGCAGTGCTGTGGGCGGGATCTGTAGTGCCCACAGCCTGCTCTGCAGTCACCACCGATCTATCCATCCATGCTCAGCCATCCCTCCATACCCTGCAATACACAGCAATAGCCTGCAGTGTATTGCTGGGTATTGCAGGGTATGGAGGGATGGCTGAGCATGGATGGATGGATACCCTGCAATGCTCTGCCATACCCTCCAATACTGTGCCATACCCTCCAATACTCTGCCATACCCTGCCATGCTCTGCCATACCCTGCCATGCTCTGCCATACCCTGCCATGCTCTGCCATACCCTGCCATACCCTGCCATACCCTGCCATACCCTGCCATACCCTGCCATACTCTGCCATACCCTGCCATACCCTGCCATACCCTGCCATACCCTGCCATACTCTGCCATACCCTGCCATACCCTGCCATACCCTGCCATACTCTGCCATACTCTGCCATACTCTGCCATACTCTGCCATACCCTGCCATACCCTGCCATACCCTGCGATACTCTGCCATACCCTGCAATACTCTGCCATACCCTGCGATACTCTGCCATACCCTGCGATACTCTGCCATACCCTGCGATACTCTGCCATACCCTGCGATACTCTGCCATACCCTGCAATACTCTGCCATACCTTGCGATACTCTGCCATACCCAACAATACCCTGCGATACCCTACCCTGCGATACTCGCTACGATCAAAGCCAGGATCGTTTTTTTTCTATTCCAGGCTTTCCAGCCTAGAGGTGAGATGTGGGGTCTTATTGACCCCATATCTCACTGTAAAGAGGACCTGTAATGCCATATTCCTATTACAAGGGATGTTTACATTCCATGTAATAGGAATAAAAGTGATCAAAAAAATTTTTGGGGGGAAAAAAAGGGTCAAACTAAAATAAATAAAGTAAAATGAACAATAAAATATATATATATATTTTTTAAAGCGCCCCTGTCCCCGTGTGCTCGCATGCAGAAGCGAACGCATACGCAAGTCCCGCCCACATATGAAAACGGTGTTCAAACCACACATGTGAGGTATCGCTGCGAACGTTAGAGCGAGAACAATAATTTTAGCCCTAGACCTCCTCTGTAACTCAAAACATGTAACCAGTAAAAAAAATTAAAGCCTATGGGGATTTTTAAGTAGCGAGGTTTGGCGCCATTTCACGAGTGTGTGCAATTTTGAAGGGTGACATGTTGGGTATCTATTTACTCGGCGTAACTTCATCTTTCACATTATGCAAAAACATTGGGCTAAATTTACAGTTTTGTTTTTTGTAAAGCACAAAACTTTTTTTCCAAAAAATACACGTTCGAAAAATTGCTGCGCAAGTACCGTGCTAGATAAAAAGTTGCAACGACCGCCATTGTATTCTGTAGGGTCTTTGCTAAAAAAACATATATAATGTTTTGGGGTTCTATGTAATTTTCTAGCAAATAAATGATGATTTTTACATGTAGGAGAGAAATATCAGAATTGGCCTTGGTGCTCCAGTACGCCTGAAGGTGCTCCCTGCATGTTAGGCCTCTGTATGTGGCCACATGTATGTGTGTAAAAGTCTCACACATGTGGTATCGGCATACTCAGGAGTAATAGTAGAATGTGTTTTGGGGTGTAATTTGTGGTATGCATATGCTGTGTGTGAGGAATAACCTGCTAATATGACAATTTTGTGAAAAAAAAAAAAAAAATCTTGATATTGCAAAGAATTGTGGGAAAAAATTACAACTTCAAAAAACTCACCATGCCTCTTTCTAAATACCTTGGAATGTATTCTTTCCAAAAAGGGGTCATTTGGGGGGTATTTGTACTTTCCTGGCATGTTAGGGTCTCAAGAAATGAGATAGGCCATCAGTACTTCAGGTGTGATCAATTTTCAGATATTGGCACCATAGCTTGTGGACTCTATAACTTTCACAAAGACCAAATAATATACCCCAATTTGTACTTATTTTTACCAAAGATATGTAGCAGTATAAATTTTGGCCAAAATTTATCAAGAAAAATTACAAATTTGCTAAATTTTATAACAAAAACGAAGAAAAATTCATTTTTTTACTGAATTTTCAGTCGTTTTTCTTTTATAGCGCAAAAAATAAAAAAACCCAGAGGTGATTAAATACCACCAAAAGAAAGCTCTATTTGTGTGAAAAAAAGGACAAAAATTTCATATGGGTACAGTGTTGTATGACTGAGTAATTGTCATTCAAAATGTGAGAGCACCGAAAGCTGAAAATTGGTCTGGTTATTAAGGGTGTTTAAGTGCCCAGTGGTCAAGTGGTTAATTGCAAACAGATTTGGTCGAAAATAAAGCACACATAGCCAGGGAAAACACAGAGGTGGACCACAAAAACATGGTCATGGGAGTGTTTGTAACTTAAGTAAATATTATTGTGAAGTAAGTTGACCTGAAATAGTCAAACTAACATAATGTCAAAAAATGAAGCAATAAATCAACTTCTAAACACACCCTCATGTATATACCACGGAAAATGCGTTACACGAGACAGCAAAAAACATTGTTATCAAAAAGTATATATGTAAAAAAAAAAAAAAAAGAGTGTAGCGAAAGCAACCTTTAATGGTGAAAACAGAAACAATTATAACTATAAATATATATATATATATATATATATATATATATATATATATATATACACACACACACACACACACACACACACACACACACACACACACACACACAGTGGGGGTTATTCAAAGGAAAATCCACTTTGCACTGCAAGTACACTTGAAAGTGTACTTGGAAGTAAAGTCACTGTAGATCTCCGAGGGGGACATGCAAGGAAAATAAAAAACAGCATTTTCGCTCGCACATGATTGGATGATAAAAATCAGCAGAGCTTCCACTTGTTGCAGATCTACCCCTTAGATTTAGAGTGACTGCACTTCCAAGTGCACTTTCAGTGCAAAGTGGATTTGCCTTTTGTAAATAACCCCCAGCATCTCACAAAAGTGAGTACACCCCTCACATTTTTGTAAATATTTTATTATATCTTTTCATGTGACAACACTGAAGAAATGACACTTTGCTACAATGTAAAGTAGTGAGTGTACAGCTTGTATAACAGTGTAAATTTAATGTCCCCTCAAAACTCAACACACAGCCATTAATGTCTAAACTGCTGGCAACAAAAGTGAGTGCACCACTAAGTGAAAATGTCCAAATTGGGCCCAAAGTGTCAATATTTTGTGTGGCCACCATTATTTTCCAGCACTGCCTTAACCCCCTTGGACATGGAGTTCACCAGACCTTCACAGGTTGCCACTGGAGTCCTCTTGCACTCCTCTATGATGACATCATGGAGCTGGTGGAAGTTAGAGACCTTGCGCTCCTCCACCTTCCATTTGAGGAGGCCCCACAGATGCTCAAATAGGTAGTAGCTATACGTCGGCCGCTTCAAGAGCACTAGAGGGCTCGCCCGCATGCCCGCGGCACAACAACGGAGCCGATGCGCATGCCCGGTGGCCGCAATGTCCGCCGAGCACCCGCAATCATTCCTGAGAGGGGAGAGGAGACATATCTGTTGTTCATACTAAGTAACCAATAAGTATGAACAATGATCGGTCTCCTCCCCCAGGCAGTCCCATCCCCCAGTTAGAATTACTCCCTAGGACACACACTTAACCCCTTGATCACCCCTAGTGTTAACCCCTTCCCTGCCAGTGACATTTATACAGTAATCAGTGGCTATTTATAGCACTGATCGCTGTATAAATGTCAGTGGTCTCAAAAAAGTGTCAAAAGTGTTTGATCTATCTGCCGCAATGTCGCAGATCACCGCCATTACTAGTAAAAAAACTATTTATAATATAAATGCCATAAATATATCCCCTATTTTGTAGACGCTATAACGTTTGCGCAAACCAATCACTATACGTTTATTGTGATTTTTTCTACAAAAATTTGTAGAAGAATACATAGCGGCCTAAACCTAGGAAGACATTTGTTTATTTTATATTTTTGGGGGGATATTTATTATAGCAAATAGTAAAAAATATTGCTTTTTTTTTTCAAAATTGTAGCTTATTTTTGTTTATAGCGCAACAAAATAAAAACCGCAGAGGTTAGCTCTGATCCAAAATAAGGCTCTATTTGTGGGAAAAAAGGACATAGATTTTGTTTGGGGACATCTTCGCACAACCGCGCAATTGTCAGTTATAGCGACGCAGTGCCGTATTGCAAAAAATGGCCTGGTCATTAAGGGGGTAAATCCTTCTGGGGCTGAAGTGGTAATACGTAGCTCCACTTTTGCAGCCAAATTAAAAAATATAGTACATATACAAATTACTGGTTACTCTTTCAGTGCTTTTTAATTGCATAAAAATCCTCACATGCTCTCTCTGCTTTATAATGTTTTGAGGGGGCTGTGGAGTAAACATAAATAACCTTGTCTGTACTGTGTTTAGTTTTTCAGATGTCAACAAGATCTGAAAAGATTTGTCGGTCCTAGCAAAAGGTAAAAACTGTATAAACCACCCTCCTTTATTTTATGTTAATGAGTTATAGCATAGTCTGTGTGGGGACAAAGACACTGTAGGAATGTCTCGGAATTCTTAGATTCAGTCATGACACTTCTTCATAGAAACATCTAAAAAGTTAGAAAATCTTTTTTTTAGTTAGGTTTTGTGAATGGGAACATGTAGAGTTTCCTCTTTTGACTGCAAAAGTGGAAATGCCCTTTAGCAGAAGATCCCTGTCATGTCACTAGGCAGAACGGGGAAATGCCTTGTTTACATAGGCATCTCCCTGTTCTGCGGGTCCGTGACACAATCGCCGGGACCCGCGGGCGCTGTCACGCTGCACGTGGCAGGCGGCGCGCTAGCCCCGCCAATTAAAGGGGACGTTCAGGTACGCCCATTTACCCACCGCTGCCATTGTGTCAACGTATATCGGCATGTAGCGGTCGGCAAGTGGTTAAAACACTATTGTTCTATGCCCAGATAAACCTTCTTCAGCAGCATCTACACTTATCCTACCGATTGACACAACGTTTTTTTGTGCTTGCTCTAAAAAAGCTTTCTTGGCATCCATTAAAGCAGACATAAACCTATCGATATAAACGTTTCCCAAAAAAGCTACATTCAGCTACCTACAGGGCAGGTTTAATCTTGAAAAACATTAGAGTGTATTATTTAAAAGACAATAGACACAGATGTTGTACGGTGGCTGGACGGTATGTAGGCAGCTTGATAAGGATGCAACATAAGCAGAAGAAAAAAGGCAGGTTTTATCTTGCAACAGAAATTAGGATGCATTATCTGAGAGACAATTGCCTGAAATATAATTTAGTGTCTGGACAGTATGTAAGCAGCTTGGTAAGGCCACAATATAAGGAGCAACAAAGCAGGTTTTTATTTTAAAATAAACAGAGTGTACATAGCCACAAATATTTAACAGTGGCTTAGTAAGACTGAAATGTAAGAGGGAGAAATGAGACAGGATTTATCTTATCTTGAAATAAATATCTGAGTGTATTATACGATAGACAATAGCCACAAATGTACAGTAGCTGGACAGTATGTATGCATCTGTCAGAGAAATACCACACTTCATCGACGGGTCCCTAGGTTACGCAAGCGCGGCAGAGCTGTTCAGCAGCGCACACAGGTACGCGGGGCAGCGGGTGCACATGCGGGGGTTCACGGCGCTCAGGTATGTGTTCTAGCCCATCCAGCGCCGGCTCACGTCTGTGCGCAGCTCTGTCAGAAAGCGGGTGCGCATGCGCACTCATTCGGATACCCCACCTGACCACTTACCTGGCCTATAAAAGGCCTTCTCCTTCACTTCACTAATTGCTGGTTTGTTGTCTCTATCTCCTGAGTTCCTGGCTCCAGTCTCCTGTATCCTGTATCCTATGCCTGCCTGATTACCTGTGCTTGACCCGGACCAACTCTGACCACTGCTGCTGCTACCTGTGTTTGACCCCTGAATAGAATATATAGGCTGCGCTAGCGGGTATACATCACCACTGTGAAAATATATAGAAAAATGTATAAAAAAACATACGTGATGGTGAATGAAAAATGTATAAATTGTGCAGCAATGGCTACAATGTTATAATAGTGTGAAGAGTAACATTCATTACATTAATCAATGTTGCACAATTGATAGTGAACAAACAAATATACAGGCTAGAATTGTTTAAATTGTTGAAATAATAAATTGCAGGTTGTCACTGAACGATAATCCCCTCTGAAACCCCACTCACCGAAAGAAAATGACCCACGGCTTTGCAGTCCTAGGTTCTTTAAAACGTTTTGGTGGGGAGAATAGGGTGGATGGTGTCAGAAATCCCAGTGATACTCCAGATAGACTAACGAAGTCTCCAAATTTAAAATGCCGTAAAGGAAAGAACAGAAACAACAACATGTCTGGTATCGCCGTAATACACCTGAATAGCACTGTACAATAGTGACTCACTACTGAGAAGACAGGGATCAGCGAGTTTCGGGTGCGCGAATGGCGTGCGCTCCAACAGAACGGGAAGCAGCGTCACTGGCTCTCAGACCGGAATTTACGTCGACGCTTTTCGCCCCTCCTCCAGGGCGTCATCAAGGATTTCCTTGATGGGCGAAACGCGTCAACGTAACTTCCGGTCTGAGAGCCAGTGACGCTGCTTCCTGTTCTGTTGGAGCGCGCGCCATTCGCGCACCCAGAACTCGCTGATCCCTGTCTTCTCAGTAGTGAGTCACTATTGTACAGTGCTATTCAGGTGTATTACGGCGATACCACACATGTTGTTTTTTCTGTTTTTTCCTTTACGGCATTTTAAACCTATTTGGAGACTTCGTTGGTCTATCTGGAGTATTACTGGGATTTCTGACACCATCCACCCTATCCCCCCACCAAAACGTTTTAAAGACCCTAGGACTGCAAAGCCGTGGGTCATTTTCTTTCGGTGAGTGGGGTTTCAGAGGGGATTATCGTTCAGTGACAACCTGCAATTTATTATTTCAACAATTTAAACAATTCTAGTCTGTATATTTGTTTGTTTGTTCACTATTAATTATGCAACATTGATTAATGTAATGAATGTTACTCTTCACACTATTATAACATTGTAGCCATTGCTGCACAATTTATACATTTTTCATTCACCATCACGTATGTTTTTTTATACATTTTTCTATATATTTTCACAGTGGTGATATATACCCGCTAGCGCAGCCTATATATTCTATTCATTCTTTAAGGCTTATTTAACCTTTGCAGGCAGCAGCAGCGGTTGTGTGCTTTATGCGATTTTCTATTATCGCATTGTGTTTTTATGTGATTTTCTAGTAGTTTATTTCTTCTGGCGCAAGTTATTAAGTTTTGTTTGTGTTTGACCCCTGGCCTGCCTCTTGGATATCCTTCTGCCTGATTACCTGTGCTTGACCCTCGGCCTGCCTACTGGACATTCTCTTGTTACCTACCTGTGTTTGACCCCTGGCCTGCCTCGTGGATATCCTTCTGCCTGATTACCTGTGCTTGACCCTCTGCTTGCCTACTGGACATTCTCTTGTTACTTACCATTGTTTGACCCCTGGCCTGCCTCTTGGATATCCTTCTGCCTGATTACCTGTGCTTGACCCTCGGCTTGCCTACTGGACATTCTCTGGTTACCTACCTGTGTTTGACCCCTGGCCTGCCTCTTGGATATCCTTCTGCCTGATTACCTGTGCTTGACCCTTGGCTTGCCTACTGGACATTCTCTGGTTACCTACCTGTATTTGACCCCTGGCCTGCCTCTTGGATATCCTTCTGCCTGATTACCTGTGCTTGATCCTCGGCCTGCCTGCTGGACATTCTCTTGTTACTTACCTGTGTTTGATCCTCGGCCTGCCTCCTGGATATCCTCCTACCTGACTACCTGTGCTTGACCCCCGGCCTGCCTCCTGGACACTCTCTTCTTGCTTACCTGTGTGTGAACCCTGGCTCGCCTCTTGGATCCCCTGCTGCCTGTTTACCTGTGGTTGACCCTCAGCCTGGCTTCCTGGACTTCCTACCACGTATGCACCCCAGGATTATCCTCCAGAGTGTGTTCTGGTTCCTCTACAGCCTCTGCCTCGTGTTGGTCCTGCCAGGTGTGTACTTCCAGTGCAGCTTCATCCACACACGGTCAACATCCCATCTGCACACCACCTGCAACCCACCTGCTGGCAACCCGTGCATCTTTGTGCCCGGTGCCCTCTGTACCCACTCCAGAGGCATCGTGCACCTAGTCGCAAGGGGAGCAGCTCTCAGCATTTCGGCCCGGGTGAGTACCTGTGACAGCATCTGGATAAGGTCACAGTACAAGCAGGCAAGATGAGGCAGGTTTGATCTTGCAATAAAAATGAGAGTGTAATTTTTGGGAGAGAATATCAACCTATATTTTTGAGTGCGACTTCAAGGTGCAATGCAAGATATACCTTGCAGCAAAGTTTGATATGGAGTACCAGAATAGGCTGCAAACTTTGAGACAGATGCAAGGCTGGATTGAAGCAAATTTGAGAAACTTGGCTCCAGCAACTGCAGAAATAACACCGGTCTTCAGTTGGCCATTCTCAGCATGGCCCTATGACCCTTTTCTCAGCTTCATATAGCTAAGCCTCTAAAACCTCTTGTGAGACTTCCCTCTCTGTCACTAGAGAGCCCAGATATTGCAGCAGGCGAATGTTGTGGGGAAGAATGCAGAAAATGGAAAAAGAGTGTGGGGCTATTGCTACCAACTGAGCTCCACGATACAGAGTCATCTGTTTTCTTATACAGAGAAAACGCATAACTCTTTTTGCCTGATACATTGCAGGCAGAGACTGCAGACCACAACAATGCTGTCGGCAGCAGATACATTAAAAATGCCCACACAGCAGAGCTCTGTGAAACAGCCCTGGGGGAACATTAGTGCCCTGTGCCAGTTGGGCACTGCCGCCAAATAGAATAGGATAGCTGCTTCTGTTTCTCTGCAAACTGCCCCTCTCCCCACACAAAACCCTCCCTCACTTTTATTCTGTCTCTGTGGATAGGGATGACACCCAGACAGACCAAATTATGTAAACATTTTAAACCTCTGGCCATATGTTAGTTTATAAAAAGGAAGGGATTGATTGACTAAACCAATCCAGATCTGAAGATTTGGAGGTTCTAGAGAGGTTTTGAATTTTTTCAATGTAATACGAGTGCCTTTTTAGCATAAAAAGGAGATAGAGTAGTGTATTTTGGGCCACTCCCATCTCTTCCCCTAAGAAATCTCTCAATAAAAAGCCCATCCATAATTACCTTTCTGGTGGTCCATGTCTGGAAACACTGCTGCTTCAATGCTCCCCACTTCCTAAAGCTTTTTCATATTTCTAGGTGTGTGCAAACCTACTCCTCCTGCTGCATGCAGTGGTTACACCTGCACGATTGTATGTCACTATAGGAAGTACAAACCAGTGGGAGGTAACTGGTATATGACCCACCAGGGTTCAAATAACTACAGTAGGTAGAGAACAGTGAAGTGGCAATATTTTAAAACAAAGGCCACCAGAAATGTAAGTATAAACAGGCTTCTTTTACAGAGCAGACGTGGTTCTGTGGTGACAGGGTCACTTTAAGGCAATTTTGTGATCATTTTACTACAATACTAAAATATGGTTTCAGTCTCCAAAAGTTTTTCTTGCTAAACAAACCAAATTTATCAATGGCTCTGAACAACCTCAAAATCACAGCAACTACCTTTTTTCTGTCCTTGGGTGCTCTGATGATGTAGATTCCCTTTTTGTTGATGGTTGTTGCCAGGGACAAAGATGACAGTTCCACTGAGCCATGGCTCTCTTTTACAGTCTTCAGCCATTCAATATGACGGGCAGAGTCTCTCTAAAATTAAAGACAATTAAAAAAAGACAGAATATGTAAGAAAATGGAATAAAAATTAATATAGAAAACCAGCATACTTACATTTAGTTATTAAAGAGGAAGTAAACCCTCGTTTACAACTTTAGCTTACAGGTAAGCCTATATTAAGGCTTACCTGTAGCTAACAAGGATATCTCCTAAACCTGCACGGTTTAGGAGATATATCTGTATTTGCATGTGCCGACGTCATGCGGCACATGCGCACTTGCGACAACTGAAGCAACGGCGCTATATGCCGATGCTTCAGTTGTACTATGCCGCTCTCGTGCGCATGCGCGTGACGGCATCGCGGCTCTGGCAAATCACAGCGCCGGAGCCGCGATACCCGGAAGTCACTCCGGGAGAACATGTCGGCGGTCGGAGGGGGAGAAGAGGACCGATGCTGGCGCTTGGATCTCAGGTAAGTGATACATAATTAGCTAGTATGCTATGCATACTAGCTAATTATGCCTTTGTCTTGCAGGTTTTTTTTTTTTTTTCCGTTTTTTTAAGAGGGTTTACTTCCTCTTTAAAGAGACACTGTAATAGACACTGTCTTTTTAACTATTTATCTTATTTCTAACCAATCCAGAGCTCACACCATCACTCCTTTCTGGCACAGATATTATAGACCTTTAGGGCCAGTTCACACCAGACGCAGTTCCGTGCCCTTTTTTTCTGCACTAAAAATGCATGCACAGTGTTTTCCATGTATTCCAATAACTCTAGTTCACACCATGCAGTCAGTTTCCGGTCAGTTTCTGGTGCAGAAACTGACCGGAACTGACTGTATTGGTACAGAAAAAACAGAACTGCACGGAACTGCATCTGGTGTGAACTGGCCCTTAACCGCTTCCCGACCGCCTCAAGCAGATATACTGCGGCAGAATGGCACGGGCAGGCAAAAGCACGTACCTGTACGTCCCCTTTAAATGCCTGCCCGTGGGTCGCACTCGCGACCCGGTCGGGAGCTCCGTGACCCCGGCCGCGGGACCAGCGGACCCGATCGCCGCTGGTGTCCCGCGATCGGGTCATGGAGCTGAAGAACGGGGAGGGTTCTGTGTAAACAAACCTCTCCCCGCGCTTCCTACTCTGCCTGTCATTGATTGGCTATTCCCGGTCATCGGGAAAGCCGATCAATGACGTCAGACGTCAGCCCCGCCCCCTAATGTAAAAAAATACACACACGTCACAGTCCATAACCCCTCCCCTCCCCCTAGTGGTTAACTCTTTCACTACAACTGTCATTTATACAGGAATCAATGCATTTAAATAGCATTGATTGCTGTATAAATGACAATGGTCCCAAAAATGTGTAAAAAATGTCCGATGTGTCCGCCATAATGTCGCAGTCACAATAAAAATCGCTGATCGCCGCCATTACTAGTAAAAAAAAAATATTAATAAAAATGCTATAAAAAACTATCCCCTATTTTGTAAACGCTATAACTTTTGCGTAAACCAATCAATAATCGCTAATTGTGATTTTTTTCACCAAAAATATGTAGAAGAATACATATCGGCCTAAAGTCAGCAGCTAAAAAAAAAAAAAAAAAAAGTAGCTGCTGACTTTTAATAAGTACACTTACCTTTCCAGGGTGCCCGCAAAGTGTCGGCCGCCATCCTCACTAAGGGAAACAGGCAGTGGAGTCTTGCGGCTTCACTGCCCGTTTCCTACTGCGCATTCGCGAGTCGCTTTGCGAATGGGAAGCACTGTGTTAGGGAACACACAGTTCCCAGAACACAGCACGCCCCGTTACCCAGAAGACAACGCGAAGGAGGACAGAAGACCGAAGAAGAACGAAGATCACCGCGGAGTAGGAAGGAGGCAGATTGCCTAGCAACAGGGATTTCTGATAAGGTAAAAAAATATTTTTTTTTCTCAAATGTTTTATTTTTTAAAGAATATTAATGCTCTTTTTTTTTTTAGGGTGGCCCTCCACTTTAATTTTTAATGTTTATAGCTTTTGTATTTATTATATATTTTGTATCTTTATTGGATTTGCACCACTAAACATACAATGAAAAGTAATACATGTCTCTTTATTGTATAAATGTATACATTTTAGGGATATCTGCAGTGTTTGGTGGTCATATATTTTATTTGATATATTATCCAGCATGGCAAATTTTAAGCAGCACATCCTACTTGACACAAAGTCCAGCTTCCTTGGCATTGCCTAAGTGACTTCAAAAATTAGATTTTTTAATACAGCTTACCTGTAAAATCCTTTTCTTTGAGTATATCACGGGACACAGAGCATTATTCATGACTATCTTGGTTATACTCTACCTTTAGGTGATTGGACACTGGCAACCAATAGCAATATTCCTCCCACATAACCCCTCCCATACGGGAATTACCTCAGTTTTGTAGAAAGCAATGAAAGTCCCAGAAAAGAGGGGAGGGATCTCTGTGTCCTGTGATGTACTCAAAGAAAAGGATTTTATCCTTTTATCCCCACTGCTGCTCCTGCATTGCAAAAACCACAAAGAACTCTGATCTTCAGTCTATTTATGCAGCCCGGTAACCTCTGCCCATCCAACCCTCACCTGCTACCAGCCTTGACTTGTACCCTAGTCATAAGTTGCTTAACCGCCAACTGGTAACATGTCCGAGTCTACACATTGGGGGAACAGTACCCTTGTACCAGGTGCCCAAAGCTTACGCTCTACTAATGGCTCATGTGCTGCTTTCAGTGCACCTGCTGATGCGGCCAACGTCTGCAGCCTGGAATCCTGTTACCCTCTCATCTTAGAGTATATCCCAACTTCAGAGTTAACAAAGGTCCCTGAGGAGGCTTTAGCAGGCAGATAAACACAAACAGCCTGAACCAAATCCAAGGAGTGAAGCACAACCTCCTTATGATGTGAAGGGTGCAGACAGAAGTCCTTATTCCGGTGAAAATTGGACACCACATTCGGAGGGAAGAAGGGACACGGAAGGAGAACCACCTTACCCCTGCGTAAAAAACAAATAGGGAGACATATAGGACTAGGCCACCAATTCTGTCACATGGCATGTGGAGATCATGGAAATCAAAAATGTGTCCTTCAGGGAGAGTGTCAGCAAGGGAAGATCCCTAATATTTTCAAAGGAAGAGGCTTCCGGAGAACCAAATAAAAACAAGGTACAAGTCCCATAGTTGCCACAGAGAGGCCACAGGCCGAACCCGTCAAATAAAAGGTACCAAGGAGTGCGTGGTCAAAGGTACTCAAATAATACTCAAGGAAACTGTCTGATCAACTCCCTGTTGAAGAAAGGCCAAATCTGAGGCACCGAAACGTATTTAGGAGAAAGTCTGCAGCCTCGCACTATGAAATGAAAGCATTTAAAGTAAATCTTCCGAGAGGTGGAGCTACGTGCCTGCAACATAGTGGGAATGACTGAAGCCGACAACCTCCTGTCTCAGAACTTGGCTAATAACAGCCAGGCCAACAGCCAGTGATGTAAGCGGGACACAAGTCTTTGGGACACAAGATCTTCTCAAAGAGGAAGTTGCGAGGTGGCGTCTGAGGACAGACGCCCCACATCTTCAAACCAGGGCTGACGAGATCATTTTGAGCCACCAGAATAACCGGGATCCTTTTGCCTGTATCCTGCATAGTAGACAAGGAATAAGCTTAAGATATGGAAAGACACAAATTGGATAATGGCTCCAGGGCGTCACCACAGCATCCATCGCATCTGCCAGGAGATCCCTCACTCTCGCCACAATTGCGGTACCTTCCTGTTGAGACATAATGCCAGAAATTGCATATCCAGGGGTGCTCTTACATGAACAGAGCTGGCAAAAAACATCTTTGTGCAGAGACCACTCTCAGGGATCCCGAGTTTGCCAGCTGAAGTAGTCCACCTGCCAACTGTCCACGATTGGAAGTAGACAGTGGAGCGAGCCGGCTTGTGGAGTGCTGCCCACTGAAGAATGTGAGAGATCTCAAGAGCTTGTTCTGCCTTGATGAGTGACGTAGGCCACTGCCATGGCCTCAACCAACTGGATCCTGACCGTAGAGTCCATGGAGAAGTTCCATTCTGTGAACCAGACAAGGTCTGATTCCCTGTAGCTCCAGAGGTTTAAATGGCTGCCGAGACTCCTCCAGCATCCAATATTGCTGGGCCAACCATGGAACCTAAATCCCCCCCCCCCCCACCACCTCAGCCTAACAGGCTAGCATCTGCTGTTATCACCATCCAATAGAGAGAGAGAAGGGACTTCCCAGCCAGAAGAGATGGAGATTGAAGCCACCAGTGGAGGAAGGCCCTGACTGATCTTCCCATGCAGATCTGTTTGTCCAGGGACAAAGACATGTCCCACCAGGATAAGATTTCCTTCTGCTAAGGATAACGAACAGCTGAGCACGCTGAGTATCGTGTCTCCCTGATACATGCAGACTGCCTGCTGTCTGCTTATACCTATGCATGTGATCTAAATGTCAGCTCAGGATCCACAGAACACCTGCAGATACCTGAAACCGCTGTACCTGAACCTCAGAGGGTACCTGTCTAGCGATACCTCCTTCGGGTTCATTATTATTCCTTAAAAGAAGAGATTGGTGTCAAAGTCTGGTTGAGTTTGACAACTCCACTATCCATCTTTTCCCAGACCTATCCCAGAACACCCTTTACATGCATCTGCCCTCTACTTGATTTGACCTGCCAGGCGGGCATTACCTACACTTGGGGACATCCCTTTAGCATCCAAGTGACACGTGAAACAGAGATGTACGTCCTCTCAGACCCTGGGCAACTCCCTGCTTTTTTCCCCACTTCCTTGAACAAGCCCCCATTCCTATTTCAAATTGTCCGGATCCCCCAAACGATCCCCACCAGGCAGGAAGGACAGCTACCTTTTACCAACATTGTGGGCACACTCAATCTGGGTCGGCTGAAAATGGGTTATGCCACCTGAAATCATCTGAAACATAAATATCTTGAAGACTTTTTACCGTGGCCCCGTTTCCATAATTCTTCGCTCATTTTTTTGGAACTTTAAAATATACTACAAATATACAACAATTTGCACAAACATTTTGGTTACCATCGATTATCATTTGTTATATGATATAAGTCACTATATTATTTATTATATAAGCCTTTAAGGACATCTCATCTTATTTAAGACTACTGAAATGGCAGGTTCAATCACCAGGACAGACGCCTTTTTTGTGTGAGCGTCTTTTCTGCATCGATCTAATCGTCAAACTGACCATTTTATTTGTTCATGGATTTAGAAAGTCTTTGTATCCCAAGCGGCATGACGAGGTGAGGTAGATTCAAGTGTGTCAATGCCAAGGCTTTTAAGCACAGCAGAAGTGGGCACATCAACACTGGCAAGCATATCACATGAAGCCTTAACATCAGCTGCATAGGGGGCTGGCTGGGGGTGAAAAATCTTCTGTGGCCTTCATTGCCTTCCGGTCCTCTTCATTATCACAACCCCTGATAGATATAAATGTATGAACAAATACCATTCAGAATTGTGGGGCTACAGTAATGGTCAGTGATACAGGATGACCCCGTCTTATAAATGCACCTGCAGCCAAATTACAGCTGAGAATCCCAGCAGGGAATTCTGTGATTAGCTGTGAGAAGCAGCCCCATTGAAAGCAATGGGAGAATGCTTGCTTCTGCAGCCAATTGCGCCCACTTGCACGTAATCACTCATGCAGCGATCACATGAGAGTGATCAGTCCTGGTGATAGACAGTCTGCAGCTAATTGTGGGAACCTCTGCTGGGGTTCTCATATGTAATTAGGCTGCGGGTGCATTTGCAAGTGTGAATGCACTCTTAGGGGACAGCAAAGTGTTGATTGAAGCATTGACTGAAGAATCTGAATAATAATAATAAACTCATTAAGCTAAGAGTAATTTCTTTACAAGGGAGAAAAGCCCATCACTGAGAACTCATGGAGTGGGGTAGGGTTATGGGGGGATGCCCAGGAGGCGTTTCCTCAAAAGCTTGCCAGTGTCCAGTCATCTGAAGGTATCAGCCTATAACCCGGGGTCTATGAATATTTAGCCTGTGCCCTCTATTGTGCAATTAGCAATGTGTAGTTTCGGTGTCCACCAGTGGGTGTCTCCCAGCAGCTAGCAGGTCCAAGGAATTAGCCCGAATCCGACACTGGCTGTGGGAGGGTATTTAGCGCTTCTTAAGACATCTGTATTAACCCCAAAAGCAAACATTTATTCTATTGCATCTTAACCACTTCCCGACCGCCCCATGTAGATATACGTCGGCAGAATGGCACGTACAGGCAGAAGCACGTACCTGTACGTGCCATTCTTCAGGCGGTTGGGGGGTCCGATCGGACCCCCCTCCGCCGGCGGGGACGGTCGGGATGGCTTCAGAAGCGATGCGGGACGAGGTAACGGCCAGTCGTTTCTGGCCACCCCCTCCCGATCGCTCTGGCCAATGAGATGCTTCCCCTTCCTTCCCCTTCCTGTGTAATTGTAAACACAGGCAAGGGGAAGTGATGTCACGCTCCTCGTGTCGGTCTTTCTGACCGGGACGCCGAGCGGAGAAGACATCAGGTTAGTGCACCAACACTACACTGACACCAGGCACACATAGGCACATATTTCACCCCCCTGTCACCCCCTGATCACCCCCCAGATCACCCCCTGCCCCCCCTGTCACAGTGTCACTGATTGCAGTGATCATTTATTTACTGATCACTGCATTTAGTGTCAGTGTGACTGCAATAACTGTCAGGGCAGTTAGTTTTAGGCCCCTTTAGGTCCAAGGTAGCCCCCTACCCCCCCCCAATAAAGGTTTAACCCCTTGATTGCCCCCTAGGTAACCCTTTCACCCCCTTTTGCCAGTGTCACTAAGCGATCGTTTTTTTGATCGCTCTATTAGTGTCACTGGTGCCGCTAGGTAGCCAGTTTTTTTTTTAGGTAACCGCCAGGTTTATATAGGATTATAAATAGGTTTATAGGTCAGGTACCCCCATATTACAACCTAAATAAAGGTTTTAACCCCTTGATTGCCCCTAGAGTTAACTCTTTCACCAGTGATCACAGTATAAGTGTCACTGGTGACGCTGGTTAGCCAGTTAGTTATTTAGTTATTTAGGTTCCCCGTCAGGTTTTTATATAGTGTCAGGTACCCCCATATATTACCTAATAAAGGTTTTAACCCCCTGATTGCCCCTAGTTAACCCTTTCACCAGTGATCACCGTATAACTGTTACGGGTGACGCTGGTTAGTTAGCTTGTTTTTTTATACTGTCAGGGCACCCGCCATTTATTACCCAACTATCGGTTTAACCCCCTGATCGCCCGGCGGGTGATATCAATTAGGTTTTAGGGTCAAATAAGGTCTGCGTCGCCCCAGGTTAGTGCCAGTACCGCAAACACCCACGCGCAAAGCATACACCTCCCTTAGTGGTATAGTATCTGAACAGATCAATATCTGATCTGATCAGATCTATACTAGCGTCCCAGCAGTTTAGGGTTCCAAAAAACGCATTGTTAGCGGGATCAGCCCAGATACCTGCTAGCACCTGCGTTTTCCCCCTCCGCCCAGCCCAGCCCAGCCCACCCAAGTGCAGTATCGATCGATCACTGTCACTTCCAAAACACTAAGCACACATAACTGCAGCGTTCGCAGAGTCAGGCCTGATCCCTGCGATCGCTAACAGTTTTTTTGGTAGCGTTTTGATTCATTCGCCAGCAGCCTAGGAGCTTTTTTTCCTGTGAATCTCACTAGTGTACTACTAAATTTAGAGCCCAAAATGGCAAATCGCAAGTACACTAGTGAACAGGCCTACTTGTTTCTGAGTATGTCAGATAGTGAAGAGGAGGTCACTCATCTGTCACAATCAGGCTCAGAATACGATCCAGTAGACGACAGCGGCTCCATGACAGATAGCTCTGGCGACGAAGGTGTGGTCCCTGCTAAGGTCAGGCGTACCCGATCCCGATCTTCTGATGTTGTTGAGGTGCAGGAACCGCAGGTCTCTCGTATGGAGCAGAGAAGTACTAGTGCCGCTATTCCTTCTGGTGAACTGGCAAGCACCAGCGGCCTAGTACACCCTGGACGTAGTCAAACCAGCACTGCAGTAACACTTGGTGACGTGGCGAGTCCCATAAGTGCAGTTCAAGCTGGCGAGGTGGCAAGCACAAGTAGTGTCCCGCTGCCACCAAGAAGAAGACAAAGGCAGGTCCGTCGATCACATAGTGTCCTTCCTGCAGAATTCGCCAATCCTGATTGGGTGCCCACCACTTCTGCAGAACCCGTACTTCCCCCATTCACTGGCCAACCCGGTATTCAGGTGGAAACAGCTGATTTTAAGCCATCCGATTTTTATTCGCTGTTTTTCACGGAAGATCTCTATAGATCTATTGTGGACCAAAGTAATATATACGCTGGTCAACACATCGCCGCTAATCCCCAAGTGCCTTCCCTTGCCAGAGATTGGAAACCAATTACGGTTTCCGAATTTAAGACCTTTCTGGGCCTTTCCCTCAACATGGGCATACACAAATTCCCGACTCTGAGGTCTTATTGGTCCACCTCACCGCACCACCATATGCCCGTGTTCTCTGCCTCCATGTCCAGGGCACGATACGAGATGATTTTGCGGTTCATGCACTTCAGTGACAATGAACTTTGTCGTCCTCGTGGAGACCCTGAATTTGATCGGCTCTACAAAATTCGGCCCCTCATAAACCACTTCAACCAATGTTTTGCAGCCTTGTTTACACCCAATCAAGTTGTCTGCGTTGACGAGTCCCTGATTAAGTTTTCTGGCCGCTTGTCTTTCAAACAGTTCCTTCCCAGCAAGCGTGCCAGATACGGGGTCAAGCTCTACAAGCTCTGTGACAGGGCAACAGGCTATACGTGGAGCTTTTCGGTTTATGAGGGAAAAGATAGTCACGTAGAGCCGGAGAACTGTCCAGATTACATAGGGAGCGCTGGCAAGATAGTGTGGAACTTGGTGTCACCCTTATTCGGAAAGGGGTACAACTTGTACGTGGACAATTATTACACGAGCGTGCCACTGTTTAGTCACTTGTTTGATCATCAGATTGGAGCATGTGGCACCGTGCGACCTAATCGCCGGGGCTTTCCCCAGCGGCTTGTAGATTCCCGTCTTAGGCTGGGGGAGAGAGCCTGCTTCAAGTGTAATAATTTGCTCGCTGTGAAGTGGAGGGATAATAGGAATGTTTTCGTTCTTACCTCCCTTCATGCAGACACGACAGTCCAAATTCGTACGGCGGCTGGTGTTGTGACGAAACCCCTCTGTGTCCACGAATACAACCTTAATATGGGGGGGGTGGACCTCAACGACCAGTTATTGGCGCCGTACCTAGTTGTCCGTAAGGCTAGACGCTGGTACAAAAAAGTGTCTATTTATTTATTCCAATTGGCTTTGCTGAATGCTCATGTGCTATACGGAGCTTCAGGCGGGACGTTACCCTTCCTTGAATTCCAGGGAGCGGTTGTCATGGAACTCCTGTATCCAGGCGATTCCACACCTCACCATCCCCTACCAAATGCAGTAAGCCGGCTGCATGAGAGGCATTATCCTCATGTCCTCCAGAGTACCCCTACCCAACGAGCCCCCCAAAGAAGATGTCGTGTCTGTACCAAGCGCGGATTTAGGCGTGACACCCGTTATTATTGTCCACGCTGTCCTGACAATCCTGGTCTCTGCGTTGGTGAATGCTTTGAACGCTACCACGAACTAGTGAGGTTTTAGCGTAGGGTACAGCATTTCACAGGCTAGGATACACTTTCACAGGGTCTCAAGAATGCCATCGCATTTTGAGACCCGACCGTTGCAGTTAAAATTATAGTTACAGGGTCTCAAGAATGCCATCGCATTTTGAGACCCGACCGTTACAGTTAAAATTATAGTTATAGTTTAAAAAAAAAGTGTAAAAAATAAAAATAAAAAAAAAAAGTACAAAAAAAAAAAAAAACCCCAAAAAAAATATAAAATAAAAAACCAAAAATAGTTGTCGTTTTATTGTTCTCTCTCTATTGTTGCTCTTTTTTACTCTATTCTATTCTGCAATGTTTTATTATGTTTTATCATGCTTGCTTTTCAGGTATGTTTTATTGTTAACCATTTTTTTGTTTTCAGGTGCGCCATTCAGTTGCAGCGCGGATTTATTTATCTTGACAGCAACAGCGTTTGCTCCCACGATACATAAAGCCGCGACTCCAACACTGTAGGAGGTGATTTCACCACCACAGTTAAAAAAAAGAGCATATATGCCGAAGCATGGGGGCAGCAGAGGGCGGAGGAGCGATTTTGCTCCTAATGCCACGTACATACGGTCGAAAAAAGTCCGACCATGTGTACGTGGCATAACTTTTTTGCGGGAGGATGCCCCCATGCTTCGGCATATATATATTTTAGGCACCGGTTGCGTTAACAAAATGTTTTATTTTTTACTATGTTTTTTTTTTTGGTATTTGCTTTGCAGGTATGGTATGGTAAGGTCTTACTGTTATACTCTAATGTTACTTTGTTTTAATGTTAACCATTATTTGCTTAGCAGGTACGCCATTCAGTTGCAGCGTGGATTTATTTATCTTGACAGCAACAGCGTTTGCTCCCACGATACATAAAGCCGCGACTCCAACGCTGTAGGAGGTGATTTCACCACCACAGTTAAAAAAAAGAGCATATATGCCGAAGCATGGGGGCAGCAGAGGGCGGAGGAGCGATTTTGCTCCTAATGCCACGTACATACGGTCGAAAAAAGTCCGACCATGTGTACGTGGCATAACTTTTTTTGCGGGAGGATGCCCCCATGCTTCGGCATATATATATTTTAGGCACCGGTTGCGTTAACAAAATGTTTTATTTTTTACTATGTTTTTTTTTTGGTATTTGCTTTGCAGGTATGGTATGGTAAGGTCTTACTGTTATACTGTAATGTTACTTTGTTTTAATGTTAACCATTATTTGCTTAGCAGGTACGCCATTCAGTTGCAGCGTGGATTTATTTATCTTGACAGCAACAGCGTTTGCTCCCACGATACATAAAGCCGCGACTCCAATGCTGTAGGAGGTGATTTCACCACCACAGTTAAAAAAAAAGAGCATATATGCCGAAGCATGGGGGCAGCAGAGGGCGGAGGAGCGATTTTGCTCCTAATGCCACGTACATACGGTCGAAAAAAGTCCGACCATGTGTACGTGGCATAACTTTTTTTGCGGGAGGATGCCCCCATGCTTCGGCATATATAAATGGTGCATGTATGCCCATCATTAGAAGTGGGTGGATGAAGGGAGGTATTCTAATGGTGGGCATACCCACCGCGCCATTGGGAAATTGGGAAAGCATTTTATCACACCGATCTTGGTGTGGTCAGATGCTTTGAGGGCAGAGGAAAGATCTAGGGTCTAATAGACCCCAATTTTTTCAAAAAAAGAGTACCTGTCACTGCCTATTGCTATCATAGGGGATATTTACATTCCCTGCGATAACAATAAAAATGACAACTAAGAAAAAAAAAAAAAATGGAAGGAACAGTTTAAAAATAAAATAAAAAAGCTAAATAAAAAGAAAAACTAAAAAAAAAAAAAAAAAAAAAAGCACCCCTGCCCCCCCTTCTTTTGCGCAAAGGCGAACACAAGCGTTGGTCTGGCGTCATATGTAAACAGCAATTGCACCATGCATGTGAGGTATCACCGCGAAGGTCAGATCGAGGGCAGTAATTTTAGCAGTAGACCTCCTCCGTGAATCTAATGTGGTAACCTGTAAAGGCTTTTAAAGGCTTTTAAAAATGTATGTAGTTTGTCGCCACTGCGTGTTTGTGCGCAATTTTAAAGCATGTCGTGTTTGGTATCCATGTACTCGGCCTAAGATCATATTTTTTATTTCATCAAAAATTTGAGCAATATAGTGTGTTTAAGTGCATTAAAATAAAAAAAAGTGTATTTTTTCCACAAAAAATGCGTTTGAAAAATCGCTGCGCAAATACTGTGTGGAAAAAAAAAATGCAACACCCACCATTTTAATCTGTAGGGCCTTTGCTTTAACAATATATATAGTGTTTGGGGGTTCAACGTAATTTTCTTGCAAAAAAAAAATATGTTTTCATGTAAACAAAAAGTGTCAGAAAGGGCTTTATCTTCAAGTGGTTAGAAGAGTGGGTGACGTGTGACATAGGCTTCTAAATGTTGTGCATAAAATGCCAGGACAGTTCAAACCCCCCCCAAATGACCCCATTTTGGAAAGTAGACACCCCAAGCTATTTGCTGAGAGCAATGTTGAGCCCATTAAATATTTTTTTTTTTGTCCCAAGAGATTGAATAATGACAAAAAAAAAAAATAATATTTTTTTTTTTTTACAAAAACTTGTCACTAAATGATATATTGCTCAAACATGCCATGGGCATATGTGGAGATACACCCCAAAATACATTCTGTTGCTTCTCCTGAGTACGGGGATACCACATGTGTGGGACTTTTTGGGAGCCTAGCCGCGTACGGGACCCCAAAATCCAAGCACCGCTTTCAGGCTTTCTAAGGGTGTAATTTTTTTATTTCACTCCTCACTGCCAATCACAGTTTCGGAGGCCATGGAATGCCCAGATGGCACAAACCACCCCCAAATGACCCCATTTTGGAAAGTAGACACCCCAAGCTATTTGCTGAGAGGTATGGTGAGTATTTTGCAGATCTCGCTTTTTGTCACAATGTTTTGAAAATTGAAAAAAGAAAAAAAAAAATTTTTTTTTCTTTACTTTCTTCATTTTCAAAAACACATGAGAGCTGTAAAATACTCACCATGCCTCTCAACAAATAGCTTGGGGTGTCTACTTTCCAAAATGGGGTCATTTGGGGGGGTTTTGTGCTATTTTGGCATTTTATGGCCTTCGAAACTGTGATAGGTAGTGAGGAGTGAAATCAAAAATTTGCACCCTTAGAAATCCTGAAGGCGGTGCTTGGGTTTCGGGGCCCCGTACGCGGCTAGGCTCCCAAAAAGTCCCACACATGTGGTATCCCCATACTCAGGAGAAGCAGCAAAATGTATTTTGGGGTGCAATTCCACATATAACCATGGCATGTGTGAGCAATATATCATTTAGTGACAACTTTTTGAATACATTTTTTTTATTTATTTTTTTTTGTCTTTATTCAATCACTTGGGACTAAAAAAAAAAATATTCAACGGGCTTAACATGCCTCTCAGCAAATAGCTTGGGGTGTCTACTTTCCAAAATGGGGTCATTTGGGGGGGTTTTGTGCCATCTTGGCATTTTATGGTCTTCAAAACTGTGATAGGTAGTGATAGGTAGTGAGGAGTGAAATCAAAAATTTATGCCCTTAGAAATCCTGAAAGCGGTGCTTGGTTTTCGGGGTCCCGTATGCGGATAGGCTCCCAAAAAGTCCCACACATGTGGTATCCCCGTACTCAGGAGAAGCAGCAGAATGTATTTTGGGGTGTAATTCCACATATGCCCATGGCATGTGTGGGCAATATATCATTTAGTGACAACTTTGGGCAAAAAAAAAAAAAAAGTTTGTAATATTCCCGCAACTTGTGGCAAAATATAAAATATTCCATGTACTCAACATGCCTCTCAGCAAATAGCTTGGGGTGTCTACTTTCCAAAATGGGTCATTTGGGGGGGTTTTGTGCAATTTTGGCATTTTATGGCCTTCGAAACTGTGATAGGTAGTGAGGAGTGAAATCAAAAATTTACACCCTTAGAAATGCTGAAGGTGGTGCTTGGGTTTCGGGGCCCCGTACGCGGCTAGGCTCCCAAAAAGTCCCACACATGTGGTATCCCCGTACTCAGGAGAAGTGGCAAAATGTATTTTGGGGTGCAATTCCACATATAACCATGGCATGTGTGAGCAATATATCATTTAGTGACAACTTTTTGAATACATTTTTTTTTTTTTTTTTTTCTTTATTCAATCACTTGGGACTAAAAAAAAAAATATTCAATGGGCTCAACATGCCTCTCAGCAAATAGCTTGGGGTGTCTACTTTCCAAAATGGGGTCATTTGGGGGGGTTTTGTGCCATCTTGGCATTTTATGGCCTTCAAAACTGTGATAGGTAGTGATAGGTAGTGAGGAGTGAAATCAAAAATTTATGCCCTTAGAAATCCTGAAGGGGTGCTTGGTTTTCGGGGTCCCGTATGCGGATAGGCTCCCAAAAAGTCCCACACATGTGGTATCCCCGTACTCAGGAGAAGCAGCAGAATGTATTTTGGGGTGTAATTCCACATATGCCCATGGCATGTGTGGGCAATATATCATTTAGTGACAACTTTGGGCAAAAAAAAAAAAGTTTGTAATATTCCCTCAACTTGTGGCAAAATATAAAATATTCCATGTACTCAACATGCCTCTCAGCAAATAGCTTGGGGTGTCTACTTTCCAAAATGGGGTCATTTGGGGGGGTTTTGTGCTATTTTGGCATTTTATGGCCTTCAAAACTGTGATAGGTAGTGAGGAGTGAAATCAAAAATTTGCACCCTTAGAAACCCTGAAGGCGTTGATTGGGTTTCGGGGCCCCGTGCGTGGCTAGGCTCCCAAAAAGTCCCACACATGTGGTATCCCCATACTCGGGAGAAGCAGCAAAATGTATTTTGGGGTGCATCTCCACATATAACCATGGCATGTGTGAGCAATATATCATTTAGTGACAACTTTATGAAAAAAAAAAAAAAAGTTTGTAATATTCCCGCAACTTGTGGCAAAATATAAAATATTCCATGTACTCAACATGCCTCTCAGCAAATAGCTTGGGGTGTCTACTTTCCAAAATGGGGTCATTTGGGGGGGTTTTGTGCAATTTTGGCATTTTATGGCCTTCGAAACTGTGATAGGTAGTGAGGAGTGAAATCAAAAATTTACACCCTTAGAAATGCTGAAGGTGGTGCTTGGGTTTCGGGGCCCCGTACGCGGCTAGGCTCCCAAAAAGTCCCACACATGTGGTATCCCCGTACTCAGGAGAAGTGGCAAAATGTATTTTGGGGTGCAATTCCACATATAACCATGGCATGTGTGAGCAATATATCATTTAGTGACAACTTTTTGAATACATTTTTTTTTTTTTTTGTCTTTATTCAATCACTTGGGACTAAAAAAAAAAAATATTCAATGGGCTCAACATGCCTCTCAGCAAATAGCTTGGGGTGTCTACTTTCCAAAATGGGGTCATTTGGGGGGTTTTGTGCCATCTTGGCATTTTATGGCCTTCAAAACTGTGATAGGTAGTGATAGGTAGTGAGGAGTGAAATCAAAAATTTATGCCCTTAGAAATCCTGAAGGCGGTGCTTGGTTTTCGGGGTCCCGTATGCGGATAGGCTCCCAAAAAGTCCCACACATGTGGTATCCCCGTACTCAGGAGAAGCAGCAGAATGTATTTTGGGGTGTAATTCCACATATGCCCATGGCATGTGTGGGCAATATATCATTTAGTGACAACTTTGGGCAAAAAAAAAAAGTTTGTAATATTCCCTCAACTTGTGGCAAAATATAAAATATTCCATGTACTCAACATGCCTCTCAGCAAATAGCTTGGGGTGTCTACTTTCCAAAATGGGGTCATTTGGGGGGGTTTTGTGCTATTTTGGCATTTTATGGCCTTCAAAACTGTGATAGGTAGTGAGGAGTGAAATCAAAAATTTGCACCCTTAGAAACCCTGAAGGCGTTGATTGGGTTTCGGGGCCCCGTGCGTGGCTAGGCTCCCAAAAAGTCCCACACATGTGGTATCCCCATACTCGGGAGAAGCAGCAAAATGTATTTTGGGGTGCATCTCCACATATAACTATGGCATGTGTGAGCAATATATCATTTAGTGACAACTTTATGAAAAAAAAAATTTTTTTTTTTTTTTTTTTTTCTTTATTCAATCCCTTGGGACTAAAAAAAAAAATATTCAATGGGCTCAACATGCCTCTCAGCAAATAGCTTGGGGTGTCTACTTTCCAAAATGGGGTCATTTGGGGGGGTTTTGTACTTCCCTGCCATTTTAGCACCTCAAGAAATGAGATAGGCAGTCATAAATTAAAAGCGGTGTAAATTCCAGAAAATGTACTCTAGTTTGTAGACGCTATAACTTTTGCGCAAACCAATAAATATACGCTTATTTGGCATTTTTTTTACTAATGACATGTGGCTGAATACATTTTGGCCCAAATGTTTGACTAAAATTGAGTTTATTGGATTTTTCTTATAACAAAAAGTAGAAAATATCTTTTTTTTTCAAAATTTGCGGTCTTTTTCCGTTTATAGCGCAAAAAATAAAAATCACAGAGGCAATCAAATACCATCAAAAGAAAGCTCTATTTGTGGGAAGAAAAGGACGCAAATTTCGTTTGGTTACAACATTGCATGACCGCGCAATTACCAGTTAAAGCAGTGCAGTGCGAAATTGAAAAAAGACCTCTGGTCCTTTGGCTGCCAAATGGTCCGGGGCTGAAGTGGTTAAAAGTTCTTAGATGTGATGGCTGCATTCATTAAATTCTGCTGTTTTTCCACAGAACAAGCTCTACAAATGTATCAGTTTAGAGTGTTGAGACAAGTTATTGAACGCTTAACAATGTCCAGCTTTCGGCTGCGCCCCTGTGTTCCTTCATCTAGAGTGTAGGCACTCTAATACAGGAGAAGTGTTATTGGCCAGATCCTCAGGTGAAAACAGATTTAAAAAAAAGAAAACTAATACAGCCATTGCATCTAAGGATTGGTAAGCTGCAGTATATTACATTTTTGGTTTTGTGTTTAATATTGCTTTTAAGAATATATCAGCACCTCAGTGTTTGGCCTCTGTGCCCACACTTTCGGGTTATGGTGACCTGTTTCATTTTGATTCCTCCTGTTTGTACACGCTACTCATTGTGGCCCATTCCTGACCTGCAGTTTCTCAGCTTGATCCTGCTCGTGGTTGTTAATTTAGGTAGGTTTGCATTTGCTTGCTTTAGTTGGATTCACTTTTACATAGGTTTACTAGGTTTTCTGTTTTATTTGCTGTATTTGGGTGTTTTCTACTGATTGTTGAGTTTATATTGATTGTCACTTGTTCTTAATAAATCACATTATTTTCACTTAGCTTTGAGTCCAATGTTCTTTGGGCAAATATATGTACTGTATCTGGTCATTCCTGCTCTACAGGATACCGGCACTGGTTATCCTAACACTAACCATTAGAGAAAAATTTGAATGGTTACTATAATGACTCTAAAGCTGGCCATACATGGGTCAGTTTTTTTTGCATTCAACCTGGGGGCTGAATGAAACATTTTTTACCAGATTGCCCCCATCTACACGTTCGATGTGGATGCAAGAATCCTCCCCGCTGTGTCATTGTATTCTGACAGCCGGTAGACACCTGTCTACCGGCTGTCAGAATAGAGTCGGTAGACAGGAGTCTACCGGTCAACTACTGTCAGAATACACAGATCAGTGCTGCAATCCAACAGGGCAGTCGATCCACCTATTTTCAACCACAGTGACCACACGTGGATCGAAACTCGGTCAGTTGCTGCTGAACCGGACAAATTTTGATGTATGGCCAGCTTGACTCAAGAACAGCTGAAATAAAAAATAATAGCCACACAGGAAGTGCATTGTTTTTAGGTGTTCAGAAGACTAATTGACACACATTGTGAGAAGCAGCAGTAAAGCACTACAATTGTGTAGAACTAACTTGCCAAGAAACAGACTCGATGCTTGTAATGTGCAAGTATGTATAAATAAAAATTATACACTGAAATGTGTTTTTTTTTTTTTTTTATTAACACACAATGTTTTTTACATACAAATCAAAGCAATTAATAGATCAAATATGCTCAGTTGACTTACCAACTTTTCTGGAAGTTTAGGGTCACTTTTTAAGGCATTCCATAATTTCTTGAGGCATTTCATAAAGTCGTCAAATCCAAATGCAGGCTTCAAGTCATACAGCAATGTTGAATATCCTAGCACCGCATCATGGAAGCATGCAACACGGTCTACATCCATATCATTCTCTCCAGCGGAAATGGAGGCCAGGTCAACAAACACTTTCAGCTCATTGACATCTAAATGAGAAATAATATGTTATTAGAGAAACCAATAAACATATTTTTAGATATATTAGCTTAAATTAAACTTATTTATATATGATATTAAAACCCAACAAAAGTTCCACTCTTTTTTGCACCTTATAGTTCTTGTTCTTTCAAATGGCATGCTTTTTTTTAACATATTTTGCATGGAATGTCTTTTAAAAATCTTATTAATTTAGTGCAAATGCACTTCCTGCCTCTCCGTTCCAGTATTCTTTGCTAGCATACATCTCTCATCACAGGTGTTCTCTCACAGATTTGTAAAGTTTAGAAAGAAAGGGGGTGTATCTGACTAGGTCTGACCAGGTCTGTTGGATTATGGAATGCACTGGCAGTGCAGTCAAACTCTGGTGCCAATTGGACTGCACAGTCATAACTGGACAGACTGTGCAACTACTACTGCAGAAAAATGGAGATAAGACTATGGCAATGCAATGTGTAATGCGTTTCGGTGTGTTTTTGAGGCTTTTTATGTTCCACATTCCAGTACAGTTCCTTGCAGAAAGAATGCAGCATGTTCTACTTTTGTTGATTGTACTTAAATGCACTGCAATGGTGTGAACTTTGCCATTAGAATCCGTGTAACCTACCCTCCATGCATTTTTGAGGCATAAAAAAAAAAGGAAAGGACTGCATATGGTGTGAACTAGCCCTTAATGTTGATAAATGTTAAGCTATGAACGTGGGGGCTAAAAACATACATGCATCATATATACATTCCTTTGGGGGAATCAATGGTGGAGAAGGATCTGGGTGTTCTGGAAGATCATAGACTTAATAATAGCATGCAATGCCAAGCTGCAGTTTCTAAAGATAGCAAAATAATTTCTAGTATCAAAATATATATATATATATATATATATATATATATATATATATATATATATATATATAAAGATAGAGAACGAGAGAGAGAGAGCGTGAGAGAGATACAATTTTGCCCTTGTACAAGTTAGCAATACCTCATCTAGAATATGCAGTTCAGTTTTGGGCACTAGTTCACAATAAGGATATCGGGGAACTGTTGCATCCTACAGCAAAAGCCATGGTCCGCAGAGAGCTTCCAAAGCATTAGAGGGATCTCATTGTTAAGTGTTGAGCTATTCACTTTAAGGTCATCACAGAGGACTAGAGGGCACTCTTTACGCCTAGGGGAAACAAAGATTTCATTTCCAAATACCAAAATGTTTCTTCACAGAAAGAGCTGTGAAAATGTGGAATAGACTCCCTCCAGAGGTGGTTCTGGCAAGCTCAGTCGATTGCTTTAAAAAAGGCCTGGATTCTTTCCTAAATGTACACAATATAACTGGGTACTAACATTTATAGGTAAAAAATGATTCAGGGAAAATCCAATTGCCTCTCGAGGATCAGGAAGGAATTTTTTCCCCTGCTGTAGCACATTGGAGAATTCTTTGCTGGGGTTTTTTGCCTACCTCTGGATCAACTGTGGGCGTAGGTTTCTGTATATGGGATTGTATTATTATTATTTTTTTTGTGTTTGGTTGAACTTGATGGACTTGTGTCTTTTTTAAACCTGAATAACTATGTAACTAGGTTAAAAGGCATCAGTCAGGAGAAGGGAACAAAATAATTTCCAAGGCATTAGATATACCATGAAACACAGTGAAGACAGTCATCATCAAGTGGAGAAAATATGGCACAACAGTGACATTACCAAGGACTGGATGTCCCTCCAAAATTGATGAAAAGATGAGAAGAAAACTGGTCAGGGGGACTGCCAAGAGGCCTACAGCAACATTAAAGGAGCTGCAGGAATATCTAGCAAGTATTGGCTGTGTGGTACATGTGACAATAATCTCTCCTATTCTTCATATATCTGGGCTATGGGGTAGAGTGGCAAGACGGAAGCCTTTTCTTATGAAGAAAAACATCCAAGCCTTGCTAAATTTTGCAAAAACACATCTGAAGTCTCCCAAAAGCATGTGGGAAAATGTGTTATGGTCTGATGAAATCAAGGTTAAATGTTTTGGCCATGATTCCAAAAGATATGTTTGGTGCAAAAACACCGCACATCACATGGGGTGTTCTGAAGAGGGCTGTGCACAGAAGATCCCCTCGCAATCTGACAGATTTTGAGTGCTTTTACAAAGAAGAGTGAGCAAATATTGCCAAGTCAAGATGTGCCATGCCGATTAGCTCATACCCAAAAAGACTGAGTGCTGTAATAAAATCAAAAGGTGCTTCAACAATGTATTAGTTTAAGGGTGTGCACACTTATGCAACCATATTATCATTATCAGTTTGTTGTTCAATCGAGTTGTACAGTTTATAGGTCACAATAAAGGTGGAAAAAGTTCTGAAATGATTTAACTGTCTCATTTTTTTTACATCACAGAAACATGATATTTTAACAGGGGTGTGTAAACTTTTTACTGTATATCCACTGTATATCATCTACAGTACATGTCATGAAAACATTCTGAAAATCTGGAGAAATCTCTGTGCGCAAGGGACACGGCTGAAATGCAATATTCTTTTTAGCAATAAGCGCCAAGTTCAAAAGCCTTCATCTCTAATGGTATGGGGGTGCATTAGTGTGTATGGAATGGATAGTTTAAACATCTGAAAAGGCACCATCTATGCAAAGAAAAGATAGAAATAAAAGATGGTGTATATTCAGGTTTTAGAGCAGACTATGCTCAGAAGAATAAGACAACATTCCTCTACCAAACCTGCAGCAACTGGTCTCCTCAGTTCCCAGACATTTTGTTAAAAGAAGAGCAGTTTCTACATTGTGGTAAACATGTCCCTGTCACAACTTTTTTTGGATTTGGGGTTATACTTTGCCAGCTTTTTGTTGCCCTGTTCCAACTTTTTTGAGATGTGTTGCTGCCATTAATTTCAAATTTACCTCATCTTTTCTAAAATTGTTATATTTTCTCAGTTTAACCCTACCCGTAGAGACCAGACAGCAGGGGTTTTACACACATTCTCTGTGGCTACAGCCGTCGAGATTGTGTGCAAATCTGACAAGCCAACTCCTGCCTGTCAGAAGAATTTGGGCGGCTGCGCCTTCGCCCATTGCTTTCACACCCCCCCCCCCCCCCGTAATGGCACCCCCGCCATGTATCTTGGGCTCCGCTTGCCCATCCGCTTGGCCCAGGACCGACATAGCAGGTGCTGGGTAGAGGGGAGGAAGCAGAGCAGAGCCCCCCGCATATATGCACGTACAAACATAAACTCACTAGTCGGGGGTAACTATGCAGGAAAACGCCAATTGTGATATATAGGTTACATATCGCCACTCACGCTAGAGTGAGAGAAATATTTCTAGCACCAGACCTCCTCTGTAACATTACACTAGGGGGCTTTTAAAGTATCACCTTTGGAAAATATAGGGTATTGAAGTTTGTTGCCATTTCACGGGTGCACGCAAATTTAAGGTTTGACATGTTGAGTATTTACTTGGTGCAACCTCGTCCTTTATATTTTGTCAAAGAATTTGGTAATTTATTGTGTTTGTGTGCCCTAAAATGAACTTTAGTGTATTTTTTACTGAAATTGTAGGTTTCCTAGACCTTTGCGGTAATATCGTGTGACATAAAACACTATTTTATTCTCTAGGGTGTCTGCCTTCATAAATTATATAATGTTTGGCAGGTTTTATATAATCTTCATGCCTAAATTTTTTTTTAAGTATGTGTGCAAAAAATGCAAAAAACTACCCTGGCAGCGTAAGGATTAAACATTTGATATGTTTTCTATTTTCTATTGTGAATAAAATATGGGTTTATGAGATTTGCAAATCATTTCATTCCGTTTTAATATAGACTTTTTTGGAACTGGGGTTGTAGAACCAGTCCTCTCTGGCATGTGCCCAGGTCTCCTAGGAGGTGGCTTGTATTGCAAACTTTTAACCCTCTCACTGGTTGTATAGCCATTATCGATATCTGTGGACTCTACAAGAAAGTGTTGTGCCCCACCCTTCTCCCTGAAGCAACCACACAGCAGTAATTTTAAACGCCTATTAACCAAACACCAAATTAATATGACTGAAGGAAATTTGTGAGACATCAGTGACAGATTATTGCTAATGCAATTGTTATGTTTTTTTTTGGAATGTCAGTTTGAGTGTTCCTTAAGTGGTTCTAAAGGCAGAAGGTTTCTTACCTTAATGCATTAAGGTAAAGAACTTTCTGGGGGCAGCTCGCCTCCCCCCACCCCATACTTACCTGAGCACCATCTCATCCCAATTCAGTGGTGTGCATGAGAGCAAAAGCTCCCTCGGGTCTCTCTCTCTCCCCTCATTGGCCCACACAGCAGTATGAGGCATTCGCTCCTGCTGCTGTCAATCTCAGCCAGTGAGCCAATAAGGTAATAGCAGGGCCGAAACCAGGCTGTGTGTGTGACTCAGGAGCATGCTTGTTCAAGTGCCCTTGTAGCAAAAGGCTTGCTATTGGAGGCACTCAGTGGGGTGGGGGGGGGGGTTGGAGAAGCTCTGCTGCTCTGTGCACTATCATTTTAAATATAAAACCTTACACTCACTAACAATTATTATATTTTAAGTTCTCAGATTTCATTATTTTGCAACAGGTACACAACTGCTTTACTTTAAGCAAAAATCCAGGGAAAACAAATATTAACTCTTGTAGTGGGTTCCTCTCTGCACTACAAGTGTTAAATGCTTGTTTTGTCTAGGAGCAGAACAAACAGCAACATCTTCCTAATTTTTCAGTCCCCCAGCAGCCAGCACTCTTCCCCACTTTCTGACCCTCTGGAATGTGGACGGGGCCCTCCATGTCCTTACATACAACACAGGACCAGGCTTGCAGAATCAGGATCTTTAGTTAAAAAAATAAATAAATAACTGCATCCACTCCTGATTATATACTGTCGAACAGGCAGACTGCCTTGGCAAACTGCCAAGATGGGATGTGCAGTGTATCTGTCTGTAAATGCAGGCCATGCAGGCAGGCAGGCAGTAGTGTGACTCAAAAATGGCATCAAATTTGAAAAATTAACCAGAATTTTTAGGTGACTATTTGTTTATCCCTCAGAACTGGAGTGCTACACACCCAGGTTCCCAGAAAGGGCAATGCCCTGACTTACCACATTATTGCATGCTGCAGTTCTCCCAGTCAGCCATGAAGGATGCCAGGGACAAAACTCCATCCAGCGATCTTTGCCTTCTTGGTTGGCATACTCCCTAAAGTTATCTTCAGGAACAGGGTTTCAAGGAAAAGTGTCCTAGACCTGTACAGCACCCTGTGGCTAACGGAACACAACGCACTACATGCCTTGTTAAGCACTTACCGTCCACATTACTGTACCTACAGAGCAGCACGGAGAACCAACTGATTCAGAAGCTACCAAAGTAAGCCTCAGAAGCTCTGCAGCAGCTAAAGAATCTTGTTAGTAAAGAAAAAAAAAAGGATTGAGAAAAGTGGGTTGCTTCTCTCAGAGCAGAGAGAAGACATTTGTCCTTCAAAAGGCACAAGCAAAAAACGAAGGCCTTACAGCTCTTGTTTTCCAATGTCTAATTTCCTCAAGGCAGCATAATCTATTGGTTCCAGAATGCCACCCTGTGTCCTGTAAGGTACGATTAAGAAATTGTATTTTCAGAATAACTTGAAAACTTAAAATCCCTTGCATATACAGGGACACAGAATGAGAAGTGGGCTAGTGTGCAAAAGTAACCAGGGAAACAGAGGAATCCATCAAATGTAAACACAAAACTATTACAATAATTTTGGAAGGGTGTATAGGGGAAGGACATTTTATTGTATGTTCGACATCATACCTGTTAATGCTTCCTTAACCCAGCTGAAAAAGTCTTTTCTTTTTAAGACCTCCATAAGGCATGCAGTGTGATTTTCATTCATTTCTGACAGCAGTTTTTTGGTTTTCACTACTTCGTCACTGATACAAGATAGAGGCTTTTGTTTATAGTTCTCAAAGTCATCAGCCTACAAGATAAGTTAAAAAACAGCAATTATACTGAAGAATTAAGAATTAGCCTGTATATCCATTATAATTGTGCCATTGCTAAGGAACAGACAATAATAATAATAAAAAAAAAAAACCTAAAAACGTGGAGGTGATGTGCTTATCACCACGCAAATAACATGCTGGAAGTAAAACTTCACTTTCATGAAATAAAAATCTCAGAGAAGGTTTCTCATGTGACCAGACTGTGACTTAACATACATAGAGTAACTACAATATATCAATAAAGTATTACTTATTCAGCTGACTACATCACAGAGCATCTACCATCATATGGATCTTTAAAAATTAGGCTGTAGAATATAGCAACGGTATGACTTTTGCTACACTGTACCCATGATTGTACAATATCTCCCCTAACAAATCCTTTTTGGTTAAACATGTTGAGCTGTGGGAATTTTGGTTAGCAATAGCATTTTTTTTTTCTGTCCAATAGTAATAGAGAAAGCTGCTAGACAATTGGGGGAAAGTTGAAGAACTTTTATAAAGAGAGATTATATATTTAGTTACAGATCCATGACGACTCAATGCAGTATATTGTCAGACTCTATTCTACGACTTGTTTAGTCACACGAGAAGCCTTCTCTGAGATTTTTATTTACTTTAATAAAAGTGAAGTTTTAGTTCCAGTGGGTTAGGTGCAGTTTTTGATAGAGTGAAGAGGGATTAGAACGTTTGTTTGTGCCCCCATTAGGGAAATTCGTTCTCTCTATCTCTCCTGTTTGTTAATATCATCAAAAGTGAAAGTAAAAGAAAATCCCAAATTTTGGGTTATCGCCAGAAAAGTAATAGAGGGGAAATCTTCCAATGTGGACACTAGTTCTGGTGACCTGTGGGTCCCCAAGAAATTTGTTTGCAGGGATTTCCTCTCAGTTCCTGATTGGTTATGGGACAGGAAGTGAAGGTAAATTTCTGCAATGGGATACAGACAAAGAAAAAAAAATTCCCTTGCTTTATCCAAAATGAAAAAAAAAAAAAAGGTTTTGTCTATAGTTCTAATTTAAAGTTTACTTCATACACATGCTGGATTTGCCTTTATCACTGCCACACAAACAATGCTCACTAAATTATCTCAGTAAAACATATATTGTTTTAGGGTGTTCTACTTACAAATTGCAGCAGGGTTTCTAAAGTTTGGAAGTCTCCCTTCAGGTTGAAAACATTTTTTATATCAAATATGACCTTTGCAGAACGAAAGGCTACATCAAGTTGGTGATACTGTTCAATCTGCCTTACACGGTGCGAGATCCATCTTTCATCATCTTTGACTCCCAAGCGATGCAAACTTTGAAGCTCTTTTTCTAGCTTTTCATAATTGCCTTTGAAATCTGCTAAAAACTTGTCCACAATTTCAAAAGTCACTTGTCCAGATTTAAGGTCATTATAAATTTCCTTACAGTTTTCAAAACATGGATTGAAGAGTTCATCAACGATTTCCTCAACTGTGAACTCCACATCATCATCATCACTTTCACTTTCATCAGAGAATTCAGCATGGGAATGATCAGCAAGAATCTTGGCTTGCCTCTCCCAACAAATGGTGAAGACATGGCTATTCATGAAAGTGTTTAGGTGTTTAGCCATGGTCATGGAAGCAGCACTGAGGTTGTTATAATAAGCCAAGTCAGGTGTAGTAAATTCATCAGGAGAATTATGTGTCTTTACTGGTAAAATATCCATCAGCTTCTGCGATCCCAGCTCTTGTAAATGCTTTGAGTGGATTTCAGTAACATTTACTAAAAAAAAATAATATCATATTGCAGTACACTGTTATGGGAAACATGTCACTATAAAAATAAAGGAGGTGTCACTGCTGACTTTTTGGTTTAATGTATGGTGATGTGATCCTTATGTCACTACCGAGTGAGTCTCTGAATTGAAAAAGTTTGCAGGTCAGATGTTCCCAACTTTTCAAGCTACAATAAGTATGCAATGTATGGATAACAATCCTGAAGCTTGCACCTTTAAAAGAGATCAACAATGGCAGCATTCGCATTTCAGTCTTCACAGATTCCCTTTAAAACACCTGTCATGATTAATTTATGTAGAGCATAGCAGACTGCATATTCTACATGCATAATCATAATTATGCATAATGCATAATCTACATATGAATTATGTAGAATGCATAGTAATATGCATTCCTAACAATAAAAAATCACCAGGAAATACCACAGTGTTTGGTGACAACTACACTGTAGTAGTGCCCCAAACCTAATCTCAGCAAGCATTCTACTTAAAAGCTGAAAAAAACAATAAACCAATCTGCAACATCTTGTATAGAACACTGGGAGAATTTGCAAACAATACTTAACCGCTGGTATTTGACGCCCTATAAACTTTCTAAAATCTTCCCTTCTTCCTCCTCTCCTATCTGTTGGAGATGCAGTGATCAAATAGGAACATTATGACATACACTTTGGAACTGCAAAAACCCCTCCAGATTCTGGAGGGCTGTATCTTCTTTTGATGCATACCTTACAAGTAACCTAATTCTTCTTAACCCTGCAACAGCTCTACTAGGTTTAAACCTTGATATATACTCATTAAACTACAGAACTATTGTGGCCAATATATTAATAGCAGCAAGGCTCACCATAGCTAAACTGTGGAAATCCAATACTGCGCCCAATCTATCGGATGTGGTTTTAAGAGTACACAAACTTTAACATTGCAAAATTTAAAAGGATTTGGCAAGCCTGGTTGGTTGTGTTGCGTTTGTTAAAATATGATTTTTTTTTTTATATTAATCAGACATAACATTACACAATAGTGGTTTCTCATAGAGATACTGTCAGGTTTTGGCTTGAGTAGAATTCTCAAACAAATGCTGTTGCATACAATGGGTACGTAGATACCATTGTTGTATTCACATTGACAGTTTGAATAGGCTATTGTCTCTATAGCTACAGTAAGCAGGTAAGAGGGGCTCTCAAACAGAAAGAATGACTGTTAGTCGGTTGTTATGGAAACAAGTTTGTAACCATTAACTTTTGGCAACAAAATTGTACACATAAAAGGGGAATTCAGGCATAAGCTAGGAACAGACATCATCACGCTGTAAGATCAGAAGCCACTCATGATAGAAGAAAAGTGCCTGATCTCCAGGAGATCACGAACAATGGAGATCACGAACATACAGTAACCAAAGTTAAGTAACTCTTAAGTGTATTAGTACTGTTATAGACCATAGGCTGTTAATTTGCTAGGCATTTTGCTTGTTATAGATATCTGTCAGTCTTGTATTTTATTCCTAATATTGTAATAGTTTTGTATGTACAGCATCTTTGTATATTAAAAGCACATTTACACACTGCAGAAGTCTCAGCTTCCTTGCTTATACCACAAAGTAACCTTGCTAGATAGACGCAAGCAAAACATTTGGGGGCTCGTGCCCCGACTGTGCTATACAATTCAATTGAAGCAGAATTGTTTTTCTGTAGTGTGTTGTGTAGCTTGTGCTAGGTAAAATGCTGCGTAAGCTGTTTAGGAAAAGCAAGGCTGCAGAGGGTTCTGGTGACCAGAAGAAAGTGTGCAGCTTACCTATCTAGGCCAGAGACAATGAGTGGGAGCCTCTTGCTAAAGAATTTGTGAAGTATGCTTCTCCCTTGAAGCTGAATTGGGGTGATAATGTATCAGATCATTTTGTAGATTTTAGCCTTAAGGGGTTAGATTTAAGTAAAAAAAGAGAAGAGGACAGTGTCCACAGTGAGCTGGTATTTCCTTCATGCTATTTATACCGAATCACATAGAAGGGAGAAGGCAGAGGCAGAAGTTAAGGTATTAAAAGACCAGCTAACAGTTTCTTCAGAGTGTGTCCTTTCAACCGCTAGTTGGGCTGATGATTTGCAAGAGCGGTGTGCAGCCCTCATGACCAAATCAATTAATGCCTTAAGGAAATGGAAGGACCGTAAACCTGTTAGTAAAGCCAGGATACATGCCATTGTCCCATCCCAAAATTGGGATTGTGAGGATGTGCTCTCCTAAAATGATAGTGAGGATGAGGAGATAGAGTTTGATATTTCGCATGATGATCTGCTAGTGGGAAAGAAAAAGTATGCCAGACCTCTCATTACTAAGCATAGGAAACGGCAACATGAGAGGATATGGCAGATGGGGAGGTGCATTATCGCAATCCCAGAGATGTTGAATTTGAAGTAGTACGGGAGTTTACACAAACTGAACTCCATGAGCTGGCAAAACAATACAAACAAACTTCTGGGGAGCCCTAGCGAGTTGGCTCCTACGCTTATGGGATGAAGGGGCGGACAGTGTTGCTTTGTCAGGTAAGGAAGCAGTGACTATGGGAGTGTTAACCCATGATCCACAATTGTGTCAGAGAGTTTAGCGTGAATTTTTCACTGTTAGACCTCGTGAGAGATGGAATAGTCTGAGCATACGCTAGTCCTACTGACCTGGAAATACCTACTCCTGGAGATCAATAGGAGAGGGTATTTCCAGGTTACGTGAGATGGGTTGTATAACCAGATTAAATACGTTTCCAGAATGGATGGGTCCAGATATGGAACCCTTTACGTCTGCTCTGCACTCTAAGCTTATGAAGTCTGTGCCATTTAATTTCAGGGCTCCATTATGGTCCTTGTTGGGAGGCCTGGGATTAAACAGCAAGATTCATGAAGCCACTACCCTTTTAAGCCAGTTGGGGGAGCTAGAGGAGCCTAAAACAGCTATGATTAAGCACTGTTAAGTGTGAAACGCGTCAGTCGTTTGTCCAATTTTTTTGCTGTGGCTTGTATCTGTTGGACCTTACAAATAAAGGCTATATTCCAGAGTGCGGCTGTCCAGAACTTCCTTTTTGCCTCATGTTGCTATATCCTTAGCCAACACCTGGTGTTCCAGTTCCGAGGAGAGTTCTAGGCCCACATGTGACAGACCTACCTGGGTCAGAGGCTTTTGGAGAGGATTGAATGCTGGCCCCTTGCCTTCTGATTATGGGCCCTGGATTTTAAGGGAACAATACTCTTTGCGAGGTGAATGAGAAATCGAGTCTGATCTGTACTAATCGGACTCAATCTTGTATATATGTATATATTGTATATTGTCTCATTTTGTTGTGGACTCTTTGCTGTGATCGTTTGGGGTGTGGCTGTATTCCAATGTTCTATTGTGTCTGTCTGCCTTGGATATTATGGGATGTTTTTCTCTATGGAGGGAGGGGGGATTCCTCCAGCAGCCCCCCTGCTAAGACTGTTTACTGATGAGAAGTTAAACACACCTGACCTGTGTTTCCATTGTCATTGGACAGTTTAACCCGCCCTGTTTTCCAAGGGTGGGGGGAAGTGTTCTGAAATGGTATCTGTATAACATGTGCTTGAATAAAAGTGTCTCATTCCTGCTTGACCCTCAACACAGAGCCTCGTCTCGTACTTGGGGGAGAATTATTCATATGGGTTTCTTGCTCGGCTAATTGGAGTGTTTGGTAGTTGCCTTGGTGTTTGGGAAGGGAGGGTCCTAAACAACATTAACCCCTTTCATACTTGGGGTGTCGTTACACCACATTTCCACCTGGAGCAGTGATCCCCTTCCCTTCCCCTAACCTTGCTAGATAGACGCAAGCAAAACATTGGTAAAGCCTAAAGCTTCAAAATATCTGAAGAACTTTAATAACCATTGAGATTCCTCTCTTTACATGTTGTATTATAAGGTGACTTCCATATGCCTTTCCTTTGCCCCCCCCCCCCCCTTTTTAGTTTAGGAACATTCCGTATTGACAATATGGTCCCAATGGGGTCAATAGGATGTAGTTCTTACCATTGTATTGTAACTCATTGACATTGTTTAATTGTAGATTGGATTGATAACACCTTTGTTTATTTATCCTGTTTGTATGTATTTTTCTTTTCTGTATCTATATATATAAATGTACCAAGAAGGATTTGTAATATATCTAAGAAACTAATAAAAAAAAAAAAAATAACTCCTAATACTTTTCCCGAGATACTTTTATTTGAAGATTACCTGCATTCATGGGTTTATAAAGAATCTACCTACATACTAAATAAACACTTTGTTAAGTGGTGGGGTTAGGAGCTTCACTGTCTAGACTACATACAGTGCCTTGAAAAAGTATTCATACCCCTTGAAATTTTCCAAATTTTGTCATGTTACAACCAAAAAGTAAATGTATTTTATTGGGATTTTATGTGATAGACCAAAAAAAAGTGGCACATAATTGTGAAGTGGAAGGAAAATTATAAATGGTTTTCAACATTTTTTTTTACAAATAATTATCTGAAAAGTGTGGCATGCATTTGTATTCAGCCCCCTGAATTTAATCTCAGTATAAATGTGTAATTTAATCTCAGTATAAATGTGTAATTTGATCTCAGTATAAATGTGTAATTTAATCTCAGTATAAATATGTAATTTAATCTCAGTATAAATAGAGCTGTTCTGTGAAGCCCTTCAGAGGTTTGTTAGACAACCTTAGTGAACAAACAGCATCTTGAAGGCAAAAGGAACATACCATACAGGTGAGGGATAAAGTTGTGAAGACGTTTAAAGCAGGGTTCGGTTATAAAGAAAATACCAAGCTTTAAACATCTCACAAAGCTCTGTGCAATCAATCATCAGAAAATGGAAAGAGTATAGCACCCCTGCAAACCTACCAAGACATGTTAACTGCGGTATTAGCTCTATCTGGTTAATAGTCTCCACCCATAGAACGCGCTGGCTGCTATTAATGGAGAGGCGTAGTGACAGATGACTCCACCCACCGCTGACGAAGTCCAGGAGGACGTAACGTACGTACGGGGGGAGGAGTCTATCAGTCACCCGCTGTCTATCACCATCTCCAGCGGCTTCGTTCCGCAATCTCTCTATATTGCTGCAGTGCGGGACTTTTACAAACAGTTATTGTTCCCCATCAGCAGCTTTGAGCTGTGTTTTTTTATGCATATGAATACAAGGCTTTGTTTGTTGCAGTTATGCATATTGAGTGTACCTACAGCATTGCCTTAATTTTCTGTCAACTGCATAACTGATGATATTTGCAGATACAACCATTTACCTTTTTACCAAGGTTGTATTTTAAACTTCTATTTTTAATAAATCGTATACCAACAGTCTACACTTAGAGTGTCCCCCCCTTTTTTTCTATTATTTTATGCTGGGAGATCTTTTTTTGCCTGGATCTACACTGCTTAGCATTGGGCTGTCCATTATATGAGGAGATCATCTGCCGGAGATCTGTCCAGTTGATTGGTCGTTTGCCCGGATTGGAGTCAGCTTCCCTTGGAATCAGACACTTCACCCTTCACTGAGTCTATGCGTATGTGCATAGCACATTTGGTAAGAGTCTCCATTTACTTTCGGTTGAGGACATCACCTTAAGAATTTATTTCGATTATTTACAGTCACCAGGGTGTTTTATTTACAATCAGTTATTCACTCTCACTGTCTCATTGTGGACTCACAAGACATGAACTTTTGTCACTGTATTTGAGTATTTTTCATTATGTGTATTGTGTTTCATATTCATATCATAATTTTATGATATTCTAGTATTATTGTATCATTTTTTATTTTTTAGATGCGCTGCACTTATTTTAATTTTTACATTGTCTTTTGAAGGATTCGTGATTGGCCTTTTTGGTGTTCAGCTTGCACTTTCATTTATTTTATTTACTTGTCTTTTGTGGGTTTGCGCTGATTGTTCCATTTTATTGTCCACCTAAACTGACAGGCCAGGCAAGGAGAGCATTAATCAGAGAAGCAGCCAAGAGGCCCATGGTAACTCTGGAGGAGCTGCAGAGATCGTGCACTCCACAAATTTGGCCTTTATGGAAGAGTGGCAAGAAGAAAGCCATTGTTGAAAGAAAGCCATAAGAAGTCCTGTTTACAGTTTGCGAGAAGCCATGTGGGGTACACAGCAAACATGTGGAAGAAGGTTCTTTGGTCAGATGAGACCAAAATTGAACTTTCTGGCCTAAAAGCAAAATGCTATATGTGGTGGAAAACTAACTGCACATGACCCTGAACACACCATCCGCATTGTGAAACATGGTGGCAGCATCATGTTGTGGGGATGCTTTTCTTTAGCAGGGACAGGGCAATCTTTGAAGAAAACATGTTAGAGTCTGCAAAAGACTTGACTGAGGTTTACTTCCCAGCAGTGTAAATGGGGAAAGGTAGGTGTGGCGCTGTTCTGGGGTGCAGTAATAGCATACCACTGGGTAACAATCTGTGTGTCCCTATATCGTACTCCCTATACAGTTATGAAATGGTAAACATCAAATTTAATAGAAGTGCTTAAAGTGACAAACTACAGCCCTACAGCTGTTGCAGAATTACACATCCCATGAGGCATTGTAAAACTCTGACATTCACATACATGACTAGGTATGTTGGAAATTGTAGTTCCTAAACAACTGGAGGGCCATAGGTTGGAGACCCCGGTTTAGATCAAATATATTCATGTGTTAGTGTGGCCCAGTCAAAGTCCAAACCTAAATCAAATCTGTGACAAGACTTGAAAATTGCTGTTCACAGACGCTCTCCTTGCATTCTGACAGAGCTTGAGCTATTTTGCAAAGAAGAATGGGGAAAAATTTCACTCTTTAAATGTGCAAAGCTGGTAGAGACATAAGCAAAAATACTTGCAGCTGTAATTGCAGTGAAAGGTGATTCTACAAAGAATTGACTCAGAGGGGCTAAATACAAATGCACGTCACACTTTTCACATATTTATTTGTAAAAAAAATTGAAAACCATTTATCATTTTCCTTCCACTTCACCATTATGTGCCACTTTGTGTTGGCCTATCACATAAAATTCCAATAAAAAAAAACATTTACGTTTTTGATTCTAACATGACAAAATGTGGAAAATTTCAAGGGGTATGAAGGCACTGTAGAGAAAAGTACTAAAATACTATATCATGTGCCATCTACAGGGGGTACTTACAAACATCTGACTTATAAACGACTCCTACTTACAAACGGAGGGAGACAACAGGAAGTGAGAGGAAATCCACCCCTAGGAAGGGAAATTCACTCCTGTAAGAGTTAATTTGGGAAAAAGGTGTCTCCACTGATGCTTTATCACCAGTCCATGTTTCCAACCCCAAATTTTCAAAATCCAATTGTCATTGGGACAGAAGGTGAAGTGAAATCTTCTGAACAGGGGCCCAGACAGCAAAACAAATGTTACAGGGGTGATAACCCTTCTCTATGTTATCTAAAAAAACTTAAAAATAGATTTTTTGGCTGGAGCTACACTTAAAAAATTTACCTGTTCCGACTTACAAACAGATTCCAACTTAAGAACAAACCTACAGTCTCTAGCTTGTTTGTAACCCGGGGACCCCCTGTACTGGGTTTCCCATGGGAATATAACTACTAAAAATAGCCTGGCTTTTAGTCTGCCCTGGACATAGCTGAAGTGGTAGGACATTTGCTCACTAAAGTGAAAACCAAGCACTGACCAAACCCTTTCCCAATCACCTAAAATGGAAATCTGGTTAGGATGCAGTATCTCTTTAACTGTAACAAAAAATAATTTATCAGGACTGAGTACCTTTTATGTGGTGTTCAACCTTCTGGATCATTTTGAGAAGACTGCTCACGTAGTTACGCTCTGTTTGTAGAGTGTCTAATTCAGCTTTCCTCCACTGCAACACTTGATTTATTTCTCTCAGCAAGAGTTTCTCTTTTTTTTCAGTTTCTTCAAAAGAAAAGCAGCCAAAACAGATCCATTATAAAACATACCGCCTTTAGCTAGTCAAGTAAAGTGTACATCATTTTGTCTAGTATTAATGGACTTACTCAGTTTACAGATGGCTACAAACTGCTCCTTGTGCTTTAGAATACGCTCTATATGTTTCAAGAGCACCTCTCCATCCATAACATTTTTTACAGCTTCCAGAAACACAGATTCTGAAAGAGCCACCAGTTCTTGGATGTCCTCTCCAATCTGTGAAATGATTCGAGTATCTGTTCCTGAAAGTAAACCAGCCGAAAGTTATTACCAACAGTTAATTTGACGAGCAGCCATAACAAAGAGGTAGGCCTGTTACCTAAAAGAATAATTAGGGTGGGCCCTGAAGATATTTTTAGATACTATGACATGAAAAAAAGGCAGAAAGATCTATACAGGCCAGCCTATTCTAAAACATGTTTTGAGGTTTATATCACAAAGTTGCAGAAAATAACTTAATAGTACTCATCACTATTAGATATTATTGTTTATTCAGTCATTATTTATTAGGACCTTTCAGGCTTACTTATGAAGGATTAATATTTTTCTCCATAATTTAGAGCAGGGATCCCCAAAGTCTGGCCTGCTGATACATTTTATCCAGCCCACAGCTCACTGAGACTTGCCTCATATTCACTGCACTGCTAGTCAGGCTTGCTTTTGTTAACAGAGCAGCTGCAAGCAAAATTCAGTGCAAGCCCATTATAGCCGCAAACAAAGTCACTCTGTGGAGCTGGTTGTTAGGACCGCTGACGTCCAAGCAACCAATGACATCATCAGCGCAGCACCACCAGACTCCCATCTTGCTATTTATATCAGTATCCCTTCCGCATACAGTGTGCTTGTGTAGCAGCGGGGTGGGAGCCGAGCCGAGCGGGAGACCTGTACTGTGCTGTTACCGAGACACACTGTACAGTAGTAAAAGACAGTAATGCAGGGGCAAATATGTGCTGGACATAAACATGCCGGGAGACTGATGGGGACACTCTCATTGGGACAATGATGTGTAGAAAAACTCTAAATAGGGACAAAAATACACGTGTGGTCATCTTCCTCTAGTATAGTCTTCTTTTAACCAAAGGAGGCATCAATCATATAAATTGAACATGCAAAAAAATAGAGACTTTATATATGCCTCCATAGCAAACTCACTCAATTTAAAAGATATTATCCAAGTCTTTATTTAAAATTTAAAAGCAATATAACATATACAAAAAAAGGTATTAAAACACATTATTGGTACACATTCGAGGTCATTAACACACTAGGGATATTCCCTTAGATAACCTATCCTCCAAAGTAGCTTAGCTAGGCAGTTTATGTTGTGTGACACCTGGATGTGTAACATATTATATTCTACAAGTATTGTACATTGCTCTTTAAATGGATTAAGTTAACATGGCGTTGAAGTTGCTTACTTGTAATGTTAAAGGCTTAAACTGTGTTCAAAGGAGATGGTTAGCTTTGAAAGAGTTTACATCTTCAGAGGCTGATGTGATAATGGTGCAAGGGACCAATTTCCACCCTGGGGGTCCTTCAAATTTGCTAGTAAACAATTCCCAAAGGCCCTTATGGCTTCTGACCCTTCTGGGAAAGCAGGGGTGGTGATTTTAATCAAACGTTTTTGCCCCTGAGAATCAAATACTCTTATTTGGACCCCCATGACAGATTTATTATCTTGAACTGCTCTTTCCTCATCCACTAACTTTGGTGAATGTCTATGCTCCCAACTCTGGTCAAATTCAATTTCTCTCTACTGTGTTTGAAGAATTAGACAACGTCTCCCAACCTTTTACTATCATAGGAGGCGATTTTAATATGACCATGTCTCCTGGTAAGGATAGGCATTTACTTTTCCCCACCGCAACAGCCTCCACAGCTCACTGCCTCCTGACATCTTTCCGCAAACTCATTAGGACACATAATCTCCTTGACGTTTGGAGACTTAAACACCCCACACAAAAACAGTATACATTTTATTCCAACCCTCATAAGCTTTATTCCAGGCTAGACCACATCTTTGTCTCCTCTCCCCTACTGACATCCACGGTCTCCTCAGAAATTGACCCTATAACCTGGTCTGATTGCTCTTTTGCACACTTAGATTGCCCTGTCCTCTGCCTCACCCAGAACATGCCATTGGCAACTCAACAAATCTCTGCTCCGTATTCCGGAGGCTAAAGAGGACCTAACAACCTATCTGAATTTTTCCAGCTCAATGAGAACACGGTTCCAGAGACCTCCACCTTGTGGGAAGCCCACAAGGCCGTCTTTAGGGGTAAATGTATTTCCATAGGCTCCCACTTGAAAAAAGATGCAGCCTTCCAATGCTCCTTTCTCTTAACCTGTAGCCAACCGCCCACTGTCAATTGACGGCGGAGCGGTGCGGCTCTTGTAGCGGGACGCCGTCATATGACGGCGTCTACATTTTGGCCACTAGGGGGCGCGTGCCCGCCGCGTCGCTGGAGACCCAATGAGCGCGCCCGGCGGCCGCGATGTCCGCCTGGCACCCGCGATTGCCCAGTAACTGGGCAGAACGTGGATCTGTGTAAACACACAGATCCACGTCCTGTCACTGGAGAGGAGACCGATGGTGTGTCCCTTGTACATAGGGACACCGATCGGTCCCCTCCCCCAGTCAGTCCCCTCCCCCCACAGTTAGAATCACTAACATAGGGAACATATTAACCCCTGCAGCGTTAACCCCTTTCCTGCCAGTCACATTTATACAGTAATCAATGCATTTTTATAGCACGGATCGCTGTATAAATGTGAATGGTCCCAAAAATGGGTCAAAAGTGTCCGATATGTCCGCTGCAATGTTGCAGTCATGATAAAAATCGCAGATCGCCGCCATTACTACTAATAAAAAAATAATAATAAAAATGCTATAAATCTATCCCCTATTTTGTAGACGCTATAACTTTTGTGCAAACCAATCAATATACGCTTATTGCGATTTTTTTTACCAAAAATATGTAGAAGAATACATATCGGCCTAAACTGAGGAAAAAATTTGTTGAAAAAAAAAAAAAAAATTGGATATTTATTATAATAAAAAGTTAAAAATATTATGTTTTTTCAAACTTGTCCCTCTTCTTTTGATTATAGCGCAAGAAATAAAAACCGCAGAGGTGATCAAATACCACCAAAATAAAGCTCTATCTGTGGGGGATGATAAACATGTTATTTGGGTACAGCGTTGCATTACCCCGCAATTGTCATTCAAAATGCGACAGCGCTGACAGCTGAAAAATGGCTTGGTCAGGAAGGAGGTGTTCGTACCTGGTAGGCAAGTGGTTAAATAAACTCCAAAAGGCTGAGAGGCTCCTGATGTCTTCACCCACGGTGGTTAGGCTCCGAACCGTTATCTTATTACAAAACCAGCTTCAATCCATAGATATGAAAAGAATTGATAAATCCTTCTGTGGTCCAAGCAGAAGTTTTATGAATACTCCAACAAACCCCACAGAATGCTGGTAAATAAACTGAAACCTCGCCCCTTCCACTCATCTCCAGACTTCCTTATGCAAGCTAATGGCACACCTACCTATTGTCCTATTAACATGTCCAAAGTCTTTGGAGAATTTTACCATAAACTATACAACTATCTAAATACAGATCCCAATCACCTCTTTACGCAAGAAATATTTGATTCCTTTTTCGGATCCTTACATCTGCCCAAACTTTCCTCGACTCACCTTGCCTCCTTAAATTCCGCAATCACCCCTGAAGAGCTAGCTGATGTAGTCAAGAACCTCCCAACTCATAAATCCTCTGGCCCAGATGGCTTACCTTACTCTTATTACAAAACATTTCTCCCAATTCTAAGCACACATTTAATATCCCTTGTTACCACCTTGCTAAAGGGAACTATTCCCCATCCTCACTTTCTCCACGCCCATATCTCAGTAATCCCAAAACCCAGCAAAGACTCCTCCCTCCCTGACAATTACAGACCCATAGCTTTACTCAATTCCGACTACAAGATCTTTACCAAAATATTAGCTAACAGACTCTCCCTTATAATCCCTAAACTTGTACACGAAGATCAAGTGGGATTTGTCCCCGCGTGACATGCCGACGACAACACAAGACGCACCATTGATCTCATTGAACTGCTAAATAGAACGACACATCCAGCCCTAATCCTGAGCCTAGATGCACAAAAGGCCTTCAACTGGCTAAGCTGGCCTTTCATGTTTGCTACTCTCTATAAATATGGTTTTAAAGGCCCCTTTATGGCAGCGTTGCATGCCTTATACTCCCGGTCCACTTCCCAGGTTAAGCTTTCTTCATTTCTTTCGCTATCATTTCCATTGAGCCGCTAACTCCTCTGCTCTTTATACTATGTTTGGAACCATTGGCCGAAGCTATCCGCACACATCCTGACATCCAAGGGGTCTCACTACGACAGAGGGAGTATAAACTCTTTGTTTGCAGACGACATCCTACTGAAATTGACCAGTCCTCATATATCCCTCCCGAATCTTCGGGATTTATTAGGAAAATTTGGCTAAATTTCGGGGCACAAAACCAACAAGAGCAAAACAGAAGCTTTGCCACTTCACATCCCCTCCTCTACCCTGACCATACTGCAACAGAATTACCCTTACCATTGGTGCCCACACACCCTCAAATACTTAGGGATACAATTAACTTACTCGTATCACATTCTATCAAGTTAATTTCCCCCCTCTCTTCCACGACATTGCCAGACTTTTGCATCAATGGCACACCCTCCCTATCTCTCTGTTAGGTCGGATCAATTTCCTTAAAATGTCCATCCAACAAAGACTCCTCTACTTGTTTGAAACTTTGCCACTCCCCATCGCAATGTCACAACTCAAGGCCACGCAGAGACTTTTCCTAAATTTTATCTGGCATAATAAAGTACACCGTATAGCCACAGATTCCCCAGTCCCTTTCTCTGCATTGAAATTGAATGGAGGGAAGACAGCAGCTTCTTCTCCATTCATAAACTGAGCATAGTAACACACAGGTTACTCTGCTCAGTTATCACAGAGCGATCGGTAACGAACGCTCTGTGTCCCATTCAGAAAAGAAAGGGGCCGATAATTGACATACCGACCCCTTTCTCCGCTCTCCATCCTGACAGATCCCCGCACCCCCCCCTCGCAGCCCGCGGCAGAGGAGAGGGAAGCCGGCTGCGGGGGACGAGGGGGGCAGAGGAGGAAGACAGAGGGGGATGTTACACACTGTGGAGAGGGACGAGGGGGGGCGGAGGTGGAAGACACAGGGGGGGATATTTTGCACACACGGAGGGGGGCGGAGGAGGACACTGAAGATAGTGGGGGATGATCGGTGAGATGGGACAGCTGCACCGATCCCCCCCTGCATGGCTTTTCAGGTGAAAGCCACGGGAGGGAGTGAAACAGATGATGAAAAGCCATGCAGGGGGGATCGGTGCAGCTGTCCCATCGCACCCATCATTCCCCACTGTCACTGGACACTGTGTAGATGTGACAGGGGGCCGTGAGCGCGCTCTGCTTTTACCCAGAACGCGCTCTGCCTCTCCTGCACGCTCTGGCCAAGGGGATTGCAGAGGTGGGCGGGGAGTCTGCTGACATCATGACTCCGCCCACCGAGTGCCGAAAAAACAGACCCGCCCACTGAATCTGAACTTTTTTGGTGTTTCTAACAGCTAAAGGGGGGACATTTGACAGGTAAGGATACATGCAGGAGGCATGTATATCCTTATAGATCACCACTATGGCAGTAGTTTAGAATTGATGAGAGTGGGTTTACATCCACTTTAATATGTACAGTCTGGTGGAAAGAAGGGAAAGAAGGGAATGGGGAGACATGATTGAAACCTTTAAATATATCAAGGGGGGTGAATAAGATTCAGGAATGCATTTTTTTTCAATATGAAACCAAAATCAAGAACACGGGTACATGACCTTAAACTAAGTATTATTTTACTGAAAGGGTAGTTGCTGCTTGGAATAAACTACCAGCAGAGGAAGTGAGATAGTCAACAGTAAATGGCTTCAAACATGCTTGGGATAAACATAGATCTATAGTCAGACAACAAAGTTAACGAAAAAAAAGTCTCTATGGACTACTTTTTCTGCAGTAACTTTTCTATGTTTCATTGTAAAGAGGGCTTTGGAGAATCCTTGTGCTGAAAGGAAGGGCCAAACTTAGGTTTAGAAGTTGAAGCCTGGGAAGAGAGTGTAGAGGAGCTCTGCATTTCTAAGGGGCTAGGAGCTCTCTGAGGAAGCAAAACTTCCCCAGCTCTGGCCTCCTTAAAGCGGAGTTCCACCCAAAAGTGGAACTTCCTCTTTAAGCACTCCTCGCCCCCTGACATGCCACATTCGCACTTCCTTCTTCCTGTTCTCTGCCGCCTAGGCAGACTACTCCTCCTCTCGCCATAGGCGGCCTCTCCCTGCCAGCGATCTTCTGGGACACAACACAGGTCCCAGAAGATTGGCTGGCCAATCTCAGAGCACAGCGCTACTCGCGCATGCGCAGTGTGCGCTATGCCAAGAAGCTGTAAGCTGTCACGGCTGGGGTGCCCACAGTTGCTATGATGGCACCGAGGAGAGGAGGGGGAGAGGAGCGAGGCTCCGGCCAGCCGCATCGCTGGACCATGGGACAGGCAAGTGTCGGTTAATTAAAAGTCAGCAGCTATTGTAGCTGCTGTCTTTTAATAAACGAAAAAACGGGTGGAACTCCGCTTTGATGAATTAGTCAAGTGATCTGCAAATGCACGATCCTGAAAGACAGGGGGATGTTAGTTGTTCATAGTTTTAGTCCCGTTAGCTGCAGTTTGATATACAGAAATAGCAGCAATAGCTGGTTGCAAGGCTGAGCTTTTAAAAGCGTCTAAAACTTTTAGTCAGCAGAATCTTTATAGCGGAGTTCCACCCAAAAATGGAACTTCCAATGATTGGATCCCCCCTCCCCCCAGGTGTCACATTTGGCACCTTTCAGGGGGGAGGGGGAAGCAGATACCTGTCTAATCCAGGTAATTGCTCCCACTTCCGGGCATAGATCGCCTCAGACTCTGTGGTGATCTATGCCATGTCTGGCCCCTCTTCCGTCCCCCCTGCTATCTTCTGGGAGACACATAGGTCCCAGAAGACAGCAGTGACCAGTGACGTGAAGCGTGACTCGCACATTGCGCAGTAGGGAACCAGGCTGTGAAGCCGCAAGACTTCACTTTCTGATTCCCTTACCGAAGATGGTGGCTCCTCCACCCGAGAGCCGAGGGACAGATCGGGTGAGGACATTGCGGGCGCCCTGGACAGGCAAGTGTGCATATTTTAAAAGTCAGCAGTTGCAGTATTTGTAGTCCTGTGGGAGACCTGTGTGTCTTTGGCTCCTTTTCAGGGCCGAATTCAGGCAAAAATTCAGCCCTAATTCGTCCCTGAAACAGACCCCTGCTGCGAGTTGCATCTGGCAGTAGTGTGAACCTAGCCTAAAAGATGGAACTACTTCACCAGATACAGTAACATGTTTGTCATTGTGATATAGATGCAGAAAACTCTGCTTTTGTCAAATAGGCCGCTTGCTGTGTGCCTGAAATAGAGCTAGAATCAGATGCCGACTGTTAAGATCAGTTGCTACAGCGGTACAAAGGATACATCATCACTCTGAGGATAAGTGTTGTGCAGGCCTTTGGCATAGAAAATCTTTATGTGCTGTTCTGAGTTGGCTTTCTTTCACGTGGTCTCTGCAATAGATACAAGTGGGGTATTTCCCTGTGGGGTACTCAGAGTACAGTGTGGGAGATGGGCTAAGCATGTCCGATTAGAGTACACAGTAACTCATGGTTAGACTTTGGTGTAGACCGCCCTGCAATAAACTCTTGTGATGAAAAGGGCAGGCACCCGAGTACCTTATAAGGGGATTAAAGTGTGAGACAGGCCTCAAAGCTTGCCACTGTCCAATCACTTGAAGTTATGAGCCTATAACCCATGGTGTATGAATAAGTTGCATATGTCCTGTACGAAATAATCAAGCCAAAACATATGTTTTGGCTTGAAAACATTTAACTTCATTTACTTTAACTGAGCTGCCTGGCACGCACTTTAGCTCCAGTGTCAGGTGGTTCACCTGCTAGCTGATAGTAAGTGGCCTGCCCAGAGCAGGCAGCTTACCAGCCAGCAACTCACAAAATTTCAGATGACCCAGCAGAAAATACAGTATTTCTATTAGAGTAGGGTTAAAGCTGAAGTCCACAAATGTGGGGCCCTTGACAGCTTTTCTTATAGGAACACTGAGATATGCTGAGGTGATTGTAATAAAACCAGATCCTTCCTTTCAGCGAACAGTCAAAAAGAGGACATGGTAAAACACACAGATATGTGGTCAGAACAAAAAAAAAGATAAATATGTAGTAGAGTTTGCCAAAACCCTTGCTAGTTATATAGATCACCTACAGCAACTGTGTTTTCTGAATGAAAGTTACACTAAAATGTGTGTGAAGATAAAGATGGATTTAAAAACATCTATCCTTCCCAATCCTTTTCCAAGGAATTAGGAAATTAGCCTGAACTAATTTGGATACCTACCTTCGGAAACGTTCACCAAAGAAATGCAGAATACATTGAATCAAATGGTGGGTCCAGACCCACCTCGTTAAGGTTTATGCAGAAGTGACAGAATCTTGTATGCAATTATATTTTGTTGTTCTAAAAACTTTCATTGTACAACTGTTGGCCAAGATTTCTGTATGTGCTTCTTATACTTAAAGTGGAACTTCCACTCATCGGAACCCTCCCCCCCTCCAGTGCCACAATTGGCACCTTTCAGGGGGAGGGGGGTGCAGATACCTGTATAATACAGGTATCTGCACCCACTTTTGGGCATAGATAGCCGCAGATTCTGCGGCTATTACGCCACTTTCTTGCGGGGCCCCCGCTGTCTACTGGGAAACACATGGATCCCACAGACAGCAGGGGCCGTCCTTATTGCGCAGCGTGACTTGCGCATGCGCAATAGTGAACCGGGAAGTGAAGCCACAAGGCTTCACTTCCTGATTCGCATACCGAAGATGGTGGCGGCAGCACCCGAGAGCCGACCGACTGAACGGCTTCAGGTGCCGACATCGTGGGTGCGCTGGACAGGTGAGTGTCCATATTTTAAATTTTTTTTTTCAAGTCAGCAGCTACAAATACTGCAGCTGCTGATTAAAAATAAAAAAATAAAGATGGATTTAAACAAAGTGCACATATATTTTTTGCCTCCTTTTGTACCCACATCCTTCAGAAGTACATGTACCTTGATTCTACAATCACAACCTTTAAAAACTTTAACAACTATTAAACCCAAAAGCAAACATTTAATACAGTATATTACAGCTTAGCAAATTTTAGATGTGGTGGCTGCATTCATTTTCTTTTTTAGGCTTTATTTTTACCTGGTGAATCTGCCAATAAGCCTGTTTTTTTTTTTTAACAGACCCAGCTGTCCTGCAGATGTCACAATTAAAGGGTTTAGACAAACCATTTAACACTGACAGGGGTCCTCACAATGCCCATCTTTAATTTAAAACCGTTATCCCAAAAGAAAAAATAAATTAACTATGACTGCTTAAAAAGTTTTAGTAGGAGTTTGGCTTCAATTTGTTTGTGTATCTTAACCGTTCAAGGACCGCCTAACGCCGATATACGTCGGCCAAATGGCATGGCTGGGCACAATCACGTACCTGTACGTGGCCCTTTAAGAGCCCAGCCGTGGATCGCGCTTGCGACCCGGTCCTGAGCGCCGTGACCGCGGGACAAGCGGACCCGATCGCCGCTGGTGTCCCGTGATCGGGTCACAAAGCTGAGGAACGGGGAGAGGTCTGTGTAAACAAACCTCTCCCCGTGCTTCAACTGACACTGACTGGCTGTTCCCTGTCATCGGGAAAGCCGATCAGTGACGTCAGACGCAAAGCCACGCCCCCTACAGTAAAAAAAAAAAAAAACACACACACTTAACCACTAGGGGGTGGGGAGGGTTTAACTCTGTCACTGCTAGTGTCATTTACACAGGAATCAGTGCATTTAAATAGCACTGATTTCTGTATAAAATTACAATGGTCCCAAAAATGTGTAAAAAATGTCCGATGTGTCCGCCATAATGTCGCAGTTAATAAAAATGCTATAAAACTATCCCCAATTTTGTAAACGCTATAACTTTTGCGCAAACCAATCAATAATCGCTAATTGTGATTTTCTTTTACCAAAAATATGTAGAATACGTATCGGCCTAAACTGAGGAAAAAAATGTTTTTTTATATATATTTTTGGGGGATATTTATTATAGCAAAAAGTAAGAAATATTGCATTTTTTTCAAAATTGTCGCTCTATTCTTGTTTATAGCGCAAAAAAAAAAAAAAAAAAAAAACGCAGGGGCGATCAAATACCACCAAAAGTAAGCTCTATTTGTGGGAAAAAAAGGACGTCAATTTTGTTTGGGAGCCACGTCGCACGGCCACGCAATTGTCAGTTAAAGCGACGCAGTGCCGAATCGCAAAAAGGGGCCTGGTCCTTTGGCTGCAAATTGGTCCGGGGCTTAAGTGGTTAATCTGCTACTACATCTAACACTCCCATTCCCCCAGACAGACATGCTGTCCAAACGTGTCTCTGTGTTCATTCATCTAGAGTGTAGGCACAGGAGGTGCGTTACTGGGCCTATCACCAAGTGAAAACAGAGGGGAAAAAAAGCCTATAAAAAGAAAATAAATGCAGTCACCACATTCAAGGATTAGTACCCTGCAATATAAACATCTTTGGTTTTGGGTTTAATATTGCTGCCTGCTCCTAGGCAATAGCTTTCCAGGTGATTTCTATGGGACCATATCCTCAACATCTCTGGCCTCAGGAGATGGAACCATACAAGTCAACTGGGGATCTACTGAACAGGTGCGGATAGAACAGTAAAGGATTTTCCCCAAAAGGATGTAAACAATATGTCAGGTAATGCTATCAAAAATATGCACGTGGGGAGATTGAGGGTGGGGTACTTTAAGTAACAAAGGACAAAAAGGATGAGTGCCCTTTGATTTAAAATGCACTAATCCTTTAACTCATAAATTTGTAAAAGTAGCTAAGTTACACTTACCATAAAGCTTAAATATGTACGTTGCATCGGGCCATGTTAGCAAGTGTTGTAAAATTCCATCACTGTCCTTTACATGCTTTCCTTGGTTATCCTTTGGCCAAGAATTTTCTATAACACTTGACACCAAACGGCCAAAATTTTCCAGATTGTACGAATTCAACTGACTAAGAATATTGGTCTCAGACTATTTGAAAAAGAAAGAGAAAAACTTTTATGGCGAAGTTGAATTTAGATACTGCTGTGTCCTCAAGTTACCTCTACTCAAACAAGTGAACAAAAACATATACTTTAAATATCACCTCCAACACTGCCTTGTAAATAGTAAGGCCCCTTTCACACAGACGATCTGTTAAGGTCCGCCTGTCAGTTTTTTAGGCGGACCTGAACGGACACTCCGTAGAGGTCTATGGATGGCCGGATGTCAGTGCTGACATGTCTGCTGACATCGGACCCGCTTCGATCCGAAAAAGTGTGACGGAGGAAAAACCTATTTTTTTTACTCTACGGTCCGTCTTCATCCGATCCCCCATAGGATAGAGCGGCGCTCTGACAGGTCTGTCCCTGCACAGTGTGCAAAATGTATGTAACTCGGGGTCTGCCTGTATATATTGCCTGTATATATTATCTGATAGCAGGATTCTGTAGAATAAAATTGTCATAGTTACATATTTTTATGTCATGATATATGATTTTAGTTCTAATGTTTATCAAATCCATATTGTTATTGTAAAAAGAAAAAATATAATTCTGTGCACACACAAAATGTTTCAATTTTTGGCAAAATATAAAAGAAAAAATGCAATTTAGTTAGGGTAAGTAGATACCAAACATGTCAAACCTCCAATCTGCATCTGCATGTGAAATGTGAAAAACAAAAGTTCTCAAAATTTTCCAAAGTTTTAACAGCTTTTACAGGTCATGGTCTTAGAATTATTGCTCTCACTTCAGTGTACCTGGAAATAAAGTATCTCACAAAAGTGAGTACACCCCTCACATTTTTGTAAATATTTTATTATATCTTTTCAACAACACTGAAGCGATGACACTTTGCTACAAAGTAAAGTAGTGAGTGTACAGCTTGTATAACAGTGTAAATTTGCTGTCTCCTCACCTGGTTGCCACCATACAGGCTTGACACCGTCTGAACCAAATAAGTTTATCTTGGTCTCATCAGACCACAGGACATGGTTCCAGTAATCCATGTCCTTAATCTGTCTTCAGCAAACTGTTTGCGGGCTTTTTTTGTGCATCAACTTTAGAAGAGGCTTCATTCTGGGACGACAGCCATGCAGACCAATTTGATGCAGTGTGCGGCGTATGGTCTGAGCACTGACAGGCTGAACCCCCACTACTTTAACCTCTGCATCAATGCTGGCAGCACTCATACTTCTATTTCCCAAAGACAACCTCTGGATTTAATCCTGAGCATGTGCACTCAACTTCTTTGGTCGACCAGGGCGAGGCCTGTTCTCAGTGGAACCTATCCTGTTAAACCGATGTAATGTCTTGGCCACCGTACTGCAGCTTAGTTTCAGGGTCTTGGCAATCTTCTTATAGCCTAGGCCATCTTTATGTAGAGCAACAATTCTTTTTTTCAGATCCTCAGATCAGAGAGTTCTTTGCCATGAGGTGCTATGTTGAACGTCCAGTGACCAGTATGAGAGAGCGATAACACCAAATTTAACACACCTGCTCCCCATTCACACCTGAGACCTTGTAACACCAACGAGTCACATGACACCGGGGAGGGAAAATTGATAATTGGGCCCAATTTGGACATTTTCACTTAGGGGTGTACTCACTATTGTTGCCAGCGGTTTAGACATTAATGGCTGTGTGTTGAGTTATTTTGGGGAAGCAGCAAATTTACACTGTTCTACAAGCTGTACGCTCACTACTTTACATTGTAGCAAAGTGTAATTTCTTCAGTGTTGTCACTTTTAGCTAAATGTGCTATACACTGTATACAATCACCCGACACTAGTTAGTTTCCACAATCCATGACTTAACTTCACAGTTCACACAAATACGTTTTAAATTCAAACTGTAGCACTGACGTAAGTCATTTTTTTTCCCACAGTAGCGTGACAATCCCTCCACCTCCAGTCTAACTAATCACTCTCACCTCATGGCATGGACCCCTGTGTAAACAGGTGGTCATGCAAGTGGTTATCAAAAGGGTTAACATGGACCATAAACTTCTCTCACGTCTCCTTAGATCTCAGCCAGGACGCCAGGTCATGGGTAGAAAGAAAAGATCTAAGTGCTCACCGCTTAAGTATAAGATTACATTTTTGTGTTCAAACACAAACTACTCATATAAAGATGATAAAAACACAGCATGTAAAGCCAACAATCGTGTTAGTTCCGTAGGGCAGCAGCGGGGGTGACGCCATGCGTAGCTCCTCCCCGTCCGTGTTACGTTCAATCAGAATTTCAACGTCACCAGACTCCCCCCTTCCCTTCATTAGCAGACGGAGGCACTTAGGGAAGGGGAAGGAGTCCGGTGACGTCGATGTCACCGGATCTCCGACGGAACTCCCTGAAGACTCGGAAGCCGGCGGAGAGGTGAGTACCAATCAAAAGAATTTTGATCCATCAAAAAAATTAATCGATTAATCGAGGAATCAATCTTTAATTTTCACAGCCCTAAATTAAACCAATGTTAGAGTGTAGATTCAGATAATTGTAAATGCTTATTGGTGACTTTACAATAACTTGTACAGTGTCCCATTAAGACAGTTGCTGCATATCTAAAGTGGTTCTAAAGTCTAAGAGTTGTATACCTTAATGCATCTCCTACATTAAGGTAAAAACTCCCCACTAACTGTTCTCCCTACACCCTCCCCCCCAAAAACTTACCTGGACCCGTCAGTGATCCAGTGCTGTGCTTGACTGCAGGTCTTCTCTCTTTACATCCTGGTCTCACAAGAGACTCAGGCGTCAGCGGAAGCTATTGGCTGCTCCTGTCAGTCAAATCCTGTGAGGAGGGAGTGGGGGGGGGGGGCACACACAGCCCAGCTAGGGAGCGCGCCCACACATATGCCCCCCATGGCACATGGCTTGCTATGGTGGCACATTCAGGAAAGTAGGAATTGAGATAGCCAGCAGGGGACTCCAGAAGAAGAGGTAAGGGGCTGCTCTCATCAACACCGATGCACAGAGAGTAGGTAAGTATAGCTACAACCACTTTAACTATCCAACCCCACATAATCATTTTGTGATTTACTTTGTGACTTGATCTACTTTACCTGGCAAGCCAAATGCACTGCTTCAATTGCACAGTCTTCAAAGCATTTATTAATGGATGGGTGAAGATCTTTAAACGTACTCTGTTCTTTACAATACAAAGAAATTTGATTGATTGCTTCTTCCTATGACAGAATAACAATAGAAACAGTGTATCTCATTTCTATGGCATCTTCAAATAATAAAAAAAAAAAAAAAACTATAATATGCAAAAAAGCAAAACACCAGGCAGATTTAGTAAACACCAGTAATCCAGTTAGACATCCACTATAAATCTAAGAAATGTACAGGGAATAAGTATAAATACCCAGATCAGCTTCCTGTAATTGCATGCACAGCTGTACTCACACTGGGAGAGAAGATCACGCTATGAGCCAATCTATTGGCTTGCAGAGAGATGTCATTCTAAAACTCTGAACGCACTTAAGCAGGTTAAACACATACTGACTGACATTACCGACCGTCAGCAGGAACTGACTGACTTTCAGTATGTGTGTACTCTTCTCTGTTCAACAGAAGCCAGTCTAATAACTGGCTTCTGTCGAACGGTCATGCTGGAAAACCAGCATCCAATCAGCACTTGCAGCCAATGGCCAAGGGCCAAAGGCTGCAAGCGCTGATCAGTGTATAGTAGCTGGGGAAGTCCCCCTGTCAGAATACAATAGAAATACTCCAGACCTGTTTCTGCTGTGTAGATTTAATCAACACCCGACAGAAAGGACAATGATCCTATACAAATAATCAATGAGGTAATCAGGTATGCAAATTCAAAAGCTCTCTATTTCACACCTGCTGCTATTTCTGTACAGATCTGCTTATTTAGATATAATGTAAATTTGTATTACACTAGGCATACTGCATAATATTTTAATACACAAATAGTATGTACATGAGGCATACTTTATAACTTTAAGTAATATATTATGCTCAGCATGAGTACACCCCTTTTGAAAAGTAAGATTTTAATCAATATCTCAATGAATACAAGAACAATTTCCAAAATTTTGACTGAGTTTTATAGAACATTTATTTAGCTCATTACTAGTAAGGTTAATAATATAACTTAAATAACAAAATTTTCAGTTTTACTCAAAGTAGTTGATGCAAAAATGAATACACCCCACAACAAAAACGAATACATCTAGTATTTTGTATGACCTCCATGATCTGTAAGGACAGCACCAAGTTTTCTACACATCGAATAAACAAGTTGACAACATATTGCAACATCTATCTTTTTCAATTCATCAAGAATTACCTATTTTAGAGCCTAGAATAGATGCTGGATGCAGAATAATGCTCAACTTGTCTCTTCCTAATTGGGTTCAGATCAGGAGAGGCTTGACCCCCAAATCACTTTGACCCTGTTCTTCTTCAGAAATGCAACAGTGGCCTTAGATGTGTGTTTTGTCATGTTGGAAAAGTATACGACGACCAAGGGCACAAAGTGATGGTAGCATCTTTTCTTTCAATATAGAGCAGTACATCTGTGAATTTATGACACCATCAATGAAATGCAGCTCCCCAACACCAGCAGCACTCATGCAGCCCCACAGAACACGGCCACCACCATGTTTCACTGTAGGCACCATGCATTTTTCTTTGTACTCCTTCCCTTTGCAACGCCATTCAGTTTTGAAGCCATCAGTTCCAACAACATTTATCTTGGTCTCATCACTCCAGAGTACAGAGTCCCAGTAGTTGTCTTCTTTTTCAGCATGGCCCATGGTAAATTATAGGTGGGCTTGCTTGTGCATGGGCTTTAGGAGAGGCTTCCTTCATGGACAACACCCATGCATGCCATTCCTCTGCAGTGTACCCCGTATTGTCTAACGGGAAACAATCACCCCAGTTTGGCCTTCTACTTCTTTAGCTAACTGCAGTGAACTTGCATGGCGATTTTCTTCAAAACCTTCTCATCAGAAGACGCTGTCGAGGAGATGACTTCCATGGACAGCCTGGACGTCTCTGTGAGATGGTTGCAGTTCCATCTTTGTTAAATTTTTGTATAACTTTTGTTACAGTATTCTCAGTGATAAATAACGCTTTGTTGATCTTCTTATAGCCTTCAGCTTTCTTTTGTAAAGAAATTATTTTCTTTCTCAGGCCTTGTGACATTTCTCTTCCCGTGGTGCCATTGCTGACAGCATGAAATGGGAAGGGGTTTTCTTTGTTAAGTAAGGGCTCTTTCACACGGGGCGGATCCGTAATGATCCGCCCCGTAAAGATCCGCTGCTCAGCGGGGATTGCTCCGCTGATCCCCGCTGAGCCGGCGGATTGCTCCGCTGATCCCCGCTGAGCCGGTGGATGACAGGGCGTTCCCTGCACACTGTGCAGGGACCGCCCTGTCAGATCTCTGCTCTCCTCTATGGGGGATCGGATGAACGCTGACCGTCTGTCCGTGTTCATCCGATCCGCTCTGCAGACGGATGTAAAAATAGGATTTTCCTCCGTCTGCAGAATCGGACCACAGCGGAGACGGACGATATCGTTGTGTCATCCTCTGACACCCGCTATCCCATAGGGATGCATGTATGTCCGTTTTTCATCTGAAAACGGATGGATGAAATACAGACAAATGGTCCGCCCATGTGAAAGGGGCCTAATGCCCTTTTATAATCAACTATCTGCTTGACACCTGTTTAATTAATAATTCCACTCATCTGTAGTTAAATTCTTGTTATTTCGGATTTTTTTGTCTAAAATTTAGCTTTGCTAATACTTACATTGGGGTGTATTCATTTTTGCATTTTTTGGTCTTGAACTAATTTGTTAGGAAAAATACTTTGTGCAAATTAACAAATCTTGGTTGCAATCAATGTCCTGCATTTGTGGGAGTATTTTGTAGTATAGACTCTGATAATGTTGATTCTGAAAGGAAAGTAAAGGTTATCTGACAAATCTGTTGGGGATGGCGGGGAGCCTTCCCCACTGGCAGAATACAAGGATCACTGCCAGCAGCAAAAAAAGTCTGAAAAAATCATCAGGCTGAAGTCTATCCATCGATCGATTTTAGCACACTGAACCGGCCAGATTTTGATCGGTCTATGGCAGGCTTAAGACATAGCTAAGCTAGAGAGGATTTGTATGTAAAGCAACAGGTGCAAAACAGTATTTGCATTTGTATACCTGATTACCTCATTGATGTATTTAGAAGCTTGTTGACCTTCATGTCAATGCTCACTCTATAATGGGGGTCAGCAACCTGTAGATCGTGGCCAGATGACTGGTAGATCAGTCTGGGCTTGCTGACCCACCATTCCAGAACATTAGAGTGTAATGCAGAGGGACTACTTGTAAAGTTGGAGCTGTAGTAGGAAGCAAGAGCCGCATAAGCCGATGCCTCCTCTGTAGAGCTTGCTCCTGTCCAATGCGGAGTGATACTAACTGCACTCCACCTCCTATCCCAGCTAGCAACCGGTCTCCAGAGTGCTGACAGCAGCAGGAAAGAAGAGATCTTCAGGTCATTGTGAAGCAATACACTGGGCATAATAGTATAAGGCTGTTTTCACACTGATGTGCCGCGATTTACCCACTCCACAGGTGCAGTGTACCTGCAGCTTTCCTGCGGGTTTGCTGCATTTAGCCATATACTTCTATTACATTCTGCAGGTTTGGTGCACTTTCTGAGAGTGGCTCATGCACAAGAGCAGCAGGCACTGCTGCTCCTCTCAAAAAAAATATCCCAGTGTGTTTGACATGTCGCTGGGAGGCGATATATTGCTTCCTCACCACCTGATTTAAACCCATAATTGCCATGCAATGCACACGATTGCGACACAGCAATCAAAGATTTAAATCAGGTGTGAGGAGGCAACACTGTGCCAGGTGAGCTTTGACTTTTTCCATGTTGTTCAGGTAGATCTCCAACTCTTTAAGGTTGCCTACCCCTGCTCTATAAGGTCTTTCTGAGCAAAGCACATTAGAGGTGGCAACCTGTCTGGAATTGGATGCCAGTTAAAACAGCAGTAACTGATCTGGAGTGTGGCTTTTATTTATTTTTTTGCTGATATGGGTGGTGAGGACAAGCTGTGATGGAGCCGGCACTGGGACTGAGTGGCAGAAGGGAGTGTATCAAAAGCAGAACAGGGAAAATACAAACCAAATAAAAGAGAAGACAAGGCATTAATGATCATTGAGTTCAATAAGAACAAAGATAATTAGTATAATGTCAGGGGGGGGGCACTTGCACTTGGGGGCTACGAATATGCATGCATCATACATACTAAGGGGGGGCACCACCGGGGAATCAATGGTGTAGAAGGCTCTGGATGTTCTGGTAGTTCATAAGCTTAAAAGCGGAGTTCCAGTCATTTTTGTGTTTATTAACCACTTCAATACGGCTGTATAGTCATATGACGCCCACAAGGTGGATCTACCATCCTGGGTGGGCGTCATATGACGTCCTCGCATTCCCGGCCGCCTGGGGGGCGCGCGCGCGCCCGCGGCATCACTCGCGACCCGGTGCGAGTGCCCGGCGGCCGCGATGTCCGCTGGGCACCCCGCGATTGCCCGTTAAAACAGGACCGTGCGGGACCGTGGAGCTCTGTGTGTAAACACACAGCTCCACGTCCTGTCAGCGGAGAGGAGACCGATCATGTGATCCCAGTACGGAGGAACACATGATCGGTCTCCTCCCCTTGAGTCCCCTCCCCCCACAGTTAGAATCACTCCTATAGGGACACACATTAACCCCTGCAGCGCCCCCTAGTGTTAACCCCTTCCCTGCCAGTCACATTTACACAGTAATCATTGCAATTTTATAGCAACGATCGCTGTGTAAATGTGAATGGTTACAAAAATGTGTCAAAAGTGTCCGAAGATCGCCGCCATTACTAGTAAAAAAAAATAAAAAAAAAATTTCAATAAACCTATCCCCTGCTTTGTAGACGCTATAACTTTTGCGCAAACCGATCAATATACGCTTATTGCGATTTTTTTTACCAAAAATATGTAGAAGAATACGTATCGGCCTAAACTGAGGAAAAAAATAGTTTTTTTTAAAAAAAAATGGGATATTTATTATAGCAAAAAGTAAAAAATATTGTGTTTTTTTTTCAAAATTGTCGCTCTTCTTTTGTTTATAGCGCAAAAAATAAAAACCGCAGAGGTGATCAAATACCACCAAAAGAAAGCTCTATTTGTGGGAAAAAAAGGACGTCAATTTTGTTTGGGTGTAACGTCGCACGACCACGCAATTGTTAGTTAAAGCGACACAGTGCCGAATCGCAAAAAGTGCTCTGGTAAGGAAGGGTGTTTAAAAGCCTTGTATTGAAGTGGTTAATAGTCAGTAGCTACAAAAAGTGTACAGTCCTACAGTTTTTTCATGGCCGCTTGGGGTGTTTATCTTTCTCCCCACTCGCTGAAAGAGCGGTGGGGAAGGGGGCGGTGTAGGGGTGTCCTCTCCTACCGCGATCGGCGTGTCCTGGGTCCCTGTGTGAATGTACTAGAAAGCCTGCAAACAGTTTGCTGAAGACAAGCAGACTAAGGACATGGATTACTGGAACCATGTCCTGTGGTCTGATGAGACCAAGATAAACTTATTTGGTTCAGATAGTGTCGAGCGTGTGTCGCGGCAACCAGGTAAGGAGTACAAAGACAAGTGTGTCTTGCCTACAGTCAAACATGGTGGCTGGAGTGTCATAGTCTGGGGCTGCATGAGTGCTGCCGACACTGGGGAGCTACCATTGAGGGAACCATGAATGCCAACATGTACTGTGACACACTAAAACAGAGCATGATCCCCTCCCTTCGGAGACTGGGCCGCATGACAGTATTCGAACATCATAAATACCCCAAACACACCTCCAAGATGACCACTGCCTTGCTAAAGAAGCTGACTGGCCAAGCATGTCTCCAGACCTAAAACCTATTGAGCATCTGTGGGGCATCCTCAAATGGAAAGTGGAGGAATGCAAGGTCTCTAACATCCACCAGCTCCGTGATATCATCATGGAGGAGTGAAAGAGGACTGTGGAGGTGGCAACATCTGAAGCTCTGATCAACTCCATGCCCAAAAGTGTTAAGGTAGTGCTGGAAAATAATGGTGACCACACAAATTAGTGACACTTTGGGCCCAATTTGGAAATTTTCTTGCCAGTGGTTTAGACATTAATGGCTGTGTGTTGAGTTATTTTGAGGGGAGAGCAAATTTACACTGTTATACGCGCTGTACACTCACTACTTTACATTGTAGCAAAGTGTCATTTCTTCAGTGTTGTCACATGAAAAAAGATATAATAAAATATTTACAAAAATGTGAAGTGTACTCACTTTTGTGAGATACTGTACATGGAGCGTCTGTTCTGGTCCGCCTGAAAAACTGACAGGCGGACCTGAACAGTCCGCATGTGTGAAAGAGCCCTTACAGGTAAAGTTGATCCAGGGATGCCTCTTGGGGGATCAGGAAGGAATGTTTCCTCCTGTGCTGGAGCAAATTGGATCATGCTTTGCTGGGGATTTGTGTCTTCCTCTGGATCAACTCTGAGTATAGAATTGTGTATATAAGATTGTATGACTTGTTTTTTCTCCTTTTATTGGTTGACCTAGATGGACTTTTCTTAACCAAACTACCGTAACTATATCAGAGAAAAGGCGCAAAAGATAAAGACCTATTCTTTAAAGTGTATGTAAACCCAAACATTAAACACTTCTTATTGGTTCCCTTTTGACCTGGTAAACATGCTATTGAAAGTGTTTAAAATGTAATGTAATGCATGTAATGAAAATACATTTTTATTTAAAAAAAAAAAGTTATTAGCACGTTGATGGGAGGAGAAAACAAGAAGACAAGCAAAAAATAAATAATAAATCTGCAGCTTTATATGTACCTGTTTAATCTTCCTGAGTAAAAGAGGGACAATAGAAGCATTCCATGTCAGAGTTGCATTTTCACCAGCCTTGAGGATCAGATGCCATGCCTAGGTTAAACAGGGTGTGTTTTAAGCAGATTACACTTCAGACAGAAAAAAAAGGCTAAATGAGGCCTAAGGAATACTTCACTTTCTAAGAAAAACTAATTTCCTGGTGCCTCCATGGCAGCAGACCTGTGATAGAGCTCCGCCTCTACTCCGCCTTCAGGACTAGTGAATAACATAAAATGAAAGGGCATTGTCCCTCCCCCAACATTCTCCTTTTTTTTCTCATACCTCTTGACTGGTAAAGAGTAGCAGTATGTCCATACCTCTGCAGTCGGCAGCATCCGCCGGGTTAAGCCTCACCCGTGCGCAGTCCCTGTTCTTGGGCCGCTATTAGCGCTGATAAGATTGGGAACACCTTCTGAGGGTCTTTTGGGGTCTTGCAGAGTTTCATCACAGGAACGGAGTCTGCTGATAAATTCAAGAATAAACCAATGATTGGTGGCGGCAGCAGGAGGATCAGCTTCTCCTTTTCGGTTCCTTGGGTCAGGTTAGGTTTTGATTAAGGCATTTCTTCCTTTTTGTTTTAAAAAAGATAAAGCATAGCAAAATGAGCAGTAGCAGAGATGTTTTATAGATCAGAAAAATGTGTCCCCTTTAAGATGCTTTTATTCCCGGTTTGCGCATTCGCGACCCAGGATTTTTAATCTTTACCTTCCTTTCTCCACAGGGGATGTGTCCTGGGTTCCTAAAGTTTTTTCATGGCCACTTGGGGTGTTTATCTTTCTCCCCACTCGCTGAAAGAGCGGTGGGGAAGGGGGCGGTGTAGGGGTGTCCTCTCCTACCACGACCGGCGTGTCCTGGGTCCCTGTGCGCAGGCGTGACCCAGAATACGTTGCTGCACGTAGATGGCGGTGAGAGAGCCAGTGCTCCTGGTGCGCAGGCGCATTGAGCGGCGAGGCCATGGTCGCCATTTTGGGAAAAAACATACCATTCTGGTTAATGTTGCCAGAACCATTTTACAGGTGCTTTTTTTTTTTTTTTGCAAAAAAAATTGGTTAATTAATGGAATGTTCCCTCCCTCTCTCCCTATATAAAGTTAGTCTCTTTTTGAGCTCAGGGCTGCTCCAAATAACATGTGTGTGTGTGTGTGTGTGTGCCCTGCAGCTCAAAGTCTTTTTCAGCAAACAGGTATGTGGTACTATTTTATTTTATTACGCTGACATTGTAGATTTTGTGGCTGCTCTTTAGGGTCCTATTTTTGTTTTCCTTTCTGTATTTCTTCAGCTGATCCTCCTGCCCATTCCGCCATGAGCCATTCGTCTCACAGTCAAGATCCTCTTGTATCCAATAGGTATGTGGACCACCTGTACGGGAGTATCTTAAAAAAAAAAAAAAAAAAAGAGTCCACTGACAAACAATCTTTGTTTGTTTCAGCCCTGTTCCTTCAAAGTGGTCCAGAAAATCCTCAAGGCGCCATGACAATGACGATAGTCCTGAGCGGAGGTCACGCTCTTCTCACCATAAATCTTCCAGAAGATCAGGATCTTATAGACGTCGTCATTCGCCTTCGCCTCCACCGCGGGCATCAAGGAAAAAATGCTGGGCCTGTGGCGCGGTTCCACTCCCTGATAAGCTTGTCTGCAGAGACTGTCTCAGCGATTACGCAGCTAACCGGGAATTAGAAGGCCAACAGGTGGTTGACCTACTTAAGCAAACCATGAGAGACTCTTTCTGAATTGACAGCCATGATTCCCGCTCATCCGGTTTCACAAGCTGCACAAGTATTGGATGTAGACCCTGACATACCGGGTCCATCAATTGTTAGTACTCCTTTGCCTCCATCAGGGAAAACAGCTAAACAAACTACACCGGTAGATTCATCAGAGGAGTCCTCAGATGATACTGAACCATCTGGTTTCAATTTCTCCCTGGTTCAACCCTTTGTACAAGCAGTGAGGAGTGCCATTGCCTGGGAAGACCCGGAAGAACCTCCTCAAAAATAAAAATAAAAAAACGATTTCCCATTCCTCAAGAGAAAGCAGATCTTTTTTCCATTAATGGTGGAGATCAGGGAGATCATAGAGGAGGAGTCGAACAAAACCGACAAGAAGTTTTCTCTAGCCCGTTTAACCAAACTGTATCCTCTGGCAGATTCGGATACTCAGTCCTTAAGTTCGGTGGTGGATCCGGTGGTAGTGCATCTGGCAAAAAATGTAACACTGCCAATGGAGGATTCAACGTCTTTCAAGGATCCCCTAGATAGATGTATTGACCTAGACCTCAAGAGGAGCTATCTAGCGTCAGGGGCGGCTTGCAGATCAGCCATTGCGCTGACATCTGTTTCCAATGCTATCAGGTCTTGGAAGGAAAATGTTGAGACAGCCCTGAACCAAGATGTTCCTAAAGAAGACATAATCAAAGCTCTGGAGGAGCTGAAGTTGGGCGGTGGATTTCGTAGAAGCTGCAATTGACACAATCCGAAGTTCAGCCAATTCAATGATGCACTCTGTTATGGCAAAGCGGGCCTTAAGGCTAAAACCTTGGACAGCCGGTCTAGCATCGAAGCAGAATTGGTGCAAGATTCCCTTTGATGGAAAATCTTTGTTTGGAGAGAAACTCGACAAAGTAATCTCCAGAGTAACAGGGGCAAATCTGGCTTACTTCCTCAGGACAGGAAGGTCCGGAGAACAAAGGCCTATTTATCACGATTCCGGCAATCAAATTCTAGAGATTTCAGGCAGTCTCGCTCCTTTAGGGACAACAAGAAATCGTGGAGAGGCACCCAGACTTCTTTTTTGGGAGCCAGAAAGAACAAGTCCCTCACTGCTCCCCAGGAGGGGACAAAGTCTTTTTGACGTCAGAGGAACGGAAACGCCCCCAGTGGGAGCCTGGTTAAAAAACTTTTCCCCAACTTGGCCTCCAAGTGTCAAGACCCATGGGTCCTGTCAACGATCCGGTACGGTCACTTTTGGACTTTCTCTCAGCAGCCTCCTCACACGTCCTTCAAAGAAACACAGTTACCAGCCTCCCCACAGAAAGCACTGGCCTTGAACCAATTTTTGGAGTCCCTGCAGCGTCAAGGGGCAGCAATACCTGTCCCCCCATCGGAGCGATTTACAGGTTTTTATTCCACCCTTTTTCTGGTACAGAACAAAAAAAACAGGGGACTGGAGACCTGTAATAGATCTGAAAAAGCTAAATCAATACATCCATCTTGAAAGCTTCAAGATGGAGTCGCTCCAAACAATCATCCAAACCATACAACCAGGAGATTGGTTAATCTCGATAGACCTGCAGGATTCTTACCTCCACATCCCTATTCTACCATCCTTCCAAAAATACTTAAGGTTCGCAGTGGGTCATGTCCACCTGCAATTTCAAGCTCTGCCCTTCGGGCTGTGCACCTCTCCTCGGGTGTACACAAAAGTGTTGATATCCGTCTTGGCCCCTCTGAGAGAGGTGATTAAGAATGTATCACTACCTGGATGATATCCTCTTGCTGTCAAACAACCAGAGCCAGCATATAGTCCACAGGGAGATTCTTATTCAGTCGTTGTCGGAGTTCGGGTTGCTGGTGAACCATCGGAAGAGCCAATTCGTTCCAACACAACAGATGGTTTACTTAAGAGCAATGTTCGATACGCTCCTAGGCACAGTCTCTTTACCCCAGATGAAGATGGAGGGCATCATTCAGAAGGTATCCAAGATCATACAGAGATCCCATCTATCAGCCTCACAGTGTCTGAGCCTTATTGGCACGATGTCATCGTGCATACCTCTAGTCCCATGGTCTCACTGGCATCTGAGACACTTCCAGATGGGACTCTTAATACAATGGAGACTGCAACTTCATTCTCAGATAATCCGTTTAACAACGCTAATGAGCAGGAGTCTACACTGGTGGACGAATCCAGAGAATCTCTCCCGGTTTCATCATTTGGGTTCCCACTCATGGAGCACAATTACGTCAGATGCGAGTGGCCAGGGGTGGGGTGCCCATTGCAGAGAATTTCGGATTCAGGGAATATGGTCCTTTCCCACCAGAGGGATAGTGTCCAACGTCCTAGAAATGAGGGCAGCACAGGTGGATCTCTTTGCTACACAGGAGAATTGCAAAATCAGGAGATTCTTCTCTCGCCTTCCACATACACAGGCGGAGGGAGTAGATGCGCTATCTTGTCCTTGGATCTTCAAGACCGCTTACGCCTTTCATCCTAGCCCACTCATTTTGAGGTTTCTCCTCAGACTCCTGAACGAACCAGTCCAAGTGCTAGCAGTGCTACCCTAATGGCCGAAGAGACCTTGGTTTCCACTAGCCATGCACCTCAGTGTGAATCCTCCGAACAGAATTCCTCCCTTCCCACAGTTGTTGACCCAGCTCTTATGACTGTAGAGTTCAGGAGAAGAGCACTTCGCTGCTATGTCTGTATCGGATTAATTTTTTTTCGTTAAAGCATTAAACCCACCCGTGTGAGCTAGTTATTTATCACAGGTATGCTGCCATGGAGGCACCAGAAAAACTGAAAATTGTATCATACTTACCGTAATTTTTCTTTCCTGGTGCCAATCCATGGCATCATACGCTCCCACCCCTCGGTATTATATATTACGAAGAATGTTGGGGAGGGACAATGCCCTTTAATTTATGCTATTCACTAGTCCTGGAGGCGGAGTAAAAGCGGAGCTCCATCACAGGTATGCTGCCATGGACTGGCACAAGGAAAGGGAAATTATGAAAATTATACAATTTTCAGTTTTTTCACCATAATGATGCATTAATAATTACAATTACTTGTGTTAAAACTGCTTAACCTGATACCCAACAATTATGCAGATATGCAAAAAAACATTTACCCAGAGCTCGGTTTGAAACCTAGGCTTTCCATACTCATAAACATTAAAATTAAATGTATGCCCATAGACATCTTCCAGCCATTTTTTTGTCAACAACAAAGTTTCTTCCAAAACTTTCTCCAGATCAGACAGTTGTGAGTTAGATTCTGACTTATCCTCGATTTGATGTTGCTAAATAGATAAAAACAAGGAGAATACTTAAACAATGTAAAGTATGCCGACAAAAAATATTCAGTATGCCAATATTATCCAATAAATGAATTGGTATCAAAATTTTGAGGGCTCTCTCTCTCTAAACACAATATATTTATTTCTTTTTGAAAACTGACAACATCACAACCGCCTAATGACATGTAGCCGTGTGGGAGAAAATGCTTAAATGAGCACAGTGGCAAAAATCTAAAAACATACAATAGAACAAGACAGAGGTAGAGAGAGAAGAAGGGAAAAAAAGAAGGTAGTAAAGAGCGACCACCCACACATGGACCACCCCCAGGAACCAGAGTCACCGTCCACACAGGATGTCGATACTATGACCTACGTTACATAGTAGGTGAGGTTGAAAAAAGACACAAGTCCATCAAGTCCATCCTGTGTGTGATTATATGTCAGTATAATGCCGCGTACACACAATCGGACTTTCCGGCGGGATTTTCCGCCGGACAATCCGACCGTGTGGGGGGCTTCGGCGGACTTTTTCTTCCCAAAAGTCCGGCGGACTTAGTAAGAAGTTTTGACTTAAAATTGTCCGCCGGGCTCCGCGCCGTCTATGTGCTAGTCCATGGGACTTTTGAAATGAACGGACTTGCCGACACACGTCGTAAAGTCTGTTCATTTTGAACGCAACTCCAGGTAGACGGGACTAGCGAAGGAAGTCAATGCCGCCGCTACCTGGTATGGATTTAAAGGGGAATCCCTACGCCGAAAAAAACGGTGTGGGGGTCCCCCCAAATCCATATCAGACCTTATCCGAGCACGCAGCCCGGCCGGTCAGGAAAGGGGGTGGGGAACGAGCGAGCACCCCCCCTCCTGAGCCGTACCAGGCCGAGTGCCCTCAACATGGGGGGTGCCCTGGGGAAAGGGGGGCCCTGTGGCCCCCCCACCCCAGAGCACCTTGTCCCCATGTTGATGAGGACAAGGGCCTCCTGCCGACAACCCTGGCCGTTGGTTGTCGGGGGCTTATCGGAATCCGGGAGCCCCCTTTAATAAGTACCCCTACCAATTCACCTAAGGGAAAAAAGTGTAAATAAAAAAACAACCATTTTTTAAAATACTTTATTGCACAGCTCCGGGGGTCTTCTTCCGTCTTGGGGGGGTCTTCTCACCGGACTCCTCCGCTATCTTCTGCTAGCTCTTTTACTAGCGGAGGAGCCCGGCTTTCTCCGCCATCTGGGGGTCTTGTTCCGACTTCGGGGGTCTTGTCCGTTCATTTCAAAAGTCCCACGGACTTCTGCCAAAACTCCGGTGGAATTACCGCCGGAAAAGTCCGGGCGTGTGTGGGCAAGTCCGCGCGTTCGGAAAGTCCGGCGGAAAAGTCAGATCGTGTGTACGTGACATTACATTGTATATCCCTGTATGTTGTGATCGTTCAAGTGCTTATCAATTGGTTTTCTTAAATCATCGATGCTCCCCACTGAGACCACTGCCTGTGGAAGGGAATTACACATCCTTGCCGCTCTTACAGTAAAGAATCCTCTACGTAGTTTAAAGTTAAACCTCTTTTCTTCTAATTTTAATGAGTGGCCACGTGTCTCGTTGAACTCCCTTCTGTGAAAAAGTTGTATCCCTATTGTGGGGTCACCAGTATGGTATTTGTAAATTTAAATCATATCCCCTCTCTAGAGTCTCTTCTCCAGAGAGAATAAGTTCAGTGCTCGCAACCTTTCCTCACAACTAATATCCTCCAGACCCTTTATTAGCTTTGTTGCCCTTCTTTGTACTCGCTCCATTTCCAGTACATCCTTCGTGATGACTGGTGCCCAGAACTGGACAGCATACTCTAGGTGCGGCCGGACCTGTGTCTTGTATAGTGAGAGAATTATTGTTTTATCTCTGGAGTTGATCCCCTTTTTAATGCATGCCAATATGCTTTGTTAGCAGCAGCTTGGCATTGCATGCCGTTGCTGAGCCTATCATCTACTAGGACCCCCAGGTCCTTTTCCATCCTAGATTCCCCCAGAGGTTCCCCCCCAGTGTATAGATTGCATTCATATTTTTGCCACCCAAATGCATTAAAATTTTTCTATATTAAACCTCATTTGCCATGTAGTTGCCCACCCCATTAATTTGTTCAGATCTTTTTGCAAGGTTTCCACATCCTGCGGAGAAGTTATTGCCCTGCTTAGTTTAGTATCGTCCGCAAATACAGACATACAATGAGCTGTTTATCCCATCCTCTAGGTCGTTTATGAACAAATTAGTAAGGCTTCAGGTTAAGGGAGATTCTAAAATATATTTATTTCTATAGGTCAACCATACCCTGCAGCACTGTAAAAAATAAATAAAAAAATAATAATAATTCAATATATATATATATATATATATATATATATATATACACATATACATACATATACATAGATATATATACACACAGTTATGCTCATAAGTTTACATACCCTGGAAGAATTTATGATTTCTTGGCCATTTTTCAGAGAATATGAATGATAACAGAACTTTTCTTTCACACATGGTTAGTGTTTGGCAGAAGCCATTTATTAGCAATCAACTGTGTTTACTTTTTTTAAATCATAATGACAAACATAAATTACCCAAATGACCCTGATCAGAAGTTTACATACCCCAGTTCTTAATACCATGTATTGCCCCCTTTAACATCAACGACAGCTTGAAGTCTTTTGTGTTATTTGTGGATGAGGCTTTTTATCTACTTAGATGGTAAAGCTGCCCATTCCTCTTGGCAAAAAGCCTCCAGTTCCTGTAAATTCTTGGGCTGTCTTGCATGAACTGCACGTTTGAGATCTCCCCAGAGTGGCTCAATGATATTGAGGTCAGGAGACTAAGATGGCCACTCCAGAACCCTCACTTTATTTTGCTGTAGTCAATGACAGGTCGACTTGGCCTTGTGTTTTGGATAATTGTCATGTTGGAATTTCCAAGTACGACCCATGCGCAGCTTCCTGGCTGATGAATGCAAATGTTCCTCCAGTATTTCTTGATAACATACTGCATTCATCTTGCCATCATTTTTGACCAAATTTCCTGAGCCTTTGTAGCTCACACATCCCCAAACATCAGTGATCCACCTCCTCGTTTCACAGTAGGAATGGTGTACCTTTCATCATAGGCCTTGTTGACTCCACTCCAAATGTAGCGTTTATGGTTGTGGCCTAAAAGCTAAATTTTGGTCTTATCACTCCAAATGACTTTGTGCCAGAAGGTTTGAGGCTGGTCTCTGTGCTGTTTGGTGAATTGTAAGCAGGGTAATATGTGGCATTTGCTTAGTAATTGCTTTCTTCTGGCGACTCAACCATGCAGCCCATCTTTCTTCAAGTTCGCATTGCATTTTGAAACAGCCACACCACATGTTTTCAGAGAGTCCTGTATTTCACCTGAAGTTATTTGTGGGTTTTTCTTTGCATCTCAAACAATTTTCCTGGCAGTTGTGGCTGAAAATTTAGTTGGTCTACCTGACTGTGGTTTGGTTTCAACAGAACCCCTCATTTTCCACTTCTTGATTAGAGTTTGAACACTGCCGATTGGCATTTTCAATTCCTCGGATATCTTTTTATATCCCTTTCCGGTTTTATACAGTTCAACTACCCTTTCCTGCAGATCCTTTGACAATTCTTTTGCTTTTCCCATGACTCAGAATCCAGAAACGTCAGTACAGCACTGGATGAAAGATGCAAGGGTCTGTCAAGAGTCCAGAAACTCATTGACCTTTTATACACACACACTAATTACAAGCAAACAGATCACAGGTGAGGGTGGTTACTTTTAATAGCCATTCAAACCCATTTGTGTCAACTTGTGTGCATGTTTTGTAGCCAAAATCACCAGGGTATGTAAACTTTTGATCAGGGTCATTTTGGTAGTTTGTTTTTATTATGATTTAAAAAGAGTAAACACAGTTGATTCATTTTCTTGTTAAAAAAAACACAGTTGATTAATAATAAATGGCTCCAGCCAAACACTAACCATGAGTAAAAGAAAAGTTTTTGTGTTATCATTCATATTCATATTCTCTGAAAAATGGCCAAGAAATCAACTTATGAGCACAACTGTATATATAAAAAGGTAGTGTTTTACAGGTAATACAATATAAAAATCACTCCATACACACAGCTGCTGTGCAAGATGAAGAAAAACAAGAAACACAATGCTGAATTCTGGACCTTGTATTGGGTTGCTTACAATATATATATATATATATATATATATATATATTGTAAGCAACCCAATACAAGGTCCAGAATTCAGCATTGTGTTTCTTGTTTTATATATATATATATATATATATATATACACACATACACACATACATACATATACACAGGGCTCAACATTTCAAGTCCTGAGCTACTAGCCAGGCCTTAAGTGTTACTCGCCACCAGTTACCCCACCCAACCCCTACCCTGCCTGCCCCTAAACTCGAATTAAATTACAGCGCTTGCGACCTGTTCGGGAGCTCCGTGACCCCGGCCGTGGGACCAGCGGACCTGATCCCTGCTGGTGTCCCGCGATCAGGTCACAGAGCTGAAGAACGGGGAGAGGTCTGTGTAAACAAACTGTCATGTCATTGATCGGCTGTTCCCGGTCATCGGGAAAGCCGATCAATGACGTCAGACGTCAGCCCCGCCCCCTAATGTAAAAAAACACACACGTCACAGCCCATAACCCCTCCCCTCCCCCTAGTGGTTAACTCTTTCACTGCATGTGTCATTTATACAGGAATCAATGCATTTAAATAGCATTGATTGCTGTATAAATGACAATTGTCCCAAAAATGTGTCAAAAATGTCCGATGTGTCCGCCATAATGTCGCAGTCACAATTAAAATCGCTGATCGCCGCCATTACTAGTAAAAAAAAAAAAATATTAATAAAAATGGATGAATGGATGAATTTTTTGTGGGAAAAAAAGGACGCCAAGTTTTTTTGGAGCCACGTCGCACGACCGCGCAATTGTCAGTTAAAGCGACGCGGTGCCGAATCGCAAAAAGGGGCCTGGTCCTTTGGCTGCCAATTGGTCCGGGGCTGAAGTGGTTAAAAACCCCAGCACTGGTGCCAGACGCCATATTAACCCCCAACACTGGTATCAGAAGATGCATTAGTAACTCCCAGCATTGAAGTCATTGGACTCATTAATAACCGCTAGCACAGGTGTCAGTATTACCACTTGCCGACCAGCCGCCGCAGTTGTACTGTGCAGAATTGCACGGCTGGGCGAAGCGACGTTATGTTATGTTGCTTCGCCCTGTGGCCACTAGGGGCACATGCCAGCTGCATGCCCCACCGAGCCGATGCGAGTGCTCGCGGTCGCGATCGCCGCTGACACGCGGAGAACCAGGATCTGTGTGTGTAAACACACAGTTTCCGGTTCTCTGAGGGGAGAAGTGACAGATCCTCTATCTCTTCTCCTACACAGTCCCATCCCCCCTTCAGTTAGAAACACAAACAGGGAACAAAATTAACCCCTTGCTCGCCCCCTAGTGTTAACCCCTTCCCTGCCATTGACATTTTTACAGTACTCAATGAATTGTTATAGCAGTGATTGCTGTATTAATGCCAATGTTCCCAAAAATGTGTCAAAATTGTCTGATGTGTCCGCCATAATGTCGCAGTCCCGATATAAAATAAAAAAAAAAATAAAAAAAAAATAGCAGATCGCCACCATTACTAGTATAAAAAAAAAAAAAAAAAAAAAAAAAAAATGCCATAAAACTATTCCCTATTTTGTAGACGCTATAACTTTTGCGCAAACCAATCAAACGCTTATTGTGATTTTTTTTTACCCAAAATATGTAGAAGAAGAATACATATCGGCCAAAACTGAGGGAAAAAATTATTTTTTTTTTTATATATTTTTGGGGGTATTTATTATAGCAAAAAGTAAAAAAATATTTCGTTTTTTTTTTATGAAAGGTCGCTCTTTTTTTGTTAATAGCGCAAAAAATAAAACCACAGAGGTGATCAAATACCACCAAAAGCAAGCTCTATGTGTGGGACGTCAATTTTGTTTGGGAGCAACGTCGCACAGCTGCGTAATTGTCAGATAAAGCGATGCAGTGCCGAATCGTAAAAAGTGCTCTGGTCAGGAAGGGGGTAAAATCTTCCAGAGCTGAAGCTGTTAATATCCCCCTCTCCTACATTGGTGGTTAGTGGCATTGAAATGTAACCCCTCCCATGACCCCCAATGTGGGGGGAGGGGGTTAACTTTCACTGACATTACCACAAATGCAGATGGTGGTGGTGGGTTAAAATTTCACTGCCATGAGGACTGATGCAAGGTGGGGTGGGGGATGAGGAGATTAACATACACTGCCATAAAGACCAATGCATGTGAGGTGGTTAACTCCCCCCCCTCCCACCTGCATTGGTGGACATAGCAATGCTAACTCCTTCCTCAATTTCAGCCATTTCCAGTCCCATTGCCCTAACGCTCTGGTGCTGGACAGGGAGTCGGAACAAAGAAACAAGTAGTTAGCTGAGCTTACCTCAGCACACACTCGCTCCTGATAACTTCACATCTCCCTCTTTCAGGAGTGCAGGCAGGCAGGTGGGCGGGTCAGCAGGCGGGCTGTTCAGACAGATGGACAGGCGAGTGGGCGGGTCAGCAGGTGGACGACTCAGGCAGGTGGGCGGGATCTCAGAAGATTGCTTCATCCCCATTCCGCCTACACAACAAGCAACCAGAGCCTGAAACTGCCAGTCTCGGAGCTGGAGGGAGGGGCCAGCAAAATCCTCTCTCCAGCAGCCGTACTGTGTGTTGCTCGGCATGATAGGAGTGACAGCAGCGTCAAATGCTCTCAGCACCCCCTCTCCACTCGCCCCAAGCTAATTTCCACTCGCAATATGCGAGTGAAAATTTTGAGGGCTGTGTAGGCTGTGTGTGTATATATATATATATATATATATATATATATATATATATATATATATATATATATATATATATATATATATATATATTAGGGCTGTGGCAATTAAAGATTAATTCCTTGATTAATCTTACATTTTTTTTTAATCGATCAAAATTCTTTTGATTGATACTCGCCTCTCCGCTGGGTTCCGGCCCTTCAGGGAGTTCCGTCAGAGATCCGGTGACGTCACGGACATCAACGTCACCGGACTCCTCCCCCTTCCCCAAGTGCCGCCGTCTGCTAACGAAGGGAAGGGGGGAGGAGTCTGGTGACATCGAAGTTCCGATTGAACGTAACGCGTACGGGGAGGAGCTACGCATGACGTCACCCACTGCTGCCCTATGGAACTACCATGATTGTCGTCTTTACATGCTGTGTTTTTATCATCTTTATGTGAGTAGTTTGAACTCAAAAATTAAATCTTATACTTAAGCGGTGAGCACTTAGATCTTTTCTTTCTACCCATGACCTGGCGTCCTTGCTGAGATCTAAGGAGAAGTGAGAGAAGTTTATGGTCCGTGTTAACCCTTTTGATACCCGCTTGCATGACCACCTGTTTGCACAGGGGTCCATGCCATAAGGTGAGAGTGATTAGTTAGACCAGAGGTGGAGGGATTGTCACACTACTGTGGAAAAAAAATTACGTTGGTGCTACAGTTTGAATTTAAAATGTATTTGTGTGAACTGTGAAGTTAAGTCATGGATTGTGGAAACTAACTAGTGTCGGGTGATTGTATATAGTGTATACCACATTTACCACTGACTAATGCAGAGTTGCAATGCAAGGAGATCAGCTAAAAATGGTTGGATCTGTATGTGCGTTATAATTAATCGAAATGAGTCGATTTAAAAAAATGTGATTAATCGAACACGAAAATTTTAATCAGTAACAGCCCTAATATATATATATATATATATATATATATATATATATATATATATATATATATATATATATATATATATATACATACATACATATACACACACACACACACACACACACATACATACACACACAAAACTGGTATAAAGGGCACTGGTCTTGCAGGGGAGATAGATCAAAACAGCAGCATTTTTTACTGACATTTCAATGTAGCTCAGTCCATCTTTCTCAAGACCCTTGACCTGTCTTGAGAAAGATGGACTGAGCTACACAAACGCTGATAAGAAAAATGCTGCAGTTTTAATCTACCCCTTCTGCAAGACCCATGAGTGCCTAGTGTACTAGTTTTCAATTTTTATGGATTGCTTTGTGGGTGAGCACTTGGACATTTACCTCAAAATATAGTTTGTATAGAGTTCTGTGGCTATACTGTGTGTATACAGTGCCTTGAAAAAGTATATATAACCCCTGAAATTTTCCACATTTTGTCATGTTACAACCAAAAACGTAAATGTATCTTATTGGGATTTTATGTGATAGACCAATACAACGTGGCACATAATTGTGAAGTGGAAGGAAAATGATAAATGGTTTTAAAAATCTTTTACAAATAAATATCTGAAAAGTGTGGCGTGCATTTGTATTCAGCCCCCTTTACTCTGATACCCCTAACTAAAATATAGTGGAACCAATTACCTTCAGAAGTCACCTAAATAAATCGAGTCCACCTGTGTGTAATTTAAAATTAAATCGAGTCCACCTGTGTGTAATTTAATCTCAGCTGTTCTGAGAAGCCCTCAGGGGTTTGTTAGAGAACGTAGTGAACAAACAGCATCATGAAGGCCAAGGAACACACCAGACAGGCCAGGGATAAGTTTAAAGCAGGGTTAGGTTATAAAAAAATATCCCAAGCTTTGAACATCTCAAAGGAGCACTGATCAAGCCAAAAATGAAGAGCATGACACAACTGCCAACCTACCGAAACATAGCCCTCCACCTAAATTGACAGGCAGGACAAGGATGGCATTAATCAGAAAAGCAGCCAAGAGGCCCATGGTAGCTCTAGAGGAGCTGCAGAGATCCACAGCTCAAATGGTAGAATCTGTCCACTTGACAACTATTAGTCGTACACTCCACAAATATGGCCTTTATGCAAGAGTGGCAAGAAGAAAGCCATTGTTGAAAGAAAGCCATAAGATCCAGTTTGCAGGAAGCCATGTGGAGGACACAGCAAACATGTGGAAGAAGGTGCTCTGGTATGTGTGGCGAAAAACTAACACTGCGCATCACCCTGAACCATGGTGGTGGCAGCATCATGTTGTGGGGATGCTTTTCTTCAGCAGCGAAAGGGAAGCTGGTCAGAGTTGATGGGAAGATGGATGGAGCCGAATACAGGGCAATCTTAGAAGAAAAACCTGTTTAGAGTCTGCAAAAGACCTGAGGTTCAACTTCCAGCAGGACAACGACCCTAAACATACAGCCATAGCTACAATGGAATGGTTTAGATCAAAGCATATTCATGTGTTAGTATGGCCCAGTCAAAGTCCAGACCTAAATCTAATTGAGAATCTGTGGCAAGACTTGACAATTGCTGTTCACAGACACTGTCTATCAAATCTAACAGAGCTTGAGCTATTTTGCAAAGAAGAATGGGCAAAAATGTGACTCTCTAGATGTGCAAAGCTGGTAAAAACAACCAAAATGATCTGCAGCTTTAACCACTTCAGCCCCGGACCAATTGGCAGCCAAAGGACCAGGCCCCTTTTTGCGATTCGGCACTGCGTCGCTTTAACTGACAATTGCACGGTCGTGCGACGTGGCTCCCAAACAAAATTGGCGTCCTATTTTTCCCCACAAATAGAGCTTTCTTTTGTTGGTATTCGATCGCCCCTGCGGTTTTTATTTTTTGCGCTATAAACAAAAATAGAGTGACAATTTTGAAAACAATGCAATATTTTTTGCTTTTTGCTATAATAAATAACCCCCAAAAATATATAAAAAAAACTTTTTTTTTTCCTCAGTTTAGGCCGATACGTATTCTTCTACATATTTTTGGTATATAAAAAAAAAAAAAATCGCAATTAGCGATTATTGATTGGTTTGCGCAAAAGTTATAGCGTTTACAAAATAGGGGATAGTTTTATAGCATTTTTATTAATATTTTTTTTTTTTTACTAGTAATGGCGGCAATCAGCGATTTTTATTGTGACTGCGACATTATGGCGGACACATCGGACATTTTTGACACATTTTTGGGACCATTGTCATTTATACAGCAATCAATGCTATTTAAATGCATTGATTCCTGTATAAATGACACATGCAGTGAAAGAGTTAACCACTAGGGGGAGGGTTATGGGCTGTGACGTGTGTGTGTTTTTTTTACATTAGGGGGCGGGGCTGACGTCTGAGGTCATTGATTGGCTTTCCAGATGACCGGGAACAGCCGATCTTGTTTGATTTGTTTACACAGACCTCTCCTTGTTCTTCAGCTCTGTGACCCGATCGCGGGACACCAGCGGCGATCGGGTCCGCTGGTCCCGCGGCCGGGGTAACGGAGCTCCCGACCGGGTTGCGAGCGCGCCGCAGGCGGCGTACGCACGACCCACGGGCAGGCAATTAAAGGGCCACGTACAGGTACGTGATTTCGCCTGCCCGTGCCATTCTGCCGCAGTATATATGCGTGAGGCGGTCGGGAAGCGGTTGCAGCGAAAGGTGGTTCCACAAAGTATTGAGTATTGGCAGTTGAATACAAATGGATGCCACACTTTTCCCATATTTATTTGTAAAAAATCATTTATCATTTTCCTTCCACTTCACAACTTTGTGTTGGTCTATCACATAAGGCACTGTGTGTGTGTGTGTGTGTGTGTGTGTGTGTGTGTGTGTGTGTGTGTGTGTGTGTGTGTGTGTGTGTGTGTGTGTGTGTGTGTGTGTGTGTGTGTGTATCTCCATCCATTTCAATACCAGGCACTTAGACACCTTCCTACCCAAGCCAATTTTCAGCTTTCATCGCTGTCGATATTTAATGACAATTGCGTGGTCATGGTACACTGTACCCAAATTTTTTTTTATCATTTTGTTCCCACAAATAGAGGTTTAATTTGGTGGTATTTGATCACCTCGATTTTAATTCTTTGCGCAACAAATAAAAAGCAAGCAAGTTTTGCTTTGTTTCTGTTACATATTTTTGTAAATAAGTACATTTTCTTCTTCAATGACGGGCACTGATAAGGCAGCACTGATGGACACCGATGAGGTGGCACCAATGAGGTGGCACTGATGGACACTCGTAGGTGGCATGGATGGGTACTGATAGGTGGGCACTGATGACACTGATGGGTAGCATTGCTAGGCATCCCTGTTTTGTAATGTGCCACAGAGGTGCCAGTCAGTGCCCATTTGTGGGCACTGATTGGCATATTTTGGGCATATTTTTTCACATGTGGATGGCCATGGGGGATGTACCTGGCCATCCACATGCTGGGGGCTCCCTTGGTGGTCCTGGGGGCTTCCCTGGTGGTCTAGTGTGGGCATCTGAGGGGGGGGGGGGCTGCGCTGATAAACAATCAGTGCAGACCCCCCCTGTCAGGAGAGCCGCCGATCGGCTCTCCTCTACTTGCGTCTGTCAGGCGCGAGTGAGGAAAAGCCGATCAATGGCTCTTCCTGTTTACATCGTGATCAGTCGTGATTGGACACGGCTGATCACGTGGTAAAGAGCCTCCACCGGAGGCTCTTTACCGAAATCGGTGTGTCACACTGACACACCGCACCGCCGCAATGCACGCCCCCACGGGCGCGCGGTGGCTGTTATCCTGAAGGACATCATATGACGCCCAGTCAGGATAACTGAACGACAGTATACACAGTATCTCACGAAAGTGAGTACACCTCACATTTTTTGTAAATATTTTATGAACTTTTCATGTAACAACACTGAAGAAGTGACACTTTGCTACAATGTAAAGTAGTGAGTGTACAGCTTGTACAACAGTGTAAATTTGCTGTCCCTGCCAAAATAACTCATCACACAGCCATTAAGGTCTAAACTGCTGGAAACAAAAGTGAGTACACCCGTAAGAGAAAATGTCCAAATTGGCCCCAAAGTGTCAATATTTTGTGTGTCCACCATTATTTTCCAGCACTGCCTTAACTTCTTAGGGCATGGAGTCCACCAGAGCTTCACAGGTTGCCACTGGAGTTCTCGTATACCCCTCCATGATGACATCACGGAGCTGGTGGATTTTAAAGACCTTGCTTGGAGGTGTGTTATGGGTCGTTATGTTGGAAAACTTCCCTGCGGCCCAGTCTCCGAAGGGTGGAAATCATGTTCTGCTTCAGTATGTCACAGTACATGTTGGCATTCATGGTTTCCTCAATGAACTGTAGCTCCACGGTGCTGGCAGCACTCATGCAGCCCCAGACCATGACACTCCCATCACCATGCTTGACTGTAGGCAAGACACACTTGTCTTTGTACTCCTCACCTGGTTGCCGCCACACACGCGTGACACCATCTGAACCAAATAAGTTTATCTTGGTTTCATCAGACCACATGACATGGTTTCAAGTGTGTGTGGCGGCAAGCAGGTGAGGAGTACAAAGACAAGTGTGTCTTGCTCACAGTCAAGCATGGTGGTGGGAGTGTCATGGTCTAGGGCAGCATGAGTGCTGCCGACACTGGGGAGCTACAGTTCATTGAGGGAACCATGAATGCCAACATGTACTGTGACATACTGAAGCAGAGCATGATCCTCTCCCCCCGGAGACTGGGCCGCAGGGCAGTATTCCAACATGATATCGACCCCAAACACCTCCAAGAAGACCACTGCCTTGCTAGAGAAGCTGAGGGTAAAGGTGTTGGACTGGCCAAGCATGTTTCCAGAACTAAACCCTATTGAGCATCTGCGGGGCATCCTCAAATGGAAGGTGGAGGAGCACAAGGTCTCTTAACATTCACCACCTTCATGATGTTGTCATCGAAAAGTGGAAGAGGACTCCAATGGCAACCTGTGATGCTCTGGTGAACTCCATGCCCAAGCGGGTTAAGGCAGTGCTTGAAAATAATGGCGGCCACACAAAATATTGACACTTTGGGCCCAATTTGGACATTTTCACTTAAGGGTGTACTCACTTTTGTTGCCAGCAGTTTAGACATTAATGGCAGTGTGTTGAGTTATTTTGAGGGGACAGCAAATTTACACTGTTATACAAGCTGTACACGCACTAATTTACATTGTAACAAAGTGTCATATCCTGAAAAGATGTAATAGAATATTTACAAAAATGTGAGGGGTGTACTTACTTTTGTGAGATTATATATATTATATATATATACATACATACATACATACATATATATACACACACACACACACACCTTGGATGCCTGTGCTTCGTTGTGGACTGCCCTAGGTGCATACACTGAACATACACAGGAAACGCATCTCACAGGCAAAACCACACTAGGGGCAGAAAGCTTTCCATGCCACCAAATCTACCTTTGCCTGGGGAGTGTCCATCTTGATCTGCAAATCCCTTCCCTGTGTAGTGAACGTGATCCATACGGACCCTCAGGGCAAATATGTCTTAGTAGTGTTTACCTTTTGGACCTATGGCTATATCATCGCTTTCGGTGTATATTTCCACTCCCTTTTCTCCCACCCTGCTTTACTCTATTCTGAAGAGGATCGCCCCGTATTGTCCTGCAAAGCTACTAAATATGGGTGACTTTAATGCCATTCTGTCCCCTGATCTTGATAGATCCACCCCACCAAATTATTGCTCTACTGATTTGGCTGTCTGTGCTCAAACTGTGGGAGTCGTGGCGGAAAGATCCTACAGATCATACTCCTGTTTCTCCGTCTCCTATAAGACCTCTTTCTTGTATTAACCTCACTTTGGCCAACTCCACTCTCTTCACTGATGTAATGAATATTTCATATTTGCCCAGCAGACTTTCTGGTCATTCCCCCCTAGCTTTGTTACTCCATCTTCCCCCTTCTTGGAATGCCTTCCTATGGTGTCAAGGAGTCACTGGATTGCTCATCCAGCCCTCCTCTCCTTACAAAGAATTGGGAACATAATGCAGGATCCTCCTCTCCAGACATAATGCGGGACAATATATATCTGCTGTGGCCGCTATACGAAAAGAGCAGGCAGCCACCACCCAGGCTCTCCAAGAGTCTGTTGAGAGCTAAACTGTTACTTATAATACCTCTCCTACTGATAGAAATTTTGATTTGCTCAAGGCTACTAAGCAGGAACTGGTCCTCCACCTGGCTGAAATCCCCAGGCTAGACCTATATAAAAACAAAGAGTCTTTGAACGGGGAGACTGAAAGGGGCGCTTAATGGCTATGATGACCCAACATAATCGACCCCTCACACTGATCCCCAAGATCTGCATCCCCACTGGGAAATCTGTTTTCTCACCATCAGAGCTTCTAGCAATTTTTCACCTATTCTTTAGCACTCTTTATGCCGCTACACTCCTCCCAGACTTCAACCCTTTTGCTCTGGGATGCAGAGCATGAGACATTGGTACACCCTATTACACCTAAACAGTTCTTACTGCCATTTAATCCTTCCCTACTGGGAAGGATTAAATTGAATTTTATAAGACCTATATAGAATTTTATAAGACCTATATAGTGAGTTATGTGCCCCAATATTGGCCTCATTGTATACAAAATACCTGGCAGCAGGAGCCCTCCCTGCCTCCATGTGCTATGCACATGTAGTGCTCATTCATACACCGTCTAAACCCTACCTCTTATGCCTCCTATAGTTCCATTGCCTTGCTAAATAATAATCTTACCATTTTAATAAAGCTATTCACATTCACAGCTGATCAGCTGTGTGCAATCACAGCCCAAAGCTCTGTGTTGATAAAGTTCTGTACAGAGGGAGCGATTGGTCAGTTACTCATCCCTGCAAAGCAGGGATGAGAAACAGAGATCTAGTAGTAACAGCAGCACACTTTACACACATTACATATAGTTAAGCACACATTTAACCCCTTGATCGCCCTAGATGTTAATCCCTTTCCCTCCCTTTCCAGCCAGTGTCATTAGTACAGTGACAGTGTACAGTATTATCACTGATCACTGTGGTGTCAGTGGCAGTTAGTCAGTTCCCCCAAGCATCAGTTATTGTCAGATTGACCGCTCACATTCCCATTATAAGTCGCTAAATGCCACCATTCGTAGTATAAACTCTTCCTCAAGTGGTTAAAGAAGAAGTGAAGCGATGTAGAGGAAATGTTTGATCTGTGGTGTGTTTAGGTTACGGTATGATAGCAGACATTTTTGTGAATTCTCTGCAAGATGGGTTCATATACTTTGATCTCTCTTTGAAACTTGACTTTGTCCAGCTCAAGATAAGCATGGAATGATTGCCACAGTCACTTGCAGGCACCAAAACTTGCTGACACATTCACTTGCTATCGCCGACGCTTTGCAGACACAAAAAGCTTGGTCAATGGTAATAATGCTCAATGCCTCTGCTCCTGCCTGAAACTATCAGTGTTGTTGGCTGGCTTGATGCTTTTGTCTGCACACAGAAGAAAATGGTGTTACCACCCAGTAACAAACAGAAAGAGGCTTATTTCTCAGTGCATTCTGCGATACAGAAACCTTTGCTGCCTCTCCCCCAGCGCCCAGCTAGCACTTCATAAATGCTTCAGTAACACGCCATAAATGCTTTAGGTGCGGTTAAGGTGTGTTTACGTTGCGTTACCACTTAAATGAACGGAGGTGGCTGACAAGCGACATTGCCTCTTGAAAGCAACATGCTGCTTACGTTTTAACACAGCGCTACCACTCCTGTATGTGCTGCCCTGTGTGTTGCCCATTGTAATATTCAATGCAGGCATTGAAGGACAGTTATGAGGCTTTAAAAATGTTGCATAAATGCTGCTTAAACAGAAGTACTGACGCATGTGTGAACAAACCCTAAAAATTAAAGGAAACTGGAAAAGAGATCCTTGCCACTTGGCATCTCACTATTATGCAGGGTCCCTGGCTAAGAGACCTAGAGTTTGTTTTGATACAGTTGAACCTGGGTGGGTCAGATACAAAAAACCTTTAGCTGAGTTCTCATTTAAAGCCCACATAAACTTTCAGTTTAAATTGATTTAATACTATCCAGTGCATCAAGACACAAGGGGGGATGATTTACTAAAGGCAAATTGACTACACACTCTGCAAGAGCAGAGCTTAATAAATTAGGGGAAACTTTGTGGACTTCCATCATCCAATCATGTGCAAGCAAAGCTGCTTTTTTATTTTCTTTGCATATGATTGGATAGTCTTTGCAAAGTGAAGCGTTCTCATTTACTACTGCATTTGCAAAGTGCACAGTCTGTTTACCTTTAGTAAATCGACCCCAAGGTGTGCAAAATTCTATTGATTGTTTTCTTTAGAAAAAATCCCCAACTCCAGTAGAAAAGCCTGTCACATGGCAACATTCAGCATAGAAGGACCCTTATTCTCTGTCTGGAAGCTGTGAGCTTTATGCAGAGGTCTGGCACATCCCTCACTGAGTCAGAGCTCGTAAGGGACAGGAGGAATGAGATTTACTGTTTGCAGAACTACAGGTATGACTCGGCAGGTGACATGTTAGAACAGTGCAGACACCACTGCTTTTAAGGCTTGTTGAAAGGAGCCTGGCTTTTCAACCCAGGCTGTGTCTGCTACATAAAGAAAATGCATTAACTTTACCAGTGGTTTCACTAGGGTTGGTGTCACCCGGTGCGTAAAAAATTGGTGTCACCCCCTACCACCAACTATAGTCTCCCCTCAGTACAGACCCCCCCTCCACTAACTGTAGACCCTGCCCCACTAAGTACAGATCCCCATCCCACAGTATAGATCCCCCTACCTCAGTACAGACCCCCCCTCACAAAGTATAGACCCCCTCCCTCAGTACAGACCTCCTCACTAAGTACAGAATCCCTTTCCTCAGTATAGACCCCCCACTAAGTACAAACCCCCTTTCCTCAATATAGACCCCCCCCACTAAGTACTGACCCCCCTCCCTCAGTGCAGATCCCCCATCAGTGCAGACCCCCCTATCAGTATAGACACTCCCCCTCAATATAGACCCTCCCTTCAGTGCAGACCCCCCATCAGTATAGATCCCCCCCATCAATATAGCCACCCCCCTCAGTGCAGACCCCCCCATCAGTATAGACACCCCCCTAAGTGCAGATCCCCCCTCAGTGCAGATCCCCCCCCCTCAGTGCAGATCCCCCCTCCATCACTATAGACCCCCCAAAAAGTATAGACCCCCCCCTCAGTGACGAGCCCCCATCAGTATAGACACCCCCCCTCCCATAGCGCCCCCCCTGCACATGTCCATCTACATATAGTAGTGTACAGACCCAGAACAGCACAGACGGATATACACAGTGGTGCGTGTCCCTCTGGCTCCTCCTCCTCCTGTGTGGATGTAGACAGAGAGGAGGGGGGGCGGCTGGACACAGCCGCGAGATCTGAGAGGCAGAATAGTGTAGGCCAGTGGGCGGTGCTAGTGGTGCCCCTACCTACAGGTGTCACCCCTCTGGCGGGTGTCACCTGAGTGCGCCTGAACCCCTCGCACCCCCCCCCCCCTAGCGACGCCACTGGACTTTACACACTTTTTGTTATGATGCACAGGGAATATATTTAGCAGATTTCAACTGAAAGTTAAGTTGAGCATTATTGAATTTCTTAGGTAGTATTCTATATATAATGTACTATATATTTGTAGTCTGTACTCACCGGTAAACCTGAAATGCGTAACAGCGTTAAGAGGATTTCAGCTGAAAGAGCTGGGAGTTGAGGTTGAATCTTCAATGGTGTGGTGAAACAGATCACATTGTGCAGGTCTAGGCTAGCTCTACAACACATTTGAAATGCATCAGCATTGGGAGGCCTGCACATGATGAAAAGGAATGGTAGAAAAAGTTAGGAAAGATAGAGGTTAATATATCCTATAGAGCAGTTTAAAAAGGATATTATATGTTATGGCACATAAACTACCAAATGAATATAAGTTGCTTGGATACAGCAACTGGAGCTAGCTGAGGTCAATATACCATTAGAAATCCCTCTCATTCATACTAAACAGGCAGATATAAAAGCCCCAAATTAATGTAGCCCTGTGCTCATTAATCCTTATTAATAGTATTTTTAAATGCAAAAAATGTGAGTACCTGAGTTTAAATTTGCACTGAGCTCTAGCAATTCTCTGTACAGCAAAGATCAGACTGAGAAAAGGATAAGCAGTATGCCAAACCAATCAGGTATGCTGTAGTGCTCCCGTGCTAACAAAGAACATGCTGATAGGATGAGAGAGAAGAGTGACAGAGAGAAGAGCTTATCGCTCTGCTGCTTCTACTTTACTGCCCAATCACAAGCAGGGCGAAGGACCAATTTAGTTGTATTTCTTAAATGCATTTGATACAAATTAGGTCTTCTGTGCTGCCAGATAGAGCAGCTGTGTAAATCTCAGGACTAAATGGACAGAAATACAAAAATTCTTTGGGGGAAGGGAAGGGGATCACAGCTCCAGGTGGAAATATGGATATAGAATTCTCCTCGGAACTGGAACACCAGGTGCTGGCTATGCAACATGAGGCAAAAAGGAAGTTCTGGACAGCCGCACTCCGGTAATATAGCCTTTATTTGTAAAAAGTCCAACAAATACAAGCCACAGCAAAAAAATGGGACAAATGGAGTGCGGCTGTCCAGAACTTCCTTCTTGCCTCACAAAAATTATTTGGCAAGTAAAATAGCTACTTTTCACGCATTTCATATGTGCGCTTTGCTGTTTGCCTAGTGTTCTGTTTAACCTGTTCACTGCCAGGTCCGTACCACCTACAGAACTGCTTCCAGCTGGCCAGGTCCGTACGCCATACGGACCTCACCTTCCTCCTTGAGTTATAAGCTCATGGTCACTTCAGTGACCATGAGCTTATATCAGAACTGTTCAGCAGACTCTGCTGAACAAAACCATAGCTCCGATCAGTGGGTCACATTCCACTGATCAGAGATATTCCCCAAAAATGTGTCCCCCCCCCCCCCCCCCCCCCCCCCGCCACTGACATGTGTCCTACTTTACCCAAAAATATACCCCGTCCCTACCTAACTAATCCCTACAGCACCTCTGTCTCTACACTAACTCCCCCACATCCCTGCACCAATCCTGCCCCCCCCCCCGCAACACGATCCTCCCCTACTGCTTGCAGCTTCCCTCCTCTGCTCCCCTGCCAGCTTATATGCTACAAGGGAGGCACAAATGGTAAAAAAACATCTCTGACCACCCTCCCCCCCCATACTGCACAATCTCCCAGGACCCCTTCCCACACTGCAGCCAGCCGGGATTACCTCCCAGCCACCCGCTGGCTATGGCTGCTTCTCGGGAGGGGTCCCCGATCGCTGGTTGTCAGGAAGGAGACGGGGGAGGGGCGGGCTGGTAAACATGTGCTTACCAGCCCCTTTACTTTCCTAGGTGAACATAGGAAGTGAATAGTACTGATCGCTGCTATGTTCAGCTGTTAGTGTTTGCTATGCCCCCGTTTATGAATGAATGTGAGCAGCATTGCAGAGCCTTCCATCCATTCATAATTACTGCAGCTGAGTCTGCAGAGAAAGGGACTGAATTCCTTCTTTATTAAAAATAATAATAATAAAAATCATAGTAAGGCCCCTTTCACAGGGGCACCTCTGTCGGATGGAAACCGCTGGCTCAGTGGAGGATCAGTCTGCTGATCACCACTGAGCAGGCGGATGACAGGTCAGTCTCCGCTCCACTGTGCAGATGGATACAGGCCCAGTCCCACTCTCCTCTGCGAGGAGATCGGGTGAAAACAGAGTACCTGTCCATTTTCATCCGATCCCCCAGACAGATGGAAAATAAGACCACCATCCGTCTGTTTTTTGCAGGCAGGATCAGATAGCGGTGGATTTCAGTGGACATATCACCTCTGGCATCTGCCGCTCTATAGGGGTGAATTGAGGGACCGATCAGGTCCGCCTGAAAAACAAAGGCAGAACCTGATCAGACAACCCATGTGAAAGGGCCTTAAGGGTAGATTTAGATATGCGTCCAAAACGCCCTTGCCTCTGAAGCCTAAAGCTACACTCCAAAGGCTACTGACAGGCGGTGAGAAAGCAATGCAAGGCCTCCTCACTGTCTGTTTTAACCCCCTTTTTGCTGACAAATGCGGTGCAACTGCATGCATTACATGTGTAGCGTTCGTCAGACGGCATCGCTACAAGTCAGATCAATTTTGACACCGACGCAAAGCATTGCAGCCCCAGCATGTAATCACCCCGTCCGCTGGTGATTGCAGCTTGAGGAGTGTGGTTGGTGTGTGGCAGAAATGAAGCTCAATTTGTGCATTTTTTGCTGCCCCCCCCCCCCCCCCCCCAACCATAAGTCTAAACAAAGCCTAAGGCCTTATTCATGTGGGGCTGAAAGAAATAGGAGAAAAAGAGAAAATATCTCTATCTCGTCATTCTACTTACAGGAGCGTTTTCAAGATGAATTAGCAAAGTCTGTTTCAATAAGTCAGTCAATAGCCTCTTCTCCTAGAGGATGTGTGTGTAGAGAATTGTATGTATTGTTTCAAGGCAGCATTCTCATACCATTATTAAGAATCAGTTTCTCATCCAAAATACTTGCAAGGTTGTTTATTCTCAGCAAAGTCAAGACATCATGGTTACAGCTTCAGAGATCAGGTCATCTTAGTAAAATATGGATGGTTAGGCCTCAGAAGGAGGAAGGGACATCTGATGCTACATTCTCCGAGTGTCGAGTTCCTTCACACTCTACACCTCCCCAACCTACATCCATCTCGCTTCCAGCACCTCCCCCTCTTCTACCTGTCTCCTTTCTCCATCCCAAACTTATACTGTCTCATACTATATTGTCAGCATTTCCCTGGTGACACCCAAATTTGCATATATACCCAACATGGTTTCAGTCTAAGGATAGATAGCATAGCTCCACCCATAGGCCTGTTTCCTGACGTAGTTATGTCGGAAATAGAATTAACCTTTACAGTAAAACCATATCTTGTCTATACCATTTGTCGTATATGTCCTATGACCTTCAAAACCTACCCCAAGTATTATATATATTTTTGTGTGTTTATCAGAAACCTATATCACTTAAAATATAATGAATTTACACTTTAAACAGGGGCATACTACTACTGGGCCGTGTTTAGCTGCAGAGGGATGCACATGTGTTCCGTGCATCCCCATGCAGGCAGTCCCATTGATGTCAATTGGGACACAGCAGCTGCACAGGTGTTCCGTGCCTTCCTGTGCAGGCAGTCCCATTCATGTCAATTGAGATGCAGCAGCTGCAAGGACACAGCCACTGCTCCCAACTTGACATCCGTGTGGATGCATGTCCCTGAACTCACACTGTCAGCATTTGGGTCCATGCACCTACACCCGCATGGATGTCAGATCTGTCCTTGCAGCTATTTTTGTGAAAATAGTGATTTGATAAACATTTGCCCATAAATTGTGGGGCCTTAAAATCAATGGCACCTTCTTTTTATTCTACTGGTCATGTGCTTTCAGAAAATATATTGTTTGGGGGGGTCTTTTACAAACTCTGAAAGTTGTAAGTGAAAAATAAAAAACCTCCAGATTTTGAGAAATTTTTGGGTACGTTCAATTTTCACTATTTCACAAAAAAGGCGCAATTTCAAAGTTACAAATATTTGTTATTTATTAACTCAATACAGGTTAAGCTTTTATATTTAGTAGGAATTTTGGAAAATCTGCTGTATTTTTATCTGCTAATAATGATTTCAGTGTATTTTTAGCAAAAATTTGATAAACATTTGCGCAAATATTGTGGGGCCTTAAAAATCAGTAGGACCTTTTATTCTACTAGCCACGTGGAAAATAAAAAGCAAAGAGATAATTGCAAAAATGGTCTCGCTAGCTGAGTTTAAAAGTGGAGTGCATGGCCTGGCAGCGAAAAGGGTTAAAGGAGAAGTTCACCTTTACAAAAATAAATAAATGCACATCTTTTTGCAGGTAAAATTATTACTTTTCTTTTGTTTGGAGCCTGGAAAGCATTGCACCCACGATCAGCAGATTGTGGGTGCTATGCAGGGCTCTTTCAGACTCTGTACGGCCAAGCAGTTACACACTAGAAGGAAGCATCAATGAACTACCACAGCTCTCAACAGTGCCGCAGTAGTTCATTGAGAACCTTGTAGTTTTCTTATTCACAGAACACTGTGAATGGATGACACGGCAGAGCCCCACATGGCCGTGTTTTTTACAGATTGTGACAGCTAGAAAGAGAGAGAAGATCCCCCGCTTGCTGTCAGACTGGGGGTTTGGGGGAGCAGGGGCTGGTGCGTCTATAACATGTTACATCCTGAATATGAGTGTAACATGTTACAAATGTTGAACTTATCCTATAAAAGATAAGCTAAGATCATTGTTGCAAGTCAGTTTTATTTTTATTTTTTTTAGACATTATATAGCTGTATAGTGCATGCAAATTTCAGCCTTAATTCCTAAGCATTGTAAACAACAGTGGACAAAGAGACGTAAGAAAATATGAATAGGAGTCTAGAATATCCACCTACTAGGTCAAATAAAGAATACAAAAAAAACAATGTGAAAAATTGCCTATTGTGCCCGAGATGTTTTCAAGTAAACCAGTGTTTTGTCTATGCAAAAGAAAGCAACAGACTCACTTGAAAGCCTAGTCCCCCAAGACTTCTCTGGTCTCCCCCACCGTGTTTGATTACCTGGAAGGAGGGGAAAAAAATTCCAACCTACCTGTAAGTTCTACATCTTGGAGTACAGTACATGACTGGATATTCACAGGCCATGGATTATAGGCTGCTTTAGGTGACTGTACACTTGGGCGTACAACCCTCTCAGTTTTTAAGCAAGCAATTCAGAAACAACACAGGGACAGATGGGAAAGGTCGCCTGTGTCATGTATTGTACTCCAGGATATGGAATGTACAATTATCTTAACCCTACAGTGCAGGTCACAGGCTGGATATTCATAGACCCTGTGATGTCCCTGCTTGTGCTGCACTGAGCATGTGTGAGATCTGCAAGGATGAGATCCAGGAAGAAATACAGTCTAGCTTCAGATGCCCACACTTAAGATGGCCACGGCCTGCTGTAAGTTTATAAAATAACAAACTACTGCTATAAACTAACAAAAGAGATCTTAGTTTACAGACTAACTTTACTAGAATACATTAAGCTTGTGTATTATAGGGGTATTTTTATTTTAAAAGTATAATTTCGGCTGGAACACCGCTTTAAAAAAGGAAATCTCAGAGAGAAAGGAAAAAAAAAAAAAAGAACACACAAACAAATGTGCACGGCAATGTCACAAGTGCACGAATGCGGTTACAATCACCTCAATTAGAGTTTACCTAAAGTCATTTTTTAGTTTTCAACAGAGTGGAGTGTGATTATAATATCTGTCAGGTTTTTATTACTGTCTGTGCCCCCTTTAAGGAGCTTTACTCTCTCTATTTGTTATGTTTACTATTATAATCAAAAGTAAAAATAAATCCCAAATTTTGAGCTGTCCCCAGATAGAGGGAAAGTCTTCCATAAGATACCTTGAATAAAGCTTTATACAAGAGAAAGAGAAGCCAAAGGCTTTTAGAATACAATGGAAAAGGCTTAAACCTGTCCCTTAGGAATACTTTGAGCCAAAGTTCAGTCAATTCTTGACTGAACAATTTAGAATATGAGGTACCAAGTAATCTCTGGGGTTGAAATTCCTGTGTTCACACCAGGCAAAAAAGGATCTTCAAGTACGGTAGTAGTGGCTTTAAGTAGTTCTTGAACTGGCTTTTCTGGCCTTGAGTAATGTAGGAATGACAGAATCAGATACACCCCTGTACTTGAAGACCTGTGCTTAAACTGCGGTCGATAACACCAGTGACTGAGAAGCAGGATGGTACAGAGGCCATAGGATAGCAGGTATAGCCAGTTTGGGAGAGGCCAGAGGCCATCTTCTAAGAGTTTGAGTATGTCTATGTACCAGGTTCTTCTTGGCCAGTTTGGTGCAATGAGAATCAGTTTTCTTCCCTTCCTCTACCTTGTGGGGCAGTCAAGGAAGTATCCGCACTGGAGGAAAAGCATGTATTTACTTGAACGGAGTCCATGGGATTATTACCAGATCATGGGATGCCAGTTCTAGAGGATCCTTGATACTGGCCACAAAAAGGGGCAACTTATTCTTGAACCTGGAAGCCAAGATGTCCACATCTAGGCTAAGGAAATCCATATTTCAATTGTATATTCCAGGCATGGGAACAACAGAGATTGCTGGGCAGGGTGCTTCTCTCCAGTAGATGATCAGACTTGCTTCCCTCAAGGCTGCCTGACTCCAGGTTTTCTCCTGATGTCTAACATACACCAGTGTCTTGGCATTGTCGGATTGCTCCCTGCTAGGGTGTCTTTGAAAAAGATGTGTTTAGTGGTACAGAGACAATTTATTGCTCTGAGCTCGAAAATGTTGATAAGGAACTTTGCTTTTCTGGGTGACTAGGTTCTCTGAACTGTGAGAAATTGAAACACACCTCCCCAGCCTGTGAGGCTGGCATCTGTTATCACTTTCCATGCAGGTGGAAGAAAGGGCTTTGAATGCTGGATTGCTAATTCACCAAGCTAGTGAGTTCCTTGCTTGGCTGTACAGAAGCATAAGAAAGTTGAGAGATGAAGCCTGATTGAAGTTTTTTTAGTACTAATAGAAGCCTGGCAAGACTGAGATGAATCAACTGACTATACCAAGGCTTTTATGCATGGCAGAAGGGAACATATGTACACTGGCAGGCATGTTGCGTGAAACAATAGCAGGTTGTATGAGAGGCTGGGGGGCGATAAATGTTCAGTAGCATCTCCTTCAGTGGCGGAACTACCGCCATAGCGACACACGCGGCCGCTATGGGGCCCGCAGCAGCTATGGGGCCCCTGGGGAGGAGGAGCAATGCATACTGCCGCCGGGGGCCCGGGGGGGGACGAGCACTGCCCGCACGGTCCTCCAGCCAGGGGAAGTGAGGAGAGGAAGAGGCGCGCTGTCCGTATAAGGCAGCAGAGCGCCGTGTAACAGCTTTTATTTGAATGTCCTGTGTGTTCCCGGGGCTCACCGTCACATAGCCCCACCTCTTGGCCCGGCGCTTTTGATAGACAGAACGCCGGTCCAATGCGGGACATGTGACGTCATCAAAGGCGCCGGGCCAAGAGGTGGGGCTATGTGACGGTGAGCCCCGGGAACACACAGGACATTCAAATGAAAGCTGTTACAGCTCTCTGCGACAGCGCGCCTCTTCCTCTCCTCACTTCCCATGACTGGGGGACCGTGCGGGCGGTGCTCGCCCCCCCCCCCCCCCCACGGAGACAGCCCCACGCTCGCCAATAGCTGCTGCAGTCTGGCTCACCTCTTCCACTGCACAGGTGAGGCTGCATTGGGCACGGGGGAGGCTGCATTGGGCACGGGGGAGGCTGCATTGTGCACGGGGGAGGCTGCATTGGGCACGGGGAGGCTGCATTGTGCACGGGGGGCTGCATTGTGCACGGGGGGGCTGCATTGTGCACGGGGGAGGCTGCATTGTGCACGGGGGAGGCTGCATTGTGCACGGGGGAGGCTGCATTGGGCACGGGTCAGGCTGCATTGGGCACGGGGGAGGCTGCATTGGGCACGGGTCAGGCTGCATTGGGCATGGGCACGGGTCAGGCTGCATTGGGCAAAGGTGAGGCTGCATTGGGCACGGGGGAGGCTGCATTGGGCACGGGGGAGGCTGCATTGGGCACGGGGGAGGCTGCATTGGGCACGGGGAGGCTGCATTGGGCATGGGCACGGGTCAGGCTGCATTGGGCATGGGCACGGGTCAGGCTGCATTGGGCAAAGGTGAGGCTGCATTGGGCACGGGTCAGGCTGCATTGGGCAAAGGTGAGGCTGCATTGGGCACTGAACATGCTGCATTGGGCACAGGCAGGTGAGGCTGAATTGGGCGCAGGCAGGTGAGGCTGCATTGGGCGCAGGCAGGTGAGGCTGCATTGGGCACGGGTGAGGCTGCATTGGGCACGGGTGAGGCTACATTGGGCACTGAACATGCTGCATTGGGCACTGAACATGCTGCATTGGGCACAGGCAGGTGAGGCTGCATTGTGCACGGGGGAGGCTGCATTGTGCACGGGGGAGGCTGCATTGGGCACGGGGGAGGCTGCATTGGGCACGGGTCAGGCTGCATTGGGCATGGGGGAGGCTGCATTGGGCACGGGTCAGGCTGCATTGGGCACGGGTCAGGCTGCATTGGGCAAGGGTGAGGCTGCATTGGGCACGGGGGAGGCTGCATTGGGCACGGGTCAGGCTGCATTGGGCATGGGCACGGGTCAGGCTGCATTGGGCAAAGGTGAGGCTGCATTGGGCACGGGTCAGGCTGCATTGGGCAAAGGTGAGGCTGCATTGGGCACTGAACATGCTGCATTGGGCGCAGGCAGGTGAGGCTGCATTGGGCACGGGTGAGGCTGCATTGGGCACGGGTGAGGCTACATTGGGCACTGAACATGCTGCATTGGGCACTGAACATGCTGCATTGGGCACAGGCAGGTGAGGCTGCATTGGGCACGGGGGAGGCTGCATTGGGCACGGGGGAGGCTGCATTGTGCACGGGGGGGCTGCATTGTGCACGGGGGAGGCTGCATTGTGCACGGGGGAGGCTGCATTGTGCACGGGGGAGGCTGCATTGGGCACGGGTCAGGCTGCATTGGGCATGGGCACGGGTCAGGCTGCATTGGGCAAAGGTGAGGCTGCATTGGGCACGGGGGAGGCTGCATTGGGCACGGGTCAGGCTGCATTGGGCATGGGCACGGGTCAGGCTGCATTGGGCAAAGGTGAGGCTGCATTGGGCACGGGTCAGGCTGCATTGGGCAAAGGTGAGGCTGCATTGGGCACTAAACATGCTGCATTGGGCACAGGCAGGTGAGGCTGAATTGGGCGCAGGCAGGTGAGGCTGCATTGGGCGCAGGCAGGTGAGGCTGCATTGGGCACGGGTGAGGCTACATTGGGCACTGAACATGCTGCATTGGGCACTGAACATGCTGCATTGGGCACAGGCAGGTGAGGCTGCATTGTGCACGGGGGAGGCTGCATTGTGCACGGGGGTGGCTGCATTGTGCACGGGGGAGGCTGCATTGTGCACGGGGGAGGCTGCATTGTGCACGGGGGAGGCTGCATTGTGCACGGGGGAGGCTGCATTGTGCACGGGGGAGGCTGCATTGTGCACGGGGGAGGCTGCATTGTGCACGGGTCAGGCTGCATTGGGCATGGGCACGGGTCAGGCTGCATTGGGCAAAGGTGAGGCTGCATTGGGCACGGGGGAGGCTGCATTGGGCATGGGCACGGGTCAGGCTGCATTGGGCAAAGGTGAGGCTGCATTGGGCACGGGTCAGGCTGCATTGGGCAAAGGTGAGGCTGCATTGGGCACTAAACATGCTGCATTGGGCACAGGCAGGTGAGGCTGAATTGGGCGCAGGCAGGTGAGGCTGCATTGGGCGCAGGCAGGTGAGGCTGCATTGGGCACGGGTGAGGCTACATTGGGCACTGAACATGCTGCATTGGGCACTGAACATGCTGCATTGGGCACAGGCAGGTGAGGCTGCATTGGGCACAGGCCACACTGCATTGGGCACAGGCCACACTGCATTGGGCATGGGTGAGGCTGCATTGGGCACGGGTGAGGCTGTATTGGGCATGGGCAGGCCACACTGCATTGGGCACAGGTGAGGCTGCATTGGGCAAAGGTGAGGCTGCATTGGGCACTGAACATGCTGCATTGGGCCCAGGCAGGTGAGGCTGAATTGGGCGCAGGCAGGTGAGGCTGCATTGGGCACTGAACATGCTGCATTGGGCACAGGTGAGGCTGCATTGGGCACTGAACATGCTGCATTGGGCACAGGCAGGTGAGGCTGCATTGGGCACAGGCCACACTGCATTGGGCATGGGTGAGGCTGCATTGGGCACGGGTGAGGCTGTATTGGGCATGGGCGGGCCACACTGCATTGGGCACAGGTGAGGCTGCATTGGGCAAAGGTGAGGCTGCATTGGGCACTGAACATGCTGCATTGGGCGCAGGCAGGTGAGGCTGCATTGGGCGCAGGCAGGTGAGGCTGCATTGGGCGCATGCAGGTGAGGCTGCATTGGGCACGGGTGAGGCTGCATTGGGCACTGAACATGCTGCATTGGGCACAGGTGAGGCTGCATTGGGCACTGAACATGCTGCATTGGGCACAGGCAGGTGAGGCTGCACTGGGCACAGGCCACACTGCACTGGGCACGGGTGAGGCTGTATTGGGCACGGGTGAGGCTGTATTGGGCACGGATGAGGCTGTATTGGGCACGGATGAGGCTGTATTGGGCACGGATGAGGCTGTATTGGGCACGGGTGAGGCGGCATTGGGCACGTGTCAGGCGGCATTGGGCACAGGTGAGGCTGTATTGGGCACTGAACATGCTGCATTGGGCACAGGCAGGTGAGGCTGCATTGGGCACAGGTCACACTGCATTGGGCACAGGTGAGGCTGCATTGGGCATTAGACATGCTGCATTGGGCACAGGTGAGGCAGTATTGGGCACTGGCCACGCTGCATTGGGCACAGGTGAGGCTGCATTGGGCACTGGACACGCTGTATTGGGCACAGACCACGCTGCAGTGGGCACAGGTGAGGCAGTATTGGGCATGGGCAGACCACGCTGCATTGGGCACAGGTGAGGATTATTGAAGCGCTAACACCAGGTGTTTGGAGTATCTTTATCTGTTGATTAAACTTTCTGGAATACATATATTGCTATTGTGGTGTAGGATCTGGGCTCTCTTTCTTTCTTCCTTCTCAGATTCGAACCACACACTCTTTGAGCCCCGCCCTTTAAACCACGCCCACTATTTAATTTAAGCCCCGCCATTTTTTGTGGGGGGGGGGGGGGGCCCATAAAACATTTTGCTATGGGGCCCTGTGATTTCTAGTTACGCCCCTGATCTCCTTATATCATATCTGTGTCTTCAACATTTTCCATGTCTACCTCCCACTTCTGACTCAGCTTGAGGGTGTGGAGATGGAGAAGAAGCCTGATGCTTTTGGGCTTTGGACAAGGATAGCTAAATTAAGGCAATTCTGCTATGGTTGCAGAGAAATCTGCCTTGGTCAGCTAGGTCTCTTGTAGGGTTGCCAACTTTTCTTCAAGTCAAACCCAAACACTTTACAGGGCACTTCTTTTTTTCCTTAGTATATACCAGGGATATGCAATTAGCGGACCTCCAGCTGTTGCAAAACTACAAGTCCCATCATGCCTCTGCTTCTGGGTGTCATGCTTGTGGCTGTCAGAGTCTTGCTATGCCTCATGGGACTTGTAGTTCTACAACGGCTGGAGGTCCGCTAATTGCATATACCTGGTATATACTATAGGATTATAAAAGACCTCGGACACCTTTTGGGTGCCTCAAGGAGAGTGGTAATGCAGAGCGCTGCGGCGAACAGTGGGTGCGGCCAAACTGCTCTTGCTGACATTATCGCTCCCCCCCGGTGATGCCAAACCTGCCCCAGACAGTGGCCCGCAGCTTCCAGGTGGCAACAGATTTTTGTGTCACTATCTCAGTTACTTGGGGAGCCACAGCCCTGTCTAAATAATGTGTCCGGGTTTCAGGCAGAGTGAAACCCGGACACAGGATTCCAAACGCGAACTGTCCGGGTGAATCCTGGACAGGTGGCAACCCTAGTCTCTTGTGGGCTTGAGATAAAGCTAAAAAGTGACCGGTTTTATATTATTAGGGACCTGCTCCAGTGCAAGGAAAGCATCATAAGTCTGAGAGGTTACAGCACTTTGCAGGCCACTGGCAGAGTGAATTATTGCCTGAGCTTTTGCCGTAATTCCCTTTTAGTTGCCATCATTAATATCAGTGAGGATATTTCCCTGGGAGGTACTCATGGAATAGGTTGTGGAATTAGTGTAAGCATGTCCATGGGAGGACACATCAACCTGGTGTCAACTGTCCTGCAGTGAAGTCCTCTTGGCAAAAAAAAAAAGTAGAAGGAAGTGCCTTAAAAGAGCTCTGGGAGGAAGATGGTGATTTATGGTCATGCTGGCCCAGAAGCTAGGGAAAGCATCTCTGCAGTTAATTCCCAGATCTGTGGTTTTGGCATAATGCTAAACAGTATAACAGTGCAGAAAAGAGACTGACCAGAAAGGGGTTAGAGTGACAAGCAGAGTGCATAGCTGGTGTAATAAACTGCCAGGCTTTTGCTTAAGTGGGATAACACTGCATTCAAGAGAAGAATCTACAATCTGTTAATCTGACATGAAACTACCAGCAGCTACTTGACTGAAGAATTCTCTAAAACTAGGCTTTAATCCAGTAGCGCTGGAAGAGGTGTTCTATCTCTTTGGGCAAAACTGAGTCCTAAGTAACAGGTGTATAGCTACTGGGGGACTGGAACTTTTACTTTGCAAGTGACAGTATAATCACAGGTAGAAAAATATTCAGTGTTGTGCCACCAACGAACGCTGGAAACTAGTCTATAATCCAGCAGCGCTGGAAGAGATGTTATACTTCCTCAGATCAATAAACTAACCTGAGTTCCTAAGTACAAGTATGGGTAAAACCACTAGGAGGCTGTTTTTTTTTTGCTTTGCATATTGTCCAAATCTCCTACAGTATAATTACACATAGATAAACTGATTAGGTGCTGTGCCTTCAATGTACACTGGAGTAAATTAAGAACACACAGAAAATTTGTAACAATTAGAACATGGTAAAATGCTAAACATGCATTCTAATTTTAATAAGAAATTATACAATTTAACCGATTCCCGACCGCCTCCTGCACATATATGTCGGCAGAATGGCATGGCTAGGCAAAACCACGTACAGGTAAGTGGCCCTTTAATTGTCTAGCCGTGGGTGGCACGCTCGTGACCCGGTCGGGAGCTCCGTGACCACGGCCGGGGGACCAGCGGACCCGATCACGGCTGGTGTCCCACGATCGGGTCACAGAGCTGAAGAACGGGGAGAGGTCTGTGTAAACAAACCTCTCCCCGCGCTACCTACTCTGCCTGTCATTGATCAGCTGTTCCCTGTCAGTCATCTGGAAAGCCGATCAATGACGTCAGACGTCAGCCCCGCCCCCTAATGTTAAAAAAAACACAGCCCATAACCCCTCCCCTCCCCCTAGTGGTTAACTCTTTCACTGCCACTGCCATTTATACAGGAATCAATGCATTTAAATAGCATTGATTGCTGTATAAATGACAATGGTCCCAAAAATGTGTCAAAAATGTCCGATGTGTCCGCCATAATGTCGCAGTCACAATAAAAATCGCTGATCGCCGCCATTACTAGTAAAAAAAAAAATTATTAATAAAAATGCTATAAAACTATCCCCTATTTTGTAAACGCTATAACTTTTGCGCAAACCAATCAATAATCGCTAATTGCGATTTTTTTTACCAAAAATATGTAGAAGAATACGTATCGGCCTAAACTGAGGAAAAAAAAATGTTTTTTTTTTAATATATTTTTTGGGGATATTTATTATAGCAAAAAGCAAAAAATATTGCATTTTTTTTTAAATTGTCGCTCTATTTTTGTTTATAGCGCAAAAAATAAAAACCGCAGGGGCGATCAAATACCACCAAAAGAAAGCTCTATTTGTGGGAAAAAAAGGACGCCAATTTTGTTTGGGAGCCACGTCGCACGACCGCACAATTGTCAGTTAAAGCGACGCAGTGCCGAATCGAAAAAAGGGGCCTGGTCCTTTGGCTGCCAATTGGTCCGGGGCTGAAGTGGTTAAGAGAAACAAGATGCTGCCTCCAGTACACAGGTTCAAATTTAGATGTATACACTAGTTTACTGGAAAAATGTGTAAAATGAAATTGATAGATTAATATTAATCACCCTATCTTATAGTTTATCACTACTTTCAGGCTTTATGTCTTGATGTTCACATTTCTTCTAATGCCAGATATCCATCGGCAATGCAAAGCCCAAAGATCTGAACCACTTTGGCAGAGAGAAGGGCTGACCACTTGTATCTAAACACTACTGAGAATAATGTTTACATAGCAGGAACACATTACCACTTTAACATAACCACCACTACCTTTACCTGGACTTATATAATAACTTAATATACTTACTTTCCCTGTTTCTCCATGAGTTGTATCAGTTTCTTTAAAATAGGTTCAAGTTTCTGTAATTACAAAAAGGTCAATGTAAAGTAAAATGTATAGACATTAAATTATGTATATCAGCAGCAGTTTAAAGAAAGTGTAGCTAACAATATGTGCAGCCAAACATTAATGGCGCAATCTACAAAGAAACACCCCTAGTTTTCTTCACAATTATTACTATGTCAGATGAGTTTTCCCATTATGCAGGAATACGATGGAACCCAAAATTCCAAGATTCCGAGCCAAGATTCCAGTGCTGGTATCTTTCAACACAGATCAGTTGGACTTTTGGTTCAGAAAATCCCAGAGCAGAAGTGGATATGCAAACAAAGAGTTAAGATAACATTAGGGAGGGAGTTTGAGGGTTAAGGTAATAGGGAGGGTTAGTTCTTGGGCTGAAGTTACAGAAAGAGTTAGTGTTAGGGTTGAGGTTACAGGGAAGGTTATTGTTTGAGATAAGATTACAGGGAGGTTTAGTGTTGGCATTGAGGATACAGGGTGAGCTGGTATAAGGGTTTCAAAGAAAGTGACTGAGAGGGACCTCTGGGTAGGACATGATCTAAGGGCCAGGAGCACTGAACCAAAATTACTAGTGCCAATCTTCATGTACTGAAATCAAATGTAACAGGAACTTGGGGAGGGTTAGGGTTAGGCTTCTTTCACATTGCCTCACTGCGGTTTGGCTACAGCACAGTGTACCCACGGTTTTCCATAGACTTCTATAAGATAAGGTGTCTTCGGTACGTTTTTTGAAAGCACACCTAAAGTCCTATATGCTGCATCTTTGTTGCGCTTTCAGAAAATGCACAAACTAACAAAAAGTCTATGGGAAACCATGGGTAACCCACCTGAAAACTGTGGGCAAACTTTGGCGCACCAGCGCTGTAGCAAAACTGCAGTGCAGCACTACGAGTGAGCCAAGCCCCCCCACCCCCCCCCACCCAGATCGGTTCACACCAGAACACCGCAAACAGGCAAAACATTTGTGCGAACACCGTTAAAGTCTATGGTACATGAACGTGAAAAATCAAGTGTTCATTTTAAAGGCTTATATGTAAGTTATTGCAATGAAAAGTGTTGAGGACCCGGGTACTGCCCCAGGGGACATGTATCAATGCAAAAAAAAGTTGTTAAAAATGGCTGTGATTTTAATAATGCTTATAGTGAAACAATAAAGATGAAATATTCCTTTAAATATCGTGCATGGGGGTCCCCTTGGTCTGCCTGTAAAGTGGTGCATCTTTCTGATGTGTTTTACTGTGCCGCTGCAAAATGACATTTCTAAAGGAAAAAAATGTCAGTTAAAATTGCTTGTGGCTGTAATGTATTGCCAGACCCCAGCAATACAGCTAAAAATCAATGAAAATATAAATAAAAATCGGTGTGGGTCCCCCCCCCCCCATACCATACCAGGCCCTTTGGGTCTGGTATGGATTTTAAGGGGAACTCCATGCCAAAATAAAATAAAAATCCATACCATACCCTTATCCGAGCAAGCTTGCCCTCAATATAGCGCGGGTGCTTTGTGTAGGTGTTGACAGGGACAAGGGCCTCATCCCCACAACCCTGGCTATTAGTTGTGGGGGTCTGCGAGTGGGAGGCTTATCGGAATCTAGAAGCCCCCTTTTTAAAAAGGAGCCCCCAGATCCAAGCCCCCCCATGTGAATTGGTATGGGGTAGATTGTACCTCTACTCATTCACCCAAAAAATTATTTTTGACAATTCCTTTATTAAAATGGTGTCAGGACAGAGCAAGAATACTTTATCAGTAGACACTTGCATGGCGAAAAGAAGCCAAGCTCCCCTGACCCTGTTCTGGTGCCATACTCACACAGGTACTCATTGACGGCCCTCTACTGTGTGCGCAGCCGCTGCAGCATTGCCATTGTTGAGTTCCACCTGGTAGGCATGTCACAAATGAGGCGGTTGGTGGGCAGGTTAAATTCCATTTGAATGTCAGCCAGTCGAGCACTGGAATTGTATGACCGCCAGAAAAGACCACAGACATTTCTGGCCTGCCTCAGGAGATCTTGTAAGCCTGGGTACATGGTCAAGAAATGCTGCACCACCACATTCAGGACGTGTGCCAAGCATGGAACATGGATCAAGTGTCCCTGTTGGAGGCCAGAGAGAAGCTTGGTGCAATTTTCGCATACAACCATTCCTGGCTCAATCTGCTGTGGCGACAACCACCTCTGAGCCTGCCTCTGCAGAGCTGACAGAATCTCTGCCCCAGTGTGGCTCCTGTGCCCTAGGCAAACCAACTGAAGCACCGCATGGGACATTTTAGCCTGACTGCTTGCGTAGCCCCTTGAGCGCCTACAGAGCACTGTTGGTTCAGAGGTTCAGAGGACAATTCTGCAGAAGAGGCCATAGAGGAAGAAGAGGAGGAGGGAGGGGTGCATACAGATGTTGTGGCAGAATCACCACCAGCTTTTTGGAGGCATAGAGCAAGCTCCAAAACTGAACCCTGTCCTTCCCAGCTGCCAGCAGAGTTACCCAGTGTGCCGTGAAGGAAAGCCAACGTCCCTGCCCATGCCTGCTGGTCCATGAGTAAGCGGTAATATGAACTTTGCTGCTGACCGCCCTGTCCAATGAGGCCAAAACATTTCCTTCCACATGACGGTAGAGAGCTGGAATGGCCTTACATAAAAAGAAATGTCATTGTGGAAACTGCCACGGTGGTATAGCACATTCCACAAATTCATGAAAGGGGGCAGAGTCTACCAGCTGAAAAGGCAGCAGTTGCAGTGCTAGCAATTTGGTCAAGCTAGCATTTAGACACTGAAGCATGTGGGTGGCTGGGACAGAATTTGTTTTTACGATTTAGCAACTGGGGTAGTGAAATTTGCCTGCTGAAATCAACTGGTGGTGTACTGCTAGCAGATTGTGTACTTGTGGCACCTATTGCTATACCTTCATTCCTATCAGTGCACGTTTATGAGAGGACTGGAGGTATAGTAGGGTTTGAGATCCCAGATGAGGAGCAAGGAGAAGTCTTCCTTTTTCTATGATGTGGGTCTTTCAGGTGCTGTTGCCAAGGGACTGCATGGTAGGTCGTCCTATGTCTTGTCAAGCATGTGGTGCCCAAGCGGCTGCTGTTCTGGTCACTCTTGTCCACTTCAGACATAGATTGCAAAGAGCAACGGTGCGATCTACTGCACGTGTCAAAAAAAGCCCACACTAAGGAGCTTTTGCAAGTCAGCAGCGCCCTGCACCTGCGGAGCTCTGTGGTGTAATGCAATAGGGTGGCTGCCTTTAAGCTGACCCCTGGAGGACATCCTGCCTCGTTGAAGTTGTGCCTCCTCTTCACTTTCCTCTTCTCTTCTCTCAGGCACCTCATCATCCCCTCCCTCCTCGTAACTGGAGCCAACTTGACAGTATGCTGCAGCTTGGGGAACATGACTGCCAGTTTCTTGTCCTTCTATGGCACCCCCTCTCTCTAAGCTCATGTTACTCCCTTCCTCAACCTGGGAACCAACAGCGGAGCCTTCAATTGCTGCGCATCCTCCAGCAGCATCTAACCGACACTATGGTCGAATAATTCTGGTGACTCCTCCATGTATGATGGTGTGGCTATGGAAGGAGTAACTGTATATAAGGAGCCGGTGGAATAGGCCGCTTTGGCAGCTGGATTGGAAGGCAAACTACTGTGAGCCTAGGTGACAGAGGATGAGGAGGATGAGGACGGCTTCATTATCTACTCCACCAACTCTTCTGCATGTTGTGGCTCAATAATTTGGCCAGCGGCAGATAAAAAGGACAAGCATGAGCCCCCTGCAGAGGATGCACCATGTCCACGACCACCACTGTTCACTGTAGACACAGAGGCTGCTTGCCCTCTTTTAGAGGCCTGTGGTGTCTGCCTTTCCTTGGTGGCCTTGCAGACATGATTTTTTTTTTTTATGTATTATATAAGGTACACCACCTGCACTGTATTATATACTGTGTACACCGCCTGAAGTGCATTATATACTGTACACCGCCGAATATACTGTATATATAGTCAACAGGCCATGTTTGCAGGTTCTCCTTTATCTTGCACAGGTGCTTTAAATCAGAGTCAATGGCTTGGTATTTTGAACAGCTAGCAAGTTATCTAAGAGAAATTCCCAAAACATGGTCCGATGGGGGTAATTGAGGACAGGGTTGAGACACATACACATACATACACACATACATACATGGGAAACTCCAAAAATTTGAATATCGTGCAAAAGTTAATTTATTTCACTAATGTAACTTCAAAAGGTGAAACGAATATATGAGATAGACTCAAAGCAAGATAGTTCAAGCCGTGATTTGTCATAATTGTGATGATTATGGCTTACAGCTCATGAAAACCCCAAATCCACAATATCAGAAAATTTGAATATTACATGCAATCAATAAAAAAAGGATTGTACATAGAACAATATCGGACCTCTAAAACGTATAAGCATGCATATGTACTCAGTACTTGGTTTGGGCCCCTTTTGCAGAAATTACTGCCTCAATGAGCGTGGTATGGAAGCTATCAGCCTGTGGCACTGCTCAGGTGTTATGGAAGACCAGGATGCTTCAATATCGGCCTTCAGCTCTTCTGCATTGTTCGGTCTGATGTCTCATCTTTCTCTTGGCAATGCCCCATAGATTCTCTATGAGGTTCAGGTGAGGCGAGTTTGCTGGCCAATCAAGCACAGTAATCCCACGGTCATTGAACCAGGTTTTGCTGCTTTTGGCAGTGTGGGCAAGTGCCAAGTCCTGCTGGAAAATTAAGTCAGTATCCCCATAGAGCTCGTCTGCGGAAGGAAGCATGAAGTGCTCCAAAATCTCCTGGTAGACGGCTGCATTGACCCTTGACTTAATGAAGCACAGTGGACCAACACCAGCAGATGACATGGCTCCCCAAATCAACACGGACTGTGGAAACTTCACACTGGACTTCAAGTATCTTGCAGTGTGTGCCTCTCCATTCTTCCTCCATACTCTGGGTCCTTGGTTTCCAAATGAGATGCAAAATTTGCTCTCATCAGAAAAAAGGACATTAGACCACTGAGCAAAACACAGGTCTGTGCCCAGGTAAGACGCTTCTGACGTTGTTTGTTGTTCAGGAGTGTCTTGACAAGAGGAATACGACATTTGAAGCCCATGTCCAGGATCTGTCTGTGTGTGGTGGCTTTTGATGCACTGACTCCAGCCTCAGTCCACTCCTTGTGAAAGTCCCCAACACTTTTGAATGGCCTTTTCCTAACAATCCTCTCCAGGCTGTGGTTATCCCTGCTGCTTGTGCACCTTTTTTCTTCCACACTTTTCCCTTCCACATAACTTTCTATTAATGTGCTTTGATACAGCACTTTGGGAACATCCAACTTCTTTTGCAATTACCTTTTTTAGGCTTTCCCCCTCATGGAGGGTGTCAATTATGGTTTTCTGCACAACTGTCAGGTCAGCAGTCTTTCCCCATGATTGATTCCTACTGAACCAGACTCAGGAACCCTTTGCAGATGTTATGGCTTAATTAGCTGATTAGAGTGGGACACTTTGAGCCTAGAATATTGCACCTTTTCACAATATTCAAATTTTCTAAGATTGTGGATTTGGGGTTTTCATGAGCTGTAAACCATAATCATCACAATTATGACAAATCACCCTGGCCAAAGGCACCCTGCCTTTGGCCAATTATGGATCTCGCAGCAGAGCGTGCTGTGATTGGCCACATCATGCAGGTCAGGTGCATGCTTTGGCCAATCATCATACGTCAACGCACTGCGATCTCGCAGTGCATTATGGGGTGTTCCGCAGCGCTCAAATTTCCTGCGAACACCCATAATGTTCGGAATTCGCCGAACATCGGGACCATCCCTATGCAGCACTGTGAAACTGCCCTTAGTGTTAAGGATACAGGGTGAACTGGTATTAGGGTTTCAGAGAGTGACTGATGGGGGATCTCTGTGTAGGGCATGTTCTAAGGGACAGGAGCAATGTATCACTTACTAGTGCCAATATACCTAAAGTGAAAATAGGAAATGGGGCAGTGCGCTTGGTAAAGCTGTATTTACCGCTCCCAAAACACCCTGCCATTGGAATAAATGGGCAGCGCTTTGAAAGTGCCTGAAAAGTGCTTTGAAAAGTGCTGCAAAACGGGAGTTTTTAACCCTTTTTCTGGGGTTAAAACCACTCCGCTAGCGGCTACAAAAGCACCGCTAAAAAAGTGCTAAGGTGCCGCTAAAACGAGCGGCGCTTTAGCGCCAACGTCGGGCGATGTCAGTGCGAAAGGGGTCTTAGAGGCAGACATTTTTTTTATCTTAGACTTGTGATCTATATATCTGGGTGTTATTGCCGATTTCATTTTTCAGATGCTAGTTGCACATCTGTCCTACTAATATGCAAGTTCTATATACTAAGTAAACTGCAATGGTTTTTTACAAAAAAAAATTACGTTTTACTTATTATGACTTAGAATACAAAAAACTGTGCACGGCTGTGGTGAAAAGATTTGATTGTAAACTTGTATGCACTCTACATAATTACTGCAGAGTTAGTCAGAACTATACGCACACATAGGGAACATATTGTGAGTGATACTGCAATTTTCTTGTAAAGCTGCTTGCTCCTTAAATATCATGCTGGCCCTCCAACTTTACTACTAATGACCGTACAAAGCATGCCACTTGAGCATTCAAACCTCACAGGATAATGGTTTATTTCAGTTAGCATTTGCAGCATAATTCTGCTGAAGGAGTATGAAAAATTATTATTTTATATAATCAGCCCCCAAAATTTAAATTCTTAAAATTTCAATCTGTGTGAATAGTTTATGTTTGTAAATTTTAACCACATTTCCACTGACCTCTCTGTCACCATAGTCAACTCCAGGAAATTTAAAGTAACATGCTTTGAGGGCACAAACAATTCTTAATGGAACCACTTCTAAAAATCTTTCCATGTGGTTAATTGGTATCAAACACAGCCAGGATTGTATTAGTAATGGATCCGCCGTCAGCAAATATTTCTTGGTAACCATCTTTTGAAGAATATCACTGGTAACAAAAACAAGAGAATAATTCAAGGGAACAAAAATACACAGATGGTAGAGAAAAAAAAAAAAAAAACGTTGAGAAGAAATTTACAGTCATGGTTGTGAAATTTCATTTAAAAGGAGATGTCCAGCCGGAAATTATTGGACTGGGCTTCTCCTATGGGTCACAGGAGTGCCAATCGTTTAGCACTCCTGTGACCTATTTTCAGCAGAGAGCGGTCCGCAGTCACCAAGATCAGTCCAGGCACTGTGTCATCCTGACTCTGGAAGTCTGGATCCGCCAGGTGCCTGGACTGATAGGCATCTCAACCTCTCAGCGAGCCGCTGAGAGGCTTAGACGGCCGCTCCCCGCCCTTCCACAGCTCAGCGCTCCAGTTAACGTGGAGGAGCAGAGTAGGAGAGCTGATGATTGACAGGCAGTAGCTCTCCTCTCGGGGAGGTGAGAGAACCGAGCTATCGGCAGTGTTCTGTGGCTCGGTTCTCAGTGAAGAGGCGGCGGGGGACAGATGCAGCATCGGACCAATGCTGCATCCACTTAGGCAAGTATGATTATATGATTTAAAAAAAAACATACTTCTCTTTTAATGCACTGTATAACAAAATAAATATAATCCATATAAATAAGAAAATATTATCTTTCATTGACAACAGCCCATGTGACTTGTAAATCCTCCCCATAGAGCATTAAAAAAGAATTTCACAATGTCAGACTTTGGGTTTGAATCAGCAAAGATGAAGAAAAATTAGGACTTTTTGACTTGCTGTAAAATCATTTTCTTGTACTCCATTAAGGGACACAGGAATTCAGATGCAGTTGGGTTATACTTTCACCTTCAGGAGGATTGGTCACTGGCAAACAAAAATCATAAGCCAGCCTCCAGTATAAGCCCCCTCTATCCAGTATGCCTCCTTTTTGAGGAAATGCAGTACTAAGGGCATAAACAAAAACACAAAAGAAATAGGACCGGAGTCCATAGATGGACCTCAAAAAAAATTATTTTATTTCAAGTACAACAATCCAATTTGAATTCATGTTTTTATTGATGGACACACAAATTCAGATACAGTTCGAACATCCAAAATAAACCCACAAAAGGTATGGCTAATAGCAAACAACCTACAACAGAGGTCTAAGGACCACCTGCAGCCCAGGAGCCGTTTGAAGAACCAACAACCAAATTTGAACAGATGAGGTAAGGCTTCCTACTAGGCAGAGGAACCTGCAAACAATACCCAGAGTAAGAGCATGGAGGATCAACCTGATGCTCCAGATCAGAATGAAAGGACACCACCAGTGGTAAATGAACTACACAGAAGAGAAATATCAAACTAAACCATAACCCACAATGTGAAGTAATCAATAGAACAGAACAACAAAACAGGGAACACTGGGGATAACCCATGGGAGGTGTTGGTCCCAAAGGTAATGGAGTATTAATAAACAGTATCAGGCAAGAAGAGCAGTGGGTTTTCACAAACAGAACCAAGGCCTAACATCTCTAACCCGAGGGTTCAAAAAGAAGTATAGATTTAAAAAAAATTATACTCCCCTAGGTGAATGCCGAATCGGTCCCCCGCCGGCTCTGCAGTAAGAATTGAGCAATCACACACTGCTGATTGCTCAGTTCTCCCCTCCGCTCTGAGCAGAGAGCCAGGACTGTCAGTCTCTGCCTCTCTGCTTTGCCCCCAGTTCTCACTGGAGTGCTGGGCTGTGGAGAGGGCGGGAGGGTCTGGCTCAGGCTCTAGGTTGAATTGCCAAGAGGCGAAGCCAGGTGCCAATTCAGGGTTTTGGGTGGATCCCAACCATATGATCAGGATCATTACAGTGCCTGGACTGGCTGAGTGATGTCAGTCATCAGCGGACTTTAGCCCTGTGACCTACAGTAGAAGTATAGCCAAAATAGATTGGCTATAGTTCTCCTTTAAGGGGACAAAAGCTCCATGATTAATAAAATGCTGCCTAGCCAGACAAAAAAAAACACGCTAAGTGAGCACAAAAAAAAATGTACTGTCTGATTACAACCCAACAGCTCACAAGAGCATAAAGAGAGGGTTTGATCCACAAAATCAACATAAAGAAAGAAAAAAAAGGTGTACTGAAGACACTGCCATAGGGGTAGGCTGAAATTAATAATTAAATTAGGCCCCAGCTGGAAAGATGGAAGACAATAAGAAACCATGAGGATGTACGTAACCTAAAACACCCTCTCAGAGGAACCTGAGGTGACACTGAAGCCTGCAGAAGAAGCAGCGGAACAAGCCTACTGACATTGACTAAGGAAGTCCTGGTCAACCCAGGTCCAATGAAACTTTAACAAATGCTTTACCAGAGGTAAGAATCTTAGCTAAAAAGCATCTACCAGATGAAGAGCAGGACAAGGGGATGTATCTTCTCCCCAGAAAGATGCTGTTTAGCCAAAAAGGAGGAACCAATTCCCCAGTGGAGAGGTCCCACAAAAGGTCTCCAGATAAATGCAGTCCCCAGTAGAAAGTTGCTGAAGCAGGAGACAAATGTGTTTAAGTGCTGACCACTCAGGGTGCTGCCAGGTTTTCCAGCGATGATCTCCACCCTCCATGTGTGGGATGCACAAACCTGATCTTCCAGTATAGACACTAGTAGAGGAGTAGAATTGAATCCCAATTCCTTTGGAGTGTCCTTTTAAAAAAGGCTCATACACTTGGCTGCGTCCAATGCAAGGGTCCTGCTCCCAATGATTCTCAGCCCTAACCAAAGGTGGAGGCATGGAAGCACCTGAATTGTGTCCAACAGATTAAAAGTAAAAGCTCAAGATGGGGGCCCCCGCAAAAGAAGGTCCTACATGTTCAGAGGAATCAGAAAGTGGATCCAGTGATGGAGTTGCTCCAATGAGTCATAGTCCTCAGATACAGGGGAAAAAAGGTTACCTACAGTGCATGAAGTAGTTAGGGGTTACAGCAGAAACTACAGGTCTACTTTACAGATGGTACTACACACCGGCTAGACTGGCCCGCTTTATTCCAGCCTACTCCCCCCTGTGTTTCCGAGGGTGCTCCCAGGAGGGCACAATGACACACATCTGGTGGACCTGTCCGAGGGTACGCAGGTTATGGATCAGAGTTTACTCCCTCCACCGAAACATACTCCATGCTGACCTCAAAAAAGATCCATAGGAAGCACTCCTCTGCAACCCAATTGCAGAACTGCTTCGCCCGGAACACCAACTGGCTCTGCATCTCTTTACTGCAACCAAACTAACGATAGCTAGGGCATGGAAGACACAGGCACTAAGCTTTGAGGTGGTTAAGAATCGCATGGACGATATAATGGTTAGCTAAAAGCTGACTGCTGTCCTTTCGGACACTCATGATAAGTTCCTGAAGGTTTGGAGTCCATGGGTCGAATATACTAAACCCACCAGATTTGATACCACCCTTCTTCGGATTTAATGCACTCTTGCTCCCCACTGCGAGGACCCACTACCCCACCCCTCTATTTTTTTTTTTTTCTTCTTTCTCTCCTCTTCTTCACCCCTATTCTTTACTTCTCCCTTCTTAGCTAATCTCAATCCATATCTCTTCTTTAACCTCCCTCTCTATACTCTTACTTCTCAGTTGCACCTATGAATCCTTATGGCCACCGAGCATAGCCCTGGATGAGATGGTTACGTGGATAGATACTCAGGACTATTTACAGTTAGGCCCCTGTTGAGACAAACTCTTCAAGTATTTGTTAAAAATCGGACGATGTCCTACGGGAATTCCTACAACCTCAGTGTGTCCAACCACTTTCATGTTTCCAACGTACAATTGTTCTCAGCCTCCGTTATATTTTTATTGTTTTTCTCTGATTTACTAGCATACTTATTTCATTTATAAGATGTTAAATTTTATGTTGTTATGTTTATTCATGATGCATTCTCTACATTGTTAAACTGTGAAATTGCTATGGTTATCAATAAAACCTTTTGTAAAAGAAACTACAGGTCTGTCTGGAACCCAAACCAGCTACCCCACCACACCATCATTCCTCAATGAAGGGAATACACTCTCTGACTGCTAACAAGGGGGATACAGTTAGACAAGGGTTAGGTCTTTTAAAAGGAAGGATTAGGCTGAACTACCCCCTCTACCTGAGACCAGTGGCATTCAACACTGGAACCCAACAAGTACCTTACCAGCCAGTTCTTAAAAGGGCTATGCTCCTCTGAAGGGGGCAGACTCCCAGATTCCGGGAAGCTATCTTAACCAAAGTTTGTCTTCACAATCCAGAGTGGAGATACCAGAAGTGGGGACTAGGTTAAAAGGCAGTGCTGCAGGAACAGAGGGTGAGCTAAAGTAACAATGAGAGTCCAGATACCTGTTCGAGTTGAGGTCAGTCAGATAGTGGACCATATAAGTCAGGGAGTCCCTCTAGATAAGGGAGATCATGAAAGGTACAATGTGCCACAAGATAATGTTTCTGTTCCAAGGACTTCAAGTCTTCCTGAGACTCAGTTTTAGAACCCAAGTTAACAATAGGACAGGCAAGGAGTCCCAGCTTGTGAAGAACCTGGATAAACAAGGAAAGTTACAGGATCCTGTGCACTAACACTATGAAAATAAGAAGGGGCAACTAAAGGGGCATCAGAGATGTGGAATTAGCATGGTTGCTAAAAAGAGTATAAGGAAGGTTAGATTCACGTCAGAAGAAGGAAAGAAGTGTGGGCGTATGCAGGTGGGCATAATGCCCATATCTTCTGTGCATAGGGTAAATGCCTTACATGCATTAGGGAGTGTGTGCATGTGCAAAAATTAGCGTGCACGCTCAGCAATGGTATTGGCGCCCATTGGCCTATATAAACTGAAGCACTGCAGAAGGACTTGGCCTACTGATTCTGCCTCATTATGTATGACCTGGCTTGCCTGCAAACTTGCCTCAAGACTTTGACCACCTTGCTATGACCTTGGCCTGCCTTCTGGACTCGGTTTACTGCCTTTTGTCCTCTACTTTCTTGGCCTGACTGGTATTGACCTTGGCTTGTTTCATGCACTCTGTCTTTGCCTTCCAATGTGGAACTACGCTGCCTGGCTGTTTCTGACCTTTGGTTTATGCTCTGACTCAGCCTCTGTCTCCTGATCTGGTAAGTTGTTTGTGTGCCTGGTTCCTGCTCATGATCCTTATCTTGCTGCAACTCCAGCGTTTGTGCTACTCTGTGTCCTCAGACTTTGTCGCCACCTTCAGGAGTGTCGGGCAGGCGGTACATCTATTTAGTCTCCATTGGAGCTGGAAATTAGATCCAAGAGAACCATTTATAAAAGTGGAGGCACATCTTCATGCAAAAGGGGGTTTGGAGGAATTAACAGACCTCTGGCCACCATCTCTATGGGCTGAGTGAGAGTCAGGACTTGAATGCCTCTAGGTACCAACTGCTGAAGTAGATGAGGAGGAAGAGTGGGATTCCTCTGACCCCTCCTCAGACCTATGTTGAGGCAGGAGCAAAAGCTGGCTATGTGTGAAACTGCTATTCAAGCGGTCATGGGCAGTACCAAAGAGGAATTGTCCCTTAAGGGTCCAACGATTTTGACACTCTTTGGACATCAGACCTGTGTGAGAGACACATGCTTACATCACAACTAAAACATAATGTTCCAGACATTTGTTCGAACAGTTTCATCAAATGAGGGCCTATCTTGGTGGTGGAGAGGTCCCCTTTGAGGGAATTCACACATTCTGACAAGGTCTGACAGTTTAAAGCAGGGTGGCCCTCCAGATGTTGCAGAACTACAAGTCCCTACATGCATCTGCCTGAAGGAGTAATGCTTGTAACTGTCAGCCTTGCAATGTCTCATGGGACTTGTAGTTTTGCAACAGCTGGAGGGCCGCTAGTTTGAGACCCCTGGTTTAAAGGCACTGCTAATACGGGGCAAAGGTCAATCCCAGTTAGAGCAAACTAGGTTCTATGGAGGGACCTGGAAAGCCCTCTGTGGCTAACACACAGCATACACCATGGTCTGGATAGCACCACCATACAAAGTCCAATGCCTGAACCCCAGCAACTTCGAGTCTAGTGAGATAGGGGCACGCCAACCACGTTATGGAATGTCAATGTGAATAGCTGCTATGTAGAGTCCAACTCAAGCAGCAAAGCTGTGAAGAAATCTTGACTGAAGTCAAGGAAGGGGAGAAAGCCACAAAAGGGAACAGAGCTAAGGAAAATACATCCATCCTCCTAGGACACTAGCAAAAGACATGCTAAAAAGATGCAGGCTTATACTGAAGGTTGGCTTACGCTCATCAAATACATTGCAATCTGACTGCACAATCCCTTTTCGATATACCAACAAGAATGTAGTGCAGTTTGCCAGTGTCTCTTGTAGGCAGCAGTGTAATCCAACTGTATTTGAATTCCTGTGTCCTTCAATAGACAAGAATGAAAATGGTTAATTCCTTTTCTGGAAAAATAAAACAAGAATTTTGATTGGCCGGTAAGGACAACTCAGATGTTTTCTTGTCTCTTTTTTTCAGTTTTTGTGAAAGGCCACTTTTTCTGTTATTGGCACTCCCCTTAAACAGGTGATGAAAATAACCTTTTTTTAGTATAATTGTTAAATAACTCTGTGCCTCAGTCAGATGCTAAAAAAGGCAAAATTACATAGCAATGCAATGGTTACCTTTCACGTTTTTTCACTTTATCATAAGCAAGGCCTTCCAGACCTGCCCATACATCTTCTTGCTTGTCTCCTGCTGCTTTATGGGAATCTCCTGGTTTGGATGCAGCAGTAAGTGCATGGAACACAGGTAGGACCCACACCCATTCATCAATACTGGCTTCTATACATTTCTGACACAACATCCTTAAACTGTTATCCATCCTGCAACAAGAAACAAATACTATTGATGCCTCAACTTAAAGTACAGTACATCTACATAACAAAATGGAGATTTTCATTCCACAGTAGCACAGTAGCATGTTATTTTGTTCATACCACTCCACTATTCATGTGTGTGTATATATATATATATATATATATATATATATATATATATATATAGTAACATCGGGGACCATTAGCTCTTGTGGCAAATGCGTTTTTCAGTGATTCAAGACGGTCAAGAACTATATTTGAGGGCGTGGTAGCCCATTTTTATTAAAAAGGCAGATAAAGGTCTGTGACATAAAGGTTTCCCACACAGGGGTTCTTCTCCAGCAAATAAACACACAGAAAATGCTAGCCCACCTGGCTCTTTAGCAGTACCTCTGCTCTTTATCCTGGTCACACAGACCAGAGGATTCCTCAGTGTAGATGGCTTCACTTTAGCGCCCACAGCTCCGCTCTGGCCTTAGTCCTCAGGCCGTTGCACTGCCTCTTGCAGTCATATGTTCTGGCTGCCTCCTGCAACCTCTGACTCCTGGAGACCTCCTGTCTCTCTGGGTATGGAGCAGTCTCCAACTGGGAGCCATGAGGTCTTCCCATACCCTCATAAGTGCTATGCTCACCTGAGCACACACCCTGCTGGTAATCTACAAAGTCTGGACACAGGGTTGGAGATCCCATCCCACCCAAGACACTATGGAATCTCCAAACTACAGAGCCCCATGACCGAATACCCAAACCTGGAGAAAGCTGCAAAAGCAGTTTTCTCCAGTCCACATTTATGCTCTGTAGCCTTGTACCAAGCGAATGTGCATACCCTGTGTCCCCCAAATTATCAAGTTTACCTTGATAGCATCTCCTACACAATATATTATATATATATATATATATATATATATATATATATATATATATATTTATTTATTTTTTTTTTTTTTTTTGGCAGCAATAAATGGTGGAGTGTCATGAACATGCGGATGTCGAGTACAGACAACTAAAGATGATGTAAATGGCAGGAAATAAGTGTTATGTACAGGTGAACAGATATTAAGGTCTTATTTAAGAGATAGACAGCCCATAAGTATGGGGTACACAGTTTATAGTCAATATGATGTCAGATATTGATGACGTGTTTTGGATCATCATGTTAGTTGCTTTGCCTCACCCCGTTTTGTTCCCTTGTGGCCACCCACAAGGGAAGTTGTTAGCCACTGGATAGCAGCACCTATGATACATGGGAAATTACTTTTCTTGCACGAAAGTGATCAAATTGTAGTTAACTGTAATTTATATGGGATATTCTATGCATGCTTTGGTTCTATGCATTATATTTATACTTGATTTAGATTCTATCCTCCTGAAGAAACACCCAGCAAAACATATCCACCTCTGCTATACTGGATTAATTTAAATAATGGACTGCACAATTATGTAAACCAGTTATGTTCACTGCTACAGTGTGATCTATGTACAGTATTAAGCAATATGTGAGGAGGTGGAAAGTCAGGTCTTTTTGGTGCATCCATTAGGACTCGTTCCCACTGTGTACTGCGATTGGCTTTTCCATCCTGAGTAAAAGCCAATCACCACAGGGCATTATCTATGTTCCCCATTCACACCACAACACTGGTGTGATTTGCATTCCAGTGCACACATTATGCATTTTTACACAGCATATTAGATGGTACAGCATGTAACAGCACTTCTGCGTTATGCACTGTGCTGCTTTGTGGAGACATGAATGAACTGTAACTATGTGACATGAACAGAAGAAATGTTGATGGCCACACATCCCGAATAGATGTCAAAACTTTATTGCTGCATATCAAAAATAATGCAAATAACAGTGCTTACTGGTCATAACACATGGCGTGTTATGAGTAAGTGCTGTAATTTGTGTAAAACACATTAACATTCATCTGCTCGCAGTGCTGTCATGATTTTAGCTTTTATTTTTTATATGCAACAATAAAGTTTTGACATCTGTTCCGAGTGTATGGCCATCAACATTTTTTCTGTTCCTGCTAATCTTGGAGGCAAGCCTGGCGGGGACCTCCATTTTGTATGTTAGACAAGGTGTTTAGCACACACATCTTGAGTGGTGGTCACTTATTATTGGACTGTAACTATGTGACTCTTCAAATTAAGTTAACAACATTAACCTGTTCAGATCCACGCCGAATGATGGATCTGCTTTGTCGGAAGGCCGTCTATTGACGTCCTCCCCTTTCACAGCTGGGCACGCCCCCTGAAGGGGGCGCACGGCGCGCGCTGTGATCACCCGAGTCAATGAGACTCGGATAATCACAGATCCAATCAGTGCCCACAAGTGCCACCAATCAATGCGCATAAGTGCCACCTATTAATGCCCACCAGTGGTGCCAATCAGTGCCTCATCAGTGCCACCTCGCAGTGCTGGCTATCAGTGTCACCTACCAGTGCCGATCAGTGCCCATTACTACCACCCATCAGTGCCCATCACTGCCATCCATCAGTGCCACCTACCAATGCCTTTCCGTGCCGCCCATCAGTGCCCACCATTGCCACCCATTAGTGCCCATCAGTGCTGCCTTATCAGTGATTATCAGTGCAGCCTTATCAGTGCCCATTAGTGCAGCCTATAAGTGCCCATCAGTGTAGCCTCATCAGCGTACATCAATGAAGGAGAAAAATTACCTGTTTGCAAAATATATTAACAAAATATAAAACGGTTTTGTATTTTTCTTTTTTTTTAATCTGTATTTTTTTAACATTTTTTACAAAAAATGAAAAACCCAGAGGTGATCAAATACCACCAAAAGAAAGCTCTATTTGTGGGGAAAAAAAATTATAAAAATGTCATTTGGGTACAGTGTCAGTGTATGACTGCGCAATTGTCGTTCAAAGAGTGACAGCGCTAAAAGCTGAAAATTGGTCTGGGCAGGAGGGGGGTTTAGGTGCCCAGTAAGCAAGTGGTTAAACAGTGTTATATGCTGAAATGTGCATCTCACTGCCCCGTCAGGCCTCATACCGACAGCTAGACTCTATAACTAGGTAGTTAGCCACAAACTGTGTACAAGAACAATTAAAGGACTTGTTCACACTAGCCTGTACAGTAAAACTCCTTTTTGCTGTGCAGTCTAGGATAAGGTGACCAGATTTTTAAAATGAAATCTGGGGACATATTTTTTTTTTTTACTAGTAATGGCAGCAATCAGGACTGCGATATTGTGGTGGACAAATCGGTTTTCCCGTTGGAATAAACTCCATAGGTTTTTCCAATGGAGTTCCGCTGAAACTGTCTTGGCTACACACGATCACACCAAAGTCCGACCGTCTAGAACGCAGTGACGTACAACACGTACGACGGGACTAGAAAAAGGACGTTCAATAGCCAGTAGCCAATAGCTGCCGTCTCGTACTTGCTTCAGAGCATGCGTTGTTTTTGGTCCGTCGGAACAGCATACAGACGAGCGGTTTTCCCAATAGGAATTTGTTCCGTCGGAAATATTTAAAACATGTTCTATTTCTAGGTCCATCAGAATTTTCGAAAAAAAAGTCTGATGAGGCCCCCACACGGTTGGAACATCCGATGAAAAGATTCCGTTTGACTTTTTCTGTCGGACATTCCGCTCGTGTGTAGTGACACTTTTGACACTTTGTGGGAACCAGTGACACTAAAACAGAGATCAGTGCTAAAAATATGTACTGTCACTGTACTAATGACACTGGCTGGGAAGGGGATAACATCTAGGGCAATCAATGGGTTAAATATGTGCCTCACAAGTGTTTTCTCACTGTGGGGGAGGTGCTTTTACTAAGGGAAGACATAGATCCCTGTACCTGCTTTGCAGGAACACAGGATGTTTACATAGGCAGACCACTAGGCGAGTCCACCGGATCGGCTGATTGGCTCTGATACCCAGAAATGCAGGATCACATATATAAGTGATCCTGCGCAGCGCAACCACCCTGTAGCAGTAAATCTGCTATCAGGCGATCGGCAACTGGTTAAGATCTTCAGCATTATGATAACTCACAGGCAGCAGGCACTCTATCATGGCTCTGGCTGGCTCTGTCACATACCATGGCTGCTGGGTGCTGATTTTGTTAACTTATGACCAATAAGTGCCTGCTGCCTGTGAGTTCTGATACCATCCATTATGCCAGAGAGACAGACCCAGTGCAATGTAGTCTATTCACAGACACCCCCAAAGCACACCTGTGTTGAAGCCTTGAAGGCATCGGCAGCCCCACGATTGGATCTGCTTCCTCTCTATTTCTGCTGCTGGACATTGTCAGCTGAGCTCAGCTGCTCTCTGCCCATTGCCACCTCCACCTGCCTCACAGCCTCTCAGGTCTCACTCTCCGGGCCCTGGCTACTACTGGGTGGGGAGCGGAGGAAAATGACTCTGCCGGGGAAGGCAAGGAGATAAGCAGGCAGGCGGCTGGCCGGGATTTGAGCCAAGGCAGAAGAACATGTGAGCGGAGCTGAAATGGGCATGTGCCAGAAACTGAAGAATAGTCCATCCGCTCTGACCAGCACATCAACATCAGAAAGGGACACAGATAATGGAAAAAATACACCCCCCACTGACTGTTTTTGAAATTTGCCCCAGCTCCTGTTGAAGTCAAATCCGGGGACAAAACCGGGACAGACTTGGTCCGGGGACAGTATCCTCAATCCGGGGACTGTCCCCTGAAACCGGGGACATCTGGTCACCCTAGTCTAGGAAGCCCTTCATTGTTCCTGTACAGAATTGGTGGTTTTATCTACCTTGTTATTGTTGTGCTTTTTTAAGGAAAGTTTCCCGCACATTTTTATTAAGTAATTTTTAACGAAGATATTTTTAAGCTACAAGATCAATCTATACGACACAGTCTATATATGCGAAACTGGTTCACGGAGACGAGTGATCATACTTAATAGTCACATTTATTGGTTGACAGAAAACAAATATTTACATGAAATTAAAATACAGATTGCATTATTTGAACATTTGACAATTAATGGAAATACCCTTAAAATGGGCGTAGTACCTTGGACACAATATCACCATGATAACTTCTTCAGTAGAATCAATAACCTTATACATGACAATTTAACATAATGTCTGTATTTCACACACCCAGCCGTTACTATGCTGCAGGTAAGTAACGTTGAACAATGCGAAACAAATTAGACATTTGTTTGTCAATAAAAAGCAACTATGCAAAAAGTAATATATAATAAAAATTGAATATTAGAGAAAAATCTATGAAAAGGCGATTATTGATTCTGGAGAATGATTATCAATACTAGAATATTCAATACATCAATGGTTAAGAGAACATACAAGATAAAATCAACATGGCATATTTACCCATTCCAAAATGGCTATAAGTCTGGATTTAAGATAGCTACCGGGTTCAGGAATCTCCTTGGAGGTTAAAGTATATTTCCAGGCATGGCTGTCAGTCTATCTGGGAAGATGTTTCTCTCCCAGTGTCCCTTCCCCAGGGTGGGTCCCTGAGCTCTCAGGTTCCCCTGAGCTCTCCTCCTTTCACTATCTATCTAGCTTCTTAAATACCATCTCACACAATAAGATTATAAAACTTGTAATATGTTCAGCCCAAAAGATATGTGTCTCTTTCCTATAGGCCTAACTGTTGTAAATGTAATTGCGCCTTCAACCACCAGGGGTCTCACATGTGTTTTGGGGCTGCTCTGTAAAGTAATATATTTTATTTTCTACTGTATATTTTACTTTAGTGGAAATAACTATATCTTTAATATTTGGGAATTCTACTAACCCCATACTATCAAATACGCTTAGCATAATTATTGATCGATCACTTTGCATAAAAATGGTGGTATATATGCATATCATTGTATATCTGTAAACATTTAGTCCATTTAAAAAGGACACAAGTTATATGTATATATATATATATATATATATTAATCAACATCACATACAGTTTTTATCTATCTGGATACCTGTATAATTTGGGTATCCAATCAATATTCGTTTATCTAAGCATTTCAATTCTAATACATTCATATCATAATCATATATTTGTCTTAATACTAATTTGTTCCTAAAACAATTCTATTAATAATCACCCTTTATTTATTATGTTTTCTTTATAACCGATTTCATCAATTCATCGGATACTTATACAGATATCATATATACTATGAATTGACTGGTAACGTCATGTTTTGAGATGAACTTTAGACATTCGGGTGAACAATCTCATGTTCTCATTATTTGTCCTGTTGAAAAACAAACCTCACTTGGTATCCTAGTCATTGTCTTATGAGAAGTGAGGACTCCTTAGCTTTATTTATCTCTCACTTTCTGAGCCCACATTGAGACAATCAATTTATTTGCTCAACCTTCCCTTGAACCAAGGAACTTGTAGTTGTATTTACTATCACACATATAGGAACTCATCTCTTTTGTTTTCGGAATTGTCTCATTGTCCTACAGTTTCTGTCTAAATACAGGCTTGTAAACTTTATATATTTGAGACTTGTAAAATGGGCAACCAGTTCATCTGCTTTTCAGGAACAAAAGTTCATTTCAATTTTTTTTTTGTTATGCCTACTGAATTAGATATATTTCTTCATAATTCACAACAAAGCCCCCCTTGGAAATTTGTCAGTTGCCGGAAGTCATCTGACAGATTTTCCCAATGCAACTTGTTGAAGAAATATGGCTTCGTTTGGGCCTTGTAAGTCGAGTTGTGAAAATGGATCCGGATTGTGGATATATTTAAAAGGTATAGACACCTGCAGATGGGTGTAATTTTTTGTAAAACAAAACTGGGTTTGTGATCGATGTGTGCATCTCAGGGCCGTCATCCGTTCTTTGGCGGGAAATGGATCACTCCGGGCACCTTTTGGTTCTTGGCTGTCCTGGTGGGTTTTGTCCCTGTAGACTGGCCATCAATGATGTCCCTGGATTCCACATACGGTTCCTTCTCTGGATGTTTCACACATGTTGGACTCTCGGTTCTGTTGACCGGCTCATGGACATATTGGTTCTGTAAAGGAAAATAGATTCCATGAGAAAAACATATATGTCCTTTTTCTTTTTATATGATTTTGAGATATCCATGTCAAGCAGGTATCCTGGGCTTCCTCAGAGCCCCCCTCTTTCCCATTGTGTTATCAGTCCTTTAACTAAACACCTTGGATATAAAGACAATGTATGACGCATTTGCTATGGGAGACCAAGCTCCAGGGCTCATTATCATGAGGACATTTATTAATAGCTGTGGATACCAGACATTTATGACTGACTTATGTTCTTCAGAACCATTTTTTTTTTTTTTTTTAGCTTAATTGGTTCTGGAGTAACAATAAAAGCATTTCAGTTTGACATGTAAGTGACAACTCACTGTCAGTAATAAGATATTTGGCATTATAGTCAACCTTCTACTTGTGAGGAATAAAACAAATAAATTCTCCCCCCTTTGGGGTGTCAATATAACTCATTTGAGGCAATCAAACTACCTTATGCGGGTGACTCCTCATCTTTTACCAAAATATCAAACCATTTAGGCCTCCTGATATTAATGTCTTTAGGATTCGGTCTTCCTCTGGAATTACCGTCTTCGTCGACTTCTTGAAATTAGGCTGTTTGGAGCGACCTGTTTATGTCAGAGGAATGAAGTGACCACTGAAAAATAGGAGAATAATTAATATCTAACAACCACAATCCCCCGGAAGGGATTTCAGGATCCTCATTACTGTGACCTGGGAGAAACATAGTGTTAGAACCTCTGCTTCCTATATCTTTATTCAGTGCATTCCTCTGATTTATTTTAACATAGGCGCTTAAAAGGCTCTGTGGCCCTTGGCTGGCCACAGGATTTGCCCCTTGAAGAATTTCTATTCATGTTCATTTTAGCAATGAAACCATTGATACACTCGTGGTTTTTAATCTATTCAATCAATTAAGTCAATCTATTTATTTATTTCACAAATTGGCACAACACACTGAACTAAAGTAACCAACTGTTACACCATTTGCCGGTGTACTATAAAAAGTTCAACATTTTAGATCCTATATATCTGTTCCTAATTTTACCAAGCTTTGGTTTGCACGAATTATCAAACCATATATTGTATGAGGTTTATGCGCACTGCAGCCATCTATACCTCAGCAAATTCACCTTTTGAAGGAAGTTTTAATACACTTAACACTGTTTTATTTATTTTATCACGTATTCATATATCACATATTATTCACGTTTTTGCGCAGAGGTCTCTTAGATAACTTATTTTAAACAATCTATTGAGTTTTTAAGGTTGATTTAAGCGCACCTATTACACAAAAATGTGTACTTGTCTTTAACTTATTTTACGTGTGGGAACACTATTATATGGGTTGCAGCTACATCATTTGGTTATCTTAAATATCGGTTGCATCTCTGATTTTAAATTCATAGTAGCGCTTGAGTACATGCATTCAGTACTTATTCAAACCGTGTAACATATCCGTAATTTTGTGTATTTTGGTTTCTGTATTGCTTATAAACTGATCAGAATTGGGTTGTGGGACCCGGTTTCTGTACTTTCTGGGGACTACTGGCTCAGTTTGATCAGACATATCACCATCAGAAACATTGTCTTGATTTTGGGATAGTTGTCTGGGCCTTAGTTGTTCCCTATTGTTCTGGGGATTTTGAGGTGTCCTACCCTGTAGTTTCTCCCTATTTACCCGTGTAGGCCCCCGAAGCCAATTACACCGGTAAAGGTGAGGGTGTCTACCCTTAGGTTTAAATCTGACCCGTTGGAGGTATACCCTATAGTTTCTCCTAAACCTCGGGTCTGGATCCTTTGGATGAGACTCCCGAGGTGGTCTTTGAACTCCCCCTCTAAAGGGTGGTCTCTGCTCCCCCCTTCTGATGGGTGGGGACATTGGTTTCCCACTGGGGAAACTCGGTAGCATCTCTCCTCTGACTATATCAGTGTATCTCTTTTTCTTGGTTTTGGACTGTAATGATTGAGGAGATACATAAAATTCATCCACAAATTTCATTATAGGGTTTTCAGGCCTTCCATTGTTTTCACCAGTCTGTTGGATAGAGTACAAATTGTTACTCTCTTTTACCAAAGACTCCAGTGAACACCCCCCTTTGTAATCTTTCGCTAAATTTACTTTTACGTGGGTAGGCGGGGCCTCGAAGAACATGGGTTTGAACCCAGGTTTATCATAACCTGGCTCCTTTTCTGCTAAGTGGTCATCACTTTTGAGCACAGCCATAAATTCGGTGGGGCTTTGATTATTGGTACATGTGATATTGTGTATATCCGCGCTAGCCGCATTAACATTTTTGTGCGGGACAAATCCTAGATGACAGCCGTTTTTAATTTCTTTCCAGGCAGTACCCAACAGACTTTTTAAATCTTCGCAAAATGGACGGTGTTTGGTTTCAAATACCCACGGTAAGAAATTAATCCTAGATTGGTCATCATTTAGGCCTAAAGCTGATAAAGCATTTTCATAGGCCTCAATGTGGTCAATAATGCATACGGATCCCTCTTCCTTAAACACTGGGACAGCATCTTTTAAAAATTCTATTATTTCTGAGGCGTCCTGTTTAGGGGTGCCTGTAGTTTTCTCTGATCCCAAAGAAAACTGATTAGACCTATTTTTATGTGGTGGTTCAATTTTTACCCCCCTTTGCTCTACAGATGGCTTGGGGTAGAATATGGTTACTTTTTCTAATTCCTCTTCATTTTGTAACTCCCAAACTTTAGGTTGAGAGTCAAATTTTGGGGTATTATCAGATTCTATACTTTCAGGGTTAAGCATCTGAGCATTATTCTGGGGCATAAACTTCCCTTGTTCTTTTAATTCTTCTTGTTGCTTAATTAGGGATTCCTGTCCTGACCTAAGCTGATTTGTTTCTTCTTTTAAATTTCCACTGCATATTACTCTGCAACTTTTTAAATTTCCACTGCCTATTACTCGGCAACTTTCTAAATTTCCACTGCCTATTACTCTGCAACTTTCGTCAGGAGACTCGTTTTCCTGCAGAAAACTCTCCTTCTCTCTTAATTGTTTACACTCTTTATTTAATTGGTGACATTCTTCCAGCATTGTTATTGCATTATTTTGCATCTGTTTTATTTCATATTTCATCATTGTCACTGTAGACTCATCATAACAATCTGCCTTGTCATTAATCTCCCTTAGCTTTTTAGTGGGCTCATATTCCCCTTCTATTAAATGGGACTGGGGTTCTAAGATATCACTCTCCTGTTGGGTATATTGACTTTTAAACTCACTATAAAGATACATCAGGTTATCGCTTAATTCAAAATGCATGGGATCAGGCCTTTTTATTTCCTTTGTCTCAGAGGAGCTGTCTGTGAGTTCATCGCTTTGACCTTCCACGTTCCACACGTCTTTTATTAACTGACGGGCGTGGTTTATAAGGCCTTCAATGCCTGCTTCTAGACTAGACTCGTTAGACAAACTTTTTTCGGCATGATTTGTCATGTTAATTTTTGAAAACATATCCAACATTTCCTGTACTTGTATCAAATTTGTCTGAGTACTCATATTACCACTAAGGACTGACTCTTGATAATCCCCATCAACATAAAATTCACTTTGACCAGACATTTTTCTTGGCAAAAATATTTTTTTTAAAAAATTAATAATTAATAATTTCATGCAAAATATTATTTCTGTCACCACCGTAACTATGACTGATCCTGTACAAAATATCGACGTTATCTCACGCAGTGCCTCCATTTAATATGTTGTGCTTTTTTAAGGAAAGTTTCCCGCACATTTTTATTAAGTAATTTTTAACGAAGATATTTTTAAGCTACAAGATCAATCTATACGACACAGTCTATATATGCGAAACTGGTTCACGGAGACGAGTGATCATACTTAATAGTCACATTTATTGGTTGACAGAAAACAAATATTTACATGAAATTAAAATACAGATTGCATTATTTGAACATTTGACAATTAATGGAAATACCCTTAAAATGGGCGTAGTACCTTGGACACAATATCACCATGATAACTTCTTCAGTAGAATCAATAACCTTATACATGACAATTTAACATAATGTCTGTATTTCACACACCCAGCCGTTACTATGCTGCAGGTAAGTAACGTTGAACAATGCGAAACAAATTAGACATTTGTTTGTCAATAAAAAGCAACTATGCAAAAAGTAATATATAATAAAAATTGAATATTAGAGAAAAATCTATGAAAAGGCGATTATTGATTCTGGAGAATGATTATCAATACTAGAATATTCAATACATCAATGGTTAAGAGAACATACAAGATAAAATCAACATGGCATATTTACCCATTCCAAAATGGCTATAAGTCTGGATTTAAGATAGCTACCGGGTTCAGGAATCTCCTTGGAGGTTAAAGTATATTTCCAGGCATGGCTGTCAGTCTATCTGGGAAGATGTTTCTCTCCCAGTGTCCCTTCCCCAGGGTGGGTCCCTGAGCTCTCAGGTTCCCCTGAGCTCTCCTCCTTTCACTATCTATCTAGCTTCTTAAATACCATCTCACACAATAAGATTATAAAACTTGTAATATGTTCAGCCCAAAAGATATGTGTCTCTTTCCTATAGGCCTAACTGTTGTAAATGTAATTGCGCCTTCAACCACCAGGGGTCTCACATGTGTTTTGGGGCTGCTCTGTAAAGTAATATATTTTATTTTCTACTGTATATTTTACTTTAGTGGAAATAACTATATCTTTAATATTTGGGAATTCTACTAACCCCATACTATCAAATACGCTTAGCATAATTATTGATCGATCACTTTGCATAAAAATGGTGGTATATATGCATATCATTGTATATCTGTAAACATTTAGTCCATTTAAAAAGGACACAAGTTATATGTATATATATATATATATATATTAATCAACATCACATACAGTTTTTATCTATCTGGATACCTGTATAATTTGGGTATCCAATCAATATTCGTTTATCTAAGCATTTCAATTCTAATACATTCATATCATAATCATATATTTGTCTTAATACTAATTTGTTCCTAAAACAATTCTATTAATAATCACCCTTTATTTATTATGTTTTCTTTATAACCGATTTCATCAATTCATCGGATACTTATACAGATATCATATATACTATGAATTGACTGGTAACGTCATGTTTTGAGATGAACTTTAGACATTCGGGTGAACAATCTCATGTTCTCATTATTTGTCCTGTTGAAAAACAAACCTCACTTGGTATCCTAGTCATTGTCTTATGAGAAGTGAGGACTCCTTAGCTTTATTTATCTCTCACTTTCTGAGCCCACATTGAGACAATCAATTTATTTGCTCAACCTTCCCTTGAACCAAGGAACTTGTAGTTGTATTTACTATCACACATATAGGAACTCATCTCTTTTGTTTTCGGAATTGTCTCATTGTCCTACAGTTTCTGTCTAAATACAGGCTTGTAAACTTTATATATTTGAGACTTGTAAAATGGGCAACCAGTTCATCTGCTTTTCAGGAACAAAAGTTCATTTCAATTTTTTTTTTGTTATGCCTACTGAATTAGATATATTTCTTCATAATTCACAACATTATAATAAAATATTCATTTTAATATATTTATATGTGCATTTTTGTGTGGCACCCTAAAACCCCATTTATAATGTATAACAGGGCTTAATAAAAAAGAATAAATAAATAACGTATGTATGCTTGAATTGCACATGCATCCTTGAAAAAGTGAACTTTGTTCCTATGCAAAGTGATCTTTCATATGCAAGATATTCTGTTATGCATAGCATGTAATTCTTTTTCATATGGTTTTAACCAGGAGAATTTGTGAATGTTAAAAAAAAGTAATTTTTTTATATGTAAAAATAAAAACGAATGCTTTTATTCATTTGTTGGTGTTAAAGTGTTACTAAACCCACAACAGTAAAGCTTCTATACGCAATAAAACATGCTTGTTATACTCACTGTTGAACCTAAGGGGTTAATCCCCTGCATTGTATAAAAAGAATGTTTATTCCTGAATGCACAGATCCTCCCATTCGTGCATTGCCCCCAAAACATGTCCTGATAAGACAGAGTTTCTGGAGTAAGGCTGCAAATGCTCAGTTTGGTGTGTATTGCTAGAGTTTTTTTTCTTTCTTGAGAGCGCATGTGGTCAGCACAGGGCCAATTAGCACTGTCCAGACAGACAGAGTCAGGGTTCCTGCATCGTTATAGGACAGCCAGTGCAATATGAAAACTCCTCCTACAAGCTTTAACCAGGCACTGATAGAAGTCACAAGACTGCTATATACTGCTGATGAGAAAAGGTACTTAGCAATTTATATTTACTAAAATTATTGCATTTCCATGTTCTGTGTACTGTGGGAGACCAGATATAGTGAATGCAGGGTCCTGTGTTTAGTAACACTTTAAATACTTGCATGTTACAAATATCCAAATACAAAAAACACATATATTTATAATAAACCTGTACTTTTAATTTGATATAATGGTGCCTTACTTTACAGTGATGGGGGGGGGGCTGAAATGTCAGTACTGTGTCAGGCTACAACAGTAATATTTGTTTTAAATAAAAATCTACAGTACCTTTTATCAATACAAAGCAGTCCATGCTCTCCAATCAAGAACCATTGCCTATGCTGAAATTATGCCATCTGCTGTAGGAAGGAGAAGGAATTTCCTTTGTACCCTCTACCCAAGTGAGACTGTACAGTAACTTTATAGCAAGTCATAAAATGAGAGGCTTCAGCAGGGAACAGATTTGTACTCATTTGTAAACACAGACAAGAATACCACAGGCATCAGATATACGTGATTGTGTCATATCTGAAATAATTAGACTAGGGCAATGAACATACAGAAATTGCAGCAATAGCTGGTTTCAGGGCTGGACCTGCAAGAGCAAGGGGAGCCTATTTAAGACAGGGGTAGGCAACCTCGGCACTCCAGCTGTGGTGAAATTACAAATCCCACCATGCCTCTGCCTCTTGGAGTAATGCCTGCGATTGTCAGGGTCTTATGCCGCGTACACACGGTCGGAATTTCCAATGGAAACAGTCCGATGGGAGCTTTTCAACTGATTTTCCGACCGTGTATGCCCATCGGTCTTTTTCTGTCGGGATTTCCAACGGACTTTGGATTGAGAACCTGTTCTCAATTTTACTGACGGAAAACCGTTCTATCGGATTTTCCGATCGTGTGTATGCAATACCGACACGCAAAATTCCGACGCATGCTCGGAAACAATTCGACGCATGCTTGGAAGCATTAAACTTCCCTTTTATAGTGCCGAACGTGTTTTATGCCGCTGTGTTACTGACCGTCGGAATTTGGTGTGACCGCGTGTAGGCAAGACAGTTTGAGCGAAATTCAGTCGGAATTCCGACGGGAAAACCATCATAGATTTATCCGACGAGAATTCCGACCGTGTGTAGGCGGCATTACAATGTCTCATGGGACTACCCCTGCTGTAGGAGCATCTCAAATTTACAGGATCTTTAAATCAAAGAACATTGTCTATAGCGACAGTATGATATTTATTTAAGACTGAGATGGCAGTCTACTACTCCAACAGTCCACTTTTTTGTGAATTATTTTTTCACTGGATATAGTTCAGCAATGATTTTTGGAGAAGTGGAAATCTTTTCAGGAGTACCCCAATCATCATAACTTGCCCTTTCTATTCTTCTGAGAATTTTGTAATCACATTCTTGAGTCGCTACGTTTAAAATTCCTTTATGAGCAGACATGTATATGCTTTCCCAATCAGTATTTGTTAAATTTATATTAAGGTCTTGTTCCCATGCTTGGCATGACGTACTGGAGAAATACGTTTTTTCCTCAAAGAATTGATATGAGATGTCTGAGGGTTTTTTTTTTATAACCACTTGCTGACTGCCGCATGTACATGTACGTTGGCAGAATGGCACTGCTGGGCAAATGGGCGTACAGGTACGTCTCTTTGAATTTGCTGCCGTGTGGTCACGTGCGCGCCCCGCCGGCGCTGGAGCAGTGTCGTGGGTCCCGCCGACTTGATGTCTGCGGGAATACCCGCGATCGTCTCACGGAGCTGAAGAACGGGGAGATGCTAAGGTAAACAAGCATCTCCCCATTCTGCCTAGTGACACCGTCACTGATCATAGCTCCCTGTAAATCGGGAGCTATGATTAGTGATGTGTCACATGTAGCCACACCCCCTAACAGTTAGAATCACTCCCTAGGACACACTTAACCCCTTCCTAGCCAGCTAGTGGTTAACCCCTTCACTGCCAGTGTCATTTTTACAGTAAATCGGTGCAATTTTATAGCACTGATCGCTGTAAAAATGACAATGGTCCCAAAAATGTGTCAAAATTGTCCGATGTGTCCGCTATAATGTCGCAGTCATGATAAAAAAAAAAAATCACTGATCGCTGCCATTACTAGTAAAAAAAAAAATTATTAATAAAAATGCCATAAAACAAACCCCTATTTTGTAAACCCTATAACTTTTGCGCAAACCAATCAATAAACACTTATTGCGATATTGCTTAACAAAAATATGTAGAACATGTATCGGCCTAAACTGAGGGGAAAAAAATCTTTTTTTTATATATATTTTTGGGGGATATTTATTATAGAAAAAAGATGCAAAAATAATGCATTTTTTTCAAAATTGTCGCTCTATTTTTGTTTATCGCGCCAAAAATTAAAACTGCAGAGGTGATCACATAACACCAAAAGAAAGCTCTATTTGTGGGGAAAAAAAGGACGTCAATTTTGTCAGTTAAAGCGACGCAGTGCTAAATTGCAAAATGTGCTCTGGTCTTTGGCCAGCCAAATGGTCCGGGGCTTAAGTGGTTAACAAAAAGGTATTCAAGACTCGTAGGGGGTCTTATCCATGCCTGGGACGTTTTCCCTTCTAGTTAGATAATGTTTAATCTGCATATAATTCCATTGTGGAGTTCGGATTAAGTTCATTGTTTAGTTCATCTCTGGATAAAAGGGTACTTTTAAAGAAGTGTTTGGATAAGACGTCTTTATGGGGCCAAATTATGGAGAGATAGTTTCGTTCTAGGCCTGGGGGGAAGTCTGGGTTAGCTCTTAATGGTGTGAGGGGGCCTAGCCACAGCTTTGGGTTGTTGGTTTTGAAAGTTTTGCGGAAGACCTCTAATGTAGGGCCTATCAGAGGGTGTAATTTGATGGTAGGGGGATGGCAATTTAGATGTATCCATGAAGGGCTGGACTGACCATTCGGTCATTCGGACGCCAACCGAGGGCCCACGACCAGTAGGGGGCCGTGAGAAGCTCCTGTGTGAACCAGTGTGCAGCGGGATCAGGGCTGTCAGATGATCCCTTGCCGAACTGTACAACTCTCTGCTTCCCCGTACAGTGCAGTACCCGGCTGAATGAGGAAGCTGGAAAGGTACAGTACTGTGCTAGAAACTAGATTCGTTTTAAAAGGGCTTTATTCATGTGTCTGTGCATGTGTGTCGGTATGTGCGTGCGCATGTGTGTCGGTATGTGCGTGCGCATGTGTGTCGGTATGTGTGTGCGCATGTGTGTCGGTATGTGCGTGCGCATGTGTGTCGGTATGTGCGTGCGCATGTGTGACGGTATGTGCGTGCGCATGTGTGTCGGTATGTGCGTGCGCATGTGTGTCGGTATGTGCGTGCGCATGTGTGTCGGTATGTGTGTGTGTCGGTATGAGCGTGTGTCGGTATGTGCGTGTGTCGGTATGAGCGTGTGTCGGTATGTGCATGCGTCTGTATGTGTGTGTGCATGCGTCTGTATGTGCGTGTGCATGCGTCTGTATGTGCGTGTGCATGCGTCTGTATGTGCGTGTGCATGCGTCTGTATGTGCGTGCATGTGTCTGTATGTGTGTGCATGTGTGTGCATGTATGCATGTATGTATATGTCTGTAGGTGTGTGCATGCATGTGTGTGCATGTGTCTGTATGTATCTCTGTGTATGCATGTGTTTGTATGTATGTGTGTGCATGTGTCTGTATGTGTGTGCATGTGTCTGTATGTATGTCTGTGTATGCATGTGTCTGTATGTATGTGTGTATGTATGTGTGTGTGTGTGTGTGTGTGTGTGTGTGTCTGTATGCATGTGTTTGTATGTATGTCTGTATGTATGTGTATGCATGTGTCTGTATGTATGTGTATGCATGTGTCTGTATGTATGTGTATGTATGTGTGTGCATGCATGTGTCTGTATGTGTGTGCATGCATGTGTGTGTGTGTGTGTCTGTATGTGTGTGCATGTGTCTGTATGTATGCGTGTCTGTCTGTGTGTGTGTGTGTGTGTGTGTGTGTGTGTGTGTGTGTGTGTGTGTGTGTGTGTATGTATGCGTATATGCATGTGTATGCATGTGTCTGTATGTATGTGTATGCATGTGTCTGTATGTATGCATGTGTCTGTATATGTGTCTGTATGTGTGTGCATGTTTCTGTATGTATGTATGTGTCTGTATGTGTGTGTGTTTGCATGTGTCTGCATGTGTGTGCATGTGTCTATATGTATGTGTATGCATGCGTCTGTATGTGTGTGCATGTGTCTTTTATGTATGTATGTATGTCGGTATGTATATGCATGTGTCTGTATGTGTGTGCATGTGTCTGAATGTGTTTGCATGTGTCTGTATGTATGTGTATGCATGTGCATGTGTCTGTATGTATGTATGTCTGTATATGCATATGTCTGTATGTGTGTGCATGTATCTGTATGTATGTCTGTATGTATATGCATGTGTCTGTATGTGTGTGCATGTGTCTGAATGTGTATGCATGTGTCTGTATGTATGTGTATGCATGTGCATGTGTCTGTATGTATGTATGTCTGTATATGCATATGTCTGTATGTGTGTGCATGTATCTGTATGTATGTCTGTATGTGTATGCATGTGTCTGTATGTGTGTGCATGTGCCTGTATGTATGTGCAGATGTGCCTGTGTCTGTATGTATGTCTGTATGTGTATGCATGTGTCTGTATGTATGTCTGTATGTGTATGCATGTGTCTGTATGTGTGTGCATGTGTCTGTATGTATGTATATGCATGTGTCTGTGTGTGTGTGCATGCATGTGTCTGTATGTGTGCGTGTGTCTGTATGTGTGTGCATGTGTGTCTGTATGTGTGTGCATGTGTGTCTGTATGTGTGTCTGTGCATGTGTGTCTGTATGTGTGTGGGTGCGTGCATGTGTCTGTATGTATGTGTATGCATGTGTCTGTATGTGTGTGTGCATGTGTCTGTATGCGTGTCTGTATGTGTATGCATGCGTCTGTATGTATGTGTGTGTGCGCATGTGCCTGTATGTGTATGTATGTGTGTGCATGTGTCTGTATGTATGTGTGTGCGTGTCTGTATGTATGTGTGTGCGTGTCTGTATGTATGTGTGTGCGTGTCTGTATGTATGTGTGTGCGTGTCTGTATGTATGCGTGTGCATGTGTCTGTATGTATGCGTGTGCATGTTCTGTATGTGTGTGCATGTGTCTGTATGTGTGTTTATGTGTCTGTATGTGTGTTTATGTGTCTGTATGTGTGCGTGCATGTGTCTGTCTGTATGTGTATGCATGTGTCTGTATGTATGTCTGTCTGTATGCATGTGTCTGTATGTATGTCTGTCTGTATGTGTATGCATGTGTCTGTATGTATGTGTATGCATGTGTCTGTATGTGTGTATGTGTGTGTGTGTGTGTGTGTGTGTGTGTGTGTGTGTGTGTGTGTGTGTGTGTGTGTGTGTGTGTGTGTGTGTGTGTGTGTGTGTGTGTGTGTGCGTGCGCGCGCGCGCGCGCGCATGTGCCTGTAAATGCAGCATCACTATACTGCAACTGTGCAATCCACACAGTTGTGGGATAGTTGCAGTGCAGGCCCATTCACCCTGGGTATACCTCCAGCTGCAGCCACAGCATGTGTACACCCCCAGCTGCTCCCTCTGCAGCTAAAAGGGGAGAAGTTGGGGGTGGTAAAAACAGCTTAACCATGTGGTTTTACTGCCCCTCCAACCTGACATGTGAACAAGCCCTTGGATCACATCTGTGTGGCCGCGTGCTGCATGTAGAGCAACCCATTAATTTCAATAGGCTTCCTTACTCACAAAAATGCAGGGAAAAAAGTCCCTGAGCTTTTTTCTTTTAAATTGCACTGCACCAAAAGCACCCCACGTTTTCCAATGTGTGGGGTACCATTAAGAATTAACAGTACCCCTAAAGAGCAGAGCATTCGTCTGTGTGTCGGGAACGAGCGCGACAAAGGCAAGAGAATTCTTGTTGGGGGCAGTGTATTAGTGCTCGAACGAACACACATAGACCGAATTTTAATGGTTCAAAGAATGTCAGGCAAAATGGTCGGCCCTCACGCATGTTCACTTTATCAAATCTGGCCCTCTTTAAAAAAAAGTTTGGACACCCCTGTCCTAAGAGATGCTTGTCAGATCTAGGGGTATGCTGCCGGCAGTGTTGCAGCGGAACTTTCAGGGTTGCTGCAGTCGCACTTGCGACTGGGCCCTGCTGTTCTGCCGCTATGGGGGGGGGCCAAGACACAGCATCTCCCCCTGCACCTCTGGCTTTTAGTTTGGGATGCAGTGGTGGGAGTGGGAGGCGGCGATCGGCAGCTCTATGGTGCTTGCGGCATCTCCCTGGGGCTTGTATTTCTCCTCCAGACTGTATACAGTGGAGGGGGAGGGGCCTCTGACCCGGGCAGCTACAACTTTCACTCTTCAGTGTACAAGTGAGTTGCTCTGCTTGTACACTGTTGCCGACTGCTGCCCAGGTCAGAGGCCCCTCCACTCTCCACTGTACAGAATTAGGAAGAGAACTACAAGCCCAAGGGAGATCCTGCGGTCCACAGGCACCATAGAGCTGCCGATAGCCACCTCCCACCTCCCCCTGTGCTGGGGCCCTTGGGGGGGGTTTAAGTCTGGGAACCCTGATGTATGGGGGGGGGGCTCTCTGGGGACCCTGATGTGTGGGGGGGCTCTCTGGGGACCCTGGATGTGTGGGGGGGCTCTCTGGGGACCCTGATGTGTGGGGGGGCTCTCTTGGGACCCTGATGTATGGGGAGGCTCTCTTGGGACCCTGATGTATGGGGAGGCTCTCTTGGGGCCCTGAAGTAAGGGTGGCCTCTGGGAAAACTGATGTAAGGGGGGGGCCGGGACCCTGATGTAAGGGGGGTTGGGGGCTCTCTGGAGACCCTGATGTAAGAGGGGGATTTCTGGGGTCCCTGATATAAGGGGGGGGCTCTCTGGGGACCCTGATGTAAAAGGAGGTTCTCTGGGGACACCGAAGTAAGTGGGGGATGCTCTCTGGGGACTTGTTTACATCGGCAGACCACCGTTCTGCCTCTGTTGGAAACGATCGTCGGGGCCCGGCGGACATCGGGTCCGCCGGACCCGCTGATTAGCTCTAGGTGTGTCCAATCACAGCGGTAGCACCCGCAAGTGCAGAATCAAGTACCTGTACGTGATTCTGCTCACAGGAGACGCAGCCCCGCAGTAAATGTACGTGGTTAATGTGAGTTTATTTTTCTTTATTTTCTTAACTCTTTAAACATTTATTTTGAACTGCATACAGTAGAGAAATTCTGTGACCAATGCATGTAATGTAGCAGTGCAGTATATACTTGGGGCTTTGTGAGGGTGTGGCTTGTGGGTGGGTGGGGACAAAGGGGGCCCCATGATCCCCTATTGCCCGGGGGCCCCATGAGTTGTCAGTTCGCCCCTGTATCCATGGTAGAGATCTTAAGTTATGAGAGGATTGTAGGTGTTCCAATGTTACCCAGTCTGACTGATTGATTTATGTTCCAGTCTACTATTCTTGCTAAAAGCGATGCCTGATAATATTTGCGCAAGTGCTATTCCTCCATTGAGCTTAGGTAGAGTAATTCTTGTGTATTTGATTCTGGGTGGTTTACTCCAGATGAAAGTTGAACAGGCTTGTCAGAAAGAGGCAAGGAATGTTGCTGGTATTCGAATGGGAATGGTTTCCATAATGTATAAGAATCTGGGTAATGTTGACAATTTGATAAGGAAGCTCTACCAAACCAGGAGACATTTAATGAATTCCAACGTTTTAGGTCTTTATATATTTCTTTAGGAACAGGGATGAAGTTGCAATTGAATAGATCCAGTAGTTTGGTGGGAATTTGAATACCTAAATATGTTATTTTATTTTTGGCCTAAGTAAAGGGAAAGTTTTTTTGCCATAGTGACACAGAGTCTAGGGGTAGTTTGATATTTATGGCATTTGATTTAGAGTGGTTGATTTTTAAGTTTGATATAGATTGAAAGTGTTCTAGGTCTTGTAGGAGATTTGGAATTGATATATGCGGTTCAGAGAGAAATAATAGCATATCATCAGCAAATGCTGCTATTTTGTAAGTATGGTCGTGTATTTTGATTCCTTTTATGATTCCTTTTATATCTGGGTTGGATCTTACTCTATTTAGATTATATTTAGATTATTAGACTATTAGATTATCCTGTTCCTGACTGGCCACTGCAGTTATACTGCTCAGGATGGCTCCCCTGGGCGAGCCGCCAAGCTGTACGTCGGCCCTTAGTCGATGTAGGAGGTGCGCGGGTGTGCCCGCAGTGTGTCCCCGGAGCCGATGCGAGTACCCGGCGGGCACAGTGACAGAGCGAGAACAGGGATCTGTGTGTGTAAACACACAAATCCCGGTTCTCTCAGGGGAGAGGAGACAGATCGTGTGTTCATACTAAGTATGAACACAGATTGGTCTCCTCCCCTAATCAGTCCCACCCCCCCACAGTTCGAACACACCTAGGGAATACAGTTAACCCCTTGATTGCCCCCTAATGTTAACCCCTTCCCTGCCAGTGACATTTATACAGTAATCAGTTCATTTTTATAGCACTGATCGCTGTATGAATGTCACTGGTCCCAAAAATGTGTCAAGTGTCTGATCTGTTGCGGCAATATCACAGGTCCCGATAAAAATCGCTGATCACCGCCATTACTAATAAAAATGCCATAAATCTATCCCCCATTTTGTAGACGCTATAACTTTTGCGCAAACCAATCAATATACGCTTATTGCAATTTTTTTTAAACCAAAATTACGTAGAATACATATCGGCCTAAACAGAGGAAAAAAAAGGGTTTTTTTTAGGTTTTTTTAATTGGGATATTTATTATAGCAAAAAGTAAAAAAGATTTTTTTTCAAAATTGATGCGCTTCATTTATTTCTCACGCAAAAAAAAAAAAAATAAATAAAAAAACCTGCAGAGGTGATCAAATACCACCAAAATAAAGCTCTGTTTTTGGGAAAAAAATTACATAAATTTTGTTTGAGTACAGCGTTGCATGACCGCGCAATTGGAGGGAAAAGTGGTTAATAATTAGATTATTTAGATTATACATCCTTAGACACAAATATATTATGAGCAAGGAAATAAAAGCGGAAAATTACTCGAAAAGCGGTACAAAACAAAAAAACAGCCACCACAGCTCACCAAATCAGGGACAAAAATGGCACACCACACTCATCTAATGAAGAAATAGCCAAACAATTTGAAAAATACTATCAGTCCTTATACAACATCCCATTAAACCCCAAATGTCCTTTTAACTGAAAAAAGAACAAGCCTTATACAAGACTTTCTACAAAAGTATAGCCCTTCCCCAATTTCTACTAAAAAAAGTGTGTGACCTTCCTTGCTCCTATCTCCGACACTGAATTTGAAAAAGCTATCAAAAAAGACATGAAATTGGGCAAAACACCTGGCCCAGATGGCCTTCCCCTACAATTAGGGTTGCCACCTCTCTGGGATTCACTCGGACAGTTCGGGTTTTGAATCATGTGTCCGGGTTTCAGACCACCTGAAACCCGGACACATTATTCAGACCACACTCTGGCTTCCCAGCTAGGGTTGCCACCTTTTCTTCAAGTCAAACCCAAACACTTTAGCGGCGCACAGCTATTTTTTTTTCCAGCATATACTATGCAGTACATATATTTTGTGATTAAATAACATTTATAATCATATGAAGTTAATCACCCTCTTACATCAGAGTCCACAGAGTTCCCCTTTTAAACCTGAATCCGTAGAGTTCCCCTTTTACATCTGAACTTGCAGAGTTTCCTTACACTGTAAGGGGGGACTCTGAAGACTGATGTAAGAGAGAACTCTGACCTAAGGGATGCTCTGGGAACCCTGATTTAAGGGGGAACACTGAGAACACATTACACTCTTGGCTTAGACAACTGCAGACAGCAACCCTGCTGGGAAGCCAGAGTCCGGTCTGAATAATGGTCTGAAACCCGGACACATGATTCAAAACCCGAACTGTCTGGGTGAATCCCACACAGGTGGCAACCCTATTCCCAGCAGGGTTGCTGTCTGCAGTTGTCTAAGCCAAGAGTGTAATGTGTTCTCAGTGTAACTGCTTAAATCAGGGTTCCCAGAGCATCCCTTAGGTCAGAGTCCCCAGATTCTCCCTTACATTAGTCTGCAGAGTCCCCCCTTACAGTGTAAGGAAACTCTGCAAGTTCAGATGTAAAAGGGGAACTCTGTGGACTCTGATGCAAGAGGGGACTCTTGTGATTAACTTCATATGATTATAAATGTTATTTAATCACAAAATATATGTACTGCATAGTATATGCTGTAAAAAAAAAAAAAAAAATTGCTGTGCGCTGCTTAAGTGTTCGGTTTTGATCTGAAGAAAAAGGTGGCAACCCTACCTACAATACTACAAAACATAATCACATATCCTAAAGCCACAATTTCTAAAAACATTCCACTCACTCAAATCATAGAAACAAATACCAACTCAACTCCTAGAAGCCCACACCACAGATCCAATACTAAAAATTTGTATACATACCATTTTGGAAGCAATTGCTATAACATAGGGGCTAAAAATCATCAGTTGATTTTTGAGTAAATACTTGTAACACAGGAATAACTTACCCTTCAATTCTGCCGAATGCATGTTTTGCTTTCCCAAGTTCCTCTAGCATCTTTTCTCTTGACATGTCCAAACACAACACTCTGCATATATTTATAATATTGTCTCTCTCAACGACAATATTAAAGTTTTCTACCACGTGCACACAGACCAACCCAGCCATCAATTGGTTTTTGATGTCGTCTTCTTGCAGTTTCCTCTTACCCAGGAAAGGTTCACAGATTTTACAGAGAATGTTCAAGATTAGGTTATTTACCTAGGTTTTAGAGAAAAAAAAAAAAAAAAACACTATTGGTTTTCAAAACAAACAACACTTTGCCAATAATTTAATATTTAAAAAAGAACCTCAGCGATGAGATGGAAAAATCACATTAAAGCAAACAGCTAAATATGGGAGTTGAAATACATACAGTGGACCCCTTTTAACCACTTAGGATCTGCGCTATAGCCGAATGACGGCTACAGCGTGGCTCTAACTTGCCGGGACGACGTCTATTGACGTCGTCCCATTCACGAGCAGCCTGCATGCCCGCTGAAGGGCGAGCGGCGGGCTCTGTGATCAGCGAGTCCGTGAGACTCGCTGGATCACAGATCCGAGTAAGGGGTCGATCCCAACCCTTTACCACGTGATCAGCTGTCAGCCAATGACAGGCACATTGCACAAAAAAAGCTTTTTTTCCTCCTCGCGCAGCGCGAGGAGAAAAAAAAAAGCCGATCACCGGCAGCAGTGAGAGGGACATCAGTCCCGATCACTGCAATGTGCCCAAGGTCCATGGTGCCCACCTGTGCCCTATACAAGTGACGCCTACCAGTGCCCACTAGCTCCACCTGTCAGTGCCCACCAGCTTCACCTGTCAGTGCCCACAGTGCCATCTGTCAGTGCCCACAGTGCCATCTGTCAGTGCCCACAATGTGCCTTTTTTTCCTCCTCGCGCAGCGCGAGGAGAAAAAAAAAAGCCGATCACCGGCAGCAGTGAGAGGGACATCAGTCCCGATCACTGCAATGTGCCCAAGGTCCATGGTGCCCACCTGTGCCCTATACAAGTGACGCCTACCAGTGCCCACTAGCTCCACCTGTCAGTGCCCACCAGCTTCACCTGTCAGTGCCCACAGTGCCATCTGTCAGTGCCCACAGTGCCATCTGTTAGTGCCCACAATGTGCCTTTACAGTGCTGCACATCAGTGTCACCTACCAGTGCCCATCAGTGTCACCTACCAGTGCCCATCAGTGCCACCTACCAGTGCCACCCATCCGTGCCCATCAGTGGCATCTTATCTGTGCCCATCAGTACCGACTTATCTGTCCCCATCAGTGCCACCTTATCTGTGCCCACCAGTGCAGCCTATCAGTGCCGCCTCATCAGCGCATATCAATGAAGCAGAAAAATTACCTGTTTGCAAAATTTTATAACAAACTATTAAACATGATTTATTTTTATTTTTTTCATTTTCCATCTTTTTTTGTTTGTTTAGCAAAAAATAAAAACCCCAGCTGTGATTAAATACCACCAAAAGAAAGCTCTATTTGTGGGAAAAAAATTATAAAAATGTAATTTGGGTACAGTGTTGTATGACCGCGCAATTGTCATTCAAAGTGCGTCAGCGCCGAAAAGCTGAAAATTGGTCTGGGCAGGAGGGGGGGTTTAAGCAGTGTTGGTCATCTTACTTTAAAAAAGTAATTAGTTAAGTTACAAATTACTTCTCCCCAAAAAAGTAATTGCGTTAGTAACTTGGTTAACCACTTCCAGACCAGCCTCGTTTTGGATTTTAGGTGTTTACATGTTTAAAACTGTTTTTTTTGCTAGAAAAAAAACTTAGAACCCCCAAACATTATATATTGTTTTTTTTCTAACATCCTAGAGAATAAAATGGCGGTCGTTGCAATACTTTTTTTCACACCGTATTTGCGCAGCGGTCTTACAAGCGCACTTTTTTTGGAAAAAAGTAACTTTTTTGAATAAAAAAATAAGACAACCGTAAAATTAGCCCAATTTTTTTTTGGATTGTGAAAGATAATGTTACGCCGAGTAAATTGATACCCAACATGTCACGCTTCAAAATTGCGGCCGCTCGTGGAATGGCGTCAAACTTTTACCCTCAAAAATCTCCATAAGCGACATTTAAAAAATTCTACAGGTTGCATTTTTTGAGTTACAGAGGAGGTCTATGGCTAGAATTATTGCTCTCGCTCTACCGATCGCGGCGATACATCACATGTGTGGTTTGACTACCGTTTTCATATGCGGGCGCTGCTCACGTATGCGTTCGCTTCTGCGCGCGAGCTCGTCGGGACGGGGTGTTTTAAAAAAATTTTTTTTGTTTTTTATTATTTATTTTACTTAATTGTATTATTTTTTACACAGTTTTAAAAAAAAAAAAAAAAAAAATTGATCACTTTTATTCCTATTACAAGGAATGTAAACATCCCTTGTAATAGAAAAAAGCATGACAGGTCCTCTTAAATATGAGATCTGGGGTCAAAAAGTCCTCAGATCTCATATTTGGACTTCAATTTGAAAAAAAAAAATAAAATATAAAAAATGTCATTTAAAAAAATGACATTTGTAAATTTCCCTTTAAGACGTATGGGCGGAAGTGACGTTTTTGACGTCGCTTCCGCCCTCCTATGGTATAGAGATGAGTGGCGGCCATCTTAGCCTCACTCATCTCTATACACAGGCAGGGAACGGACCCGATCGCCTCCGCCGCTGCCGACGGTTCCGGTAAGCGGCGGAAGGCACGGGAGAGCGGCGGGAGGGGGGGGGCACCTCTCCCGCCGCCGATAACGGTGATCTCGCGGCGAATCCGCCGCGATGACCACCATTATCGGAAAGGGGACCGCTCACTGTAAAGAGGGATACCTCGGTTGTGGCAGCAGCTGCTGCCGTTACCAAGATATCCCTCTTCAAAAAAATGACGTATATATACAGTGAGCGGTCGTGAAGTGGTTAATACATTGGAAAAGTAATTAGTTACTCAGCAAAGTAACTGTGACAGGGGTGGCAGCGGAGGTACTTGGGGGGGTGGCAGCGGTGGTGGTGTACTTGGGGGGGGTGGCAGTGGTGGTGGTGTACAGTACTTGGGGGGGGGTGGCAGCGGTGGTACTTGCTGACTTAATTTTTCAGTGTCCGCCCCGCCTCCCTACATTCTCTCTCTCTGGATATGCGGGGCGGGATGGGGCTGTCCAGACAGTCTCTCTGAGTCTCAGCCTCTTCTCAGCTCAGCGGGCGAAAGCCCCCCTCCCCGCGGCGGAACGAACGGCCAGGCAGCGCGGTCACGGCGGGCCTCCCGGGCGGTAGATGTAATTGCGGTAACGCCGCCCAAGTAATGGGAACTGAGTTACCATGAGGGGAAGAGTAATCAGTTAGATTACTCGTTACCCTCTAAAGTAATTGCGTAAGGTAATTCCGTTTATTTTAACTGAGTTACTTACATCACTGGGTTTAAGTACACAGTAAGCAGGTGGTTAAAATGTCAGGTTTCTGTGATGTAAAAAAAATTTGATAAATAATTTCAGAATTTTTTTCCACCTTTAATGTGACCTATAAACTGTACAATGCAGTTGAACAGCAAACTGAAATCTTTTAGGTGGAGGGAAGTAAAAATAAAAAATAAAAATAAACCAAAACAATATGGTTGCATTTGTGTGCACACTCTACTTGTTGAAGCACCTTTTGATTTTATTACAGCACTCAGTCTTTTTGGGTACGAGTCTACAGTATCAGCATTGCACATCTTGACATAGCAATATTTGCCCACTCTTATTTGCAAAAGCACTCCAGATCTGTCAGATTGGGAAGGCATCTCCTGTGTACAGCCCTCTTCAGATGACCCCACAGATTTTCAATTGGATTCAGGTCTGAGGAAGGACATCTGGTTAAAAGGATGGGGAGATGACGAAGGTATGGAATTTATTCTTCTCCTCAGTCTTCACAAGGGATTTGGGGGGCTTCAGTAACCAAAACTGCAGGACAGGCGAACTCTGATTGGTTACAAAGCCTCCAGCAGTACTGTATGAGTATCTTATATAAATAAATATATAAATAATGGGATGCTAACATTAAAAAATCGAATAATAGTAAATAACGTAATCAAAAATGCATTAAAATATAATGTTCAGATTGTTAAAAAATGTGGCGCTTGTAGAAAGTACGCCACTCCAAGGGGATGGTCCAACAAGGATGGCTCCAGACAAAGCGTCCAAAAGATTAATGAAATAAAATATTGGACGTATAGCATCAAATAATAAGCAGAGCTATACAAAAAGCATCAAGCAGATATAACCAGATCTAAAACTGTAAATACATTCCAAATGCCATGTGTTAAGTGCAACAAAATAAATAAATGAATAAATAGGTCAGTGTAGTAAAAAAAAAAATATAAGTGGCAATAAATAAATCACGATAAATAAATAAATAAAGATCCGTGCAAAATGCAATATATGATCCGTGTGAACAATAAATATGTGCAAAAAAGCAAGCCGGTGAATAAATAAAATTGCAGCTAACCCTGTGCAAAATAAGCAAAATATATACCGACTAGACCTGTGTATTAAAGTATAAATAGTGAAAAACAATAAAAATTGCTTCTAAGAGTCCAAAAGTAAAGTGCTTCTAAAGAAATTCAAGTCCTGTGCAATCCAGCAAATGATTCCCATACACAGTGCAATTTTCTATGCAATCTCCGGGTGAAGTGGTGAATTTTGCAGATGCAATCAAAATAGTCTTTATAGGGATTATTAAAGAGGTGCTCCTTTCCATGCAGGTGTCCAAGCTGTTTCCCCCAACCCCTTACCTTAAAAGGTAAGGAAAAACAACCTTACTGAGCAACCACACAGGCATCCACCTCCTCGGTATCCAATCCTCTGGTTGCGTCCTTACAACACTCCTCTCCAGGTGTCAGGCGGACATGTGAGCAAGAAAACGGAAGCGCTCCATAGTGCAGTAATTAAAGCATTTATTTGAATAAAAGCAAATGACTTACAGTAAAAGCAGGGTAAATGCAGCGGTGGGTAAAAAACAGTGTGAGATCCCGGCCGAGATCTCACACACACTAACGTCACCAGGCTCTGATTCTCCTCTCCTTATGCGTTACGTCACGCCCACGTGACTTTATCAAAGGATTCCTTGGTATCCTTTGATAAAGTCACGTGGGCGTGACATAACGCGTAAGGAGAGGAGAATCAGAGCTGAAGCTGGCGAGGCATCAACCACCTCTGAGCCTGCCCCTGCAGAGCTGACAGAATCTCTGCCCCAGTGTGGCTCCTGTCCCCTAAGCAGACCAACTGAAGCACCGCATGGCATCTTTTTTTTTGCCTGAGTGCTTGCGTAGCCCCTTGAACGCCTACGGAGCACCGCTGGTTCAGAGGAGAAATCTGCAGAGGAAGAGGCCATAGAGGAAGAAGAGGAGGGGTGGAGGGGTGGAGGAGAGAGCTGTGGAAGAATCACCACTAGCATTTTGGAGGCGTGGTGTCAGAACAAGCTCGAACAATACTGAACCCTATCCTGCATCCTTCCCAGTGGCCAGTAGTTACCCAGTGCGCCGTGGAAGAAAGGTAACATCCCTGTTAATGTCTGCTGGACATGAGTCAGCAGTAATATGCACCTTACTGCTGACCGCTCTGTCCAACGAAGCCAAGACATTGCCTTCCACATGCTGGTAGAGAGCCGAAATGGCCTTCCGTGAAAAGGAATGGCGTTTGGGAACCTGCCACTGAGGTACCGCACATTCCACAAATTCACGAAAGGGGGCAGAGTCTACCAGCTGAAAAGGCAGCAGTTGCAGTGCTAGCAATTTGGTCAAGCTAGCATTCAGACACTGAGCATGTGGATGGCTGGGACAAAATTTCTTTCGACTGTTTAGCAATTTAGGTAGGGAAATTTGCCTGCTAAAATCAGATGGAGGTGTACTGATAGCGGATTGTCTGCAAGTACTTGGGACACCTATTGCTATACCTTCATTCCTCTCAGTGCACGTTTCTGAGAGGACTGGAGGTATAGTGGGGTTGGAGAACCCAGCTGATAAGGAGCAAGGAGAGGTCCGCCTTGTTCTTTGATGTGGGTCTTTTAAGTGCTGTTACCAACAGATTGCATGGGAGGTCGTCATATGTCTGGTCAAGCATGTGGTGCGCAAGCGGCTGCTGTTTAGTAAAAGAACACTACACTGTATCGTGTACTGTGTTCACCACCAGGAAAGTAGTAGCAACTGCACTAGGGGTGCACGGTACTGTGTACACCAACAGAAGTGTAATAACTATGGGTGCACTGTATGCATTGTGTACACCAACAGGAAAGTAGTAGCAACTGCACTAAGGGTGCACGGTACTGTGTACACCAACAGAAGTTTAATAACTATGGGTGCACTGTATGTATTGTGTACACCACCAGGAAAGTAGTAGCGACTTTCATGGGGGAGAAATGTATTAAGGAGTTTGGGCCGTATTAAGGTTATAGCAGGTTCTGGCTTGTAGGGAGGGGCTGGTGCATTAATGCATAGCAACGTAACTGTCAGGTGGGAGATTGTTGGTGTCGGAGCGTCTGGTTTTGGGTAGGTGGTGTGAGAAAAGGGTGGGATAGATGAGAGGGTATTTGGAGGGGTAGAAATAGGGAGCAAACAATATACTTCACTTTTTTCCGCATGGAGTCACTGTATAGGCCAGCTCCCAGTACTGACCCGAGTGTTGTATCGGAGGGTCGCGCAAAAAGAGCAGCAGCAACTCTTGCAGCAATACTCTGGTTGTACATGAGGGAGGGAGGAGGCTGTATGCATTAGGACCATAGGAGTCACTTCAAGTATAGAAAAAGACTTAATAAGGTTGGGTGTAAACCTATATACAGGCGGTCCTTCGACTTACAAACATCTGACTTACAAACGACTCCTACTTACAAACGGAGGGAGACAACAGGAAGTGAGAGGAAATCTACCCCTAGGAAGAGAAATTCAATCCTGTAAAAGTTAATATGGGAAAAAGGTGTCTCCACTGATACTTTATCACCAGTCCACGTTTCCCTAACAACCCAAAATTTTCAAAATCCAATTGTCTTTGGGACAGAAGGTGAGGTGAAATCTTCTGCACAGGGGCACAGATAGCAAAACAAATGTTACAGGGGTGTTAACCCTTCCCTATGCTATCCAAAAAGCTTAAAAATAGATTTTTTGGCAGGAGCTATACTTAAAAAATGTACCTGTTCCGACTTGCAAACAGATTCAACTTAAGAACAAACCTACAGTCCCTATCTTGTTTGTAACCCGGGGACTGCCTGTAGAACATAACATCAAACTCAACATCAGGGCCTGCCAGGTTAATGGAGGCTGTAACAGAGATTACTAATCATGTAGGTGAAACCCAGACTTGGGTGATCCAAAGAGAACGCTCATAAGTGCCCGTGAGGCAACTGGGCGGGTATATACGGTTACCGAGTTAGCGTGGGGTAGAATGGTGGTCAGGACCAGAGGGTCTGAAGCGTTTTGTAGAGTCCTTCCTAGGGCTTCTTGATCCAGTGGACAGTTGTTCGGAGCAGCCCTGTATGGGGAGTTGAAGTGTGGGTCTGCATGTAGCTTGCGCAGGAAAGATTCTGCTTCAGAGGGCTCTTGGAAGGAGAGCTGATCCCCATTAGGGGCCTTGAGGCAGAGAATTGCGTGAAAAGCCAGAGAATTTCACTTTCTCCTTTCCCCCATGATTGCTACTTCAGTTGAAAAAGCAGTAAATGCAGGGATGATGCAGTTCAAAAAACAACTGGGGGGACACACCACCAGATTGAACGAGGCTGAAAGCCGCATCTCCAACGTGGAAGAGGAACTTTACCAAGAACAAGCGACAGAACAGGCACAAGACAAAACAAACTAGTGTGTGCTCCAAAAATTGGACGATTTGGAAAACAGGTCCAGAAGGAGCAATCTGTACACTTTGTAGGAATCCCAGAGTCCCTCCAAGCATCAGCTCTCACGGACTTCTGCGCCAGACGCATCCCGGAAGCTCTAGGCCTTCCTACCTACATCTTGCAAAAATTCAGAGACAGTACAGATCTCTTCAAATAGACAGAATGAAGGTTTTAATCCATCTACTCCATCGAAGTCTCCGAAAAAAGGAAAGCCTTCCAATCCATCTTCTCGGAACTCCACCAGCTACCTGTGCCTCTGGGAGCTCCTGTTTATTCTTTCATATGTCTACAACTCCTCTGGCTGGAGATCTATTACCAATATTGCTAAAAAGTGAGAGTAATTCAACAGCGCCCTTCCTTTGCTACTACCTCCAATATGTGCAATTCGCTATTTTGAATGCATACCTGGTGTTCCAGGTTTTTTGTTTTTGGTTATGTTCTGGTATATTTTTTGTTGCTGCGTTTCTTTTCTGAGCTGCCTGATGCTAGCCTTGATTCTTGCCCATGCTTCCTACTCACTGCACCAATGCTGGTGACATCGCACTCAATCTATACAGCGCAGTTGCACTATTCCATTTGTGACGTTGATGTTGCTCAGGAATTTATGTCCGAATGTGCTTTATTCCTGCAGTCCTTTTGTGGCTCCAAACTCACTTATGCTCCAACTGGCTATGTTTTTCTTACCCGGACTATTTGGCCCAAAGCACCTGCAAGAAATTTACTGGTCGGAGACTGGCCCCATGGCTCTTTATTTGCTCTCTCCTTGCAGGTGTTATATAATGCTGCTTGAATAGCGGTACCCATAATATCGCGGACTGTTAGAGGTGTGAACAGCCCTTTAAAGCGCACTATGATCTCCACATGTATTCAGAAGTTCCACCCCACTATAGTAAGCTTGCAAGAAACCCACTTGACTCTGTAGACAATTAAATGCCTACATTAATCCTGGACATGCAAGGTATATCACTCCACTCACACCTCGTATTCTCGAGGTGTCAGTGTTCCGACACATAAATCTCTGGTGTTCCAGGAATTGGAGTCCCAGGTGGACTCCGAGGGTCGCTTTGTGTTTATCTACTGTAAACTTCACAACCTGTCTTTAGTGCTAGCCATTGTATATATTCTGCCTCCATTTTCGAGGGAGGTTTTGCAAACTCTTATGACTTTTTTTTTTTTTACAAATGAGAGAACTTTATTGAATGACTGTGTATCAGCAGTATACAAAACAGCCAGTATATAAAAAAAATGTACATACATAAAGACAGTATATAATATACAGTATAACAAAATACTTAACTACGTTCAAATGCATAAAGGATTCAGGAGAAAGGACTTAACCTATATATTGAATTCGTATTTGTTCAAACAAGTCAGTCCCTAGTAGAACGCGGAAGGGGAAAAAGAAGGTGGGAGAGGGGAGGGGAGGGTCAGAGGAGAGCGAAAGAACAGACAGGAAAGGACTGGATCAGCAGAAGGGACCGGAGCTCCTTTACAAAGAGAGGGGAGGAGTGGATAAAGGTGGCATCAGGTGGAAAGTAGGAGCAATGGAGAAGAGGGAGAAGAATGAGAGGGGGGTGTAGGGATCTGCCACTGGACTAGGTGGTGTAAGGAAATGTAGAGTTACTCTTTAAAATGATAACATTGTATGAGTTTTTCTGCATAAGATGTTATTTTTTATCTCAAGCTAGCTTGTGCAGAAGTGCTGAGAGAAGTGTAAGACAGGATACGCCTTTTTAGCTATCGCATGTCAAGAACATATATTGCTTGCTAAAGAACATTGACCACTGTGGACAATGTGATAAGGTTAGAAATAGTCTTAGAATTGTGACGATGTGACGAATTGTGATGATGAGTCTGTCTCTGGGCAGAAATACTATGAATATTTTGCAAGATCAGTATTAATTGTATAACATAATGCTTGAATGTTATTGGTTGTTCATGGGACATTCCCCACAACGTCTTTTTTGTTCATTGCATATATTCTGTGAAGCCGGAATAAACCATTGTATTCTTGATCATCCACACACTGTGTATGGTGTCTATAATTACCCGACCGGTCAGAGAGTTTTTCCATTGACCACCAGAGTCCAGCTCGAGCACAGGGAAAGAGGGGCTGAAATAAGTAATCCTTACAGAATGGTACCAGAAGCGGGGTACATTTGAACAGGTAAGCTTTCTTTAAAATTACTTTTCAAAGTATTTTTGAACAGCTTACGCTTTCAATGTTATACCCCGTCACATTACAGATCTCAAGGCATAAGAATTAACTTGCCTGAGAGACAGGGACATTGAAAGGGACCTCGCTAGGTTGGCCAGGATCCCAGGTATTGATATAAAAGGAGGTTGAAAACCTTGTTTTCAACCAGAAGGACAGGTCATTGGAAACCTCTAAATCATTTAATGTCAGGACCTTGTCCTAAGTGTTTATCGGCAGGACGCTGCCCAGAGTGTTTAACCACTTGACCACTAGGCACTTAAACACCCTTAATAACCAGACCAATTTTCAGCTTTTGGTGCTCTCACATTTTGAATGACAATTACTCAGTCATACAACACTGTACCCATATGAAATTTTTGTCCTTTTTTTCACACAAATAGAGCTTTCTTTTGGTGGTATTTAATCACTGTTGGGTTTTTTATTTTTTGCGCTATAAAAAAAAAAAGACTGAAAATTCGGTAAAAAAATGAATTTTTCTTCGTTTCTGTTATAAAATTTAGCAAATTTTTTAATTTTTCTTGATAAATTTTGGCCAAAATTTATACTGCTACATATCCTTGGTAAAAATAAATACAAATTGGGGTATATTATTTGGTCTTTGTGAAAGTTATAGCTTCCACAAGCTATGGTGCCAATATCTGAAAATTGATCACACCTGAAGTACTGACGGCCTATCTCATTTCTTGAGACCCTAACATGCCATAAAAGTACAAAAATACCCCCCAAATGACCCCTTTTTGGAAAGAAGACATTCCAAGGTATTTAGAAAGAGGCATGGTGAGTTTTTTGAAGTTGTAATTTTTTCCCACAATTCTTTGCAAAATCAAGATTTTTTTATCTTTTTTATTTTTTTCACAAAATTGTCATATTAGCAGGTTATTTCTCACACACAGCATATGCATAGCACAAATTACACCCCCAAAACACATTCTGCTATTACTCCTGAGTACGGCGATACCACATGTGTGAGACTTTTACACAGCGTGGCCACATACAGAGGCCCAACATGCAGGGAGCACCATCAGGTGTTCTGGAGCACCCAGGACAATTCTGACATTTCTCTCCTACATGTAAAAATCATCATTTATTTGCTAAAAAATTAGAACCCTAAAACATTATATATGTTTTTTTAGCAAAGACCCTAGAGAATACAATGGCGGTCGTTGCAACTTTTTATCTAGCACGGTACTTGCGCAGCAATTTTTCGAATGCGTTTTTTTGGGAAAAAAAAGTTGTGCTTTACAAAAAACAAAACTGTAAATTTAGCCCAATGTTTTTGCATAATGTGAAAGATGAAGTTACGCCGAGTAAATAGATACCTAACATGTCACCCTTCAAAATTGCAGACGCTCGTGGAATGGCGCCAAACTTCGCTACTTAAAAATCCCCATAGGCGGCGCTTTAAATTTTTTTACTGGTTACATGTTTTGAGTTACAGAGGAGGTCTAGGGACAAAATTATTGTTCCCGCTCCAACGTTCGCAGCGATACCTCACATGTGTGGTTTGAACACCGTTTTCATATGTGGGCGGGACTTACGTATGCGTTCGCTTCTGCATGCGAGCACATGGGGACAGGGGCACTTTAAATTTTTTCTTTTTTTTTATTGTTCATTTTACTTTATTTATTTTAGTTTGACACTTTTTTTTCCCCCAAAAATTTTTTTGATCACTTTTATTCCTATTACAAGGAATGTAAACATCCCTTGTAATATGAATATGGCATGACAGGTCCTCTTTACAGTGAGATGTGGGGTCAATAAGACCCCACATCTCACCTCTAGGCTGGAAAGCCTGAAATAAAATAAAAAAACGATCCTGGCTTCGATCGTAGCGAGTATTGCATGGTATCGCAGGGAGTCGCATGGTATTGCAGGGTATAGCATGGTATGGCAGAGTATCGCATGGTATCGCAGAATATTGCATGGTATGGCAGAGTATCGCAGGGTATCACAGGGTATGGCAGAGTATGGCAGGGTATTGCAGAGTATTGTAGAATATCGCAAGGGGATCGCAGGGTATGACAGAGTATCGCAGGGTATGGCAGAGTATCGCAGGGTATGGCAGAGTATCGCAGGGTATGGCAGAGTATCGCAGGGTATGGCAGAGTATCGCAGGGTAAGGCAGAGTATCGCAGGGTAAGGCAGAGTATCGCAGGGGTAAGGCAGAGTATCGCAGGGTAAGGCAGAGTACCGCAGGGTATGGCAGAGTACCGCAGGGTATGGCAGAGTACCGCAGGGTATGGCAGAGTACCGCAGGGTATGGCAGAGTACCGCAGGGTATGGCAGAGTATCGCAGGGTATGGCAGAGTATCGCAGGGTATGGCAGAGTATCGCAGGGTAAGGCAGAGTATCGCAGGGTATGGCAGAGTATCGCAGGGTATGGCAGAGTATCGCAGGGTATGGCAGAGTATCGCAGGGTATGGCAGAGTATCGCAGGGCATGGCAGAGTATGGCAGGGTACTGCTGGGTATACATCCATCCATGCTCAGCCATCCCTCCATACCCTGCAATACCCAGCAATACACTGCAGGCTATTGCTGTGCATTGCAGGGTATGGAGGGATGGCTGAGCATGGATGGATGGATCGGTGGTGGCAGAGCAGGCTGTGGGCACTACAGATCCCGCCCACAGCACTGCTGCCACCGATTCCTCCCCCTCTCCTCTCACACTGTACCGATCGGTACAGAGAGAGGAGGGGAGAGGAACCGGCGTCATCAAATGACGCCGGTTTGCTTACATGTGATCGCTCCGTCATTTGACGGAGCGATCACGTGGTAAACGGCCGCGATGAGCGCCCGTTTACCGTAATCCGTGATCCGCCGGGTCCTCTGGACCCGGCGATCACGGATGTTCTCGAGTGCGCGCCCCAGGGGGCGCGCAAGAGAGGAATTCTGTGAGGACGTCATATGACGCCCTCTCAGAGTTAAGCAACCGGCCTGTAGCCGTCTTTCGGCTATGGGCCGGTTGTAAAGTGGTTAACAGGCCTGTTATTTGTGTATGAGGGATCAGCAACCTATTTGGTTGCTAGTGTTCCTGGAGGTTATCGCAAAGTGGGAAAGGGTCCTTGGTTCCGCAAAGGAAAACCGCGGATACAGACTTTAAAGGTTCAATATACATAATACTTTTACATTTCAAGAAGGTTTAACTGTTAAATGTGTCAGAAGTACTATTGAATTTAGGACTGGTGAAAGATTTGTGGTTTGTCCTAAGTCATTGACTGTATGTTCTGCAGCTGATGTGTATAAATAGAGTTATAATATAAGATAAAGTATAAGAATTCAAACATGGGAAATCTGCTGGGAAAGGGAGGTTCGGAAGGTAGGCCGGATCAGCCCACTCCCTTAGATTTTGTGTCTGAAAACTATGGAAAACATTATACTGAGCCCTTCTGGAAAAAACATATTAACCAGAGCACATACTGTACAAATTGCGGGGCTAATTGAATGCGGACCATGTTCTGCAGAGGAATGGGAGGAGGTCACTAAAATGTGTGGGCAACATAAACAGTATAATTATTCACCGTTTCCTTATGATAAAGAATACGTGACTGAATGTTATAAAATATGGTCTAAAGCATTGAAGGAATATAGAAAACGGTTCCCTCATCCCTTAGAGAAGCCCCCTCAGGAGCAGATATTTGCCTCTGCCCCTGCCCAAGACTACCAGCTGTCTTAATGACACCCGTTTTATCACAGAGAATTGTACTGAGGGCTGCTCTATGGGAATTAATGGGACAGATGTCACACACAAAATAACTGAACCACTGCAAGTGTCAGACTTACAGGATAAACCCTTAAACAAGCAGACTTTTGCCATCCTTGAGGACTGCCCCTTATGTTTAATGGGAAGGGACCTCATGTCCTCGTTAGGGGTAAACATTGAATTTGATCTACAAGGGGGAATGACTGCCAAATCAGCAATGTGACTTGACAATGCCAAAAAGAAAAGATCTGACATTTTACTTTATGACCATACCAGCACCTTTAGAGACTTACCCAATATGGGCAAAGTCCAAAACAGACGTAGGACATGTAAAATGTACGCCCTATGTCCCGACTTCCAAACCTAACATCATACCCTTCTTTCAGAAACAATACCACCTTCATGCTGACAAAGTACAGGGTATAGGACCACAGATCACCACATACATGCAGAAAGGCATTCTAACCCTAATTAACCCAGTGAAGAAAGCCAGTGGGGAGTGGAGATTAGTTCAGGATTTAAGGGGGGTGAACAAATGTATTCAACCAATTCCACTACTAGTTTCAGACATCACAGGAGTTTTTATAAACATCCCTGCTTCCTCCACTATATATATGGTACTAGACTAGTCCAATGCTTTTTTTTAGCATTGATGTTCATGAAGATTTTCGAAAGATCTTTGCCTTTGCCTGGGGCTCAGGCCAACTGACTTGGGCCCGTCTTCCTCAGGGATTTGTGGACAGTCCTGCAGCATTTTCCATGGTGTTAAAAATAACCCTGGATGACTGGGCGCCCCCACAGGGATCAGTTCTCCTGCAATATGTAGATGACCTACTGTTATGTAGTGAGAGCGGGGCACGGTGTGCAGAAGACTCTGAAAGCCTGATGACTCACTTGTCTCTTAAGGGCCACTTGGCGTCTCGCAAAAAGATCCAGTGGTGCAGGGAGAGGGTGGAATACCTAGGATGTATTATCTCAGGCGGGACCAGGCAAGTGTCCCCTGAAAGAGTCAAGACTCTGACCTGTCTCGGCCCACTCAAAGATAAGGCAGCGCTCCTTTCTTTTCTTGGCTCGATTGTCTACTGCAGGCAGTGGATCCCAGATTGTTCCTTTTATGATTCAATCTTGTGCCCCTCTAATGCAGCAACTGCCCCCAAGCAGGTGATGTACACTGAGGAAATGACACAAGCCTTTCATGCCTTATTAAAGTCTTTAGCCAGTGCTCCGGCACTCGGTTTACCAGATCATAAGAAACCCTTTGTGCTTTACTGTATAGTCAGGGGCCCTGCGCTGGCTGCCGTGCTGGCCCAAGCGCACGGCACCCACTATCGACCTGTGGCTTACCTATCCAAAAAACTCCCCGTTCAAGTACAAGGAATGCCAGCTTGCCTACAAGCTGTCACTGCCTGTGCTATGGCAGTAAAAGAAGCTTCCAAAATTACTTTAGGAACTGAAACTACTTTGTATACAACACATACTGTAGTGCACCTTTTACAAAACATTTCCACGCAGCACATGACGGCACAACGCTCCAGTGGCTATGAGATTATCCTCCTTAACACACACGGTCTCACTGTCAAATCTTGTTCTGAAACAACACCTGCAGTCAGACTTCTGCATGCATTACTCAGACTTCCGTCAGTTGAAGTCCCAGTAGAGCATGATTGCTCCACACAACTGCTACACTCCACCTCACGAAGACCTGACCTCAACTGACCAACCCAACTCTGAGCCCGACTACATAAATGTTTTTGTTGACGGCAGCTATTCTAGACCAAGTGATGATACTTACAAAACCGGTTATGCTGTAGTGACTTTACCAGATGTAATAGTGGAAGCGAAACCACTAGAAGCCACCTCTGCTCAGCAAGCAGAACTCTTTGCTATGACTCGTGCCTGTCAGTTGTTCAAAGGACAAAAAGTAAACATTTACACTGATAGTAGATACGCTTGCGGCATCGTACGCGACTACGGTGTGATCTGGCAGTCCCGCGGGTTCAAGACGGCAGATAATAAGCAAATCTCAAATCAAGCCTGGGTAGAGGATCTATTATGTGCACTTCATTTACCCTTAAAAATGAATGTCATTAAAGTAAAAGGTCAATCCTATGACAAATCTGATGCTACCAAGGGAAACAACTTGGCAGACAGAGCAGCCAAAATTTCTGCTGAAAAAGCAAAGAACCAACACTCCTACTGTTTTCTACAGATTTTACCTCCCCAGATTTTCCAGCCCTAGCCACATTACTTCAGAAGAGGGCTCAATTGTCTGACATTACCTGTTGGGAAGTGCATGGTTTGACATGCAACCCGGATGGCTTGTGGTCAAACAAGGAGGGGATTATAGGTATTCCCAAAACAGTAGCTTCTTTGATTTTATCTTATCTCCATGGCCCCGGACACATAGGTAAGAAACCCTTGCAGCAAATGTATAACCAGAATTTTTGTACCAATTCCACTCACCTATTGATTGAACAACTAATTGATTCCTGTCCAACTTGTGCCCAAAATAATGTTCAGGGACCGAAGTATGGCCTTCATGGACACTTACAGATTGATTTCACACACATGCCCAAACAGAAAGGTAATATCAAATATCTTTGTGTGATAATAGACAAATTTTCCTCTTGGCCGGAAGTTATTCCTGTCACAGGAGAGACCGCAGGGATAGCTACTAGCTGTTTGATCAATCATTGGATTAGCAGGTTTGGTCTGCCAGCTACCATATACTCTGACCAAGGGCCCGCTTTTACAGGGAAGCTTACCAAAGAATTAGTGAAAGTTCTGGGAATACAATGGAAGCTCCACATCTCCTACCACCCCCAGAGTGCAGGAGTAGTGGAAAGAATGAACAGAAACATTAAAGACAAATTGAGAAAAGCCACACAAGGTACCATGAAGAACTGGCTTCATTTCCTGCCCGAGTACTTTTCCAGATAAGAACCACCCTCCATGCTAGGACAGGACTTTCCCCCTTTGGGATTCTCATGGAAAAACCCGCTCAAAGAGCCCCTAAGATAGGTGAGGAATCTAATTTATATTCCTTACAGGAAGAGCACGTGAAATATCTGGTAAGTAGCCTTGCTGAAACTTATGATAAGGTTGCTGTCACCTTTCCTCCTCTTTCCACAGAACCAACACATCCTTTTGTCCCAGGGGACAAGGTACTGATCAAACAACTTGCAGTCCGCAAACAACCAAGGTCCATTTGAATGTCTCCAGGACAGCAATACTGACGGACCAAAGCCTGCAATGGAGCCATGCATCAAGGTTGAAAAAGAGCTCACAGATGAAGGAGTCAGGAAAGGAAATAGAGGAGCCCCCTTCAATAACTGTACAAGAAGAGACTCAGCCACTATTACCCCCTGCCCCCTCCCACAAAACCCCTTAGCCCCCCCCGAACCATTCTTGCCATAAACTTTCCCTGTGAGCCAAGATGATGGGCCACCTGGACAATTTCATGATACTTATTTTAGCTCTGGCCATCAAATTGGTGTTTTGTCTGATAAGTAAGGTAGCAAAATTAAAGAACCCAGTTGATAAGTCTGAAACAGCCATGACCATGTTCTACTCAGAGCATAAGTGGTACAGTGAGTGATCAAGGGGGGATTGTAAGGAAATGTAGTTACTCTTTAAAATTATAACATTGTATGAATTTTTCTGCATAAGATGTTTTTTTTATCTCAAGCTAGCTTGTGCAAAAGTGCTGAGAGAAGTGTGAGACAGGATACGCCTTTTTAGCCATCGCATCTCAAGAACATATATTGCTTGCTAAAGAATATTGACCCCTGTGGCCAATGTGATAAGGTTAGAAATAGTCTTAGAATTGTGACGATGTGAGGAATTGTGATGATGAATCTGTTTCTGGGCAGAAATACTATGAATATTTTGCAAGATCAGTATAACATAATACTTGAACGTGATTGGTTGTTCATGGGACATGGGACATTCCCCACATCTGTGAAGCCGGAATAAACCATTGTATTCTTGATCATCCACACACTGTGTATGGTGTCTATGATTACCTGACCGGTCAGAGAGTTTTTCCATTGACCACCAGAGTCCAGCTCGAGCACAGGGAACGAGGGGCTGAAATAAGGAATCCTTACAGGTGGGGAGACCTCCATCTGTATAGAGCCTCAGGAGTCTATCCAGGTGGACCATATCTTATCAAATTTACTCAGGCAGTTCCTATTAACAGAAGTTATTTTGTACAAGGGTAAAACAGAGTTAAGGGTGTTCCGCCATGCAGAAACAGTGGGTGGTAACTTAGCCTTCCATCTAAGTAGAATTACTCTGCGTGCATAATACGTGGCTTATACAAGAAACACATTTGTGTGCCTTCGCAGAGTGGGATCGTCAAAAATATTTAACAGTAAAGCCCTGGGATCTAACTTGAGGGTTAAGTCCGCCGCTTGATTAAGACCGTACAGCACCTGCTCCCAAAATTACTGTAGGGGGATAGTACAATACCATGTGAATAAAGGATGCCTCCAACATCCTGCAACATGGACCAGACGAAGGAGTATCAGGATAGATGGCCACTAGTCTTTGTGGTGTATAGTAGGCCCTGTGTAAGAATTTCATTTGCATGAATCAAACAGTTCTCCCAATCTTCCTCAGAGAGGGAAGGTATGTCTTGCTGCCATGTCAAGAAGACTTTGGTCAATGTAGATAAAGAGGCCAATGCAAGGTGAAAATAGAAAGAGGAACTGAACTGCTTTTAAGATTTTTGCCATTAATAAACGCTTCACTGGGTCAGATTCCAAGGTAATATGGTTGGGAAACTGATGGTGGTAGGCGTGTCTCACCTGCAAGTACCTAAATAGCATCCAGTTGGCGGAAGGCGCCTTGAAGTTCTGAGAAGGTGGGGGTGTGACCGGGTGTGAGGCGGACGTGAGATGTGCGAGGTGAGCGGTGGTATGGAGTGAGTGAGAGCTGTGAAGCCGCTGTGTGGACTCCCTCCCCCCTTGTTACCTGCTACACCTGCTAAAGGAACGCGCTGGAGAGATGCAACGGGACAAGCGCTGGGTCTAGGTGAGAGAGAGCCCTGCACGTGGGAAGCCGCTGCTCTGCATTCCGGACCGGTGTAGCTTATCTGCATTCCACTGGTACGCTGTAGTGGATAGAGATGCCCTGGATGCCCTGACCCCACACGAGGATGAGGGGAGCCATTGTATAGCTGCCCTGTGTTCCGGAGCCGGCAATTTTATCCAGCTGTAGTGGATGCTCTGAACCCCTATGATCATACAGGATGGAACACTCAGGATGGAACATGCAGCTGATTTGAAGGGGCTTGTATAATCCTGGTCGGGTAGAGCTTTGTTGGAAGCTGATAAGACGGCAGAGGAACGGTAGGAAAACTAAGTTTATATACTGCTGGAGGTGGTAAGAAAAATGTTTTAAAAGAGACTGAAGTGAGATAACCAGTTGCCTTGGAAATATATAAATCAACCCTGCTCTGCCTTGTCTCTTAAACAAACAAACTTTGTCTCGCTGTTTTTTTCCCTTTTTCAGTGCTGCTTTCCTGGAGGAGATAACTGGCAATCTCACCCCCTGCTGTATTGTTTTAGTTGATGCAGGAGCTGAATGAATTTCTACTTATGAGTAAACATATGAGCTATACAGAGCCGATCCTAGGGTCACAGACGCCTGGGTGCAGAAATATTTCTGGTGCCCCCATGTGGGCGTGGTCATCTTACCAACTCCTCCCCTTTACAAATGTTTCTATGACAACAACTTCAACACAGAGATGTTCCCGTAAGAAGTCTTCATTACCCTGGGATCCTCCCATGATCTTTTACCAATAAATAAAATACAGGAAGAGCGTACACTAATGAGACCTGGAGGGGAGTCTCTCTGATGCACACAGAGGGGGCTTCTGTTAGAGAGTCTATTAGAAAGAGCCCCCAGACATAGTACAGGAGATGGTCAGAGACTGTAGACATGATACTAGAGACGGTCAGAGACTGCAATCATAGTACAGGAGATGATCAGGCTGCACACAATACAGGAGATGGTCAGAGACTGCAGACATGTTACAAGAGATGGTCAGAGACTGCAGACATGTTACAAGAGATGGTAGTAAATAATGGCCGATCGGCCCTCTCACCTGACCCAGCGATACAGCAACAACGGTTCCTCTGATCAGGAGTCAGCTCACTCTGAATTGCCCGTGGCGACTCCGCTGGGTAGAGCCCAGATCTGTATTCCTGCAATGACTCTATTCCTTCCTCCACCAGGGATGGCGCCAGGCTGTGTGGCTTTTTCTCTCTCTGATGGTGTCCTCTCAGCACTGCCCTCTCCCTCTGGAGTCCTGGGTGCCCTTCCCTGAAAGCTTCCCCGGGCTCCTGGCTTTCTCTCTCCCATTCAGCTGAGCATGCTGTTTGGGCTGCAGTTTCCGTGTTACAGTGGGGCTGCCAGTCCTTGGGACCACATATCCCACAATCCTTTTCTTTGCTCCTTTGTTTTTTCTTCCCTGGCCGTTATGAAGGCGGGGGAAGAAACATAGTGCACCGCTCACTAGTACAGCATCGCACGAGGAGGTGAGGGAGAGGGGAAATAAGAGCCCGCAGCTGCAGTGGCATCACTAGAGTTGGTGTCACCTGGTGCAGTAAAACATGGTATCACCCCCTCCACCAACTATAGTCGTCCCTCAGTACAGACCCCACTCCATTAAGTATAGACCCCCCCTCCGTCAGTGCAGACCCTTCACTAAGTATAAATACCTCCCTCAGGACAGACCCCCCCATTAGTATAGACCCCCAGGACAAAACACCCCCCTTTATCAGTATAGACCCCCCTCAGGACAAACCACCCCCCCCCTCCATTAGTACAAACCCCCCAGAACAAACCACCCCCCCCCATTAGTACAGACCCCCCAGAACAAACCACCCCCTCCATTAGTACAGACCCCCCAGGACAAACCACCCCCTTCATTAGTATAGACCCCCAGGACAAAACACCCCCCTTTATCAGTATAGACCCCCCTTCAGGACAAATCTTTCCCCCCCCCCTACATTAGTACAGACCCCCCAGAACAAACCACCCCCCCTCCATTAGTACAGACCCCCCAGAACAAACCACCCCCTCCATTAGTACAGACCCCCCAGGACAAACCACCGCCTCCATTAGTATAGACCCCCCAGGACAACCCCCCCACATTAGTACAGACCCCCCCCCCCCCCGACATTAGTATAGCCCCCCCAGGACAAACCCCCCCATTAGTATAGACCCCCCAGGACAAACCCCTCCTACATTAGTATAAACCCCCCCAGGACAAACCAGCCCGCCACCCACATTAGTATAGACCCCCAGGACAAACTACCCCCCCACATTAGTATAGACCCCCTCAGGACAAACCACCCCCCCCCCCACATTAGTATAGACCCCCCCAGGACGAACCCCCCACATTAGTATAGACCCCCCCAGGACAAAATCTCCCCCCACATTAGTATAGACCCCCCAGGCCGAACCACCCCCCACATTAGTATAGAGCCCCCCAGGACAAACCACCCCCCCCACATTAGTATAGACCCCCCAGGCCGAACCACCCCCACATTAGTATAGACCCCCCTCAGGACAAACCACCCCCCACATTAGTATAGACCCCCCAGGACAACCCCCCCAAGATTAATATAGACCCCCCCAGGACAAACCCCCCCTACATTAGTATAAACCCCCCCAGGACAAACCAGCCCGCCACCCCCATTAGTATAGACCCCCAGGACAAACCCACCCCCCACATTAGTATAGACCCCCTCAGGACAAACCACCCCCCCAGGACCCCCCCCCACATTAGTATAGACCCCCCCACAAACCCCCCACATTAGTATAGACCCCCAGGACAAACCACCCCCCCACATTAGTATAGACCCCCCAGGACAAACCACCCCCCCAGGACAACCCCCCAGGACAAACCACCCCCCCACACCCCCCCACCCCCCCATATTAGTATAGACCCCCCCAGGCCCAACCACCCCCCCCCACCCCCCAATTAGTATAGACCCCCCAGGACAAACCACCCCCCATTAGTATAGACCCCCCAGGACAAACCACCCCCCACATTAGTATAGACCCCCCAGGACAAACTCCCCACATTAGTATAGACCCCCCCAGGACAAAACCACCCCCCCCACATTAGTATAGACCCCCCAGGACAAACCCCCCCTACATTAATATAGACCCCCCAGGACAAACCCCCCTACATTAATATAGACCCCCCAGGACAAACCCCCCTACATTAATATAGACCCCCCAGGACAAACCACCCCCCCCCCCACATTGGTATAGACCCCCCAGGACAAACCACCCCCCCCCCCACATTAGTATAGACCCCCCCAGGACAAACCCCCCCACATTAGTATAGACCCCCCCAGGACAAACCCCCCCCACATTAGTATAGACCCCCCAGGACAACCCCCCCCACGTTAGTATAGACCCCCCAGGACAACCCCCCCACATTAGTATAGACCCCCCAGGACAACCCCCCCCCCCACATTAGTATAGACCCCCCAGGACAAACCCCCCCCCCCCCTACATTAGTATAGACCCCCCAGGACAAACCACCCCCCCCCCCCCACATTGGTATAGACCCCCCCCCCCCAGGACAAACCACCCCCCCCACATTAGTATAGACCCCCCAGGACAAACCCCCCCCACCCCACATTGGTATAGACCCCCCAGGACAAACCCCCCCCCCCCCCCACATAGTATAGACCCCCCAGGACAAACCCCCCCACATTAGTAGACCCCCCAGGACAAACCACCCCCCCCCCCCCACATTAGTATAGACCCCCCCAGGACAACCCCTCCAGATTAGTATAGACCCCCCAGGACAAACCACCCCCCACATTAGTATAGACCCCCCCAGGACAACCCCTCCAGATTAGTATAGACCCCCAGGACAACCCCCCCCCACATTAGTATAGACCCCCCTAGACAAACCACCCCCCCCACATTAGTATAGACCCCCCCAGGACAAACCACCCCCCCCCCACATTGGTATAGACCCCCCCTAGACAAACCACCCCCCCACCACTAGGCTAATTAAAACCACCCGGGCGGCAGCTGGAGAGGACAGTGTACAGCCGCGCCGCCCGGGTGGAGAACAGAGCGTGTGTGATGCTTGTGCTGGTGGGCAGAAGGCGGAAGTTAAACACAGGACTCCTCCTGTGTTTAACTTCCGCCTCCTGCCCACAAGCACCAGCATCACACACGCTCTGTTCTAAACAAGTCGGGCTCGGCCACGGAGTGCCCCACCCCCCCGTGGCGTGACTGCGCGGCCGCTCCCGCGGCCGCGACAGGCGGAGAGAGCCGCGCCGCCTACGGACAAGGAGAGGAGGAGGAGGGAGCGGAGCACTCTGGCGCTCCAGCGCCCCCACCTCTGTGGCGCCTGGGTGCACTGCACCCCGTGCACCCCGGGACGGACCGGCCCTGGAGCTATATGACTACATTGCTACATACTGCTACAGTGTGTTATATGACACTTATGCAAAGATCAATGGTGAAAAAGAATCAGGGTATATGAGACTGTTTATTGTACTGAAGGACACTTTAAGTAATTGCCCTGATCTTTATCGATCACCTGTTTTTTTTCTCTCTCCTCCTTGAGACTTTTTGATTGCTTTGAAGCCGGAGGATTTGTTTGGCTGCTGTTTCTTGTAATATAACACAAAAAAAAAAAAAAGATGTGTATGGGTCTGTTTATGAGACACTGAAGACAAAAAGGACTGTTGCTTATGAAGGGATATGTTTACTGTACTGGACTGATACATCTTTTGCTTTTTTTCTGACTGAAATTCAACGAGCACCTATAATACGATAATACTTTATCCGGCTTTTTGCCTACCCCCGTTAGTTCCTATCCTGCCACTTTTGTACTATCAATTATGCAACATTTGCGCTCAGCCAAGGAGAAAAATCCCCAGCAAAATCAGCAGCAGATAGCAGCTGCATCTGCATCAGCCGCAGCAAGGCTTGAGCAGTATGCACACGCCCCGGTACAGACACCCCCAAAAAAGGGGGTACAAGCCAAAATACAGCAAAGTGGCACCCTGGATAGGAAAAGCTTGGGGCAATTAAACAATGCGCCGACTCCTGGGGCAACTAAAGTTTCCAATGTTAAAAACATAACAGGAGGGGCGGCTATAATAGAGCCAGTAAGAGTAAATGGAAATATAAAATCTACTGAAACTGCTGAAATAAGCCCATCCTCTGAAAGAGAACCAACTTTAAAAGATGTATTACTGGCGGTAAACATTTGCAATGGTTCAATTAAAGAATTATGTGATGAGATAAGAGGAGTGAAAGAAGATATGACTGTAGTTAAGCAGGAATTGGAAAGAATCGGGCAAAGGACATCAGAGCTGGAAGGGAGAATTAACCAATTAGAAGATGATACTTCTCCCTTAAGGGTGGATGTAAAAAACATGAAAGAACAAATATTAAGACACACCTTAAAATTGGAAGAAATGGAGAATAGGCTCCGTAGAGACAATGTAAGAATGGTGGGTCTCCCAGAGAAAGTTGAGGGCCCGAACCCCGTGGAATTCATGGAGAAATGGCTAATTGAAGTTTTTGGTAAAGAGTTATTCTCCGCAGCATTTGCCATTGAAAAAGCCCATAGAATGCCTTTCAGAGTCTCCCCAACTGCGAAGTTCCCTAGGCCGTTACGGTTTAAATTTCTTAATTATAAAGATAAGGTGTCGCTATTGAGGAGAGCAAGAGAAGTAGGAAATGTTCTTTTCAATGGAATTAGAATCTCGTTCTATTCTGATTTTTCTCCAGAGCTTCAGAGACAGAGATCAGAATTCATACAGGTTAAGCGTGATCTACAGAGGGTTAAAATACCCTATGCCCTTATGTACCCAGCAAGATTACGGGTAACGGCATGGGGGGAGTCGCAGATCTTCAACTCCTCAGAAGCAGTGAAGAGGTGGCTGGAAGTAAACAAAGAGAGACTTGCAACTATTTGAGGATGGAGGGGGGGGGAGGGAGGGGGGGAGAAATGTTTAGGATTTAATATATAAAAATATGGGGGTGTTTTTGTGGGGGGGATACACAGTGAGTGAGTAATAGATATGTGTGGAAGGGAAAGAGTGAAAATGGGGGAACACCTAGATAGGTGGAAAAGAAAGGGGGGCGGGGGGAGGGGAGGGAAAGGGAGGGAAGAAGGAAGATAGGATACAAATAATTTGCTTTAAATTTAAAGAGAGATGCACAACACAGAATACAAACACATTAAATAAAGGAGTGACACAAATCTCACTAAGAATTAAGAAAGAGAATCTCTATGGAATAGGGTGCATGAACGGAGGAGTCTGTTGGGGAGGGAGGATCTGTATAGCTTTGCTCCTCCCTTCTTTTTCCTCCTTTTTTTTGTTTTCTTCACTATCAGATAAATTGGTTTGATAATATGAGGGTGAGATCACGTATTGATAAGGATTGGTTGGTAAAGATAAGGGGGGAAAAGGGTAGTATTGGAGGATTAAGGGTGGAAATGACAATAGTTGTGAGGGTGGCTCTAAATAGGGGTATACTTCAGGTTTTCCGGTGCCATTGCAGCTATATATAAGACTAAATGATAGTGGTTAATATAGGAACGTGGAATGTTAGGGGACTGGGGACACCGGCCAAGAAAGCTGCTGTTTTGCTGTAATCGAGGGGAGGGGGGTAGAATTGATCTGTCTGCAGGAGACACACTTAACTAAGCACACTGCCCGGGCCTTGCAGAATACGAAATATCAATTTCAATATCATTCAGTATGTTCTACATATAGCAGGGGGTTTAGTATCCTGATAAAATCTGGAGTAAATTTCTCCTGCAGACAGATTGATATTGATGAAAATGGGATATATGTTTTTTTGTATTGTACGATCGAAATGGAGCATATGTGATTGCAAATGTTTATATCCCCCCGCCATTTAAAATAGATGTGCTGCTCAAATTGAATGAATTTTTACAGGATAAAGGGGAAACCCCAGTATTGGTAATGGGGGATTTCAATGAGGTTTTGAACAATAAACAGGTTTCCTATAAAGATTGCCCCCGATATTGTGGAGAGAAGTAAACTGGGTCAGTTTGTAGAGGAATTGGGATTGGTGGAACTGCTCGGCTACGCATTCCACACTCTCCAGGATAGATTTTGTCCTGGGGAGTGTGGCAGCGACACAGAGGGTGGAAAAAATTGAATATTGCCCAAGGGGCATATCAGATCATTCCCCAATAGTAATGACAATGAAAGTGGGGGGAAAAAAAGCACGGGGGGAGTGGAGGATAAATCCAGGGTGGTTAGAGTTAATCAAAGAACCAGATGAGATCCTGCCTAAAATAAAGGAATTTTTAGTAATTAATAAAGAATCAGCATCACCTAGTATAATATGGGACACAACGAAAGCATTTTTGAGAGGAATCCTGATACAGCAAGTGGCCAAGTTTAATAAGAAATCCAGAGTAGTGGAGGAAGAAGCGCAGAGAGAAATGTTGGAAGCTGAAAACCATTTTATAATAGATCCATCAGTGGAGAATAAAAAAATCTGGCTCGATAGGCAAAGGAACTATAAACTAGTTATTTTGGAAAAAGTTGAGACTAGAAGGCTCCTCCAACGACAATCCGCGTTTGCAGAAGGGGAAAGTGTAGGTAGGATGTTAGCACAAATAGTTAAAATAAACTCCCCAACCTCGGTTGTTCAGGCCATTAGAACCGAGGGTGGAGAGATTATAACCAACCCCACAGGGATAGTCCAGGCGTTTAGGAGTTTCTATGAAAAATTATATACAGCACAGAAGGTTGGGAGGGAAGGTGCAATGGAGGATTTTCTGCGGGAGGTGGAGACTCCCTTAGTGACTCAAGAGGAGAGAGAGGAATTGGAGGCTCCAGTGACTTTGGCAGAGCTTCAGCAGGCAGTAAATAGTATGGCAAATCAAAAATCACCAGGCCCTGATGGACTGCCTGTCGAGATATACAAAAATTATGGAGAGATCTTGCTCCCTGCACTGCTAAATACACTGGAGGAGGCCAATAAAGAAGGAAGGTTACCTACCTCAATGTTAGAAGCTACCATTATAATCCTACAGAAAGAAGGGAAGGACCCCCTAGATACTTCGGCTTATAGACCAATCTCTCTGCTGTGTTCTAAAACAAAAATTTTGGCCAAAGTACTGGCGAGTCGGCTGAGCAAGGTTATTGCAAGGCTGGTTCATCCGGACCAGACAGGTTTTATAGCTGACAGGTCCACAAGCATTAACATAAGAAGAGCTTTTTTGAATCTACAAAGTCCGGTGGTGAACGAGGGACCAAGAGCGGTGTTGGCACTCGATGTGACCAAAGCATTTGATAGTGTGGAGTGGGGATACATTTGGAGAGTGCTGGAGAAGTTTGGGGTAGGTCCCCTGGTCACCAGGTGGATAAGATTGCTATATGATAAGCCAAAGGCCAGGTTAAAAATGAACAATGAACTTTCAGAGGAAATCGAGTTGGAGAGGGGGACGAGACAGGGGTGTCCCCTGTCTCCTCTCCTTTTCGCACTCGCAATGGAACCGCTAGCTATTGCTATTAGAAACAGAACTGAGATAATAGGGTTCCAAAGGAAGGGGGGGAGGGAGGAAAAAATTGCTTTATATGCAGACGATGTCTTATTGTTCCTGGGGGACCTGGATCGATCTCTAACTAAAGCAATGAATATAGTGGAGGACTTTGGCAGGTTTACAGGACTTGAGATAAATTGGAAGAAATCAGAACTACTCCCAATTAGTACAAATACGGAAGTTAGAATATCAGGAATGCCCCAATTGGAGGTGTTTAATGCTTTGAAATACCTGGGAGTGGTCCTGACGAGGGATCCCAATCAATTTGTGAAGCTCAATCTGGTACCGCTATTGACCAGGTTTAAAAAGAAGATAGCAGTCTGGAAACACCTCCCTTTGTCAGTTGCGGGTCGGTGTGCTCTTATAAAGATGATCTGGATGCCACAGCTCCTGTATGTGCTACACAACTCCCCGGTGTGGGTATGCAGGAGATGGTTCCGGAAAATCGAAACCCTCTTTAGGGAACTTATTTGGAAAGGGGGTCAGGCTAGGATCCCTCTCGGTACTCTGCAGCTCCCAGTGAAAGAGGGGGGCCTCGCGGTGCCCCACCCGGAGAGCTACTTCCTGGCAGCTCAGCTTCAACAGCTGCTGGGCTGTGGGGTTCCGGGAGGAGGCACCCCGAATTTGGAACTAATGCTGATAGGAGCAGGTCATGATACAATAATAGAAACACTAGAGGCGGGCTCATTTGGTCATGAATATCCCACCATAAAAATGGTTGGAAAAGTTTGGATAACAGCTAAAAAACTATTACATTATAAAGGGATGATTGATCAGACACCCCTGTGGAAAAATAAAAACCTTAAAAGAGATCTATTTGATAGGCAAAATCAGGGATCGGGAAAAAAAGGGGATTAGGAACTTGAGTCATCTATACAGAGGTAATACACTGAAAAAATTTATGGATTTAAAACGAGAGTTTAATATATCACAATGCTCCCTTTTCTCATATTTACAAGTGGAGCATGCTCTTGGGGCACAATTCTCAAAACAACCACTAATATGGCAAAGAATGTCACTCTTCCAAAAGATTTCGCAAATAGGATCAACTAAAGGGCTAATATCAGGGTTATATGAATATTTGGGACAGGAAATAGATTCAAGGGGGAGACTGGAAAAGGTAAAAGTAAAATGGGAAAAAGATGTTGGCTTAATAACGGATATACAGTGGAAGAGAATCTTGGAGAAAGGGTCAAAGGTGTCAGTATCTCCCCCGCAGAGAATATCGCATTTGATGTTGATCAATAGAGCATATTATACCCCCAAGCGGCTGTTTGGTTTTGGCAGAAGGGCCGATGATAACTGTCCCAGATGTCAAAAAACAGGAGACCTCATCCACATGTTGTGGAGATGCCCCAAATTGGTTCACTATTGGAAGGGAGTGACTAACAGTATAAGTAGGATATTTGGAATTAAACTTGAGCTGGAACCCAAAGAGTGTATACTGGGATATAGAGAGGAAAGAGAAGAGAGTACAAGTAAAACTATGGCAGTCCTGAGATGTTTATTCCAAGCCAGAAAACTAATTGCAGGTAAATGGCAATCAAAGGAATCACCTACGGTAGACAACTGGATTGGGATAATAAATGAGAATTTGTACAGAGAAAAGGCGGTATATATAAAGAGGGGTAATGTTAAAGAATTTAATAGAATGTGGAACCCTTGGCTAACTAAAATGAATCCATCTGAGGTTGCAGTTTAAAAAGGGGGTGGGAAAGGGACACTATGAGGAAAGGGAAGAGAGACCTACTGAGCGACCGTCTAGGTGCTAAATGGAAGTATAGTCACTAGTGCATGGTATATAATAGTGAGATAAAAATGTATAGAGTTGAGTGGAAGTAACGTAATGAAGAATGCATTTCTTGTTATGTATGGTGCCTTTTTTTTAATCTTTAACCTTGTATATGTGAAAAATTTAATAAAGAATAAATAAAAAAAAAAAAAAAAAAAAAAAGAAGTTCTGAGAAGGTACACAACTTGCCAAAAAAAAGGGGGAAAGATTCCCCCAAAGTGGGGTTTTTAGGCAGCAAATCAATAAAGATTAAGTCAATGATATAGATTAAAAAAAAAAAAAAAAACGGAGTTACTTACCGGTAACATCCTTTTCCAGGAGTCTTTCAGGACAGCCACCATAGAGAGACCCTGGCTCCTCCCCTCTTAGAATGAATGAATGAATGAATGAATGAATGAATGCATGATTTGTATAGCGCTGCAACTGCGAACTGAATCGCCTCGAGGCGCTTGTTCCGACCTGCGTTGATTCCTTCTTAGAAGAGGTAGGTCTTGAGTTTTTTCCTGAAGGCCCGATGGTCTTTTTCCAAGCGGATGTTCGTAGGTAGAGCGTTCCATAGCCGTGGTCCTTGGACTGCAAATCTTCGTTCTCCCCTTGACTTGTACCGGGATTTGGGGACAAGGAGGAGGTTTTGGTCGTTAGATCGGAGGTTGCGATTGGGGGTGTAGTGTTGTATTTTTTCGCATAAGTATTGAGGAGCATCTCCTTGTGTGCATTTGTGGGTCAAGCAGAGGGTCTTGAATGTGATCCGATTCTTTACGGTTAGCCAATGGAGGGTCCTCAGGGATGGGGAGATGGATTCCCATGGTTTTTTTCCTGTGACTAGTCTTGCTGCCGTGTTTTGAACGACTTGTAGTCGTGCAATCTGGAATTTAGGTAGTCCTATGTAGAGGGAGTTTGCGTAGTCGAGTCGAGAGTTGATAATTGTTCCTACCACTACGGCTTTGGCCTTTTCTGGAATGAAGGGGATGAGTCTACGTAGCAGGCGTAGAAGGTGGTAGGATCCGCTGACTACTGATCCTATTTGTGCATTCATTGACATTTCTGAATCGAAATGACACCGAGACTTTTGGCTTTTATGCTCAGGGGGATGGTCTGTCCAAGGATGGTGGGCGGAGTCCATGGTGTCGTAGATTTAGTTTTCCGGTTTGCATTTAGGAGAAGGAGTTCTGTTTTGGTTCCGTTAAGTTTGAGGGAGTTTGTGGACATCCAGTCGTCTATTGATGCAAGGCATTTTTCTAATTCCTGATATTGGTCTTTTTGTCCGGGGATCCGAAGGTAGAGTTGAGTATCATCTGCGTATGAGTGGAAGCATAGATCAGATTTGCTGATGATTTTTAGGAGTGGACGGATGTAAATGTTGAAGAGCACGGGTGACAAAGGTGATCCTTGAGGGACTCCATAGGAGACTGCACAGGATTCAGATGTGAAGGCTCCAAGTTTCACTGTCTGTGACCGATTTCCTAAGAAGGAAGTGAACCATGGTAAGTCTGAAACTGTGACTCCTGCTACTTCTTTGAGGCGGGTGAGTAAAGTGTTGTGATCCAGTGTGTCAAATGCTGCACTAAGGTCCAGGAGTACCAGGAGACATGATTCTCCATCATCTGCTGCTTCCAAGGCATCATCCCATATTTTGAGGAGAGCTGTTTCTGTGCCATGGCCCGGGCGGAAGCCTGATTGCAGAGGGTCCAGGAGATTGTGTGTGTCCAGATGGAGTTGTAGCTGTTGTACCACTACTTTCTCCATAATCTTGGAGATGGTGTTCAAGCTAGTTATCGGTCTTCGGTGGTTGGGGTTTCTTGGATCCAAGTTGGGTTTCTTTAGGGGGGGTTTGACTATGCCTTGCTTGAGGGAGTTCGGAACAATTCCTTCTTTGAATGACTGATTTATGAGTAGTGTTATAGTAGGTGCCAAGATGTCAGAGCATTCTTTCAGAAGTTTTGTGGGGATGATATCGTTGGGTGAAGTGCTGTCCCGGAGGCTTCTGATGATGTTTCTTGTGGTCTCTATGGCGATCGGGGTCAGCGAAAAATTCGGTGGTTGTGCGATGTTTGAATCGGCTTCCTCTTTTTGGATGCAGTTGATTGTATTTTTCTGTTGGATATTTTCCCGAATGCTGTCGATTTTGTCGATAAAAAAATCCGATAACTCATTGCAAAATTCTTGAGTTTCGTTGGTAGGGGGCTCTAGGCAGGTAGGGTTCATAGTCTGGGCGACTAGTTTGAATAGTTCACGAGGGCGGTTTAGGGCTTTTGTGATGGTGTTTGAGAAGTGTTCTTTTTTTGCTTTGAAGATAGCTTTGTGATATTTCATTGTGAGAGTATTGTAGTTTGTGTGGTTTTCTTTAGAACAGTTTCTTCTCCAGGCTCTTTCAGCTCTTCTGCGTTCCTGCTTCAGTAGAGTAAGAGTTCCATTAAACCATCCAGAGTTTTTATTGAGGATGAGTGTTCTGCGTTTCGGAGCGATTGCGTCTGCTGTTTGTAGTAACGCTTTGTTTAAGGAGTTGAGTGTTTTTTCCATCGAGTGGTTTAAATTTAAAGTTGTTATTTTGTTGGATAGTGTAGTTTTGAAGAGTTCCGAGTGTAGCTTCTTCTGAGATCTGGTCCAGTATGTCGTTGTTGAGTGGTTCGATTTCTGGAAGGTGTTGTTGGTGGTGATTTCGAATTTGATGGCGTGATGGTCAGTCCATGGTAGCGGCGAGTTGTTGAGTATGTTGATGATGATATTTTGTTTGAAGATGAGGTCCAGAGTGTGTCCTGAACCATGCGTTGGAGCATTTATCAGTTGTTGAAGACCTAGTTCTTCCAGTTGGTTTATGCAGGCAGAGGCGATGGGGTCTTCGGTGTTGTTTGCCCAGAGATTGAAATCTCCGAGTACCAGGACATTTTTGGTTTTCAGGGTGTGCATTGAAATAAATTCGGTGAAGGGTATCAGGAGATTTGTCTTTGGTCCTGGTGGTCTGTAGCATAGCAGTATATGAATGCTGTCTTGGGGTGTTGTAGGAAACACTGCCTTCAATTGCACAATTTAAGTCTCATCCTCCCGCCGGCCCCTCTTCAAGAGTAACTCCAGCCAACTGGGGAGACACAAGAACACGTCAAAAACAAACCTTTTCTCTTGCCTGACGGTCTCATGCGATGAGTTCTCAAAGATATCCAACAACCTGGGTGGGTACCGGTGCTGTCCTGAAAGACTCCTGGAAAAGGATGTTACCGGTAAGTAACTCAGTTTTTCCCTAGTCCGTCTTTCAGGACAGCCACCATAGAGAGGATAAGCGAGCACCTTACCTTAGGGTGGGACTACCGCCTGCAGCACCTTACGACCAAAGGCTTGGTCTTTGGCTGAGAGAAGATCCAATCTGTAGTGCTTCACGAAAGTGGAAAAGCTGGACCATGTTGCAGCCCTACAAATCTGCTCTGGAGAAGCACCAGCCCACTCTGCTTGAGAAGTCGCCACTGCCCTGGTCGAGTGTGCCTTAATCCCAACTGGGGGCTCTAACCCCCCCTATCACATAAGCCTGACCAATGGCCAACCTTAACTATCTGGCTATTGTGCGTCTAGAGGCTCTAGAACCTTTCCTGGCCCCTAAAAATAACACCAAAATTGAGTCAGACTTCCTAAACTGACTTGTACATTCTAAATATTGAAGGACACATCTTCTAACGTCCAATTTATGAAAAATATGTTCCTGTTTCCTCACAGGATTCGAACAGAAAGTACGCAACACAATTTCTTGGCCTCTATGAAACTTAAGAGGCTACCTTTGGCAAAAAGGCCGAATCCGTTTTAAAAACCACATGGTCTGAAAAAACCTGGAAAAAAGGTGCCCTAATAGAAAGGGCTTCGAGTTCACTCACTCTCCTTGCCGTAGTGATCGCCACCAAAAACACAACGGCTCAAAAAGTTCCCCTGTGAGGGGCTCCAAGGTGCTAAGGGCTAAGCCTTTATCTGCCCCTGCCTGCAGAAATTCCAAAACTGCTACAGAGCTGCGCACATCGAAGGAGCTTTCTGAGCACCAACTATTGAATCGCTTTCACACCTTCAAGTAGATAGCCTGCGTTTCCCTTTTTCTGCAACTTAGGAGAGTGGCTACTAAGCGATCCGAGAACCCCTTGCCCCTCAGCAATTCCTCCTCAGAAGCCAAGCTGCAAGGTTCCACCACTCCACCTGAGGACAGCAGATTGGGCCTTGAGAAAGAAGATCCTGGACTGGGAGCATCCAGGGGGGTTCCGCAGCCAGGCCCTTCAGAATGGAGAACCACGGTCTCCTGGGCCAGTGTGGCACGATCAGAATGAGAATGAAACTTCCTTAATACTGCAGGAATCAGAACAGGAGGGGGGAAAGCATAGCACCTGAGGAACCTCCAGCTCTGCGCCAGTGCGTCCACTCCTAACACCCCGTCCCACCTGTTCATGGAAAAGAAGAGACCCGCTTTCGCATTTTCCCTTGAGGCGAAAAGGTCCACTGATGGATCCCCCCCACCTTCGGGTGACCATTTTGAAAACCTCTCGTTTCAAAACCCAGTTGCCTTCCCTCAGCATTCTCCTGCTGAGGAAATCTGCTACCTGATTTTGTTCCCCTTTCAAATGTATTTCCGAAATAGATAAGACATTGGCCTCGGCCCATCTGAGGATGGCTTCTGCCAGGACCCATAGGGTTCCGCTCCTGGTGTCCCCCTGCCTGTTGACCTAAGCCACCACCGAGGTGTTGTCCGACCGGACTCGCACATGCTGTCCCTGAAGTTCCCCATGAAAGGCTCTGAGTGCCAGATCTACTGCTCTCAGCTCCCTCCAATTTGAGGACTTCTTTGTCTCCTTCCTCCCCCAGGTACCTTGTACCATCCAGGAGTCTAGGTGCACTCCCCAGCCTGGGCCGCTCGCATCGATTGTAACAACCCTGGACACCGGAAAGGCCCACTTCAGACCCTGTGACAGATTTCTCCACCACCAGAGGGACCTCTTGACCTGAGTTGGAACCGAAACCAGTGAGTCCAGAGACCCCTGACTGTGGTCCCAGACCCTCAAAATGAATAGTTGCAGAGGACGGAAATGTAACCCCGCCCACTGTACTGCTGGGAGAGTGGATGTCAGTAAGCCCAAGGCCGACATAACCTTTCTCACTGAGACCCGACGGTTGCCCTGGAGAAACAACATTACTTTGTCTACCGTTTGGATCTTTTCCAAGGGAAGGAAGACCTTCTACTGTGCCGGGAAAGGAGCAAACAGGAGAAGATCATCGAGGTATGCGGCCACCGAGATGCCCTTGAGTCGCAGGAACGCCAGCACTTCTACCATAACCTTGGTGAAAATACGGGGGGGAAGAGGATAGCCCAAAGGGAAGGGATTTGAACTGGAGATGGAGCACCGATCCCTGGTTTTTACTGCCAACCTAAGGAATCTCTGGTGGTTTTCTGCGATGGGAATATGCAGATATGCATCTTTTAAATCTATCGATGCCATGAAACAGGCGAAAAAGTGCCTTCACCGAGTAAACTAAAACCATTCGGAACCTCCTGTAGGTGACAGACGTTCAGAGGCTTCAGGTTCAGGATGAGCCTGAACTTTCCCGAAGTTTTGCGGACCACAAAGATGTGGGAATAGAAGCCTCTGCCTGTCTCTCCTGTTGGGACCTAGTGGGGGAGGATTTGAAAACTTCAAAATCGGTATCCTCTTCTTATGATCCCAAACACAAACTGATTGGAAGTGATCATTTCCCACTGTGGGAGGAAGGCCCCCAACCTTCCTCCCACCGTGACCCTGTCATTGGGACTTTTTGGGCAGTTCAGGAGGGCGAAAAATTCCCCCCCCCCCCCCCCAAATGCCCTTTGCCCTTCTGCCCCCAACTTTTCTTCTGCCGATCAGTTTTTGGGGCTTCAAATTTCTTCTGAGGGAAAGCCTTCCTTTTAGACTGCTCCCCATAGTTCTTTTTAATGGTTAAGGCCTTTTTCTTATCGGCCGTGCGATCTAAGACGGCCTCAAGACCCGGTCCAAATAACAAGAGGAATCCCACAGAGCTTTATTTTGGACGCACTGTCTCCCTGCCATGTATTCAGCCATAAGGCCCTCCTTGCTGAATTGGTCAGGGCCGTAGACCTTGCGGACATTTGTACAGATTCAGCCGAAGCATGTACGCCACCCCCTTAAGCAGCATGGGAAAGGAAGATAAAATAGTCTCCTTTGCCGTCCCTGCTTCAATGTGCGCTCTAATATTCCATATTGCGGGCCACCACTGTGGCTGCCATGGCAGGCTTAAGGTTTCCCTGCGACGAGTCCCAAGCCTTCTTCAAAAGTGAATCCATCCTTCGATCCATGGGGTCCGAAAGTACCCCCAAAGGCCAGATCGGTATGTCTGGACACTTGAGAAAAGGCAGCATCCAGCCTGGGAGATTTGTTCCAGACTAGAGCCTCCTCCTCCACAAAAGGAAACCTTTGTTTCAATGCCCCTGAAAAGAAAGGCTTCCTTTCGGGATCCTGCCATTCCTTTTTGATGGCATCAATCAAGACATCATGAACCAGGCCCCTGTACATCTGATCGTGGAGTGACAATGCCTTCCTTTCCTCCTGTATTCCTAAAGTGGTAGGGATAGCTCCTAAGAGCTCCTCCACTTCCTCAAGGGAAAGCTTATACCTTGAGGTTCTTTTGGATTCTCCATCCAGCCCCTCTCCATCAGACTCCCCCTGGGAATCTGAAGCGGCACTGTCAACTTCTTCAATTTCCTCTCTGGAGCCCTCCGGGTTCTCCCCACTAGCAGGGGGAACATCAGTTGGGCTAGGTGAAACACTCTGTTGCGCTGGTGGAGGAGTGCTCTGGGCCAGAGGCCACTGGGAACTAGAAAAAAGTGGAACAGTGCTAGAGAGCTCCTTCACAGATGCCACCAGGTCTGCACACTGCTCCCTCACTAGCCCATCAATACACTCCCTACAAAGTGCTTTAGCCAAAGAGTCCCCCATAGAGGCTCTGCATGAAGGACATCTCTTCTTAGAACCATGGGGCGACTTGCTCGTGGCTTTCTGAAACACACAGAAATATAGAGAGAGGGCAGCATAATCTACAGCACACCAGCGCTACTAGAGGACCACCAGGGGTGCCCCCCCCCCCCAGGACCAACCACCACCAGGATCCCGGATGCACTCCCCTTCGCCTCCGACCACCAAGGAGGGACAAACACCAGTGGAGCTACTGGAAATAAGTAAGGGAACACCACCCCAGGGTTCCCCTTACCTTTGAGTGGCTGGTGCTGTCTCCAGGAGCCGCTCTTGAAGCCTCTGCTTCAGACATCTCCTGTTGAGTATGTGTGGTCCCAACGTGCCTCCGATAGCTGTCTGTACAGCAAGAGAGAGGCCGCACCTGCCGAGCGCTCGGTCCCCTTTCACAGGCCGCGTCCGGAACCAGAAGACGTGGGTCCAGCGAAGATGTCCGCCCCCACCGGAAATGACGTCGCCCATCATCCGGTCTGGCCTCCAAGCTCCAACAACGACCGAACAATACAGGGGGGACACGGAACATCTTGCTGCAGCACCACCGATGGGCGAAAGAAGGGCGGACCTCCCCAAGCTTCCTGCTGCCCCAAGTGGAGTGCGTGGAAAGCAGTCTGCTCGGTGCTTCAGGCTCCCTAGCCGACCAGACTGCTGAGCAGAGCCAGAGAGACCACTGTCTCCTCCCCCCTCAGGTAACATAGCCTCAGCCTCCCCGACTGTCTAGCTAAGGTTCCTTATCGGTGTCTCCCCGCCGGAGGAAACACCATAACTGAGGGGCCGGCGGGAGGATGAGACTTAAATTGTGCAATTGAAGGCGGTGTTTCCTAAGAGGGGAGGGGCCAGGGTCTCTCTATGGTGGCTGTCCTGAAAGACAGACTAGGGAAAATTATTTACGCACAGTATAGGAAAAATGCGTAAATAATTTTTGACATGTGTACCTATGATATATTTCTTTCAGCAGATTGTCCCTCTGAAGAAGACCCTTGGTATATGGGTTGAAACGCGTCAGTCTTATTTTTCTTATCATTGACATTGTTTGTATAATGTTGTCATGAAATTTCTGTCTGCAAGTGTATATCTGGTTTAGTTTTAATTTCCTACTGGAGCTAATTTTTTAATCATCATGTCATGCCCTTTGGTAATAACAAAACATTGAAAAAAAAAGGGTCTTAAGGGCTCTTAGTTTTGCCAAACCAAACAAACAAACTCCTTCCAACCTATGCCCTCATTAAAAAAATTAATATAGAACAAGGCTAAATATCTACAACATGTTACTTGGTACCCAAAGTATAGCCTGATATGGGGTTATGATAACTACCTGAAGCTAGCCAAGTTAGTACATGGAGCTAGGTGGAAGCTACAGTATATGGTATACATAATACGCCACAGATTTTTAAGGACGGTGTCCTGCTACCATTCGCCTCTCTGCAAGCCCAGTAATCATTACCTGCACACATACTTTTTTATTATATACAGCTACGGCATGCAGTTGGGACGCAGGGCGATATGCCTAAATGGCCTCTATCCCCCACATCTATCTTTAATTTAATCCAAATGGCAGATAGCTCTAAAGGTTTAATTTCACAGTGTTATAATATGCCATTGTCTGAATTCCATAAAGGGTACCCCAGTAAGGCGACATCACTCTGGGAGAGAGATCTGAGAACATTGATGGGCAACCAATGGGAGGAAGCGCATTAGGCAGTGATAACATGCTCTCTGAATGAGGCCCAAAAATTGTCTCAGCTATACATTTTACTGTGCTCTCATTACACTCCAATGCGGTTTTATAAAATAGGATATAATGCAGACCCTTAATGTCATAGGTATAAAGGGATCATGAGGACCTAATTCACCTACTATTGCATTTCTACTGGAAGCAGGTAGTAGACACGCTAAATATTGTATTCAAGGTGAAAATTCTGCTGGACTCCAAGTGTTGTATACTAAACATATTGGAGGAGGTTGTTGAGGAGGAACATCCTAGGATAGCCCTGGGCTGGGCACTCTTTCATGACCGTAGGTTCATTTTATTTTTATAGAAGTCTTCAGACCCTCCCACGCACAAGTCTTGGGTATCCTCCATGTGCAACTCTTTACTCTTATTACATTTATACATGCAGGGGTTGCCCTGGCAATTTTGAAAAGTTCGACAGTTCACACAGCGATATGTGAACCGATCTGGAATGTCATTAAACTTTGAATTAACACTCCCAGCGGTTCACAAGAGTGTGAACTGCCTGCGAGTCAGGTGTGATGCAGGAACCCGCAGTGGATTTGCAGGGTTCCCGCATCGCACCAATGTGAACCAAGCCTAAAATAGCTAATCTAAGGGAAATGGGACACGGCCAACTTGGTTTGGATGCAAAGTTATATTGTTTTAAACTAAGCTTTGGAGTGGAATACGTTCTTATCTGCATTCCATTATGTTAATGTTTATGTGAATAATGCCACAATCTTTGTCAGTCACATTAGTCTTATTGACTGCCATTGTCGTGAACTGTAAAACTTTTTGTGCGTTTCAATAAACTTTTTCCTGATTTAAAGCAGTTGTAATCCGCTGGACTTTTCTTCTTTTTTTTTTTTTTTTTTACACCCTGCAAGGTAAAGACATACTGTGCTAGTTCATTATGTTAAAATGACCTTAAAACAAAGCCTTTCCGCGCCGAGATCTTAGCGCTGCAGCGTGCTCCCATATTGCTTCCAGATTCGCGGACTCTGGCTCTGTGACTGGCCAGAGCTGCGATGACGTCACTCCCAAGCGCGGGTGCAGCCGACTATGGTACAAAGCTCAGAAGGAACGGCACGGTTGGCACTTCCTTCAAAATGCATGCGCCAGTAACGTCACTGGCTGCATGTAATGTAAATATCTATTAAATGGTGCCTGTTTAGGAGATATTTACACTACCTATAGGCAATCTTATTATAGGCTTACCTATAGGTAAAAGTAATGTGTGGCACTTTACTTTCACTTAAAAAAAATAAAAAGTGCCTTTCTGCTTCATCTACAGAATTATCCCTTTATTTAACATCTTCATGCATGTTCCTGAGACCCTGTCCTTATTTTGGTCTGTTTACTGGGTTGGATTTTTCAGCCAGGGAAGACATAGATTTAGCTATTTAGGGGCTTGCGCCATCTGTTACTAGCAGTTTAAGAAAATACATATATCTCTGCTATTTGCTGGTCTGTGACATCACACATACCAGAAATGTGACAGGTACTTTAGGCCATGTGAAACATTTATACATGTGAACTGATAATACACCCAATGCAGCAGGTAACACAATGGCTGTGTAATTCACATGTACATTTCCATAAAGAGTTCTTTATTTCAACAAATTGGCGTTAACTAAATGCAAAACTCCCCTTATTTGTTCTGTTTACCATTATCATGGAAAGTTATAATTTTCCATAAAAGAAAGACCCAAATTTTGGGTTGACACCATGTATGGGCAGGCTTGTTGTACAGAAGTGGATCGATTTCTGTACAACCAACCTGCTGAAAAGTCTCTGTAAGATCAGCACTGCTAGCTAGAGCCAGCGGCACTGATCAGTCTATTCTGACATCAGGGAAGTCCCCCTGCTGTCAGAATACAAAGGCTCAGTGGGAGTCATTGCCTAATCCACACCTCCTGGTTGAGAAAAAAAAAAAAAGGACTACGGGCTGCCTTAAGTCAATATTATTTTTATATAGGGTGCTGATGGCTAGAATCTCTACTGGGATTTTATTGCTGCCTGGGTCCATTAGATTTACTCTGTCTGTCCTGGTGGGTATTGTCACTGAAAGTGAAAGTGAAGGAAAAATCTAAAAATATTAGTTGCCATCAGAAGGGAGAGGGGGAAATCTTTTATTCGGTGCTTTACATCAACACTCGACAGTGAATAAAATACAAAAATATAAAACACTGATACACATTTTCCATAAAGTAACAATCGTAGGGTTATATGTATGCAAATATTTAGAACCCAGACAAAATACCCATTAATGCCACCAACTCAACAGGCTAAGAGAAAAACTGTGTGCAAGTTCACCCTGATGAGACTTCCTTAACCATCAACCCTCAATCCGCTGATCTAAAATAACAAAGCAACCAAACGTTCCAAAAAAGGAAGGTGGAGATAGTATTAAGTGTGGAGTATTCAGAAAGGATCAGTAGAAGGGTATATGAAATACAAAATCAAGAAAATCAAATAAAGGAGAAAAGAAAGGAAGAGTGAAAGGTACTGTAGGAAGAATATGGGCAAAGAGCAAGAAGCCAAAGATGTCTTTTGGCTTTACAGCCAGGCCCCCTCTGTGCATGTGCAACGCGTGCTGCGCTTCCTTACTGGCCTAGGCAGCAGGGGAAGGTGGAGGAGGCCGGACTTCTGACGTACTTCACCGCGGCAAAGTCTGACTAAAGTGGGGACAGGGTACCTATCAAAAACAGGTACCCCCCTCCCGAAAGGTGCCAAATGTGGCCCCCTGGAGGGGAGGGGGAGACAGATCAGCGGAAGTTCCACTTTTGGGTGGAACTCTTTTTGCGACTATACAAACTCCCAAAACAACTCCCAAAAAAAGTCGCTGGTATCCCCACTGGCAAGGCTTGCAACAGGTATAACAGGTACAAGATACAGGGCTATTTTAAGGGAATTACACAAGAATCGCTGAGAAATCCTACACCACATCAGTGTGAACTTGGGCTTAGTGTCCATCAGCAAATGTAGAAGTGTGTGATCAGATAGGGAGATGACATCTATCGCAGAAGAGATTACCCTAGAAAGTTCTTTGTGTTGCATAAAATGTAATCTAGAGTGGGTTTGATGGGTAGGAAAGTAGAACGTGTAGTCCCTGTTATGGGGATGTGTCAATCGCCACAGGTCAACTAAATTGAGGAGCTGTAGTTCCACTTTTAGCAATTTGAGCTGGTAAAAAAAAAAAAGTAGCATGAACCCCTGGACTAATGTTGGGTCTACAGTAAAACTGAGATTACCACCCGCCAGGAGGATCCCCGCATACAATTTTATGACTGAATGTCTAAAAACTATGGAGGTGAACCTGATAGCAAGAAAAAAAATTCAAGGTAAAAGAAATAGCAAGAATAGATGGAAGGTGATGGGGATAAAAATAACAGTGGGGGGGGGGGGGGGGGTTGAGCATAAACTGCTTAAGTATGCATCCCCTGTAGAGTGAGAGAATAGGTAAGTACAGCAGACTAGGGTAAAAACATTTTTTTTTAATAAACCTAAACTAAAAACAGTACTCTAGGAGGGATTAAGATACTAAAACTTTCTCTGAACATCCTACCCAGAGAGCAGGCTACTGTGGGTTAGTAGAAGGTAGTGGAAAGAATGGAGATGTGTGGACCAGGTCCTTCAACATCTACAAAGTGGAAGGGCAGGCCTCAACCTGTTGCCCTCCAAAAACAGAAAGGAACCTATATAAAAGGGTATATAATTGAGGGTGGAACAAAATCCCAAACTGCCTGGTTTGGAAAATGACCACATCTGTCATACAGCTAAAAGGACACTCTCCTTCCCTGGCAGTTTAAACTGGAAGTTACTGTGTGGAACTGTCAAAACGGTACAAAGTGCACTAAAGGTGTAACTAGACCTGGCAGTCTCATAGACCTAGTAACAAGGCCCATACAATCCAGGCAATTGGAGCGCATAGCGAAATCTGAACCATAGAAAACATAGTAGCTTACAAAAAGGTCTGTCTTATGCCACGTACACACGTTCGGACTTTGTCCGCCGGACCTAGTCCGGCGGATTGTCCGCTGGACCTAGTCCGGCGGGACTTCCCCACACACGCCCGGACTTCCGAGCGTGTGACTTGCCCACACACGCGCGCGGACTTCTCCGGCGGACAATCCGCTGGACAAAGTCCGCGGGACTTTTGAAAATGAACGGACTTGCCCACACACGGAGCAGTCCGTTCATTTAGAACGTAACTTCTGGTATACGTAGCTAGCGTAGGCAGTAAATGCCGGCGCGCTAGCTCCGTCACCTGGCATGGATTTAAAGGGACGTTTTTCGGCGTGGGGGTCCCCCCCAAATCCATCTCAGACCCTTATCCGAGCACGCAGCCCGGCAGGCCAGGAAAGGGGTGGGGACAAGCGAGCGCCCCCCCCCTCCTGAGCCGTACCAGGCCGCGTGCCCTCAACATGGGGGGTGCCCTGGGGAAAGGGGGGCCGTGCGGCCCCCCCACCCCAAAGCACCTTGTCCCCATGTTCATGAGGACAAGGGCCTCTTCCCGACAACCCTGGCCATTGGTTGTCGGGGTCTGCGGGCGGGGGGCTTATCGGAATCTGGGAGCCCCCTTTTATAAGGGGGCCCCCAGATCCCGGCCTCCCACCCTATGTGAATGAGTATGGGGTACGATGTACCCCTACCCATTCACATAAGGTGTAAAATGTAAAGTAAAAAACCACACAATTTTGAAAAAATATTTTATTGCACTGCCCCGGGGGTCTTCTTCCGTCTTGGGGGTCTTCTCGCCGGACTCGCACGGCCCCCCTTTCCCCAGGGCACCCCCCATGTTGAGGGCACGCGGCCTGGTTCCTGGCCTGCTCGGATAAGGGTCTGAGATGGATTTGGGGGGGACCCCCACGCCGTTTTTCGGCGTGGGGAGTCCCTTTAAATCCATGCCAGGTGACGGGGCTAGCGCGCCGGCATTTACTGCCTACGCTAGCTACGTATACCTGAAGTCACGTGCTAAATCAACGGACTTTCCGATGAGCGGCAAGTCCGTTCATTTCAAAAGTCCGGCGGACTAGCCTACTAACGGCGGGATTGTCCGCCGGACTGCCAAGTCCAGCAGATAATTTTAAAACAAAACTTAAAACCTAGTCCGCCGGACTTTTGGCGCCAAAAAGTCCACCGACGCCCACACACGAGGGGATTGTCCGCTGGCCTTGACTCCAGCGGATAATCCCGCGGGATAGTCCCTACGTGTGTACGCGGCATTATATGCCCTACTAAACTAAGTGAGCATAACCCCTGCATGCATCAGGCTTCTTTTGATGTAGGAGATGGTCTAGGTGAGGTTATCCTTAATAATTGGGCCCTATACCTTCTGGAATGTTGAGGTCTGGGTGGTAGTGGGTGCTGGATCCACTATCTGGGGAAGTCCAATCAATTTAGGATTGGCACTTCTGGTATCCACAGGAACGAAAATAGAGTGGTAAGCTGCTCTGTTGATTGCAGGTTGAAGGACTCGCTGCACTTTCAAAAAATCAGATGGAATGGGTGCCCCCTTCTGCGAGAAGCATCTGCCTTTCTAATCAGCTTCAGCACCTGCCACAGCAACTTTTGGAGAATCAATTACTGTTTGATCTATTTAGATAATTGAATAGATTTATATGCTATCACTCCAGTAGGACTTGGTGTATGAATTTGGACTTTTTTTTCATTTAATTTATCCACTCTGGGACTACCTCATATTTATTTATTTATTCACTTATTCATTCACTGATTCATTTTCACTTTTAGGTTGTGACCCATATGCTATTTACTCTTTGATATTTTAATCACATGTGTTTGATATGAATTTTATTCTTTAATTTATTTATATATATTAGCACAGTTTTTCACTTGGCTTATTGTCATTTAGCATTTTATATTTGCTTATACCCACACCTGGCACTTTAAATAATATTAGACAATTCTCACTATTTATTTACTGTCACTATATTGTGCACATATTTATATTTAATATTATTATATACCTCCAGATCTATTTGTATACCAGCGCCACCTGCTGGATACTTTCAGTATTGCACTGTTATTCATTTTGCGCAAAATTTCCTATTTATTTACTCTATTTTGGTGTATCTGAACACGCTACATTTTGCTGCAAACCACACTATTCTTTATTATTGACCACTTAGTTACTCACAGTAGCGCAAGGGATTTATTTATTCACACCTGCCACAGCAAACCCTACATACTTAGCGTCTGGTGGGACAAATTGGGAAAAATCTGTATCGCTGCTCTGTCAAAGTCCACAGGTCCCTTGGACCAAGCCTGTCTCATGATTTCCTTCTTCACTGCATAGAAATGAATGCAGAATAAAACGTCCTTTGGTGGAGGGGTAGCTGACAGAGAAAAAGGGGCCAGAACTCTGAATCCTGTCCAGTTCAATCTCCGCAGTAGTGTATTTGTCTAGGAGCACCGTTCGTCAGCTTCGGAATCCCTTGCAGGTAGATATTGTTGCTGCGACTATGATTCTCACTATCATTGATCCGCAAATGAATGTTGATAAGGTGCCTGTAGTTTGCGACTTTTGCAGTCTCCAGGGCTGAGAGTAGCTCATCTGATGTCACCTCCACTTGTATAACCTGGCTGTCCACATGGCATTAACGTTTGGAGTTCCCTTAAGAGTGTGCTCACTGTTGAAGTTGGCATTTCCTGTATGTCTTACCTAGTGGGGAGGAGGGTTAAAAGGTCCCGTATAGCATCTCCCAACCGAGTGTCAGAAAGCTGAGAGATTGCCAGTACCCTGGGTGAGTCAGTCTGCAGGAAGATCAGAGTAGGTATCAGAGTCAGGACAGGCTGAGTCCAGATCATCATCTTGCAGTTGGGACAATTGAGACTTCAGTTATTTTGCTTGAGGTCACCCCAGTTGTGGCAGATCGAGTAGGTGCCATGGCAGGATCAGAAGCCAGCTCTCTAGCCACAGGATGTCTGTGAAACAGTGCCGAAGGTCAGATCCCTGTTGATCCCAGATGGTGCCAGATGCTTTCCACCTCTTGGGCATAAGGGTGTGCAGGCTATCATACCAAATACAATATCTCACTGACCCATGTCACACAGAACTACTGTAGTGAGCATCTTTACTGCACCATTACCAAGCCACACGGCCCAGGGAAAATCTTTTGATGGGGAAACTTGTTCTGGCAACAACTGTCCAAGAGGGGAGTTCCCTCACTTTGGATTAATTTCCTCTCACTTTTCAGGACATGAGGAGAGAATAAATCTACCCAATGTGACACAGATGGGAAAAAAAAAGTACTGGGGGTTCAATCATTTAATACATATCCAAGAAAACAAGATTTGGACTTTAGAAACACTGTATTATCCCTTTAACTGTCCAATATCCAAACTGTTAAAGGCACCAAATGACGCATTGGGGGAGATTTACTAAAACTGGTGCACAGTGAAGCTGTGCATAGTAACCAATCAGCTTCCAGGTTTTATCAATTTTAAATCGAACAAGCTTAAGGTAGAAGCTGATTGGTAACTATGCACATCTGCACCAGATTCTGTGTGCATCAGTTTTAGTAAATCTCCCTTACTGTATTTATATACTGTAGTTAACAATGAATTTTTAAACCACTTCGCCTTTGGATTTACTACATATGTCCAGAGTGTGGAGGGTTTAGAACAAGCTCATGGCTGCAGTATTAGTCACGAGCTTGTATTTTTATTTTTTTTTAACAAATGGCACGAGCTTGTATTTAATTTCTTTAGCAAGCTCCCAGCTGTCATATAAAAGTGATCTGGGCAGCTATAGAGCCACCTGATCACCTTTACAGTGCAAGTGGTGTGGCACTCCCCCACTGGACCCCCCCCCCCCCTCTTCATGGTTCCTGGGTTCTCCTGCTCTTCTTGGGAGCCCAGGAACGCATCAAATGATTTCAGATTGGCAAGTGGAAGGAAATCAACGAGCAGATTCCCTGATCTCCTCTGCTGTCTGTTAAGCCGGAGGAGCTCATCTCTGGCTTCAGAGCTGTCATTCCCAACTTGCAAAGTAACTGAAGAAACGGTATATAAATTCTGATGCTCATGCACAGGGCATTTAAAGTGTAAACCCCAAAACAATATTTTTTGGTAATATTCCAACTTACCAGTCATTTTATGTTGTGACTGCAATTGATTCCTTTCTTCAGGCTATTTTCCTTTATTTTCACATGGTGTACCTGCCAGAAGAACACTTACTAGCACACTACATTGCTCACCCACTGTACTGTATCTATTGAAAAGAAAGGTTGTCACCCTAAGCTGCTCTCCTGTATTGAGCTACAAAATCTTTCTCCATAACTGTCACAAAAGATAGCTAACAAAACTGAATGACATCGTTTGATATACCCCATTTGTTAAGCTCACAGGTAGTGACAAGGACACTGCTTTTCTGACAAAATAACACTTGCAGAAATTGTGCTTACCCTGAGCATAGAAAACAAATGTAGCCATCATATCTAAGGACTGGTAAGTTGGAATGTTACAATTTTATTCTTGAGCTTAGATATCTTTTGAATTCTCACTGAACTTACTTGGTTGCTTTGAGTTACAGAACTCTGCTCATTGCGCATGTTCCCTGTGCCACTTTACAAAATACATCTGTGACATACATTTGTGTGCTGATTAATAACCTCTCAGATAAATGTGTGTATAGATCAGTTACCTGCAAAATTCCAAATCCAAGACTTTTCCATTGTATTACTCTGTCTCCAATCAAAAGGGGATTTTCATACACAGCATAAAACTGACGAAGCTGGATAAGAAAGTTAGATATATTGATGGCATCACAGTCTGCGAGTATACTGAAAATCCTGCTGAGCATGACTTCCCCAGCCATCAGCTTTCCATGAAAAATCTTTTTGTATCGATCCGTTACCATATTCCTCAACATTGCCATAAACCCACGATCGTCCTTCATACACACATCATCATACTGATGCCACTCTGCACAGAGTAAAGAGTATATATATATTAGTCGAGTCAATCAAAACTGAGCATTGAGTATGTGTCTTCAATCCCTACACTTTCAAAATTGTTATGGAAATATTACCTCTTCCTTGAACATATTTGGGCTGAATATGCAGGCAGCGATTAACAGTTATGCGTTCCTGCACATCAACATTATAGATGATTTCATACTCCGCTTTGCCCTTTGCCCGCACAATAACATACTTGTATGGTATGTATCTATTCAAACAATTCTTTGGAACTTGAGTTCGTCCTTCATATAGAAAACCATGCTGCTTGAGGTCTCTAAACAACAAAAATAAGGTATTCATATAACCAATAAAAAAAAAAAAAAAAAGTGTACTTTAACATTTAGGTATATATGAAAACCACAAAGCATTCAACATTGAAGTATGCATAATTCATACAATTGCCCCTTTGACCTCTGCTACTTAAAGAGGTGGTCCACCCGCACAAACAATATTAAAAGTCAGCAGCTACAAATAATGCAACTGCTGACTTTTAACCACTTTCAGACCGGACCAATTTGCAGCCAAAGGACCAGGCCCCTTTTTGCGATTTGGCACTGCGTCGCTTTAACCACTTCAGCCCCGGACCATTTGGCAGCCAAAGGACCAGAGGTCTTTTTTCAATTTCGCACTGCACTGCTTTAACTGGTAATTGCGCGGTCATGCAATGTTGTACCCAAACGAAATTGGCGTCCTTTTCTTCCCATAAATAGAGCTTTATTTTGATGGTATTTGATTGCCTCTGTGATTTTTATTTTTTGCGCTATAAACGGAAAAAAAGACTGCAAATTTTGAAAAAAAAATATATTTTCTACTTTTTGTTATAAGAAAAATCCAATAAACTCAATTTTAATCAAACATTTGGGCCAAAATGTATTTAGCCACATGTCTTTAGTAAAAAAAATGCCAATAAGCGTATATTTATTGGTTTGCGCAAAAGTTATAGCGTCTACAAACTAGAGTACATTTTCTGGAATTTACACCGCTTTTAATTTATGACTGCCTATCTCATTTCTTGAGGTGCTAAAATGGCAGGGAAGTACAAAACCCCCCCAAATGTCCCCATTTTGGAAAGTAGACACCCCAAGCTATTTGCTGAGAGGCATGTTGAGCCCATTGAATATTTTTTTTTTTTTTAGTCCCAAGTGATTGAATAAAGACAAAAAAAAAAAAAAAAAAAAAATTTTTTTTTTTCAAAAAGTTGTCACTAAATGATATATTGCTCACACATGCCATGGTTATATGTGGAATTGCACCCCAAAATACATTTAGCTGCTTCTCCTGAGTATGGGGATACCACATGTGTGGGACTTTTTGGGAGCCTAGCCGCGTACGGGGCCCCGAAACCCAAGCACCGCCTTCAGGATTTCTAAGGGTGCAAATTTTTGATTTCACTCCTCACTACCTATCACAGTTTCGAAGGCCATAAAATGCCAAAATAGCACAAAACCCCCCCAAATGACCCCATTTTGGAAAGTAGACACCCCAAGCTATTTGCTGAGAGGCATGTTGAGCCCATTGAATATTTTTTTTTTTTTTAGTCCCAAGTGATTGAATAAAGACAAAAAATAAAAAATAAAAAATAAATTTCAAAAAGTTGTCACTAAATGATATATTGCTCACACATGCCATAGTTATATGTGGAATTGCACCCCAAAATACATTTTGCTGCTTCTCCTGAGTATGGGGATACCACATATGTGGGACTTTTTGGGAGCCTAGCCGCGTACGGGGCCCCGAAACCCAAGCACCGCCTTCAGGATTTCTAAGGGTGCAAATTTTTGATTTCACTCCTCACTACCTATCACAGTTTCGAAGGCCATAAAATGCCAAAATGGCACAAAACCCCCCCAAATGACCCCATTTTGGAAAGTAGACACCCCAAGCTATTTGCTGAGAGGCATGGTGAGTATTTTACAGCTCTCATTTGTTTTTGAAAATGAAGAAAGTAAAGAAAAAAAAATATTTTTTTTCTTTTTTCAATTTTCAAAACTTTGTGACAAAAAGCGAGATCTGCAAAATACTCACAATACCTCTCAGCAAATAGCTTGGGGTGTCTACTTTCCAAAATGGGGTCATTTTGGGGGGTTTTATGCCATCTGGGCATTCCATGGCCTCCGAAACTGTGATTGGCAGTGAGAAGTGAAATAAAAAAAATTACACCCTTAGAAAGCCTGAAGGCGGTGCTTGGTTTTTGGGGTGACGTACGCGGCTAGGCTCCCAAAAAGTCCCACACATGTGGTATCCCCGTACTCAGGAGAAGCAACAGAATGTATTTTGGGGTGTATTTCCACATATGCCCATGGCATGTTTGAGCAATATATCATTTAGTGACAACTTTTTGTAAAAAAAAATATATATTTTTTTTTTTTTTCATTATTCAATCTCTTGGGACAAAAAAAAAAAAATTTAATGGGCTCAACATTGCTCTCAGCAAATAGCTTGGGGTGTCTACTTTCCAAAATGGGGTCATTTGGGGGGGGTTTGAACTGTCCAGGCATTTTATGCACAACATTTAGAAGCCTATGTCACACGTCACCCACTCTTCTAACCACTTGTAGACAAAGCCTTTTCTGACACTTTTTGTTTACATGAAAACATTTTTTTTTTTTTTTTTTTTGCAAGAAAATGACGTTGAACCCCCAAACACTATATATATTGTTAAAGCAAAGGCCCTACAGATTAAAATGGTGGGTGTTGCATTTTTTTTTCCACACAGTATTTGCGCAGCGATTTTTCAAACGCATTTTTTGTGGAAAAAATACACTTTTTTTTATTTTAATGCACTAAAACACACTACATTGCTCAAATTTTTGATGAAATAAAAAATATGATCTTAGGCCGAGTACATGGATACCAAACAGGACATGCTTTGAAATTGCGCACAAACACGCAGTGGCGACAAACTACATACATTTTTAAAAGCCTTTAAAAGCCTTTACATGATACCACATTAGATTCACGGAGGAGGTCTCCTGCTAAAATTACTGCCCTCGATCTGACCTTCGCGGTGATACCTCACATGCATGGTGCAATTGCTGTTTACGTATGACGCCAGACCAACGCTTGTGTTCGCCTTTGCGCAAGAGAAGGGGGGGCAGGGGTGCTTTTTTTTTTTTTTTTTAATTTTTTTTATTTATTTAGCTTTTTTATTTTATTTTAAAACTGTTCCCTCCATTTTTTTCTTTTGTTATCATTTTTATTGTTATCTCATGGAATGTAAATATCCCCTATGATAGCAATAGGCAGTGACAGGTACTCTTTTTTTGAAAAAATTGGGGTCTGTTAGACCCTAGATCTTTCCTCTGCCCTCAAAGCATCTGACCACACCAAGATCGGTGTGATAAAACGCTTTCCCAATTTCCCAATGGCGCGGTTTATATCCGGGAGGGGGGACATTCCCTCCCACTGCTTGTAAAAGCAGTCTAGAGGCTAATTACCCGCTAGAATTGCTTTTACATGAAAGCCGATCACTGGCTGAAAAGAATGATACCAAGATGATACCTAAACCTGCAGGCATCATTCTGGTATAACCATTCAAAGTCCAGCAACATACTGGACATATATTGTAATCTTTATTTTTCATGCAGCCTCTTGGCTGAACGAAAAAAAAGAGATTGATTGGTGGGTATGCCCACCATTAGAATACCTCCCTTCATCCACCCACTTCTAATGATGGGCATACATGCACCATTTATATATGCCGAAGCATGGGGGCATCCTCCCACAAAAGTTATGCCATGTACACACGGTTGCACTTTTCCACGGGGCAAGGCTCCGTCGGAATTTCGACCGTATGTACGCAGCATTAGGAGCCAATCGCTCCCCCCCCCCCCCCTGCTGCCCCCATGCTTCAGCATATATGCTCTTTTTTTTAACTGTGGTGGTGAAATCACCTCCTACAGTGTTGGAGTCGCGTCTTTATGTATCGTGGGAGCAAACACTGTTGCTGTCAAGATAAATAAATCCGCGCTGCAACTGAATGGCGCACCTGAAAACAAAAAAATGGTTAACACTAAAACACAGTAAACAAAATTACATACCTGAAAAGCAAGCATGATAAAACATAATAAAACATTGCAGAATAGAATGGAGTAAAAAAAAAGAGCAACAATAGAGAGAGAACAATAAAACGACAACTATTTTTTTATTTTTTTGAGATTTACAGGTAAAAAAGCTCCTGACTGTTAGCGACTGAATCAAAACGCTACCACAAAAAAACTGTTAGCGATCGCAGGGATCGGGCCTGACTCTGCGAACGCTGCAGTTATGTGTGCTTAGTGTTTTGTAAGTGACAGTGATCGATCGATACTGCACTTGGGTGGGCTGGGCTGGGCTGGGCAGAGGGGGAAAACGCAGGTGCTAGCAGGTATCTGGGCTGATGCCGCTAACAATGCGTTTTTTTGGAACCCTAAACTGCTGGGACGCTAGTATAGATCTGATCAGATCAGATATTGATCTGTTCAGATACTGTACCACTAAGGGAGGTGTATGCTTTGCGCGTGGGTGTTTGCGGTGCTGGCACTAACCTGGGGCGACGCAGACCTTATTTGACCCTAAAACCTAATTGATATCACCCGCCGGGCGATCAGGGGGTTAAACCGTTATTGGGTAATAAATGGCGGGTGCCCTGACAGTATAAAAAACAAACTATCTAACCAGCGTCACCCGTAACAGTTATACGGTGATCACTGGTGAAAGGGTTAACTAGGGGCAATCAGGGGGTTAAAACCTTTATTAGGTATTATATGGGGGTACCTGACGCTATATAAAAACCTGACGGGGAACCTAAATAACTAACTGGCTAACCAGCGTCACCAGTGACAGTTATACTGTGATCACTGGTGAAAGAGTTAACTCTAGGGGCAATCAGGGGGTTAAAACCTTTATTTAGGTTGTAATATGGGGGTACCTGGCCTATAAACCTATTTATGAACCTATATAAACCTGGCGGTTACCTAAAAAAAAAAAAACTGGCTACCTAGCGGCACCAGTGACACTAATGCAGCGATTAGAAAAACGATCGCTTAGTGACACTGGCAAAAGGGGGTGAAAGGGTTAACTAGGGGCAATCAGGGGGTTAAAACCTTTATTTAGGTTGTAATATGGGGGTACCTGACCTATAAACCTATTTATGAACCTATATAAACATGGCGGTTAACCTAAAAAAAAACTGGTTACCTAGCGACACTAATGCAGCGATCAGAAAAAACGATCGCTTAGTGACACTGGCAAAAGGGGGTTAAAGGGTTAACTAGGGGCAATCAGGGGGTTAAAACCTTTATTAGGTAATATATGGGGGTACCTGACACTATATAAAAACCTGACGGGGAACCTAAATAACGAAATAACTAACTGGCTAACCAGCGTCACCAGTGACAGTTATACTGTGATCACTGGTGAAAGGGTTAACTCTAGGGGCAATCAGGGGGTTAAAACCTTTATTTAGGTTGTAATATGGGGGTACCTGACCTATAAACCTATTTATGAACCTATATAAACATGGCGGTTACCTAAAAAAAAAAATGGTTACCTAGCGACACCAGTGACACGAATACAGCGATCAGAAAAACGATCGCTTAGTGACACTGGCAAAAGGGGGTGAAAGGGTTACCTGGGGGGCAATCAAGGGGTTAAACCTTTATTAGGGGGGGGTGGGGGGCTACCTTGGACCTAAAACTAACTGCACTGACAGTTATTACAGTCACACTGACACTAAATGCAGTGATCAGTAAATAAATGATCACTGCAATTAGTGACACTGTGACTGGGGGGGGAGGGGGTGATCTGGGGGGTGATCTGGGGGTGACAGGGGGGTGGAATATGTGCCTATGTGTACTGGTGTCAGTGTACTGTTGGTGCACTAACCTTTACATGTTGTCTCCTCGGCGTTCCGGTCACATAGACCGGCGCACCGAGTGTGACATCACTTCCTCTGCCTGTGTTTTGATTGACACAGACAGAGGAAGCATCTGATTCACCAGGAGCGATCGCGAGGGGGTGGCCAGAAACCACTGGCCGTCCCCTCATCCCGGATCGCTCCTGAAGCGATCCCGACCGTCCCCGCCGGCCGGGGGGGGGGTCCGATCGGACCCCCCACGCGCCTGAAGAATGGCACGTACAGGTACGTGATTCTGCCTGTACGTGCCATTCTGCTGACGTATATCTACATGGGGCGGTCGGGAAGTGGTTAACTGACAATTGCGCGGTCATGCGACGTGGATCCCAAACAAAATTGACGTCCTTTTTTTCCCACAAATAGAGATTTCTTTTGGTGGTATTTGATCGCCCCTGCGGTTTTTATTTTTTGCGCTATAAACAAAAAAGCGTGACAATTTAGAAAAAAAACACATTATTTAAAATTTTTTGCTATAATAAATATCCCCCAAAAATATATAAAAAAACATTTATTTTCCTCAGTTTAGGCCGATACGTATTCTTCTACATATTTTTGGTAAAAAAAAAATCGCAATAAGCGATTATTGATTGGTTTGCGCAGAAGTTATAACAAGATAGTTTTATAGCATTTTTATTAATATTTTTTTTTTATTAGTAATGGCGGCGATCAGCGATTTTTATTGTGACTGCGACATTATGGCGGACACATCGGACATTTTTGGGACCATTGTCATTTATACAGCAATCAATGCTATTTAAATGCATTGATTCCTGTATAAATGACACTGGCAGTGAAGGAGTTAACCACAAGGGGGCAGTGTAGGGGTTAAGTATGCCTAGGGGTGTGTTTCTTACTGTGGGGGGGGCGTGGCTGTCAGCTAGTGAATGCTGATCTCTGCTCCAATCACAGGGAGCAGAGATCGGCGTCACTAGTTGCTAGGCAGAACAGGGAGATGCTGTGTACTTCCGCATCTCCCCGTTCAGCCTTCCCGTGAGACGATCGCGGGTGTCCCCGCGGCGATCGAGTCCGCGGGACCCGCGACCGGCCTCACGGGGGTCACGACCCGGCGCGCTCCCGATGGCACGACAGGCATTAAGGAGGGACTTATATATACGCCCTCCTGCCTGTACGTGCCATTCTGCCAACGTATATCTGTGTGCGCCGGTCGGGAACCGGTTAATAAATGGACACTTACCTGTTCCAGGTTCCAGCGGTGTCGGCAGAAGATGACGAGCAACCGCGCGTCTCTCGGCTGCCCCCACTGCCATCCTCTGTCAGGGAATCAGGAAGTGAAGCCGCAACGGCTTCACTGCCCGGTTCCCTACTGCGCAATCTTTATTGGTCCCCGTTGTGTCCTGGGAACTGTGCGTTTCCCAAGACACAACGGGGGGCGCAGCATCTTCGGATATGGGCGGGGCAGCTGTGGCTAGCTAGTCCCGGAAGTGGGTGTAGATACCTGGATTATACAGGTATCTGCACCCCCCTCCCCCCTGAAAGGTGCCAATTGTGGCACTGGAGGGGGGGAGGAATCCGATAAGCGGAAGTTCCACTTTAGGGTGGAGCTCCGCTTTAACCTCATACATAAAAAGGTACTTTGCCAGATGTCCAGGACATGCAGTTCTGGGCGCCAGGCAGGTGTTTTTTTTTTACATTTAGTCCTGCTGTGGGCAAGCAGCAGGGTTTTACTTTTTTTTTTTTTTGCCCCTTAACTGCCTCCTCATCAGTGCAGCTCATCAATGCCTAGCAATGCCATCTCATCAGTGCAGCCTCATTGGTGCCCATCAGTGCAGCCTCATAAGGGCCCATCATTAGTGCCAATGAGTGCAGCATATCAGTGCCCACGAGTGCAGCCCCATCAGCGCACATCAGTGAAGAAAAATTACAAAATATAATAAATATATTTTTAAAATAAATCATACAGAACCTAGAAAAACATTTTTTTCTTCAAAATTGACATCTTTCCTTTGTTTAGCAAAAAACAACCCAGTGGTGATTAACCACTTGCTTACTGGGCACTTAAACACCCTTCCTGCCCAGACCAATTTTCAGCTTTCGGCGCTCTCACACTTTGAATGACAATTACTCAGTCATGCAATACTGTACCCAAATTAATTTTTTGTCCTTTTTTTCCCACAAATAGAGCTTTCTTTTGGTGGTATTTGATCACCTCTGGGTTTTTTATTTTTTGCGCTATAAATGAAAAAAGACCAAAAATTTTGAAAAAAAAAAAAAAAAAAAAAATTTTTTCTTTGTTTCTGTAATAAAATGTAGCAAATTATTAATTTTTCTTCATAAATTTTGGCCACAATTTATACTGCTACATGTCTTTGGTAAAAATAACCCAAATTAGTGGAAATTATTTGGTCTTTGTGAAAGTTACAGACTCTACAAACTGTGGTGCGAATTATACAAAATTGATCACATCTGATGCACTGGTGGCCTCTCATTTCTTGTGACCCGAACAAGCCAGGAAAGTACAAATACCCCCCAAATGACCCCTTTTTTGAAAGTAGACATTTCAAGGTATTTAGTAAGAGGCATGGTGAGCTTTTTGATGTTGTCATTTTTTTCCCACAATTCTTTGCAAAATGAATTATTTTTTTATTTTTTTCCCCAAAATTGTCATTGTAATAGGTTATTTCTCTCATATGGCATGTGTATACCACAAATGACACCCCAAAATAAATTCTGCTACTCCTCCTGAGTATTACGATACCACATATGTGGGACTTTTACACAGCCTGGCCACTTAGAGAGGCCCAACATGCAGGGAGCGCCATCACGTGTTCTAGGAGCATAAATTACACATCTAAATTGTTGACTACCTAGTACACTTTTATAGGCCCTGGAGCACCAGGACAATGACACGTGACACTGACGTGGCACTGATGACAGGTGGCACTGATGACACATGACACTGATGTGGCACTGATGACAGATGGCACTAATACGGGGCACTGATGACAGATGGCACTAATACGGGGGCACTGATGACACGTGACACTGACAGATGGCACCAATATGTGGCACTGACAGATGGCACTTATACGTGGCACTGAAATCATGTGGCACTAATACGTGGCACTGATGAGAGATGGCACTAATACATGGCACTGATGACAGATGGCACCGATATGTGGCACTGATGACACGTGACACTGATGACAGATGGCACTGATACGTGGCATTGATGACACGTGCCACTGATAACAGATGGCACGTGACACTGACAGGTGGCACTTTTGACAGATGGCACTGATACATGGCTCTGATGACAGATGGCACTGATATGGCACTGATGACAGATGGCACTGATGTGGCACTGACAGATGGAACTGGGGACAGGTGGCACTGGGGACAGGTGGCACTGGGGACAGGTGGCACGGATGGCACTCTGGGGACAGGTGGTACAGGGGACAGGTGGTACTGATGACAGGTGGCAGCTGGGACAGGTGGTACTGATGACAGGTGGCAGCTGGGACAGGTGGTACTGATGACAGGTGGCAGCTGGGACAGGTGGTACTGATGACAGGTGACAGCTGGGACAGGTGGTACTGATGACAGGTGGCAGCTGGGACAGGTGGTACTGGTGACAGATGGCAGCGGGGACAGATCACTTTATTTTTTATTTTTTTTAACTTACAGCGCACCGGCGCCGTTCCTCTCTCCCTCCTCACGCGCTGTCTGTGTGAGGAGGCAGAGCGGCGCTGACAGATGATCTCATATGTTTGCATATGCAAACATATGAGATCATCTCTCATTGGACAGCCCGATCTCGCTGTAAACGGCCGCTGTGATTGGCCGTTTACAGCGATCTGTGACCGGCTGTGTCCGACGGACACGGCCAGCACAGAACTTCCCCGATGCGCGCTCTCAGGAGCGCACATTAGGGAAGTAAACATCCAGGGACGTCCTCCCTGCAGGGAGCGTCCGCGCTGCAGTCGTCTTTCGGCTATAGCACGTGCGCCTAGTGGTTAACCACTTGACCTTCGAAAGATCTGCCCTTCTTCCTAAACAGGCCATTTTTTGCGATGCAGCACTGCGTTAATGTAACTGACAACTACGCGGTCATGCAACGCTGTACCCAAATAAAGTTGATGTCCGTTTTTTCCCCACAAAATAGAGCTTTCTTTTGGTGGTATTTTATCACCTCTACGGTTATTTTTTGCGCTATAAACAAAAAAAGACCAACAATTTAGATTTTTTTTAAATAAAAATAAACTAGATTGTTTACTTCCTGCTATAGAACATACTGTATCAAGTATAAAAAAAATAAATAAAAAAAACTTTCTTCATAAATTTAGGCCAATTCTGCTTTCCTTTTAATTTTTTTTAACCAAAAATATTGCAATACACGTATATTGATTGGGTTGCGAAAAAGTTAGTTATAGCATCTGCAAACTATGGGATATATTTCTGGAATTTTTTTACTAGTAATGGTGGCGATCATCGACTTATAGTGGGACTGCGATATCGGGGTGGACAAATCGGACACTGACACTTTTTTGGGAACCAGTGACACTATTACAGTGATCAGTGCTATAAGTATATACTATCACTGTACTGACACTGGCTGGGAAGGGGTTAAACATCAGGGGCGATCAAAGGGTTAACTGTGTGCCTAGCTGATGTTTTTGTACAGTTTGTGTGCTGCTTTTACTAGGGGAAGACATGAATAATTGTCCCTGCTATGCAGGAACACAGGAGCCATGCCGTCCCTACTGACAGAATGGCAATCTGCCTTGTTTACATAGGCAGACTGACGTTCTGCCTCTGTACTGAATGATCAGCAGGTGCCGGCAGACTAGAGTTTGCGGTAACCACAGATAGACTCCTGCAGTGTATAATCACCACGGGAGTGGGGCGTGTGCACCCCTTACCTGGAAGTGTCGGATCATGTACTAGGCACGTGATCCGGCGCAGCAGTGCCACCTTTCGGCCGTTTATGTAAGATATACGGTCGGCAAGTGGTTAAATACCACCAAAAGAAAGCTTTATTTGTCTATAAAAATGTATTAAAAAAGCTGAAAATTGGCCTGGACAGGAAGGAGGTGAAAGTGCCCAGCATTGAAGTGGTTAACGGAGTAGATGTCGGAGCTTGATTTGGCTGCTCAGCATGCACTCGTACTGCGCACGCAAGTCTTTCCATGTGCGAGGGTAACCTGAAGGAATAAAGTTACCTGAAGGAATAACTTTTTTTTCCCCTTCTCATTCAGGGCAGTACCTCATTTATTCGCTCAGCAGAGCATTGAGAGCGCCGAACACTCTCCTTTCTTGACGTCACACTGTAAGGTCTCTCCCCTTCCTGCTAGTCCCCGGGTGCAGTGCTGGAGACAGGCAGGGAGGGGAGTAGTAGATAAACAGCACAATGTTGAACACATTAAAAGTTTAACCAGTTCCCACCCGGGCTATAGCAAAAATGATCCAGGTGGACGTCATATAATGTCCTCCCGGATCAGACTGCGCTGCAGCGTGATCTGTCACCAATTTCCATTGGACACAGCCAATGACTAATCAGTGTACTGGCTCGCTGCCGGTGTCCTGTCGGATACTGTCCCCCATCGGATATTGTCCACTGTGTACTGCGCATGCGCAGTACACAGCACAAGCAGATTCCGAAAATAGCCGAAGATGAGCGGCGCCTGCGCCGTGAGTCCAGGTTCAAGCCCCACCATCCAAGTGGACATAGAGTTAGAATCCAAAAGAGCCGAGCGCAGCAAGGCCGTGCCCGAAGCGTGGCGGGAGAATCGAGGGGCCCTATAACTATTTGCAGCCCTATGTCCACTTGGATGGTGGGGCTTGCATCTGGACTCACGGCGCAGGCGCCGTCCTTTGGAGATTTTCCGAATATCCTTGTGCTCCTTACTGCGCAAGCGCTGCGCCTGCGCAGTACGGGGCGGACAGAATTTGATAGGCGGACACTATATGACAGAACACCGGTATGACCAAACACAGCAGATCCCATAACAATTGTAAACAATGGATGGCTTCCTTTTATGCCATCCATTGTGTACAATTGTGTTGCTAGCTGTGATTGGTCAATGTGATTGGTCAATGTGATCACATGGTACAGGCAGGGCCAATCATAGCCCATCTGTACCATGTAATTATCTTTGGACAATTACACCTAATCACAACAAAAAACAAACTGAATAAATACATTTTATTCAGTAAAAAGCTTGCATATAGCAATGACATTTAGTACTGATCCTGATCACTTCCCCAGAGTGGTACAATGTTACTATGGTAACATATTGCTCTGGTCACAGTGTGTTAAAATAAAATCGTAAAAAATAAAAGTAGTAATACATTGTTTTTTTTTTTTTTTTTTTTATGAAAACATACATAGTTTCATAGTTCGTAAGGTTGAATAAAGACATCAGTCCATCCAGTTCAACCTGAGTGAGTGTCTACAATTGTCCCCATCCCTGTACATCACACACTCACATTGGTCCCTACCCTCAAGGAGCCCACAAACCAATGTCCCCATTCATATACTAGGGCCAATTTTTGGACTTTTCTGTCATAGCGTTTTCTGCCCCGGCATTTCTGTCATAGCGTTTTCTGCCCCGGCATTTCTGTCATAACATTTTCTGCCCCGGCATTTCTGTCATAACATTTTCTGCCCCGGCATTTCTGTCATAACATTTTCTGCCCCGGCATTTCTGTCATAACATTTTCTGCCCCGGCATTTCTGTCATAACATTTTCTGCCCCGGCATTTCTGTCATAACATTTTCTGCCCCGGCATTTCTGTCATAACATTTTCTGCCCCGGCATTTCTGTCATAACATTTTCTGCCCCGGCATTTCTGTCATAACATTTTCTGCCCCGGCATTTCTGTCATAACATTTTCTGCCCCGGCATTTCTGTCATAACATTTTCTGCCCCGGCATTTCTGTCATAACATTTTCTGCCCCGGCATTTCTGTCTTAGCGTTCTGCCCCGGCATTTCTGTCTTAGCGTTCTGCCCCGGCATTTTTGTCTTAGCGTTCTGCCCCGGCATTTTTGTCTTAGCGTTCTGCCCCGGCAGTTTTGTCTTAGCGTTCTGCCCCGGCAGTTTTGTCTTAGCGTTCTGCCCCGGCAGTTTTGTCTTAGCGTTCTGCCCCGGCAGTTTTGTCTTAGCGTTCTGCCCCGGCAGTTTTGTCTTAGCGTTCTGCCCCGGCATTTTTGTCTTAGCGTTCTGCCCCGGCATTTTTGTCTTAGCGTTCTGCCCCGGCATTTTTGTCTTAGCGTTCTGCCCCGGCATTTTTGTCTTAGCGTTCTGCCCCGGCATTTCTGTCTTAGCGTCCTGCCCCGGCATTTCTGTCTTAGCGTCCTGCCCCGGCATTTCTGTCTTAGCGTCCTGCCCCGGCATTTCTGTCTTAGCGTCCTGCCCCGGCATTTCTGTCTTAGCGTTCTGCCCCGGCATTTCTGTCTTAGCGTTCTGCCCCGGCATTTCTATCTTAGCGTTCTGCCCTAGCATTTCTGTCTTAGCGTTCTGCCCCAGCATTTCTGTCTTAGCGTCCTGCCCCGGCATTTCTGTCTTAGCGTCCTGCCCCGGCATTTCTGTCTTAGCGTCCTGCCCCGGCATTTCTGTCTTAGCGTCCTGCCCCGGCATTTCTGTCTTAGCGTCCTGCCCCGGCATTTCTGTCTTAGCGTCCTGCCCCGGCATTTCTGTCTTAGCGTTCTTCCCCGGCATTTCTGTCTCAGTGTTCTTCCCAGCATTTCTGGCTTAATGTTCAGTCTCAGCATTTCTGTCATAGCGTTTCTGCCCCAGGATTTCTGTCATGGCTTTGCTGCCTCAGCGTTTGTGGCCCAGGATTTCTGTCATTGCATTCTGCCTCAGCGTTCAGTCTCTGTAACAGCCGACCGCTGCTCAGCAAGGAGCCAGCCGTGGGCGTAGCCCAGAAACGCTGACGACACTGGCCCTGACGGAGGAGGAGGAGGATTAAATAGCCCTCTCAGGCTCCTCCTCCTCCGGCCAGCATTTATACATATACATATTTTTTATTTTTTTCTTACTGTCACCAGTCAGTATCCCTGTTCACTGCCATACCAGTTATATGTTGATGCTGCACTACACTGTGTATACACAGTGTGTAAAAAAATATATATTTTTTTTTTCTTCTTCATTTTTAAAGACATTATGACAAAAGATTACAACTTAAAAAAAACTTGCCATGCCTCTTACTAAATACCTTGGGCTGTCTACTTTCAAAAAAGGGGTCAGTTGGAAGATATTTGTACTGTCCTGCCATTTTAGGGCCTTGAGAAATGATAGGCTGGCAGTAAATCTGATCAATTTTCATATATATACCATACTTTCCTATAGACTAAATAATATACTGTACACCGGGTTATTTCCACCAAATAAATGTAGCAGAATACATTTGAAAGTTGTGGGTAATTGACTGTGTGCATGTATGGGTAAGTGACTTATGAGACTGCACATGCATGGGTAAGCTATGTGCATGTATGGGTAAATAACTGTGTGCAATTGTATGGATAAATTACTGTAGCTCTACATTATTGTCAAGCGACTTCCATCATAGGATAAATTAATCTTTAATTGGGAAAAACAGGTTAAGAAATGATTTGCCCATACTCCACCTTTGAGACATTTGTTGATTTAGGGAAAAACTATCCATTGTGTATATATATATATATATATATATATATATATATATATATATATATATATATATATATATATATATTTTTTTTTTTTTTTATACCTGATAGAAAGCATACCGATGCTGAATATTATTTTATGCATGCAATATAGTTTGAATGGATTGTGGTATTTATTATACTTTTTTGTTTTCTTCTATTAGAAATTAGCATTTTTGTTCAGACTTCTGGCCTTTGCAGCTCCCCTAGGAATTGATTTGTTTTATCAGGACAAGGAGATTGTTACAAGTGACAAGTAGATTGGGACCCTAGTAGGGCTGCAACTAACGATTATTTTAATAATCGATTAGTTGGCCGATTAATCGGTTAATAACCTTAAAAAAAAAGTGTGATGTATAATTTTAGTTAATATGTAAAGTTTTAAGAAAAAGACAATTTATTCTTAAATATCTCTATGCAGTGGAAAATATAAATAACCAACTATATGGTTAGAGAGCAAAATATCTAATCCACTCTGAGAATAACAGACAGAAGTGATATACTGTATGTACTGTTAGAAGATATATACTGTATATACTATCAGAAGAGATATATACTGTATATACTATTAAAAGAGATATATACTGTATATACGATTAGAAGAGATATATACTGTATATACTATTAGAAGAGATATATACTGTATATATTATTAAATGGTGAATCTGTTAAATATCATTAGAGATCAATTGTTTTTATTTAAAACAAAAACAAACAATGTCTTCCTTCAAAAAAAAATTAATTTCAAGAACGTTCATTCGATTTTCTAATCGTTAGTGGAGTCAAATCGACATTCATTTTCAACCACAGTGACAGGAAAATTTGGAAATAATAAAACTTCTTGGTCAAAAGAATTTTCAAGACAGTGTATGTGTTTTTCGTTCAGAAATTACATTCATTTTAAAAAGAATGTTAAAAACAAGTGAAAATGTCAAACAACATTCTTTCATTCAGCGAATGTACAAAGATTTTTCATCTGAATATTCTTGTCTAAAAATTGATCTGTGTGGCCAGCACAAGGCTCGGTACACACCTATGCAGTTTGTTTTGATCTGTTTCCGCAGTGCGTTTTGATTTTTGCACACATGATTTTGCTGCGATTTGCGTTTTTGCATTTTTTTTTGGCCAATTTATTGTTGGGCAGATTAAAAAAGACATTGCTGCAAAAACGCATTCTACAGCTTCTCTATTGAAGTGTATTGAACCAAAAAAGCACCGTTTTGCGTGAACACGTCCCATAGGAAACCATGTGAATGAACTGTAGTGCGTTTCTGCAAAAAGCACCAAAAACACATATACGTGAACCAGATCTAAGTTGTTTAGTAACATAATGGGGTTAAAAAAACGAAAATTATCCCTTTATAGTACATATAGTATATATATACACACACACACACACATCGTTTTTTTTACACAGGAAAATATAACATATTTCCATGTTGGATTATTTCACAATAGCATTGAATTAATGAATTTAATTCAAAACATTTTTTGCACAGCAACATATATTCATATCTTTATGGGATTTTTTTATGAACTTTAATTGCATATTTGCACGGTATTCAGATACATCCTATGTTGAGTAATTACTCTTTGCGCATTTATTATATATTTATTAATTTTTGCGGATTGCACGCATTTTCTATTTATTATCTTATATTTTATAAAGGTGTATTGCAGTATTTGTATCATTTTACCACCCTTTATTTTATGAAGACATATTGCACAAATTTTTAAAAGGAGAAATTTGCATTCTAAACACATTAATTACCTTCCACAGAACAGTCTAATGAACAGCGCCACACCTACTTCTATCTTTTTCTACTCATTTACCCCACTTAGGTGGGAGTAATCAGTAGGGGCAGCAGTTCCCTTTTTTTATTTTTTCCTTTTCAATTTTATATCTTCTTCCTGCTGGTACTAATTATTTCCATAAGCGCGGAAATCAAATATTTTCTCTTTTACACTATGGGGTACGACTTGTCATGCGACTCTGATGTCCAAAGTCGTAGGAAAAGTTGCACAAGTGTGAAAGGGGCCTAAGGGAGCCTGGTTGTTAGGAAGGGCCAGTTCACAAAGTCGTGCAGAGGGTCCTTGTGAGGTTTTTCTGCTGGCTTCCTGCCCACCACCATTGGGCACCTGGTGAGTTTCTTCACAAACTGTGTGCAAGTGTACCTAGAAGAATTGGTGCAGTTTAGAAAGCTAAGGCTGGTCACACCAAATATTGATTTGATTTGGATTTCTCTTCTGTTCATTTACTTTACTTTTTTGTTAATTGATAAAAATAAACTTCAATTTCTGAAAGCATTCTTAATTTACAGCATTTCTCACACCTGCCTAAAATCTTTGCTCGATGCGGTATATTTTTTAAACAAAATATTCCATATACAGTAAATATATTGCTTATTTATATGCAGTCAGTAGGTGGAGCTGTTGGCTCCATTTCACAACTTTTCTGGCGCTCCTTAGGCCCCTTTCACACTGGGGCGGTTTGCAGGCGCTATTGTGCTAAAAATAGCGCCTGCAAACGGACCCGAAACAGCTGTTGCTGTGTCTTCAGTGTGAAAGCCCAAGGGCTTTCACACTGAAGCGGTGCGCTTGCAGGATGCTCAAAAATGTCCTGCAAGCCGCATCTTTGGCTCGCTATAGGAGCGGTATATTTACCGCTCCTATAGCGCCCGTTCCCATTGGAAACAATGGGGCAGCGCTCCGAACCCGCCCACAAAACTCCGCTGCAGCGGCGGTTTGCGGGCGGTATTGACCCTTTTTCGGCCGCTCGCGGGGGGTAAAACCACCCCGCTAGCGGCCGAAATGCGCTGCTAAAACGCCGGTAAAGCGGCGCTAAATATAGCGCCGCTTTACCGCCAGCGCCCCCACCGCTCCAGTGTGAAAGTAGCCTTAGCTACTATTTTGAAAATACCCTGTTGTTTACAGAACTTAATAAACAAAGGCCCAATCCCACATGAGAAAACTAAAACTGTAACTTACTTTGTGTAGATCATAGTGCAGATGGCTTCTTCCCATGCCCGATAGCCTTCTATTCCCGCACCTTTCACTATCACTGTATCCTCATTGGTTTTAACATCAAAATGTTTGGAAACTATGACATGGAAATATACTGTGATACAATCAGCAGGATCAAGTTCCCTGTAGGAATAAGAATTAAGCATTAACAGGCTAAGCTGTACATATCTAATTTTCATTCAGATTACAAAACTCTTTCTTTTGAACAAAGGCGCAAGCTGATGTAATAGATCAGACCCAATCATAACAAAAAAAGAAGAAAAAGAAACCAAAAATAAATAAATAAGAATATTAGCTTGCATCATAACTGAAAATATGTCCGTACATAATTTTGAGATGAAGACTATGCCAGAGTCTGTAGCTGTCAAAGCTTCACTAGTGACAGAATCACTAAAATTGCACTTCATTATCATTACTTTAAATTTTTCCATCACTAAAGAAAACTGAACATTACCCATAACAACGTGATAAACAAATAATGTTGTTTAGCCAAGAACACACATTTCACATTAATAATTATGCTACCAAAAATGTGTATGTGTTGTAAATTGCCTCCAGCATTGCTCCTGTTTCTTCTTGCTGGAAGCTGACATTTTGCTGAAGCTCAGAGCCCCTGAATCATAAAGCGGAACTAAACCTATAGATTTAGCGATTTAAAAAAACAGTTACATTCCTAGAATACCAGGATTGCCAACTGTCACATTTGTTTAATTAGGGTGTGGAAGTGAGAGTGAGAAGTTGCATGTAGGCCGTGCCCAACCATTTAATCCTGCCCTTGCTAACTCCCTGGATGACATGCCTTGAGTGTCTGGGAGGCTGACAGCAGCTGTGTTGAATATTCGTGTTGAACTACTGGCCCCTTCATGCCCCTTCTGAATGTGGATGATGGATCCCTGTATTTCCCCCTTGCTCTAAGAAAGACTGCATTATAGCCTACACCAGCGATATAACTGAACATACCTGCAACAGAGCTGTTACCTGCCGTGTCCGTGCTGCTGTGGAGGCTACGGGGGAGCCCACGTGGAGAATGGCGATGATGACTGGCTCAGCTTGATGTTTGGTGGTGGTGCCGGCCCCCTCCTCGCTCTCTGCTCCTTTTGGTGGCAGTGCTTACAGGGGTTGGAATGGTCTAGGTCCTTGGTGGCAGCCGGATTCTTCGAGGCTTGCAGGAGTGGGCGGTGCTCGCCGAGTGCCCTGGCTTCGGGAGGTCTCGGACAGACACGAGGAGCGAGGCTGACGTCTATGCCGATTTCTGCCTTAGGACGGAGCGGGGATCGGCCATACTCGGTAGAAATTGGCAGAATTCGACATAAGTCAGTTGGACTCAGCAGAGGCCGGAATAAATCAGAGGAAATCGGATAAATTTGACCACAGGAGCAGGTAAATTACAATAAAATTTGAATGAAGAAAACGGGGGGAAAATTTGATTTAGAGAAGGGGAAGAAGGAAAAACAAAATAAAATTAACTTAAATAAAAAAATAATTAAGAAGGGGATAACAGGAAAAAAGAGGAGGAATGGAAAGAAGGGGCGGTAATAGAGCGGCCAAATTATTGAAAGAGGGACAGGGGTCTTTAGATGCTGATGCCTCTACGCAAGATGATGGTGGATCTCCTCAACAAACACAAAGCATTACCATCAAAAGATAGGGAACAAAGTGTCACAACACATTTCTAGTGAAGAATTGGAAGTTTCTTGCACTTATAAAGTTACCACGCATGAACGTGTAGATCAAAAGACAAATGAAGTGGAATAGATAGAAGTGTAAAATTACACATTAATAATCAGCTAAAAAGACACGGAAATAACAACACCAATAATAACACTAGAGCCTACACTATTAGATGCTTTAAAAGCAATTCAACAATGCCAGAGTTCCATAGGTAATTTGACCGGACGAGTGCAGGAGCTCAAAGAATTTCTTTTTTTACGCCAAGACATACAGAAAATACGGGAAAGAATGACTGTTTTGGAAAACCGTGTCAAAGAAATAGTGGATTCAACATTGTCATTGGCCAAAGATATTAAAGAACCAAGGAAAAAAATCTGACTCTAATGCTCATAAGCTGGAATATCTCGAAAATCGTTTTCAACGTAACATAAGGTTGGTGGGTCTTACAGAGCACTCTGAGGGAGCAAATGCTACAGAATGTGCGGAAACATGGCTTTGGGAGATGATTGAAAAAGAATATATCTTTCTCGGTTGAAAGAGCACATTGAGTACCAAGTAGACCACTACCTGCAGGAGCCCCTCCACGGCCATTCTTAATACGACTTCTTAATCAACGAGACGGAGACCACATTCTCAGAAGAGCCAGAGTTTTGAAGGAAATCATGTTTAATGTAACTAAAATTATGTTCTTTCTGGATTTTTTTCCTGAAGTTCAAAAACAGCAGGCTAAATTGTAAAAAAGAGGCTGCAGACCCTGCAGCTGGCTTATTCAATGCAATATCCTGCTAAATTAAGAATAGAGGCAAATGAGGCTGTGCATTATTTTGACCAGTCACAGACAGCTGTGGAATGGCTGGACAGGCACTATGGATAGAGAGGGAGGGAGCAATATTGGAGGGGGAGGGAAGGAAGGGCACCTTTTCTTTACTCCCCTATTTTTGGTAGTTAGCCAGAGATAGTCCAGTGTTAATCACTGAATCGATTCTCTATACTTTTTTCTTGAGGAAAATGTTTGGCTGCAAGTTTTTATTTTGTGTATTTGTTAGGCTGTGCAGATTTTTTCTTGTTTTTTTTTGCAAATTAATGGAAAAAATGTAGCAGGTGGGCACTATGATGTTTTTTTTATAGAACCATTTGGGGAAGGGCCATGGAGGGGGTGGCAGTTCACCAGGGATGAATATGGGATTTGCACAAGTCTGAGGAATTCTTTGGCTTTTTGTCTATTTTCTTTTTTCCATATATTTTCTTTTTAATTGTATGAATATTGATGTTTTATTTTTACATAGACATCTCTCATGCGCTCTTCAGATAGTTAAAATAAATATTGAAATCAGTTTCTCACAAAAAAATGTAAATGAGCTCCCTTGTATTGGTAATAAGAATTTTTTTTTTCAGGGATATGAGCCAAAAATATAGCACTGTAGCAATATGTCAGTTTTAATGCAAATATTAGTATCTTGGAATATTCGGGGGCTTAGTGACCCAGTAAAGAGACAAGCTATGTTTACTACATTGAAACAATTTTTTCAGTCTATTATTTGCCTGCAGGAGACCCATTTAAATATATACAAATTAAATTACTTGAAACAAGCGCAATATAAAAGACAATATTATTCTACGTATACAACGTATATTATAGAGGAGTATCTATATTGATAGTAAATGAAGTAGACTTCTCCTGTAGACAGGTCCAAACAGACATAAAAGGTCAATAATTTTCCTATATTGCACATTGTATAGAAAATCACATGTGCTAGCTAATATAAATATACCCCCCCCATATTCCTCAAAAGGTACTTAAAGAGGTATTGCATTTCACATCTGACAAAACAGAAGATCCCTGGCTAATAATAGGAGACTTTATTAATTATCTTGATCCTTCTTTAGATAGATTTAGTCTGGATACAACTCCAGTAATTTCTGTATGTACTCCTTTTTCGGGATATATTTGGGAGAGAGAATGTAGCATTCTCCAGACATCCATAAGGCCTAACGAGAGAGTGTTTTCCTGCTTTTCTAGCACCCATGGGACTTTATCTAGTATAGACATGGTACTAGTTACACCTATGATGATACCTGTCTAGCTGCATATGTAGCTTCAGCTATGAGGATTGTCCGGTCCCTCTTAAGCTGACTTTAAATTTAACTCACACCAGTACTCTATGAAAAATCAATCCCTATTGGTTTGACCTTTTTCCCCTCAAAACAGAAAATCAAGCTTGATATTTTGGCTTATGGTACTATTAACAGGTCTACAGTATCTCTATAGATCTACTGGGATTCATTAAAAGCTTATATGAGAGGTCTGTTTATTTCTCAATTTTCAAGAATAAAAAAAAAAGATCTAGGGCCTGGGAACATTCAGTGACTGAAGATGTCTTAAAGGTTGAACTTCAATATATAGCAAACCCTACTAAAGCAACACAGCAGATATGGATACAAAAACAGATATATTCTGGAATCTCTCGTAAAAAAGCAGAGCAGAAATGTTTTTTCCTTCACCAACCTTATTTCGAGCATGGGGAAAACACGGGTCACCTTTTGTCTGCAATTGCAAAATCCCAAAAACCAACGTCACAAGTAGTGGAATTACAAATATCTCCCACTGAAAATATGCGAAAAACACTGGAGATTTCATAAATTTTTTTGTTTTGATTATTACAAAAATTTATATAGCAGCAAAGTATCCTATAAGGAGAGCAATTTGAGACTCTTCTTGAATTCCATTACGATAGTAGAACTATCAGAGTGATAGGGAGATGTTGAACCAACCCCTGTCACTAGAGGAACTTCAAGTGGCCTCTGCTAATTTGTCTAATAATAAAGCCCCAGGTGCAGATGGGTTGCCAGGGGAGGTTTATAAGGTTTTCGGAGCAGACTTGTTGCCTGAATTGTTGGTGGTATTTAATACAGCATTTGAAAGTGGTTATTTACCATCTTCTACGAATGTAGCAATTATTATATAGTGTTGTTAAAACCTGATAAAATCCCTAGTAACCCTGAATCATATCGTCCAATTTCATTACTTACTTCAGATGTGAAGTTATTGGCAAAAGTGTTAGCCACCAGATTGACAAATGTAATATCTAAGATTAATCCTTAAGCACCATCAGGCTTTATCCCAAATAGATCCATGGCAGTGAATATAAGGCGTTTATTTCTTAATTTACAGGTTCTGTCTGAAAACTTGGGTAATAGAGCTATTTTGTCGCTTGATGCGGCTAAAGCTTTTGATAGTATAGAATGGGACTTTTTGTGGCATTGTTTAGAGAAATTTGTTTTCGGACCCCAGTTTATAAGATGGATACATCTTCTTTATACTGCCCCTTTGGCACGGGTGCAGGTAAATGGACATGTATCTGCACCTTTTTCACTGCAACGAGGAACAAGACAGGGATGCCCAATATCACCTCTGTTGTTTGCATTAGCTCTAGAACCTTTGGCCGCCTCTATCCTTCAATCAAAGAATACTATTGGGTTTTGTAGATTTATGGGAGGACAAAAAATCGCCTTATATGCTGACAATACACTTATTTTTAGGAGAATTATTTTTTCATTGGAGGCAGTAATGTCTTTAATTAATACATATGGCTCCTTTTCAGGCTTTAAGATAAATTGGGACAAGTCAGTTCTTTTACCAGTGGATCCCTTGATGACCAATTTGCCAATTTCTGCTTCTCAGATTGCTGTAGTTTCCACCTTTAAATATCTAGGGATACATGTCGCATCACAAGTGGATACATATGTGGGGAGGAATATGACCCCCCCATTACTCAAGCGGCTTGGGCAAGTGGGGAAAATCTGGAGTAAATTGCCTTTAACAATAATGGGAAGAGCCAATCTCATAAAAATGATTTGTATGCCACAATTATATTTGTTACATAACTGCCCCATATGGTTACCACGGAAATTTTTTAAGATCTTATATGGAGAAATAAACATACTCGGATCAGTTTGGAAACTTTACAGTTACCTAAGGATGAAGGAGGATTGACTGTCCCTAATGCCAGGTTTTATTATCTAGCATCCCAACTTCAGCAATTAAATGGATGGAATACTATAGATTGTGAGGATCCCATACAACAAATTATACTTTCCCAATTGCCGATAGATCCACTAGTGCAGTCAATAGTTCTCCACCCTTTTTATAACAAACATAGATATCCTACATTCTATTTGATACATAGGATTTGGACCACTGTTCAACAAGAAACTCATTATGAGGGATATACACAATATATGCCCATATGGAATAATCCACAACTGCCTGAAGTGGTGAAACTTAAAAGCTTTGATTTATGGAAAAAGGCAGGTATTATATTTCTTAGCTAACTTTATGATAATTATGTTTTGCAATCATTTGATAAATTGGCAGTGAAATATCATTTGTCTAAAAAAATTATTTTTTCAATACTTAGTTACAACATGCATGGCAGACCCAAGCAAAGACCTTTTTATTAAAATATAATCCTTTATTAATTTTAGCTTTGGCAGTAACTACAAGACGTACTAAACAGGGACTAATGGGAAAGATATTCTTCTATTCAAATGATAAAACTCATTTTGGACAGTGGCGTAGAGATCTAAAGAGACTAATGCCCCATACACACGAGCGGAAATTCCGCCAGCAAAAGTCCGATGATCGCTTTTGGTCCGAAAATGCGACCGTCTGTATGCTCCATCAGACTTTTGCTGGCGGAATTCCAGCCAGCAAAAGATTCAGAGCATGTTCTCAATTCTTAGATCGGAAAAAAATTCCGATCGTGTGTACCAATTCCGACGCGTAAAATTCCTACGCATTCTCGGAAACAATTTGACGCATGCTCGGAAGCATTGGACTTCATTTTCTCGGCTCGTCGTAGTGTTGTACGTCACCACGTTCTTGACGGTCGAAAGCTCAGCAAACTTTTGTGTGACCCTGTGTATACAAGCCAAGCTTGAGCGGAATTCCGTCGGAAAAACCATCCAAGATTTTTCCGACAAAAATTCAGCTCGTGTGTACGCGACATTAGTGGGGAGGAATGGGGGCAAGCCTTGAAAAATGTATTTTAAAAAGGTATTTTTATCCTCTGCACAGTGCCTGACTCAACTATTTATTATCCACAGAGCTCACTATACTCTTGGGGTAAGGCAACTACACCCAACTGCCCAAAATGTACAAATGGCACAGGTACACTTATACATATGTTGTGGCGATGTCCCAAATTGCACCACTACTGGGAGTCCATATTTGATATTCTGAATCCTTTGTGCACATTTGCTTGTTTCCTCCACCAAACTGGCATTTTGACTGGTGTCATAACTGGTCACATTTGCAGCACCGTGCCAGTTGCAGAACAAACAGAAGCAGCATCCCTGCCTATGAGCCTAGGTTCAGACTAGTGCGATACAGGAACCAGAGTGATTACAGCGCCTGTTCCTGCATCGCTTCTCTCCCGCAGGCAGTTCACACTGTCCTCTGCGAACCGCTGCGGGTGTCAATACATTGTTAATTACAACCCCAGAACGGTTCACAGATCACAGTGTGAACTATGGATTCATACAGCAATCCGATCGCATAGGTGAGAACACCCATGCGATCCGATTCCAGTGCGGGGAAAAACTCCCTGCACCTTTCTCTGTGCAAATGCAATGCGAGTTTAGCCATACAACTGTATTCGCATTGCTCAGAAATTGCATGTGATCGGCACCTGCGGTGCGAGTGCAAATCACATGCGATGTCTGAGATCGCACTAGTCTGAACCTAGGCTAAAAGAATAGAAGGGTTTAATTCTGCTTTAAGGCTGTCAGTAGCGCGACGTCTACAAACTCAGCACAGCCTAAAAATAGAGAGCAACTGAGCATGTACAGAGCCAGGTGAAACAGTGTATTACTGGATTTAAAACAGTATAGACGCTTATTTTTAATGTTTTACATAGCTATACCTGCAAAAGGGGCCAGCCTGAAGTGGTCTAGCAGAACTTAGTTTTCTGACTAAAGTTCCACTTTTAGTAGCTACTGAAAAGCAACTGCTGGCAAAAAACTCAAATTTTAAATTTACAACTCCAGGGAAAGTTAAAATGTTCCCTTGCAGTGGAGCTGTCCTTACACTGCAAGGGTTAAATGTCTAGGGGATGGATACTTACCCAATCCCTTGATCCATGGGCAGACCGCACTCCCCTATGCTCTGACAGTGGACTACCCCTCTGCGTCCTCACATCAAATGGTGTTGATGACGTCAGGGGGCATCCAACTGCCTGATCGTAGAAGAGTAGTGGAGCAGGCGGGAGTCCTGCAGTGTGGAGGAGCCTGTGGGAGAGAAGGATTCAATAGATAAAAGCACGTTTCCCGGTCTCCTAGACAAAAAAAAAAAAAAAACATTGAGCATCTTTTACTTTCCCTAAAGTTCAGGTTTAACAAATCAGGTACTGGTGAAGCATTGCCAGCTACAGAATTTCCCATCTGACACAGACCTAAGAGTTTCAGCATACTGCACCTTCTAATAGCTTTTTGTTCCTCTTTGTTATGTGCCTTTTCTTTACTTGAAGTTTTTTCAACTTCATCTTGTAGGTGTGAAGTATCTGTGACCTTCTGGTTGAATAAATAAGAAAACATTTTAATTGTTTTACTTATAATACTTATTTATTCTATATTAAACACTCTAAACCAGATTTTCACTTTCTGTATCCGCTCTTTTTAACTTTCTTGCTGCTTTTCCTTTTAGGTTTTATTTTTTTTGCACACGTGCAAATCATTTTAAACCCCCAAAACATTCTTTTCTGAGAGCATAAACCCTGAAAAATAGAATAGGGTTTCCATTTTTTATGTCACACAATATTAGCACAAATTGTATTTAAAAACACTCACCACCACTAAGCTTAATGACCCCATATCACAATCTTTAATGAAAAAACTTGTCTCTAAAAAAAACCTGCCCTCTACTGAAGCTAATAGAGCTCAATGGAGCTTGATAGCCTGACCAGTAAGTGATGCTTTACACATCACTTCTGAGTTTTTAGTAGAAAGGGGAGATCAGCAAATGGATGTCTGCTGATCTCCCTCCTGTCTACCCGGTGGCACCCGCCATGCTGGTCCCCGTTCTGCCAATGCGCAGATCCCAGGAAACATGTTGTGACGTGCATAGGGGTACAGGGGAATGACTGTTGCAGACTGTGTGGAAGCGATTAGGTGACAGTTGGCTTGCATTATGCTTACATCGGGATTGTAGGAATGTTATGCCACTTCCTATCAGTACAGAGGCTCGGCAGAGATGTTGCATGTCTGTCCAATCCCTCCCTATAGCAGAAGATTGCTGTTATAGTAGTGATCTATAGTGATGGTGACTTTTGGGAATCAGAGGGAGAGAAGTGCAGGCTACAGTGTTCTGTAACTGTGTGGCACTGGCACTGTTTCCATAGTATAGGTATTTATATAGCACAGTCAATGTACATACCACTTTACATATTACTCATTCACATCATTCCCTGCCCTCAGGTAGCCTACAATCTTAGGTTTCTATCTCACATGCAGTAAGGCCAATTTAAACAGAATCCAATAAACCTACCAGCAGGGCGGCACAGTGGTGTAGTGGTTAGCACTCTCACCTAGCAGCAAGAAGGGTCGCTGGTTCAAATCCCAACCACGACACTCCCTGCCTGGAGTTTGCATGTTCTCCCTGAGCCTGCGTGGGTTTCCTCCGGGTACTCCGGTTTCCTCCCACAATCCAAAGACATGCAGGTAGGTTAATTGGCTTCTGTCCAGAAATTGGCCCTAGCATATGAATGGGGACCTTGGATTGTGGGCTCCTTGAGGGTAGGGACCAATGTGAGTGTGCAATGTACAGGGATAGGGACAATTGTAGACACTCACTCAGGTTGAACTGGATGGACTGATGTCTTTATTCAACCTTACTAACTATGAAACTATGAAACTATGTCTTTGGAGCGTGCAAAAAAAAAAAAAAAAAATGGAGTACCTGGAGGAAAGTCACACAAACACAGAGAGAACATGCAAACTGAGGACCCCAGTGCTTTAAGGCAGATGTGCTAATCGATGAGCCACTGTGCTGCCCTATTTATTCCCAATAAAAAGGATATAAAAATATACAAATTGAGATTTGCTACCAAATCAAAGCTCTAGCACAAAAAATATGTCTAATATACTCAGGTGAATGACAAACACTAAAAAAGGTATAATGTGTGGAACTGAAACATCACCAAAACAAAAAGACCTCTGGACTCAAAATGATTTTGTGTAAAAAGGCCTGGGTTCTTGAGCAGTAAAAAGTGTAAAGATAGATGTCAAATTTTTGACCTATAGCCTACAAAGCTATTACCTTGACCTTCAGGTCTGCTTCTTTTAGGCTCCATTCACACTAGCGTGACTCCAGAGTCGCACAATTTCCAGTGAGGTTTAAAAGTGAGACTGTCAGTGTGACTGTAATCCGACTTTACACTCAACGGATATAAGTCGCATCAAATGTTGCATTAAAGTAGTGCAGGCACCTTTTCAAAATCGCTGCGACTTTAAGGTGCACCGATCAGAACGGCTGCCATTGAAAGCTTTGGCCATTGGCTGTGACTTGTCATGCGACTTTGGGCATGACAAGTTGCGCTAGTGTGAATAGAGCCTTACACTATTGGTCTTATGAATAGAAAGGTCTATGTCCCTATTCCTGACCTATGCTCTATGGGTCTTTATAGGTCTACAGTCTATTTCCCTACTCCCAATCTATACTATAGGTCTAGGCCCTTGTTGCTATTGTGTTATTTTATCTGTCCTATGTTTTTATATCCCCAAGTGACAATTTGGTTTCCGAAAGCGGCACACTTGCCCACAAACACAAAGTATTAGACAATTCTATATGTACTTACCTTAGCAGTCTCATTGTTTTTAGAATCTTCTTTTTCGTGTGATGTATTTTTATTTTTATTCTGGTTTTTAGTTATTTTGCGGTCTTCATTTTCATTTGAATCCTTCTGCATGGATGTGTTAGAGGATTCTGATGGACTGCCTTTAGTACTTTCATCAGTTTCTTTTTCATTGTCATTTTTATTTTGTTGTTTTGTTGTCCTTTCAGATTCAGATCTTGTTTTTATATTTGCCTGTCCACAGTTGTTATTCTCTTTGTCAACTGGAATTCTTGTGGAGGCATCTACATTTGTGCCCTTATTATTATTATCCTTGTGGCCAGATGACACTTTGTTATTGGTCTTTTCAAGTTCAGATCTTGCGTCTACATCAGGAGGTGCTCCAGAATTAGCTGACTTATATAAAATTGTATTTCTTTCATGCAAGTCAGGTGTTGTACTTCTTGTGTCTTTATTTGGTTTACACGTGCCTCTAGCGTCTTTTTCACTGCTGGAGATATTTTTCGATCCTTCATTACTCTTTACATTTTGACTACTATGCTTATTTTCAAGCTTAATTTTTTCCCTGAGTTCACATTCGCTTGTTGTGTCCATGTCACTGTGAGAAGCTTTCACTTCATCTTTTACTAGGTCAGAACTACATTCTAACTTAGTAGGAAATGCGCGTGACATGCCCATTTTAAGTTCCATTTTTGGGTCATCTGTCATTTTCTCATTTTGCGAGACCTCTTTCTCACTGACACTCTTAACTTCTAAGTTATCAGAACTTGTCTCTGTGCCTTCAGGACCTTCATTCTTTGAGGAGGCTGAAAGTTCAACTCTCACGGAAATGTTGGGCTCTCCGTCTTTGTCTTCATATTTGTCTTTGCTAAGTGGTATATCTTTAATGGGTATTGATACTGTATCGCCCCTACTAGAATTGTCATCTTTTGTTTCTGTCCTAACCTCACCACTTTCAAAGGGAAAATTGGTAGTATCCGCATTTTCTATTGTTTGTGCAGTGGGTTGTACAGTTTCACAGGTGACAGAGTCTGCAAGGCTCTCACATTCACCATCATTTTCAACAATACTGGAGTCTTCCTTATCAGTGGTAAGTGAATTCAATGATGTTTCAGAGTCGCTACCTGTCTTCTTTTTACTTTTCTTTCTGTTTCTTTTCTGCATGATAAATTAGTAATTTTTATTAATCATTAAATCTAGGGATATGCAGACATAGAGCAGGGTTATATGGGTCATAGTGGCCAGGTTGCATAACAAATAAAACAAGCAAACAGCCAGACAACCAGTGTTTTCAAAATTAGCGTTCAGAAACCCCTACCTGCAAATACACTGGACTTGTTTTCTTCTAAGTTTGCGAATCTATTTGTTCACCCCGACAAGGTAATTGTAATGCCGCGTACACACGGTCGGAATTCTCGTCAGAAAAAGCTCTGATGGTTTTTCCGTCGGAATTTCACTCAAACTGTCTTGCCTACACATGGTCACACCAAATTCCGACGGTCAGTAACACAGCGGCATACAACACGTTCGACAGCACTATAAAAAGGGAAGTTTAATGCTTCCGAGCATGCATCGAATTGTTTCCGAGCATGCGTCGGAATTTTGCGTGTCGGAATTGCATACACACGATCGGAAAATCCGATAGAAAGGTTTTCCGTTGAAAAAATTAAGAACAGGTTCTCAATCCAAAGGCGGTCGGAAATTCCGACAGAAAAAGACTGATGGGCATACACACGGTCGGAAAATCCTATGAAAAGCTCCCATCGGACTGTTTCCATCGGAAATTCCGACCGCGTGTACGCAGCATTAGTTTTAAGAACAAGGGTAACGAAAAATCAATCATATTGCTCCATATTCAGTAGTTATTCATGGCTAAACTGACTATACTTGGGCAAACTGGGTGACCTGACACATGGCTCTGGGTGTGCAGTGAAATTGTCCATCTACAATATTGGCTAAACTTGATCAATTCAAATCTATCCCCCTCCAAAAAAAAAAAAAAGGAATAGATTGTGAAATGTAAATTAAAATTTTGCTCTATGAGTAAATTGCAGTTGACTGTGAAATACTTAACCGCTTCCCGACCGGCCACTGCATATATACGTCAGCAGAATGGCACGGGCAGGCAGAATCACGTACCTGTACGTGATCGTGCATGTGCCTGCCCGTGGGTCGCGCTCGCGACCCGGTCGGGAGCTCCGTGACCCCGGCCGCGGGACCAGCGGACCCGATCGCCGCTGGTATCCCGCGATCGGGTTACGGAGCTGAAGAACGGGGAGAGGTCTATGTAAACAAACCTCTCCCCACGCTTCCTACACTGACTGTCAGTGATCGGCGGTTCCCTGTCATCGGGAACGCCGATCAATGACGTCAGACGTACAGCCACGCCCCCCTACTGTAAAAAAAACACAACACGTCACACTGACTCCTCCCCGCCCCCTAGTGGTTAACCCCCTAACTACAACTGTCATATACATAGGAATCAGTGCTATTTAAATAGCAGTGATTGCTGTATAAATGACAAATGTGTCAAAAATGTCCGATGTGTCCGCCAAAATGTCGCAGTCACAATAAAAATCGCTGATCACCGCCATTACTAATAAAAAAAAAATATTAATAAAAATGCTATAAAACTATCCCCTATTTTGTAAACGCTATAACTTTTGCGCAAACTAATCAATAATCGCTAATTGCGATTTTTTTTACCAAAAATATGTAGAAGAATACGTATCGGCCTAAACTGAGGAAAAAAAATGTTTTTTTATATATTTTTTGGGGATATTTATTATAGCAAAAAGTAAAAAATATTGAATTTTTTTCAAAATTGTCGCTCTATTTTTGTTTATAGCGCAAAAAATAAAAACCGCAGGGGCGATCAAATACCACCAAAAGAAAGCTCTATTTGTGGGAAAAAAAAAGGACGCCAATTTTGTTTTGGAGCCACGTCGCATGACCGCGCAATTGTTAGTTAAAGCGACGCAGTGCCGAATTGCAAAAAGGGGCCTGGTCCTTTAGCTGCAAATTGGTCCGGGGCTGAAGTGGTTAAAGGAGACCCTCACACCTTGGCAATGCTGCCTATGGAAAAGGAAGGAGCTCTGTAATGTATAAGAGAATCAGGGGAAGGCATTTAGCAGTGACACTGTCACTTTCCGGAAGGTGACAGCATCTCTAGGTTTTTCAAGTTATTGTATGCAACAGCAAAATAAGGATCAAGATGTTAAAAAAGGTAGGTGCTATTTGAAATGACCTATTCTTAAAAGGAATTCAGAAATCCTATCAATTACGGTATTTTGATAAGAGGAAAGGAAAAGGCTTTTACCTTTCTTTTCTTAACTGGTGGACCGGTATCTTTCAGTGACTGTGGTTCATCTTCACTTAATTTTGATTGATCACTGGTGCTACTAGTTTTGGTAATATCTGCAATCATGAAAATTCAATAAATAAGTTTACGCATCAAAATATAAATCTGAAAAAAGTATAATAAACAAAGCCGCAGGTACAACAGTGTATGTATTCGATCATAAATAACAACATATTAGTGCTGCGCTATGTATATAACACATATGCAATTAAATGTGACAATCTTAAATAAACTGACAATCTTGAATAAAAATGTGAATATAAAAACACAATAAATGAGTCCTGTGAATATTAACCACTTCAGCCCCGGACCATTTGGCAGCCAAAGGACCAGAGGTCTTTTTTCAATTTCGCACTGCACTACTTTAACTGGTAATTGCGCGGTCATGCAATTTTGTAACCAAACGAAATTTGCGTCCTTTTCTTCCCACAAATAGAGCTTTCTTTTGATGGTATTTGATTGCCTCTGTGATTTTTATTTTTTGCGATATAAACGGAAAAAGAGCGAAAATTTTGAAAAAAAAAAAGAGATTTTCTACTTTTTGTTATAAAAAAAATCTAATAAACTCAATTTTAGTCAAACATTGGGGCCAAAATGTATTCAGCCACATGTCTTTAGTAAAAAAAATGCCAATAAGCGTATATTTATTGGTTTGCGCAAAAGTTATAGCGTCTACAAACTAGAGTACATTTTCTGGAATTTACACCGCTTTTAATTTATGACTGCCTATTTCATTTCTTGAGGTGCTAAAATGGCAGAGAAGTACAAAACCCCCCCAAATGACCCCATTTTGGAAAGTAGACACCCCAAGCTATTTGCTGAGAGGCATGTTGAGCCCATTGAATATTTTTTTTTTTAGTCCCAAGTGATTGAATAAAGACAAAAATAAAAAAGATTTTTTTTTTTTTTCAAAAAGTTGTCACTAAATGATATATTGCTCACACATGCCATAGTTATATGTGGAATTGCACCCCAAAATACATTTTGCTGCTTCTCCTGAGTATGGGGATACCACATGTGTGGGACTTTTTGGGAGCCTAGCCGCGTACGGGGCCCCGAAACCCAAGCACCGCCTTCAGGATTTCTAAGGGTGCAAATTTTTGATTTCACTCCTCACTACCTATCACAGTTTCGAAGGCCATAAAATGCCAAAATAGCACAAAACCCCCCCAAATGACCCCATTTTGGAAAGTAGACACCCCAAGCTATTTGTTGAGAGGCATGGTGAGTATTTTACAGCTCTCATTTGTTTTTGAAAATGAAGAAAGTAAAGAAAAAAAAATTTTTTTTTTATTTTTTCAATTTTCAAAACTTTGTGACAAAAAGCGACATCTGCAAAATACTCACAATACCTCTCAGCAAATAGCTTGGGGTGTCTACTTTCCAAAATGGGGTCATTTTGGGGGGTTTTATGCCATCTGGGCATTCCATGGCCTCCGAAACTGTGATTGGCAGTGAGAAGTGAAATAAAAAAATTACACCCTTAGAAAGCCTGAAGGCGGTGATTGGTTTTTGGGGTTCCGTACGCAGCTAGGCTCCCAAAAAGTCCCACACATGTGGTATCCCCGTACTCAGGAGAAGCAACAGAATGTATTTTGGGGTGTATTTCTACATATGCCCATGACATGTTTGAGCAATATATCATTTAGTGACAACTTTTTGTAAAAAAAATATATATATTTTTTTTTTTTTCATTATTCAATCTCTTGGGACAAAAAAAAAAAATATTTAATGGGCTCAACATTGCTCTCATCAAATAGCTTGGGGTGTCTACTTTCCAAAATGGGGTCATTTGGGGGGGGGTTTGAACTGTCCTGGCATTTTATGCACAACATTTAGAAGCCTATGTCACACGTCACCCACTCTTCTAACCACTTGTAGACAAAGCCCTTTCTGACACTTTTTGTTTACATGAAAACATATTTTTTTTTTGCAAGAAAATTACGTTGAACCCCCAAACACTATATATAATGTTAAAGCAAAGGCCCTACAGATTAAAATGGTGGGTGTTGCATTTTTTTTTTTCCACACAGTATTTGCGCAGCGATTTTTCAAACGCATTTTTTGTGGAAAAAATACACTTTTTTTTATTTTAATGCACTAAAACACACTATATTGCTCAAATTTTTGATGAAATAAAAAATATGATCTTAGGCCGAGTACATGGATACCAAACACGACATGCTTTAAAATTGCGCACAAACACGCAGTGGCGACAAACTACATACATTTTTAAAAGCCTTTAAAAGCCTTTACATGATACCACATTAGATTCACAGAGGAGGTCTACTGCTAAAATTACTGCCCTCGATCTGACCTTCGCGGTGATACCTCACATGCATGGTGCAATTGCTGTTTACATATGACGCCAGACCAACGCTTGTGTACGCCTTTGCGCAAGAGAAGGGGGGGCAGGGGTGCTTTTTTTTTTTTTTTTGTTTTTTTTTTAATTTATTTAGCTTTTTTATTTTATTTTTAAACTGTTCCTTCCATTTTTTTTCTTTGTTATGATTTTTATTGTTATCTCAGGGAATGTAAATATCCCCTATGATAGCAATAGGCAGTGACAGGTACTCTTTTTTTGAAAAAATTGGGGTCTATTAGACCCTAGATCTTTCCTCTGCCCTCAAAGCATCTGACCACACCAAGATTGGTGTGATAAAATGCTTTCCCAATTTCCCAATGGCGCGGTTTATATCCGGGAGGGGGGACATTCCCTCCCACTGCTTGTAAAAGCAGTCTAGAGGCTAATTACCCGCTAGAATTGCTTTTACATGAAAGCCGATCACTGGCTGAAAAGAATGATACCAAGATGATACCTAAACCTGCAGGCATCATTCTGGTATAACCATTCAAAGTCCAGCAACATACTGGACATATATTGTAATCTTTTTTTTTTCATGCAGCCTCTTGGCTGAACGAAAAAAAGAGATTGATTGGTGGGTATGCCCACCATTAGAATACCTCCCTTCATCCACCCACTTCTAATGATGGGCATACATGCACCATTTATATATGCCGATGCATGGGGGCATCCTCCCGCAAAAGTTATGCCGTGTACACACGGTCGGAATTTCGACCGTATGTACGTGGCATTAGGAGCCAATCGCTCCTCCCCCCCCCCTGCTGCCCCCATGCTTCGGCATATATGCTCTTTTTTTTAACTGTGGTGGTGAAATCACCTCCTACAGCGTTGGAGTCGCGGCTTTATGTATCGTGGGAGCAAACGCTGTTGCTGTCAAGATAAATAAATCCGCGTTGCAACTGAATGGCGCACCTGAAAACAAAAAAATGCTTAACACTAAAACACAGTAAACAAAATTACATACCTGAAAAGCAAGCATGATAAAACATGATAAAACATAATAAAACATTGCAGAATAGAATGGAGTAAAAAAAGAGCAACAATAGAGAGAGAATAGAGTGAGAGAGAGAACAATAAAACGACAACTATTTTATTTTTTTTTTTTTTTTTGAGATTCACAGGTAAAAAAGCTCCTGACTGAAGCGACTGAATCAAAACGCTACCACAAAAAAACTGTTAGCGATCGCAGGGATCAGGCCTGACTCTGCGAACGCTGCAGTTATGTGTGCTTAGTGTTTTGTAAGTGACAGTGATCGATCGATACTGCACTTGGGTGGGCTGGGCTGGGCGGAGGGGGAAAACGCAGGTGCTAGCAGGTATCTGGGCTGATCCCGCTAACAATGCGTTTTTTTTTGGAACCCTAAACTGCTGGGACGCTAGTATAGATCTGATCAGATCAGATATTGATCTGTTCAGATACTGTGCCACTAAGGGAGGTGTATGCTTTGCGCGTGGGTGTTTGCGGTACTGGCACTAACCTGGGGCGACGCAGACCTTATTTGACCCTAAAACCTAATTGATATCACCCGCCGGGCGATCAGGGGGTTAAACCGTTATTGGGTAATAAATGGCGGGTGCCCTGACAGTATAAAAAACAAGCTAACTAACCAGCGTCACCCGTAACAGTAATACAAAAAAAAAAACTGGTTACCTAGCGACACTAATGCAGCGATCAGAAAAACGATCGCTTAGTGACACTGGCAAAAGGGGGTGAAAGGGTTAACTAGGGGCAATCAGGGGGTTAAACCTTTATTAGGTAATATATGGGGGTACCTGACGCTATATAAAAACCTGACGGGGAACCTAAATAACGAAATAACTAACTGGCTAACCAGCGTCACCAGTGACAGTTATACAGTGATCACTGGTGAAAGGGTTAACTCTAGGGGCAATCAGGGGGTTAAAACCTTTATTTAGGTTGTAATATGGGGGTACCTGACCTATAAACCTATTTATGAACCTATATAAACATGGCGGTTACCTAAAAAAAAAAAATGGTTACCTAGCGACACTAATGCAGCGATCAGAAAAACGATCGCTTAGTGACACTGGCAAAAGGGGGTGAAAGGGTTAACTAGGGGCAATCAGGGGGTTAAAACCTTTATTAGGTAATATATGGGGGTACCTGACGCTATATAAAAACCTGACGGGGAACCTAAATAACGAAATAACTAACTGGCTAACCAGCGTCACCAGTGACAGTTATACAGTGATCACTGGTGAAAGGGTTAACTCTAGGGGCAATCAAGGGGTTAAAACCTTTATTTAGGTTGTAATATGGGGGTACCTGACCTATAAAACTATTTATGAACCTATATAAACATGGCGGTTACCTAAAAAAAAAAAATGGTTACCTAGCGACAGCAGTGACACTAATACAGCGATCAGAAAAACGATCGCTTAGTGACACTGGCAAAAGGGGGTGAAAGGGTTACCTGGGGGGCAATCAAGGGGTTAAACCTTTATTAGGGGGGGGTAGGGGGCTACCTTGGACCTAAAACTAACTTCCCTGACAGTTATTACAGTCACACTGACACTAAATGCAGTGATCAGTAAAAAAATGATCACTGCAATTAGTGACACTGTGACTGGGGGGGGAGGGGGTGATCTGGGGGGTGATCAGGGGGTGACAGGGGGGTGGAATATGTGCCTAACTGTACTGGTGTCAGTGTACTGTTGTGCACTAACCTTTACATGTTCGCCGCTCGGCGTCTCCGGTCACATAGACCGGCGCACCGAGCGTGACATCACTTCCGCCTTCCTGTCTATACAATAGACAGGAAGGGGAAGCTTTTCATTGGCCAGGAGCGATCGCGAGGGGGTGGCCAGAAACCACTGGCCGTCCCCTCGTCCCGGATCGCTCCTGACACGATCCCGACCGTCCCCGCCGGCGGAGGGGGGTCCGATCGGACCCCCCAACCGCCGGAAGAATGTCACGTACAGGTACGTGATTCTGCCTGTACGTGCCATTCTGCCGACGTATATATACAGGGGGCGGTCGGGAAGTGGTTAACACCGCATTCATATGTAAATAAGTCTGTGTGTGAAAAGGTGAATTCCACTCAAGCTTACTCCATCCAATAAGTGAGTCTTATGGTCATTCAAAACCTTATTATACCTGAAAGTTGGCTTTTGTGAAAAATGTGAAATCCACTCAAGGTGAACCAAACTTAGTCGTGCCAAACACCAACAAACCCCCCTTGGATGTGCGTTCACCTCTCAGATAGGCCTTTCTTTACAGGGACCAAAAAAGTCTTTAAGGGCCGGTTCACACCACAAAAACGCACTCCAAATCCGTTCTGGACGTGTTTCTGCATGCATGTTTTTAATGTGTTTTTGATGCATTCTGGTGCATTTTTGATGCATTTTCTGATGCATGCCAGGTGCTTTTTTCCTTTTTTTTTTCACTATACTAGGGTGCAGTGCATTTTTGATGCGTTTTACTGCGTTCCAGTACAGTCCAGTGCAGGAAATATGCAGCATGTTCTATTTTTTTTCTGGAACTGAAAAGCCCTGGAACTGACTGCACTGGTGTAAACTATGCCATTGGAAACTATATAAACCTACTTTCCATGCGTTTTTGATGCAGAACAAAAACGCACTGGACTGCATGTGGTGTGAACTGGCCCTAAATGATAAGTCCACGTTTTTTGCTGGTAGTGGCAGGTGGATACATGCATGGACACATCTGCACTCTCTGTTGTTAATCAGGACCATGTACACAGTAGCAAACTCAGCCTCAACGGTCAAGCGCCCAGCTCAAAAAAGAGAAAAATGCCTCAGTGTATTGACTGTATTTAAATATTTTATTTTAGAAAGGTTACATATGCACTCACTTTAAAAGGAGAAACGTCAAACATAAAAGTACAGTGCCATAGCTTCCCTTCACATCCAGATCGAATGTGCAGGCACACCATAATGATTAGAGATCAGTGGAAGCAAGCAGCCAGCTTTGAACCTCACTCTCTCTACAATATGCTTTAACCTATGCGTTTTGTCACCGCAACGTCATTAGGATCATGCTGTTGGTTTGCCTGCACAATAGAACAAGATGCAATGGGAGGCGATGGCTCAGTACTTTCTTTGAGTTTGTCATTTCTACTTACCGGTATTCACTTATGAATGTGGTCTTAATAGTCACAGGACTCATTTTGTGTACATTCACATTTTGATTTTCAGTTTAAGATTGTCACATTTGTGTTATATACATAGCGCAGTACTAATACCTTTTTATTTAATATCTGCAATCTGTTCTTTCCCAGATTCCAACTGCTTTAGAACACAAAAGGTATGTGGTCTCCACCTCCAGGAGTAAGCCCCCGTACACACGGTCGGAAATTCCGACCACAAAATCCGTCAGATTTTTTCTGACGAATTTTGTCCGACACTGGTGTTGCATACACACGGTCGGACAAAGTTGTCGGAAAATCCGATCATTCTGAACGTGGTGACGTTCATTGCGTACGACGGAACTACGTAGAGGCTAGTAGCCAATAGCTTTGGTCTCGTAATTTGATCTGAGTATGCGTGGCACTTTGTCCGTCGGAATTCTCTACACACATTCGGAAAAAGTCTGATCGGATTTTGTTGCCGGAAAATTTGAGAGCAGGATCTCAAATTTTTTCCGACGGAAAAAGTCCGATGGAGCCCACACATGGGCAGATTTTCCGACAACATGGTCTGATCGGACATTTTCTGTCGGAATTTCCGACCGTATGTACGGGGGCTTATAGTTACAGTTTTAAGATCTGAAAAGACATTGAAAGCTATTTGGACAGTAATGCCGCGTACACACGATCGGAGCGGAAATCCGTCGGAAAAACTGTCAGAGTTTTTTCCGACGGAATTCCCGCTCAAGCCGTGTTGCCTACACACGATCACACCAAATTCCAACGGTCAATAACACAGCGGCATAAAACACGTTCGACAGCACTATAAAAAGGGAAGTTTAATGTTTCCGAGCATGCGTCGGAATTTTGCGTGTCGGAATTGCATACACACGATCGGAAAATCCGATAGAAAGGTTTTCCGTCTGAAAAATTGAGAACAGGTTCTCAATTCAAAGTCCGTCGAAAATTCCGACAGAAAAAGACCGTTGGGCATACACACGGTCGGAAAATCCGATGAAAAGCTCCCATCGGACTGTTTCCATCGGAAATTCCGACGGTGTGTACGCCGCATAAGTGTAGGGTAAACAAACACTCCCTGGATTTAAAAAAAAAAGATGGTTATAAACACTCAAAAATATGTCTCCTGTCTGTGCAACAAATGTTGCAATTTTGCGACAAATTCATGTAACTGTTGTGTATATGAATCTGTTTCAGAATTGTATGCTACAAAATGCTGACCCAGTGCCAGAATGTAGAAGTGGCACACATAAGGCTCCATTCACACCAGAACATAACAATTTACTAGCGTTTTTCAGGCATTTTTTAAAAGCGTTTTTGCAGCTTTTTACAAGCATTTTGAAAGCGTTTTAGAAGTGTATTACAAGCGTTTTACAGCTTCAGGTGTTTTTGTTTAGCCAGTAGAAAGCGCTAGGGGGAGGAGAGGGAGAGGAAATTAGGGGTGGATAGCTTCTATTTGAGCAAAAAAACGCTTGTAAACCGCTCAAGTCAGGCGGTTCTATTGAAGTCTATGGGGCCAGCTTATAATTTGCCAAAAAGAAGCTCATGTACTTTTACCACTTCCCGCAAAACTTTTGAGGAAGTGGTTGTACCAGGCTTCACCCCGGTACTGTTTTTTTAGAGTCGGCGGTCATCTTTCTGATGATAACAACCAATGCAGGTAAGCAGCCGCTCATTTGTTATCACAAATGACGCCACCTTCTGCCCGGGTCTTCTGTCCCACCGGGGGAACAGAGCGACCAGCCGGCATGTCTCCAGCTGGCCGGAGTCCCGAACAAAGCCAGAATCGGCTTTGAATCAGGTCTCCGATGTAGTAACCCGATTTTGGTGGTTTTTAAAAAGTATTTTTGGGCGTTTTGAATACTTTTAAGTGCAAAGGAAGCATTTGGGGTCTTTTAGACCCCAGATACCGCCATAAAGAGTACCTGTCACCCCCTTATTACTGTCAAAAGGGATGTTTACATTCCTTGTGACAGCAATAAAAGTGATCAGATTTATTTATTTATTTTTAAAGAGAAAATAAATAAGAAAAAAAAAAAACGATTTTCAAAAGCACCCTGTCCCTGCGTGCTCACGCACCAAAGATTGTCGCTGCGATCGTCAGAGCGAGAGCAATAATTCTAGCAAGTGACCATCTCTGTAACTCTTAACTGGTAACTTAAAAAAAATTAAAGCGTCACCTATGGAGAGTACCGTAGTTTGTCACCATTCCACGAGTGTGTGCAATTTTAAACCGTAACATGTTAGGTATCTAATTACACAGCATAACATCATCTTTCACATAATACAAAAAAATTGTGCTAACTTTACCGTTAAGTTTTTTTTTTTTCTCTTCAGTGAAGTATATATTTTCCCCAAAAATTGCGTTTGAAAGACCGCTGTGCAAATACTGTGAGACATAAAATATTGCAACGACCGCCATTTGCTAAAAAAAATTATATAAGGTTTGGGTGTTCTAAGTCATTTTCTCATGAAAAATACTGATTTTAACTTGTAAACAGAAATAGGCTTGGTCCAGAAGTGGTTAAAAGACAGGTGTTTTGCTTCAAACGACAGAACGCTCAGATGTGAAGCGGGGCTATTGAAATTAGTGGGATTTGGCATGTTGAGCGTTTAAGGGCTCTTTCACACAGGGCGGATCAATGCAGATCCGCCCCGTGAATATCCGCTTGCTCATCGGGGATCGCCGGAGCGATCTCCGCTGAGCAGGAAGATGACAGGTACGTCTCTGCACTCTGTGCAGGGACGGACCTGTCACAGCGCCGCTCTCCCCTATGGGGGGACCGCAAAGTCCGTCGTCATCCGCTCCGCTCTGCAGACGGATGAAAAAAATAGGGTTTTCCTCCGTCTGCAGAAACGGACCATAGCGGGCACGGACGAGATAGGGTGTCAGCGGATGCTCATCCGCTGACACCCGCTATCCCATAGGGATACATGTATGTCCGTTTTTCATCCGAAAACGGATGGATGAAAAACGGACATACGGACCGTCCGTGTGAAAGAGCCCTTAGAGCTACAATCTTCAAGCAGAAAATTGCTCAGGTGTGAATGGGGCCTTAGAATTATCTGAATTGGTTGCACGTGATGAAAATTATTGTTAAAATGCTTTCATGAACTTGGCACTGGACTTTCGAATATGAACACCACACCATAAGACCCCTTTCACACCGAGCCGCCTATAGCATCGGCGGTAAAACGCTGCTATTTTTAGCGGCGTTTTACCATTGGATTTGGGGCGCATTTCGGCCGCTAGCGGGGCGCTTTTACCCCCCCGCTAGCGGCCAAGAAAGGGTTAAAATCACCCACAATACGCCGCAATAGCGGCGTTTTGCCAGCGGTATTACAGCGTTGCCCCATTGATTTCAATGGGGAGCAGCGATGGAGGAGCAGTAAATACACCGCTCCTCCAAGCGGGACTGTACTGAAATTTTTTTTTTTTAAAAGTCAGCAGCTACAAATACTGCAGCTGCTGACTTTTAAAAAAACGAAGTTACTTACGGTAACGTTCTTTCCGGGAGTCTTTCAGGACAGCCACCTGAGAGACCTTGGCTCCTCCCCTCTGTAGGAAACACCTGCGCCAGCTTGCTATAAATTTCCTCCTCCCCTGCTGCTCCTCAGTTCTTTAAAGAGCACCTCCAGTTTGCTGGGGAGACACAAGAACATATGATACACATATAATCAATTATATCACATTTCCTGTAAGGAAACCTTATGCTTCGATATACATTTGGGTTGGTACCCGGCTGTCCTGAAAGACTCCCGGAAAGAACATTACCGTAAGTAACTTAGTTTTTCCCTTATCGTCTTTCAGGACAGCCACCTGAGAGGATAACCGAGCACTTACCCTTAGGGCGGGACCACAGCTTGCAAGACCTTGCGTCCAAAGGTCTGATCTTTAGCTGCCCATAAGTCCACTCTATAGTGTCTTACAAAAGTGGCAAAGCTGGACCATGTTGCCGCTTTACAAATCTGTTCCGGCATTGCTCCAGCTCTCTCTGCCTGTGACGCTGCCATTGCCTTCGTGGAGTGTGCCCTGATTCCTTCTGGGATCTGCATGCCTCCTAACTTGTAAGCCTGTTCTATGGCTTCTCTTAGCCATCTGGCTATCGTACTCCTTGAAGCCTTGTGCCCTTGCCTAGCTCCAGAAAATAAAATAAATAAAGACTCCGTCTTTCTAATTGCCTTTGTTGCCTTTAAATAATGCAAGATGCATCTCCTGACATCTAATTAATGGAATTTCACTTCTTGTTCCTGAGAAGGATTTGGGCAAAATGATGGAAATACAATTTCTTGACCTCTGTGAAACTTTGAGGCCACTTTAGGTAGAAACCCCGGATCCATTTTGAAGATTATACGGTCCAGGAAGATCTGGCAAAAGGGGGGTCTGATAGATAGGGCTTCCATCTCACAGACCCGTTTGGCTGTAGTAATTGCTACCAAGAAGATTGCTTTAAGCGTCAGTATCTTCAGGCTACAATCCTTTAGTGGTATAAAGGGGTCTGCTGTCATAGTCTGCAGCACTAATGACAGATCCCACTTTGGAAAGGCTGTACTCTGTAGCGGCCTTTGTCTACTCACGGATCTAAAGAGTCTGATTATCCAGGGGTTTGAAGCTAAACTTCTTTCCTGGTAAACTGACAGTGCTGACACTTGACTCTTAAACGTTTTGAGGCTTAGCCCTTTGTCTACACCACTCTGTAGAAACTCTAGGACTGCTACTGAGCTTTGTGTTTTAAAGTTGTTCTCTGTGCACCATCTGTTAAAACATTTCCATACCCTCTGGTAGATATTACGTGTCTCAACCTTCCTGCTTTTCAGCAGTGTGTCTATCAGACGGCTTGAGAACCCCTTTGCTTTTAGCAGCTGCTCCTCAGATACCAGGCGGCCACCTTTCCACCTGTGGGCAGTACACTGGGCCCTGGGCTAGAAAATCCTCCAGGATTGGTAGCAACCAAGGAGGCTCTATGGCGAGTTCTTTGAGCATAGAGAACCATGGTCTCCTGGGCCAGTGAGGTGCTATGAGGATTAATGATGTGTCTTCCGTACGTAATTTCCTTATCACTGCGGGTAGTAGCACTGGTGGGGGAAAGGCATAACATTTGCTGAACGCCCACTTCTGTGTTAATGCGTCTACTCCGAGTGCTCCCTCCTCCCTCTTTAGGGAGAAGAAGGTTTGGACTTTCCTGCTTTCTCTTGAAGCAAATAAGTCTACCTGAGGTATTCCCCATTTTTGTGTAATCTGGTCGAATACCTGCTGTTTTAGCACCCAATCTCCTTCTCCTACTTTCTTCCTGCTGAGAAAGTCTGCCACTATATTTAAGTCTCCTTTTAGATGGACTGCTGAAAAGGAGAGTATGTTTTTCTCTCCCCATTTCAGGATCTCTTTTGCTAGGGCCCACAGAACTCCGCTTCTGGTTGCCCCTTGTTTGCTTATGTAAGCTATAACTGACGAGTTGTCTGATCTGATCTGTACATGATGTCCTTTCAGCTCCTTCTGGAAGGACTGGAGTGCAAACCATACTGCTTTCAACTCCTTCCAGTTGGACGACCTTGTCCACTCTTCTCTCCCCCAAGCCCCTTGTGCTATCTGGGAGTCTAAGTGTGCTCCCCACACTTGCGTCTGTGGTTAGGATTCGGGAGATAGGTAGAATCCATAGCCGTCCTTCGTTTATGTTTTCTGTCCTTCTCCACCACCATAAGGACTCCTTTACTTTCGCTGGTATTAATACCTGCGAATCCAGTGACTCCTGCCTGTGATCCCATACCTTTAATAGGAACATTTGCAGTGGTCGGAAATGCAGGTTTGCCCACTGTACTGCTGGGATCGCAGGTGTTAGCAACCCTAATGTTGACATTATCTTCCTTATAGAACAGGGTACATTGGTCTGTATTGCTTGTATTTCTTTTTGAATTTTTCCTATCTTCTCTTTGGGTAGAAAAACTCTTTGCTGGACTGAGTCTATTATATACCCCAGGTACTTTATTTGTTGTGTGGGTTGTAGACTTGATTTCTCCACATTCACCAACCAACCTAGACTCTCTAGGAATGCCCGTGTGAACTTGAGGTTTTCTAATAACCTTTCGGGGGTGATTGCAAAAAGGAAAAAGGTCGTCTAAATAGGCAATAATGGATATGCCTTTTAGTCGTAGTGGTGCCAGAGCTTCTGCCAGAACCTTGGTAAAGATTCTTGGCGAAGATGATAGGCCAAAGGGTAGAGCCTGAAACTGAAGGTGTATGGTTTATTTTCCTGTTCCTATTGCTAGCCTTAGAAATTTCTGATAATTTTTTTATGGAAAATTCTTTTTATTCACAGTTTTTTAAAACAGCAATAAACAACAATAACAGAACCCCCCATGAATTCCCCCCTCGCCCCTCCCCGTTGTGCAATGTCCCAAGTATAACAGGAGGGTAAACACAATCACGTGCCCTCCGGGCTACTCAAATCATTTTACAGTACATGCTCAGGTAAAACAATCACAATCACCTAGTAGCTATACCGCCTGTCTCATCATTTCAAGCAGTGCATGTTTCTTTCGTATAATATTGAACCCATTACTCATGCAGTAACTCATACAGTAGAGAGCCAGCACTGCCATACCTTCTCAAATTTTTTGGGGCACCCCCTACTTAAGTAGGTGGCTTTATATAAGGGTAGTGCTCTATTCACTATGCCTTTCCAGAAGGCCAAGGATGGGGCCTCAGGTTTTTTCCAGCATAAAAGGATAGCTTTGCGTGCATAAAATAAGGTGAGAGAGATCATGGTTCTTTGTGCCCTAAGTGGTGCTACCTCCTCCACCAGGCCCAACATACATACCGATATTGTCATGGGGACAGGTAGCAGGATCAGCTCCTGGATGGTCTTTGTGACCCCTGTCCAAAATACCTGTATGGACGGACACTGCCAGAATACATGATCGAAGTCCGCCCCTGCCGCGTTACAACGCCAGCAGGTGGCGCCATTCAAACCATAGATGCTGGCTAGTCTCGCTGGGGTATAATATACCCTGTGAAGTATCTTAAATTGGATGTACCTGTCACGGGCCGATACTAGGACCTGAAAAGGGTGATTCCACATATCGTCCCAGTCATCACCTTGGAGACACAGAAATTTCTCATAATTTAGGTGTATGGGTATGTGTAGGTACGCGTCCTTTAAATCTAGCGACGCCATATAACAGTTTGGGGGTAACAGAGCCTTTACTGAGTATATGGAGTCCATTCTGAACCTCTTGTAGGTTATGGATAGATTTAATGGTTTGAGGTTGAGGATTGGTCTCCTTAAAATGAATTGACTGGAGGATATTTTTTCCCATTGTGAGATGACGGCCCCCAGTCTTCCTCCCACTGAGACTACTTCATTCTTTATTGCGGGTCTGCTCAGGAGGGCGAAAAATTGCTCCTCCTTTGCTATTCCCTCGCTGAACCCAAGGTTTCTTTTGATTAGTTGCCTTGGGTGTTGAAAAACGGGACTTAGTGTCCCTTTTTTGCCTGTTTCTATTTTGTTGAGGCTGGGTCCAAGGTGCTTTCCGTTTTAGCGGAAACGCCTTCTTTTTGTCCGCTGTACGGTCTAGAACTTTCTCTAATCCTGGCCCAAAAAGCAGGTCCCCCCTGTAAACGGGATCCCGCATAACTTGGCTTTTGATGCGTAGTCCCCCTGCCATGTCTTTAGCCATAGGGCCCATCTGGTAGAATTGGCTAGAGCCGAAGATCTGGCTGCCATGCGTACCAGCTCTGCTGATGCATCTGCGATATACGCGATGCCTTTGAGGAGAGTGGGAAAAGAGGATAAAATCTGCTCCTTTGCAGTTCCTTCCTAAATATGTGCCTGTATACGGTTTAACCAGAACTCTACATTTCTGGCTACCACCGTGACTGCCATGGCTGGCTTTAGGCTTCCCACTGTGGAGTCCCATGACTTTTTTAATAGGGCATCCATTCTTTTGTCCATTGCTTCAGATAGGACCCCCATATCCTCAAAAGCTAGATCGGTGTGCCTGGAGACCTGCGAGAAGGCTGCGTCTAGTGTTGGGGTTTTGTTCCACACTGATGACTCATCATCTGAAAATGGGAACCGTCTCTTTAAGGCTTTAGAAAAGAATGGTTTCCTTTCAGGTTCCTGCCACTCTTTCTTAATTGCCTCTATTAAGACGTCATGCACAGGAAAATTCTTCTTTTCCTGCTCTCCTAGACCCTCATACATCGGATCATGCAAGGATAAAGGTTTCTTTTCAGTCTGTATACCCAGTGTGGTATGAATGGCTCCCAAAAGTTGATCTACCTCTTCTAATGAGAGTTTGTATCGGGAGGGTCTTCTGGAATCCCCTTCCAGTGTCTCACCCTCAGATTCTTGGCAGCCGGACGCTGCGCTGTCAGGCTCATCCTCTGCCTCCTCCCTAGGAGTTACTAAAGGACCGGCACTAGTGGAGGGTAGTGCCTGTGTAGAAGGGCACCTCCTTTTTGAATTATGAGAGGGCCAGGTCAGGTTTCTGAAACGACAAAGAAAAAAACCCCACACATTAATACTGCCATAAGATTCCCTGCATGATTGCAGGTGCACAGCGCCTTTCATGTGGGCTTGCCTCACTAGGGGCCCTATGAAACAACCCTCTGACACAGGAGGGACCTGCCCACCCCCCCCCTTTTCTGAACCCTTGAGGGGGAGGGGTGGTGGTTTTAGGCCAGGGGAGATCCACCCCAGGTTCCCCTTACCTTCACATGGCTGGAGCTGGTCTCTGTTGGAGCAGTCTGGTCCCTCCCTTCTGTGTCCGACATGTTGTGTCACCACTGGAGCCTCTGCTGTCTCTACAGCATCTGCAGCTCCTCTCCAGCCCATGCCTGGTTCCTTTTCATAGTTCGCGGCCGGAGCCGGAACCGGAAGCCGCGAACCCGGAAGTACACACCCCCTTTTCGCCGGACGTGACAACGCCGCCGGTCCCAATACCCAGCGTGTTCCGCGCTGCGAGCGCTACACGCTGCTGGAGGTATGGGATGGCAGGATATGTACCTGGGCTCCGCACTCGGAGCTGAGAAGGAACCCCCCCTGACCTCCAACTGCGCTCAGGGATGCGGGGGTGGCAGTCTCACCCAGGTTAGTTTGCCTGGTCTGTGTCCAAAAAGGAGCCTCTGCTGCTTTTTTTGCGGACGTTTTTTTGCCTGAGCCTTTACATACCCCCTGGTAGATCCTGACTCTCCTGGCTGGTTCCAATGGTGTCTCCCCTCCTGGAGGAAACACAAATAACTGAGGAGCAGCAGGGGAGGAGGAAATTTATAGCAAGCTGGCGCAGGTGTTTCCTACAGAGGGGAGGAGCCAAGGTCTCTCAGGTGGCTGTCCTGAAAGACGATAAGGGAAAATGGACACTTACCTGTTCCAGGGTCCAGCAGTGTTGGCAGCAGAGGCCGATCGATCGCTCGGCTCTCTGCTGTAGCCGGCGCCATTCTCGGTGAGGGAATCAGGAAGTGGCTTCACACGTGTGTGTCCCGGCAGACAGCGTGCCGGGACAGGAAGCTGCATAAACTCCCGTGGGAGTTTATGCCCGGAAGTGGGTGCAGATACCTGTCTTACACAGGTATCTGCACCCCCTCCCCCCTAAAAGGTGCCAAATGTGACACCGGAGGGGGGGAGGGTTCCAAAAAGTGGGAGTTCCACTTTAGGGTGGAATCCCGCTTTCACCGCTCCAAAGAAGCTGCTGGCAGGATTTTTCCTGACGTCCTGCCAGGGCACCGCTGCAGTGTGAAAGCCCTCTGGCTTTCACAGTGCAGACAATGGAGGCGCTATTTCTAACGCTATAGCACCTGCAAAACGCCCTCGGTGTGAAAGGGGTCTAAATGCTTTATTAAATTGCCTCCTGTGTTTTTATTGATGATTGATGTGTAGTTGCTGTCCAGTACAAGCAAAAAGAATAATGCAACTGGCACTGATTTGCAGAAAAACAAGAATCTTAACATCGATTGTATGTAATAAATTCTCCAATAAACAGCCACGCAGAGCACAATAAGTTCACAAATAAAAGTCCAGTTATTAGTCCTTGTAGCTCTCGTAAAGCAGAGAGGAGCACTCTGTGACCTGAAAAATATCAAAGCACCGAACAGAGGACACTTGCATATTTTACTCTGTTTTTAATGAAAATATATTGATTTTTAAAAATAAACCAATTAAAATTAATGAACTCGCACATTAAAATCCTTGTGCAGTAGCATTTAGGACAAAGTACCACAAAACTAGGAACTGTCAATGTAGCCAGCAGCATAGGTGTCCAGTTGAAAGGCAGAGGAGTGTGAGCTCCAAAGCTGGTATGCGTTCTACTGACAGGGCTCTTGACTCCATTCCAACCGGAAACCCATGATACAGGCTACAACAGTGGTTACTAGTTATACAGTGTTCTGTCCTAAATGCTACTGTACAAGGATTTTAATGTGTCAGTGCAATACTTTTATTTCATTTTCATCAAAGGAGAAATGCTACATCATGTATGTGTGCTCTGTTTTGTGCTTTCACACGTGCGGACAGTATGTCTGTATTTCATCCATCCATTTTTGGATGAAATACGGACATACATGCATCCCTATGGTATAGCGGGTGTCAGCGGATGAACATCCGCTGACACCCGATATCATCCGTCCCCGCTATGGTCCGATTCTGCAGATGGAGGAAAATCATGTATGGATCGGATGAACATGAACAGACGGTCCTTGTTCATCCGAATCCCCCATAGGGGGGGGGGGGGTGGATCTGACAGGCCGGCTCAGCGGGGATCAACGGATCGATCCCCGCTGAGCAAGCGGATGTTCACGGGCCGGATCATCGCGGATCCGTCCCGTGTGAAAGGACCCTTAATCATTTCCAGTCACTGTCCAGCATCATTCCCATACAGTCCTCAGCTGCACAGCGACAGCAAGGATCTATTTGTGTATATAGTGTAAAGCGAAGTGAATTGTGCTTAGTTGAATATATATTGAAAAAGCTGCAATCATACTACAAGATAAACACAGTTCAAAAACACCAAACCACACATGTTGCACTTATTCCAATACATCAAATAGGAAAATATGACCTGATTAAACAAACCAATTCAAATAAAATGTATTTCCAATGATGCATATATAGCTTATAAAATATGTATGCAAAATGTTCAAATGAGAAACAAATGAATATATAAGTGTCCAAAGTAGAAAAGTGCAAAACTTGTCACCACATCCACCAATGTAATACAGGTCAGAATACAGGTACCCTGAAGAAAGCTGGAAAAAGCCTACACCAGAGAACACACATGCAGGCTTACCAGATAGTCATGATCTTCTAACTAAAGAAAGGCAAAGTGTGATCTTCCGGATCATAATGGTACTCCGATCACCCTCTGGAACCTGGATCACCTTAACTAGCAATCCATCAATGTGACTCATATGAAGACTAAAAGTGGAAAGCCCAACATAGTGTAAAACTATTAGGATTAGGTGACAAAACATGTAGGGTGGAGCCTGCTGTGACATCATCATGTAACCGGAAGCCCTTTTCTTACCGTCCGGAAGTGTTGTTTTTAAGCGATATTGCGACTTACTAATGTGAGTACATTACTATTTTAAAATAAAGGTTATCCTAATTGTTTTATACTATATAAACAATAGTCAGCTTATATTCACTTGTGGAAAACCTTTATCCCAAAAAGGGAAAAATCTGTAACTTTAAAAAGGGTTAGCTGGAATTTGATTTTAATTTTTAGTCATGTGCATAATTTATAAGCAATATATGCAACTTTGAAAATAAATATTATTTTAATTAGTTAGTTTAATTGAGCACAGAGCAGCCCCAATCCTCCTCCGGATTCCTGAGCTGCAGCTCTGCGTGTCCATTCACACAAGAGCTGTGGCTCGGCCCTGCCCCCTCAATCCTCATTGGCTCACTGGCTGTGATTGACAGCAGCGGAAGCCAATGGCTCCTGCTGCTGTCTCAGCCCATGAGGAGGGAGAGCCCCCAGGAATCAAAGCTCTTGTGCACATCGCTGGATCGATATGGGGCTCAGGTAAGTATTAGGGGGGCTGGGGGGCTGCAGCATAGAGAAGGTTTTTTTTACCTTCGTGAATAGAATGCATGAAGGTAAAAATCCTTTAGCCTTTAGAACCACTTTAAAATATATTACATTTGTGTTTTTGGGTTTAATACCACTTCAAATGTCTTTTACAAAAGCTTGGATTAGTTTGTCAGCATAGCAGTCAACATAATGTTGTAAGCTCCTACAAAAAAAAACACTGTTTTTGGAAAAGGGGTTGGCTGTCTTTGGTGTTGAAATTTCCTGAAATTTTGAAAAGCAACAATTGGGAAAAATACAGTGTTACCGTACGTTATATACCGTACGTAACACACCTGAGGATAGTCACTTACCTACCCAGAGGCGATGACACATGCTGCTCCTACTGTAGTATTAATAATAGAGACACAACCTACCTTGAATGGAGGAGCAAAGTGACTTCCCACATTTACAACAGAAATTGGGTTGTTGTTCCTTCGATTCATAACCACAGTGGAAACACTTCATCTTCTATGATGTGCTTTTATAAATCTATTGCACAAGATGAAAGATAATTACCATGAAGAAACAGAAGACAAGTATTGTTCTACGCTAAAAGGAAACCTATCATGAAAAAAAAAAAAACACAACACCATGAAGGCTGCCATTGTAGACGTCTCCAGCATTTTACTGTCATGTTGCCTCCCCAGCATTATTACTTTAAGTCATTGACTACAAACTAGTATACAGATATAGAGTTCTGACTTTTCTCTGATATGTGTGGTTATTTCAGGCGTCTAACTCAAAAAGCATGAACCCTTTCGCTGCCAAGTCCATACAGTGTATGGACCTACAGCACCGCTTCCAGCTGGCCCTGCCCATGCGCTGTACAGACCTAGCATTGCTCCTTCTGCTATAAGTTCATGGTCACTTCAATGATCATGAGCTTATAGCAAAACTGTTCAGTACACTCTGCTGAACAAACCAATTGCTCTATTAGTGGCCAAGAAGCCACTGACCAGAGCTATTCACCTAAAATGTAAACCCCTCTGCAGCTTCTCTACCCTCTTTCCCCCTGCCTCTTCACATCCCTGCTGCACTGGCTGCTAAAATACCCCCACACTTTTACTGTCCCCTTCCTCGGCTACACCTATCCCCCCACCAACAGTGATCACCTGTGGCTCCCATGCAATTGCTGTTTTTTTCTGCCTCTTCTCTCCTCCCGGCTGAAGGTGCAGCAGGGGGGGCACAAGGATGAAACTATCTAAATAAATTCGCCCACCCGCCTCTACGAACCCCCACAATCTTCGATGCTCCATCCCTGCAGCGCTGCTGCTTGGCTCCCCTCCTCCCCCTCCCACTGGCTGCAGCTGCTGATCGGGCATCGATGTGGGAGATCTAAGTCAGGATGGGAGGGGGGACTGGTAAACATGTGTTTACTAGCCTGCTTCCTTTACTGAATCGGTACCGATTGCTCTTGTTTTCATTTGTCTCTGAAGAATAGTAAACTGTGTTTACTATACTTCCATTTGTGAAAGAATAGGAATCTCTATACAGAGACTTCTATTCATTCACAGGGAGTGACACAGGTTAGTGTTATGAGAGCAGCAGGAGAGCATACCTCCCAAAAGTCCCGGATTCTGTGGGACAGCCCCAGATTCGGACTGGTCCCGCATTCCCGCTCAGCTGAGCTGTTTCCTGCATTGCCTCCACTGTCACTCACTTGTAGAGTGCAGGCAGTTTTCAAAGCTTGTGAGCAGCTTATAGATTGACCAATCATTAAATAACATTTTCTGGGGCCCCATCCTTCCATCAGTGGGGCCCCAGGAGGCAGTAGCAGAGCGGGACTCTTTTTTTTTTTTCTTCTTTATGTAGGGGTGGAGGCAGCCAAGCCGCATTTGCAGACAGTTAGTTTAAAGTTCTGGCCCCCAGCCTGTCTCTGGTGGAGTGATATGGAGGGGATGCCCGTCCGCCTCCATTCTGATGTCAAGCGACTTGGGTCGACTTGAGGTATGACAAGTCACGGTAGTGTGAACCGGCACAACCTCATCTTTTATATTGTATCAAAAATTGGGTAATGTATTCCATGTGTGTGCTCTAAAAGTTACATTAAAGTGGTTGTATACCCTCAATTACAATTTGCACCTACAGGTAAGCCTAGATTAAGGCTTACCTGTAGGTACAAGAAATATCTCCTAAACCTACACGGTTTAGGAGATATTTGCCAAAAAGTTTTACAAAAGTTGTCTGCGGCGCATGCGCGCCGCAGCCAACGGTGCATTCACAGGGTTAATCCCCATTCACAACTTCGACTCGCCGAAGTTTAAGTCTCCCGCGCGCATGCGCGGAGCGACGTCTTCGCTGCTCTGGCCAATCACAATGCCGCAGGTATCTGTGGAGAGATGACTGCGGCTGGAGGGGGAGATGAGGATGGCGTTGGGGGCCCCGATCTAAGGTAAATGATGCATAATGAGCTAGTATGCTAGTCATACTAGCTCATTATGGATTTGTCTTGCAGGTGGTTTAAAAAAAAATAAAAAAAATAAAACGGGTATACAACTGCTTTAACATTTCTCGAATACCAAAGCTTTCAAATTCAGTATGGAATGGATAGAACCCCTATCAGTTGATTTTTTTGTGTCCACAGAGATTTTCACCCTTTCTATTGGTCCTGTTGGCCATTGTTACCAAGACAGAAAGTGATGGGAAATCTAAAAATGTATGGTTTCATCAGGATAGCATGAGGATTTTCCCAATGAGTTTACATTGAAAAGATTTCTACTCACTTCCTGTTCTGCCTCCAGTACAGAAAGTGGGAAAAAAATCTCCCAACTAGATACACAAAAAAACCTGACAGGCATTTTAACCAGTGTCTACTCTATCCAAAAACTGAACACTACAACTAAAAACGCCCCCAGCTATTGTAGGAAAGGCTGTGATTACATCCCAAAGTTCAAAAATATTACAAATTAATGTTTCTACTTGTGAGAATGCTAAAACTTTGTGTGACCATTGCATTGCGGTATAAAGTGCATGTTACTTTGTGTTCCCATAATGCACCTGCTCTTTGTGTGGTGAGTTGCCTTGCATTGTGAATAAAACCCTAACACACTATACAGGAGGGTGCAAGCACAAAACGTTGCAGTGCACCGAATGCACATATCATGCATTGTGGTGTGCTGCATTGTTAGAAAGTGTTATATGCATTTTTGATCCATTGTGGTGTGATGGCAGCTCATTCATTATAAATGGGTTACCTTAACACAAGGATTATTAACATACAGCAACAAATCAATAAAGTGTAAATGAGCCTAGTGCCACAGTGTAAATAAAATCTCTTTTTTTTACCACAACTTTATCTTGGCTTTTCAAAATAACAAATACAATTTTTTGGACATTGAATAAAATGATTTAGGCCGGGTCACATATGCAAATTGGTTGTGAGTTTCGCCGCATCCAATTCCCATGACGGGAGAGTGAGGCCGGTGGAACCGAATCACACATCTCCTGGCGGTCGCGGTCCGCATTCCAAAAGGGTCCTGTGCGTCTTTGGTTCCGATTTAGGCCCCTTTCACACTTGTGTGACTTCAAAGTCACGCGATCTTACCGCGATTCGCTGCCGCGATTTTTGCTGCGATTTCAAGGAATGCATGTGTAAGTGGCATCAGAATTGGACCAAAGTAGTGCAGGGACTACTTTGAAGTCGGAACGACTTGAAGTCGTACTAATATGAATGGCTGTCATTGGAAATCATGGGGAACGACTTGTCATGCTACTTTGCAGTCCCAAATCGTGGGACAAGTCGTATAAGTGTGAAAGGGGCCTTAGGTGTGAATTCAGGCAAAAATTGGGACCGGATTCGCACCTGAATCGGTGAACAGGAACGCACAAGACCCCATGATGGGAACTGCAGCCGCAGCATATGTGAACAGGGCCTAAGTGCTGTAATATACCCTGTATATACTTTTGATAGTTCAAGAGTTCATTTATATAGCGGCCTTATACATCAGAACAAAAAGAGGAACTGAGAAGAGATGGACACATCCTCTAAAAAGGATCATATGCTTTCTAATTTCTATAAATGTTTAATTGCTCTTTTATAAATATACACTTGTCCCTCTGTCACATTGTGAAAAAGCTGGTGGCTGATTACAGAAAGCACGTTAAGGCTATTTTTCCACTATTGCGTCCCCAAAGTCGCACGATTTTACTGCAAATTTGAAGCAATGCCTGTGTCTATGGACCTCAAGTCGCATAAAAGTGGGACCAAAGTAGTGCAGGGACTACTTTGAAATCGCTGCGACTTGAAGCCGTACAGATATGAACGGTACTCATTGGAAATAATGGGGTACGACTTGTCATGGGACTGTTCAGTCCCAAGTCGCATGAAAAGTCACACTAGTGGAAACATAGCCTAAAGGCCTGCTTACAATTTACTATATAACATATCAGCATAATTGGTCACTTACCTTTCAATCCTCACTTTGATTAGGGCATAACCATTAAAGTGAAAAAAATAAATCAGCTGTATGTCACGTCGGTCTGAGCTCACACTGACTGACTAAAGCAAAACTACCTGCTCCTTCTCTTTTATTTAAGAATTTGTTTCAGTTTCATTTCTTAGCACTACCCCGCCCCTGGGAGCGGCATGTATTTGCAGTTTCCCTGACATGTCATTGATCTGAATAGAAAGTATTTTTTTCTTCCTTCAGCACACAGCCACATACACACTGACCATTCCCTAAATCGCTTTCCCAGCATACATTGTTCAGCCGTACACCTCTATACTCTAGTAAATGTTGATGCTTCTGTGCATTTGGTGTTTACCCGTCTACGTGCGTACAATGTATTTTCCCAAATACGACACCCCTGCGCTCAGAAACTATTTCGTACATGATTGTGAGGGTAAATCCCAATGCACAGACACATCAGCATTTACAAGATGAAAAAGGAGTGTACAGCCATTCATTTCTATGGCTGGCTGTATTCCCCACCTGCGTCTCCGTGGGCGTGGGAAAATGTCTACGTGCATGAGGCGATAGGTTGAATTCACATGTGCGGTGACCGGCGTTTTACTCCATCGTCGGTCACCACAAGGACACAAAGAAAACAATTGTTTTCTGTGTCCCATTTACACTGCAACACAGCCTGGAGCTGCAATAAAATACAGACATGCTGCATTTTATTGGGCCGTTCAGCAGCACTGTGTACTTTTGTACATTTCAAATAAAGTTCAGTGGAAAAAAAAAAAAAAAAAAAAAATGGAGCTGTGTGATGTGCTGAATCATGCACCATGCTGTCCCATACTGCACCCGTAGCAGGCAGCTGTGGTTTACATCTCTGTTTGTTCTGTGTGAATCAGCCTTTAGCCCTGGTTCACACCGAATCCGACTTTGAAATCATGCGACTTCACTTTAAATTGCACCACTTCACAGCTGCATGTCAGTGCGACTTCATGCACAGACGTCTATGCAAGTCGCATCTGAAATCGCCAAAAGTAGTGCAGGAACTACTTTTTCAAATTAATGCAGCACCGCAAAGTCGGCGTCGCACCGATTTGAACAATTCAATTCTCAAATCGCATGAGGAGCCGCACCGGTGTGAACAGGGACTAAAGCCTCGTGCACACAATCAGATTTTCCGCCAACAAAACCGTGGACTTTTGTCCGAAGGGCATTGGCCCAAAAATGGTAAGGAATTGTCGGCCAACAAACAATAATTGTCGGTAGTGATGTACTACGTGGTTTTTCAGCTCTTTAGCACCACCCTTTGGGCTCCTTCTGCTAATTTCGTGTTAGTAGAAGTTTGGGGAGTGTTGTTTCGCGCTTTTCAGTTCGTGCTTTTCAGTTCGTTTCTGAGTGGCCGTTCCTTAACCAGCATGTTGCGGAATCGGAGGAGAAAATGTGTTATTTATTATTGGCCTTGAAGTTATTGCTTTGACCCAAGTCCAGTCCAGAAACAGGAGGAGGAGTTCTTGGACCAAAAATTGGTTGCTTTATTAATCGTGATTAATTAGGTCATATGCCCTTGCTGCGGGAGCTCCAGGAGAATAATCCAGAGTTTTTTTGGAATTATCTCCGGGTGACGGACCCCTGCTTTCACCAACTCTTGGCATTGTTGACCCCCTATATTAACCACTTCACAACCGGCCCATAGCCTAAAAACGGCTACAGGGCGGTTGCTTAACTCTGGGAGGGCGTACTATGACGTCCTCCCAGAATTCCCCTCTTGCGCGCCCCCTGGGGCGCGCACTCGAGAACATCCGTGATCACCGGGTCTATCGCGGCCGTTTACCACGTGATCGCTCCGTCAAATGATGGAGCGATCACATGTAAGCAAACCGGCGTCATTTGATGACGCCGGTTCCTCTCCTCTCCTCTCTCTGTACCGATCGGTACAGTGTGAGAGGAGAGGGGGGGGGGATCGGTGGCAGCAGTGCTGTGGGCGGGATCTGTAGTGCCCACAGCCTGCTCTGCAGTCACCACCAATCCATCCATCCATGCTCAGCCATCCCGCCATACCCTGCAATACACAGCAATAGCCTGCAGTGTATTGCTGAGTATTGCAGGGTATGGAGGGATGGCTGAGCATGGATGGATGGATACCCAGCAGTACTCTGCGATACTCTGCCATACCCTGCCATACCCAGCGATACTCTGCCATACCCTGCCATACCATGCTATACCCTGCGATACCATGCAATACTCGCTACGATCGAAGCCAGGATCAAAGCCAGGATCGTTTTTTTTATTTTATTTCAGGCTTTCCAGCCTAGAGGTGAGATGTGGGGTCTTATTGACCCCATATCTCACTGTAAAGAGGACCTGTCATGCCATATTCCTATTACAAGGGGTGTTTACATTCCTTGTAATAGGAATAAAAGTGATCAAAAAAATTTTTGGGGGGAAAAAAAGTGTCAAACTAAAATAAATAAAGTAAAATGAACAATAAAAAAATATATATATATTTAAAACGCCCCTGTCCTCGTGTGCTCGCATGCAGAAGCAAAGTCCCGCCCACATATGAAAACGGTGTTCAAACCACACATGTGAGGTATCACTGCGAACGTTAGAGCGAGAACAATAATTTTGGCCCTAGACCTCCTCTGTAACTCAAAACATGTAACCAGTAAAAAAATATAAAGCGCCGCCTATGGGAATTTTTAAGTAGCGAAGTTTGGCGCCATTCCACGAGCGTGTGCAATTTTGAAGGGTGACATGTTAGGTATCTATTTACTCGGCGTAACTTCATCTTTCACATTATGCAAAAACATTGGGCTAAATTTACAGTTTTGTTTTTTGTAAAGCACAAAACTTTTTTTTCCCAAAAAAAACGCGTTCGAAAAATTGCTGCGCAAGTACCGTGCTAGATAAAAAGTTGCAACGACCGCCATTGTATTCTCTAGGGTCTTTGCTAAAAAACATATATAATGTTTTGGGGTTCTATGTAATTTTCTAGCAAATAAATGATGATTTTTACATGTAGGAGAGAAATGTCAGAATTGTCCTGGGTGCTCCAGAACACCTGATGGCGCTCCCTGCATGTTGGGCCTCTGTATGTGGCCACGCTGTGTAAAAGTCTCACACATGTGGTATCGCCATACTCAGGAGTAATAGCAGAATGTGTTTTGGGGTGTAATTTGTGGTATGCATATGCTGTGTGTGAGAAATAACCTGCTAATATGACAATTTTGTGAAAAAAAAATAAAAATAACAAAAAATCTTGATTTTTCAAAGAATTGTGGGAAAAAATTACAACTTCAAAAAACTCATCATGTCTCTTTCCAAATACCTTGAAATGTCTTCTTTCCAAAAAGGGGTCATTTGGGGGGTATTTGTACTTTTATGGCTTGTTAGGGTCTCAAGAAATGAGATAGGCCGTCAGTACTTCAGGTGTGATCAATTTTCAGATATTGGCACCATAGATTGTGGACTCTATAACTTACACAAAGACCAAAAAATTATATACCCCAATTTGTACTTATTTTTACCAAAGATATGTAGCAGTATAAATTTTGGCCAAAATTTATCAAGAAAAATTACAAATTTGCTAAATTTTATAACAGAAACGAAGAAAAATTAATTTTTTACCGAATTTTCAGTCTTTTTTCTTTTATAGCGCAAAAAATAAAAAACCCAACAGTGATTAAATACCACCAAAAGAAAGCTCTATTTGTGTGAAAAAAATGACAAAAATTTCATATGGGTACAGTGTTGTATGACTGAGTAATTGTCATTCAAAATGTGAGAGCACCGAAAGCTGAAAATTGGTCTGGTTATTAAGGGTGTTTAAGTGCCCAGTGGTCAAGTAGTTAAGAAGCAGGACACAAGCATGAGGCTTTTATTTTATTTTTTGGTTGAATAATAATGATTTGTTATATTTTTGGATGCATAGAATGCACTTTTTGGTTAAATTCTATTGACATTGATATCATGTCTAATTTTATTTGTTTTCTTTTCTTAATGCACAATAAAAACAATTGTGTATAATAATACTTGGCTATGTGTTTTACTTCAAATGACAGTTTGGGAGTAGGCAGTTACTAAGGGACACCAACCTAGTTGTATCTTTGATCTTAAAAACTAGGGGATAATGGTGTTGTGGTAACTTGCCCCAAAAAAAAAAAAAAAAATAAAAAAAAAAAAAAAAAAACCATAATATTATTCTTGATATCACTAGAAAAAGAAAGCCTTTGGAAATTTGTTTCCAAAAACTCCATCAGTATCGCCAGCAAAGCAGCTTCATTATTATCCCATTAAAGAAGAGAATTGTGCGCTGCATTTCGAGATTTCATAATTTGCCACGTCACGAATGTTAATTCTCCATTACGAATGCTAATTTACAAAACCGACGGCTTCTGGCTTGTCCTTGCTTCCGAGCATGCGTGTTTGTACTTTGGACTTTTGTCCGATGGACTTGTGTACACACGCCATTTGTCTGTGGAAAATTTTAAAACCTGCCATTCAAACATTTGTCCGCAGAAAATCCGACAACAATTGTTCGATGGAGCGTACAAACGGTCGGATTCCGCCAACAGCCTGTCATCACACATTTCTCGTCGGAAAATCTGATCGTGTGTACGGGGCTTAAGTCTGCAGTCACACACTCCCACCACACAAACTGCATATTAAACAGCCCATAGGACTTTGTACAATGAAACCAGACACACAGTGTGGAGATTCAGCAGTGAGTGAGGCTCAGTTCAGCAGCAGTCTCTGCTCGCTCCTTTCTGAAGAAATAAAGTTCCTCATTCCTTTTTGCTGAGTAGACAAGAGCTATGTTAGTTAGGGTGTGTCAGTACACACATTGGTAATTACATCACATGAGCACATCTCATCAGTAGCCAACCCCCAGGACAGACACAAAATTTCCCAGTATTGAATACACAGTTCTCTAGTCAGTTTTAGTGGCGAACCTCGGCACCCCAGATGTTTTGGAACTACATTTCCCATGATGCTCATGCACTCTGAAGTGTAGTTGAGCATCATGGGAAACGTAATTCCAAAACATCTGGGGTGCCAAGGTTCGCCATCACAGCAGTAGAGTATGACATGGTTTTACCAGCACTGTCCCTGGCTGCCCACACACCAATCGCTGATTGGTCCGAAAATGCGACGTGTGTATGCTCTATCAGACTTTTGCTGGCAGAATTCCAGCCAGAAAAAGATTGAGAGCATGTTCTAAATTTTTCAGTCGGAAAAAGTTCCGATCTGAAATTCCGATCGTCTGTACCAATTCCGACGCGCAAAATTCCTACGCATGCTCGGAAACAATTCAACGCATGCTCAGAAGCATTGAACTTCATTTTCTCGGCTCGTCGGCGCATTCTTGGCGGTTGAAAGTTCAGCGATCTTTTGTGTGACCGTATGTATGAGCTTAATTCAGTCAGAAAAACCATCCAAGATTTTTCCGACGGAAATTCCGCTCGTGTGTACGCGGCATAAGTTCACCTTTCTTCACCTTTTTTTTTTCCTAAACTTCAGCTCCCCTATGTACCAATATAGCATTAACCGGTTCCCGACCGGTGCACGACGATGTACGTCGGCAGAAAGGCATGGACAGGCATAAGGGCGTACAGGTACGTCCCTTTAAGAATGCCGCTGTGCCATCGTGTGCGCGCGCCGGTCGGGACCCCTGTGAGTCCGGTCTCGGGTCCCGCGGACTCGATCGCCACGGGGATACCTGTGATCGTCTCACGGGAAGGCTGAACGAGGAGCTGCGGAAGTAAACAGCATCTCCCAGTTCTGCCTAGCAACAAGTGACACTGATCTCTGCTCCCTGTGATTGGAGCAGAGATCAGTGTTCACCAACACACAGCCATGCCCCCCACAGTTAGTAACAGGCCCCTAGGAACAATTAACCCCAATACTGCCACCCCCTGGTTAACCCCTTCACTGCCAGTGGCATTTACACAGGAACCAGTGCATTTAAATAGCACTGTTTGCTGTATAAATGACAATGGTCCCAAAAACGTGTCAAAAATGTCCGATGTGTCCGCCATAATGTCGCAGCCACTAGTAAAAAAAAAATATTAATAAAAATGCTATAAAACTATCCCCTATTTTGTAAAGCTATAACTTTTGGGCAAACCAATCAATAATCTCTTATTGCGATTTTTTTTACCAAAAATATGTAGAAGAATACGAATTGGCCTATATAAGGGGGCTACTTATAATGATATACCATTTTGATAGGGGTTGAAATGAATATGCTTAACTTTCAGCTTTTGAACAAAACTGTTGTAAGTATATTCTGCAGAAAAACGGTTTCGACCAGTATGTTGACATCAGGACGCAGCTGTTATGTGGTTTCTAACTCTGTACTTCACCAGAGGATATGAAACTAGTTAGCAGTGACTCAGGAGTTCTTGTGGTCAAGTCAGCAGGTGTGAACTAACTGTCATACTCTAAACTTTGCCTTATATTTCCTGTTGCAAGCTAACCACCAGCACATGACTGACCTTTGCCCCATATTCCATATTTCAACTGAAGACTGTCACATGACAAGAAGTTGTTAATGTATGCATATGTGTATAAGTCTGATTGGTTTTTGGGAGAGCTGTCCCCTCCCTCTGCATTTCCCATAAAAGAGGAACGTATTGTCTATTAAACTTTGTAACCACTTCCACTTACAAACCCGTGTATGTGTGTGTGTGTTAACCACCGGTGAACTGGGATCTCCGCTCCTACCATTCCTGGCCTAGGCATATAGAATACAAGAAGAAAGACGTGTACCTTTACAACTGGTGTTCAGAAGTGGGATATCTTGTGACAGGTAAGTGATTTTGCCCTTTTTACCCTTTAAGGTGAATAGGTGTAAATGCTTACGCTGTCCAGATAATCGCCACGAATTTAGTTTAAAGAGGTTGTTGTGCCTTCGCGGAGGACTAGGCTGGTCCCCCGGGAGGTTAAAAGGACACGCAGGTAGTTACGTAGGTTATTTGGCTATTTAAAGAGAGTCTGACTAGGTTGGTCTGACTATAAAAAAACTATTGTAAAAGAGATTATTATTTTAATCACCGGGAAGTAGCAGATTACGCCCGTGATAAAAGGTTTGGTTGAGCGGACGCCCATTAAGTTTTTTGAGAAACAAAAAGTGCACTATAAAATTGAACAAATGTATGGTTTTATAATGATCATTTAAAATAATTCTGTTCATAAGATTTACAGTATAAGACCTATAGAAATAAGTATAAAGTTTTGTTTAAGATATATATATATATATATGTATATGTGAGACTTCTTTTTCTACAGAACAGCGTAAGTACCTAAAAATTTTAAAGAATTGTATGTTGTATAAAGTATAAGAGTTTAATGACTTCGGAATACGAAGAACCTGATTGTAGCGACATAGCTTTATCTTGTCCACATTGTACTATAGGATTAATGTTTTTTTAAAATAGAAAATAGGTGGGTTCTATTAACCAATAGACCAGGGGGCTATTCTTGTAGATTAGGGGTAAGAGGAATATATCCCGCCACAAAGAAAGGAACCATAAATCGAGTACTAAGGGTAAACCTTCACAGTCCCATTAGTCCATCTGATTTGACGGACCAAGCAGTGATTACCCAAACGGGTTGTTATCACTTGTGCCCACATACTAGGCATACCCTGCCCACTTTGTTAGATGGGGAATTCTGCGGCCACCCCAGGATCAGACATAGGGATCCCGTGCCCGTATGAATATATTAAAAACAATCTACCCGGACCACAGGTGGAACCTTTCTGGGCTCAAGTCCAGGAAAGATGCCACCAGTTAGGTATTCATGATCCGGGACCACAAGGTCCTTGTTCAGAGGAAGATTGGAAGAAAGTTAGCAAAATTTGTTAGACGCATAAGCATTCCTACCCCCCGGGTAAATCTAATGACCCTCAATACGTGAAAGATTGTTATCACTCATGGAGCAAATGTTTAAAAGATTATAGAAAGAAATATGCTAAAAAGACTCCTGCAGTTAAAACAAATGTATCCGCCCCTACCTTTGAACCCCCTCCACCTTATGTCACTGTAAAAATGGACTCAGGAGAGCCTGGTCCTCGCCTACAATTATATCCCTCACTAGAACCTCATGTCCTCGCAAGTAAACTCTATTGGTATAAATGGGACCCCTGTTACCCATCCCATCACTCCACCATTACCTGTAACCACTCCCGAGGGGCAACATTTGTGCGATCAGTCTTTTGCTGTGTTGACCTCCTGTCCTGTATCCCTTATGGGAAGGGACCTGTTGTCCAGTCTAAATATCACTATTAAATTTGACAAAGAAGGGTCACTAACTGCAAGTTCCCCTTTCTGTGACCTGACTGGTCCTAAACGACACACACATAAAGGATTCTTTATGTTACTGCCCGCCACTTTAGAGACTCACAAGATCTGGGCAGAAAACAAAGGTAGCGTAGGATTTATCAACTGCACACCCTACACTCCCCAATTACGTCCAGATGCACAGCCACAATACCACAAACAGTATCCCTTGCCCCCAGAGAAAACCAATGGAATTGCACCACAGATTGAAGAATACATACGCTTAGGCATTTTGAAACCAGTAATCAGCCCCTGGAACACGCCCATTTACCCCGTAAAAAAGACCAGTGGCGAATGGAGGCTAGTCCAAGATCTAAGGGCAGTTAATAAACAAGTACTACCCCTCCCGCCCTTGGTATCTGATATAACATTCATTTTTTCATGCATACCTGCAGATTCCCTATGCTACACAGTGATTGATTTGGCAAACGCATTTTTTAGCATTCCTATTGCCGAAGAGGCTCAGCCTATATTTGCCTTCTCATGGGCCGGCGCGGGCCAGTTAACTTGGTCGCGTTTACCGCAAGGGTATGTAGACAGCCCCGCCGCCTTCTCCATGGTACTCAACGAGACCGTCAAGTCTTGGACTTCCGAGCATGGGTCGGTACTAATACAGTATGTGGACGACTTGCTCTTGTGCAGTCGTTCTGCTGAAGATTGTGCGGTCGATTCAACATTACTGTTAGAACATCTGGCCGAAGCCGGCCACCTAGCCTCAAGGAAGAAAATACAGTGGTGTCTACCACAAGTAGAATACCTAGGATGTATTCTGGACAAGGGGACCAGGCTAGTGTCCCCCAAACGTGCCGCAGCCTTACAAGCTCTCAGTCCTCCAAAAGACAAAGCAGCTTTGTTGTCATTTCTGGGCGCAATTGTATATTGCCGCCAGTGGATTCCTGACTGTTCTCATTATGATAGTATCCTACGAGAGGCTGCCGGGTCAAACGCCCCTAAATTGATAGACTGGACAGAAGACAGAAAAAATGCTTTTGACGCTCTTATTAAGAGTTTGTCCACCGCCCCCGCCCTGGGATTGGTAGATTATGGTAAAGCCTTCCAGTTGTACTGTGTAGTTTCAGGAAAATCTTTTGCTGCAGTACTTGCACAATCTCATGGCTCGGGGTATCGCCCAGTGTCATATTTATCTAGAAAACTCCCTATCCAAGTCCAGGGCATGCCGTCCTGTCTTCAGAATGTCGCTGCCTGTGCCATGTCTGCACAGGATGCCAACAAAATAGTATTGGGACACAAAATGACACTGTACACCACTCATTCAGTTACCCACCTCATACAGAATATGAATACACAACACATGACTTCCCAAAGACTCAGTGGATACGAGATCACTTTGTTAAATACTGACAACTTG